>SKFK01000002.1:0-631392 GCA_004919595.1 Kodamaea ohmeri
AACACCCGTACCGCAATAGTGAAGGGACATCTAAACACCCGTACCGCAATAGTGAAGGGACATCTAAACACCCGTACCGCAATAGTGAAGGGACATCTAAAACACCCGTACCGCAATAGTGAAGGGACATCTAAACACCCGTACCGCAATAGTGAAGGGGACATCTAAACACCCGTACCGCAATAGTGAAGGGACATCTAAAACACCCGTACCGCAATAGTGAAGGGACATCTAAACACCCGTACCGCAATAGTGAAGGGACATCTAAACACCCGTACCGCAATAGTGAAGGGACATCTAAACACCCGTACCGCAATAGTGAAGGGACATCTAAAACACCCGTACCGCAATAGTGAAGGGACATCTAAAACACCCGTACCGCAATAGTGAAGGGACATCTAAACACCCGTACCGCAATAGTGAAGGGACATCTAAACACCCGTACCGCAATAGTGAAGGGACATCTAAAACACGATCTTCAATTTACGCTGGGTCATTAAAACACCCCATGATGTGAACTTCAACTTTAACCACGACCTCTCAAGAAGTATAAAAGTTCAAATAAAGACCAAAAACAAAACCTTTTGCCAGAAGTTAACTATTATAAAAAAGGAATCATAGTATATCACCGTTCGGAATCAAACCAAAAGTCAGCTTAACAGTGTTCGGTCTAGAAAATTCGACAGCATCCAAAAGAATCGCAATATGATCAAACCTAAGAAGTTATTTTTCTTCGATGATCGTTTCGCTTTTCCCTTCATGGTTCTAGCTATTGACTTCCTCTATACAATTGGAGGTGAAACAAGTTTCGCTATTGCTATCAGACTCAAGCTACGTGAACATTATGGTGAATCAACTTCTAGGTGATTTTCAAGATCACTTCTTAATGCCAGAATAGAGTGGAGGAAAGCCTAAAGATGAAATAATTATCGCTCAAAAACGGAATATCAGGAGTGGCAAACAAGCACCCCATGCCGCATGAGTACATGGATTTTAATTAGATTACCAGCATGATTATCATATATAACCTATGTTGAACCCTAACTAGTATATTAGTAAAGAATTAGTAGAATTTCTCTTCGACGAAAATATAACACGCTACCATCGAAACAAGTTCTATGTTCAAACTCAAAAAGCTATTTTTCATGGATGATCACTTTGCATTACCATTCTTGGTTCTAGCTATCGATTTTGTCTACACTATTAGAGGGGAAACGAGCTTTGCAATTACTTTCAGACGTAAGATTAGTGAGCGTCACGGAATACCAGCCATTGACTGATTTACGAATTTATGCGGTAACGGATAATGCGGGTTCATGTGTCCAAAGATACCAAACTTTTACCTGGGTACTTTTTTGGAAACATCAGGAATCTAGTACGTCTAAACACGGCTTAATACTTTCATGAACTTCCATTTGCAAGATATCTACAAAGGTACTGACTGCATTCATGTAGCTTTGGCTGCGAAAAATACAGTATTACACAAATACGTTTTTCCAAATTTAGGTACTTCCCGGCCATCAGCTCGCGACCACCTTTCCGCAGATGTAATTCTCGTACATTTTTCGCTGCCTCGAGTTCCCCTGATCTCAACTGACGTATACATCAATTTCCAGTGAGTTGTGTATGTCGCTCAATCAAATTGAAGTATCGAACTTATTAGAGCATTTACCTTTATATCTCACCTCTACTTCGACGTCAAGTTAGAATTTCGGAATATAATAACTAAACTAGCTATCCTATTCATGGAGCCTCTCTATGCCGTTGTTAAGTAGAGTCAAATGCGTTATTATTAATTGTATGAATTTTTTGCACAATTTTAGAATTAAAGCTTCAAATTGTGCTTTACTTTTCCACACTTCTTATAATTGGTTGTCTGCCGAAATAAGCAGCTTCGACGTACCACCCCTAATCCAAAAAATGAGTTACAGAGTTACGATCATCACATTCCTTTATGCTTCTTTATCGATGTATTATGAAGGAGCCCTACTCCTAGTTTAAAGATGAAATTTGCCTAAGATGTAGCATTCATTGATAACGGAGTGTACAGGGGTACCTCGATACTATTCTATTTTTAGATTTTCGGCTGCAAAACAAGCAACATATTTAACCATCTGTATTCACTTGCATCCTTTATTATGCATACATATTTCCCAGAAGATCTCACAGATTCACTCATCCTGGTTCACGGCTATGAAACTAAACTTTTTGACTATGTTTTTGGCGCTCATAGCCACAAGCAATGCCGCTGAGAAGTTTACTCTATTCGCGACTAGACCAAACAGTGGTGATCGCAATACAATCATTTCAAGGGACGGCGTACTTTGCCTTAATAATAATTCTTATGCGACTCTATACATACTAACAGACGATAATGCATTGTACAATCCCGAGACTATGAAATTTGTCACAATCCAGGATAATATCGTTGCGGAAACTATCGAACCAGACAACTCTTTTGCAAAATATCAAGGATACTTGGTGTACAAGAAGTTAAACTTTTACTGCCATGGAAATGTTCCAATGTTGACAACTTCAGGTAACGATCATGTTCTTCTCCACATGCATGACGTAAATGAAGTTGACGACCCCATAAATGATCCAAGTATCAAATATCCCGTGATAATCCAACAGAAATTGCCGTTCCATAAGCATGATTAGTTGTTTCTGCCCTTCAGATTAACTTCTCATGATACTTCGAAGAAAAGCCAGGTTAGAAAATCGTCAATGTCATCACCCGAGCTCTAATAAGCAATCGACTCAATATAATAGGGGTATATCTCAAGACCGCAATTCAAATGTCACCCGCTTTTACTCACAGCTCATACTACAACAATTAATTCAACTAAAGGGTATTTGCTTCACCAAGTTTTAATGGTGACCCATGTTTTGTTGTATGCTCAATAGGCTTAGTAAGGCTGTGAGTGCTGTCTAGGCCAATGTCTTGCTTAGATTGTCTGACGTCTAATATGCTGCAAAGGCATCACGTTGAGCCATTACCTAATCAGGTGATTACTCACATGAGAAGGCTTCTAGTCTCAATAAATTTCTTTTTTCTGTTTGCATACGCGCAACAACATGACCGCGCAGCAAGAATCATTGGACATAACCTTTGTAGACGTTGACCATCGCCACTTCATCATGAGATGGCTAACTCTCAGTATCAGGCGCGTCTAAGTATGTCGAAATATTCAATACTGATTAGGTGCAAATCCGTAAGTGAAAGCCCCTAAGTAAACAGGAAAAGAAAAAAAGAAAATACTCCTATCATCGGAAGTAGCACGTTCATAAATATAAATATATTTTGATCGTCGCATTTTTGCACATACAACACAATGATGGACCCAATAACGCACTTTTCAACTTTGATAACGCCCCCAGAAAACTTTTCGGCCATCTTGTCGCAACCCTACTATCATTCAGCACTAAGCATCACCGAAAAGGCGTCATTGATACCGGGTATCCCGGACGGCATACTCGCTCTCGCAGCGCCGATCATCGCTTATTGGGTGTACGGTACCTTCTTTCACATTTTGGATGTGTATGAGTTAGCGGAAAAGTTCAGAATACATCCAAGTGAAGAGGAACAGCTGCGAAACAAGGCTTCTTTGCTGTCTGTGATACAAGATGTCATTTTCCAGCAAATCATACAAACTATTGTCGGTTTGGTTGTTTACAAGCTTGATCCTACTCCGATGACTGGTCACGAATTGTATACTATGTGGACGATCAAGCACAAGTACCTCCCATCTTTCGTTCCCAACTTTGTTGTCTATTATGGTTACATGTACGGTTGGTCGTTGTTGCGCATATTTATTGCCTTTGGCATCATCGACACTTGGCAATTCTGGTTGCACCGCTTGATGCACGTCAACAAGACATTGTACAGAAGATTCCATTCGAGACATCACCGCCTCTATGTCCCATATGCGTTCGGTGCCTTGTACAATGACCCTGTCGAAGGATTCCTCCTTGACACATTGGGAACCGGCATTGCATCTCTCGTGACACAATTGAGTCACCGTGAGTCGATATTCTTGTACACTTTTGCAACTATGAAGACTGTTGATGACCACTGTGGTTACAAACTTCCTTACGACTTGTTCCAGATTGTGTTCCCCAACAACTCTATTTACCACGACATTCACCACCAGCAATGGGGCATCAAGCACAACTTTTCGCAGCCTTTCTTCACTATCTGGGACAAGTTCTTTAACACACAGTACAAGTTTGTCGAGGAATACAAGGTCTTGCAGGAGAAGGTTACTTTGGAAAAATACAAAGAGTTCTTGGCCAAAAAGGAGAAGAGAAACACTAAAAAAGACATTTAGTTATATAAATAATGCTTGGATCGGACATCCCTTAATAAGTTATATAGCCTGGATTTATGCGATCAATATATGAAGTTAATTTCCCTTCCCCACGCGACTTAGAATACAGTAATCTTTTTTTTTTTGACCTCTACAAACATGTCGAAGACCAGGTATAATACCGAAGATATATGGAAAAACAACGTGGAGAAGATCGTACGTATCATGGCCATAGTTCGTGATGATGATATACTAACCTAAAGAACTCCGAGATCTTTACACTTACATATGGATCGGTCGTGGCACAATTGTGTCGGGACTTCAACAATAACTACCAAGAAGTGAACAGACAGCTTGATAAGATGGGCTACAACATAGGGCTACGTATGATCGAGGAATTCCTTGCAAAGACAGGTGTGAAGAGATGTCAGAACTTTAAGGAGACCGCAGAAATCATATCAAAGGTAGGCTTCAAGTTATTCCTCAATATAACGCCGACAATTGAAAACTGGGCCAATGATTACAAGAGTTTCACACTCGTGATACCAGAACCAAACCCTCTCACCGAATTTGTCGAGCTCCCAGTCACTACTGACCCGAAGATACAAAAGGACTTGTGGTATTCACAAATTTTGTGCGGCATATTGAGGGCGTCTTTGCAGATGGTGCAGTTAGACGTTGACGTCAACTTTGTAAAGGATGCATTGAGAGGAGACGACAGAACAGAAATGAGGTTGAAGTTGAACAAGATCTTGAAGGATGAGGTGCCTGCTGGTGAAGACTAGAGAGAAGAAAACAATAGGAGAATAAATGTTTATTAGATTGAAGTTAGAGAACTTGGGGCCAGTTCTTGTTATGCTTATAGAAGGAACGCGAAGAAGCTTGAGTTTCATTGTAGAAAAACTTCATTAATATTTGTCTACTTAGACTTCTTCTATCCATAGTGTATCTGAACCTTCCACATATTATTTTGACCTTTTTTTGCCTTGTTGCCTCCTTGCTTTCTTGCTTCTGTTCTCCTCACATCAGATCATTTTTCCGACCTACAGGGGTAAAAAACTAAACTCCACCCATGACGCTTAAGGATAATTCACGAGGCTCCAAAGCCATCTCGATAATAGCCTACTTCATCTTTGATTTGGCATTGTCATTCTTTGACCTCGTCGTTCACACCTTCTTCAGAGATATCAGGAGCAGAGGATCATGCAATATACCACGCGCGGGACCCGTAATCTTCGTGGTTGCCCCACACCACAACCAATTCATTGATGCCGTCATAGTAATGTCCAAAGTTCGGGAGCTTTGCGGCAGGCATTCGTCACTATTAATTGCCAATAAGTCGTACAAGCGACCCTTCATTGGAACGTCTGCTAAGCTCTGCGGTGCCATCCCTGTGGAACGTGCACAGGATTTATTGCAGCTTGCGCAGGGTAAAATCTTCGTCGATAAAGACGATAACTTGAAGATCATCGGTGAAGGTACTGAATTCACCAAGACCGTCATGGTAAAAGGGCTTTTAGGTTTGCCGCATTCGTTGGGAAGCGCGCAAGTGCAATCCATTGAGGATGATACACACTTGACCTTGAAAAAACCGTTTAAGCTGGCCAAGCCAGAGATCCAAGAGAAGATTGATGATGTTCTCAGCAATGGTACTGCCTACAAGGTCGCACCTCATATCGACAACAACAAGGTTTTTAGTGCAGTATTCAACCATTTGAATAGTGGCAAGGTCTTGGGCATTTTCCCTGAAGGAGGACTGCACGACAGACCTGACTTGTTACCTTTGAAGCCTGGTGTTGCGATCATGGCTCTCGGAGCCGTTGCCTCTCAATTGAAGGAAACCGATGATGTAATGCCTGTGCAGATTGTTCCTGTGGGTTTGAACTACTTCCACCCGCACAAGTTCAGATCTAGAGTTGTTGTTGAATTTGGCAAACCTATTGCGGTTGGCGCTGAGTTGGCTCAGGCATACAATAAGAATTCACGTGAAGTTGTGGGAAAACTATTGGACACCATCTCAATGAGCTTAAAGGAAGTGACCGTTACTTGCGATGACTTTGATACATTAATGGTATTGCAAGCTGCTCGAAGGCTTTATACCTCTGGTCAAAGAGAAAACATTCCCATCCCTTTGGTGGTGGAGATGGACCGTAGATTGGTGAAAGGCTACACCAAGTATGCTGACGAACCTGATATCATCGAACTCAAAGAGGCAATCACCAAATACAACAAATTGTTGCATGACTATGGCCTTCATGATCATCAGGTGGAATCATTGAACTCTTTGAACAGATTGAGCACGGCTGCCCGCTTCCTTGAGGTATTACTCAAGTGTGCTATATTCACATCGTTGAGCCTTCCGGGAGCCGTACTCTTCAGCCCAGTTTTCATTACAGCCCATTACATTTCACGCAAGAAGGCCAAGGAAGCATTGGAGGCCTCCACAGTCAAACTCAAGGCCAAGGATGTGTTGGGTACTTGGAAGATCTTGGTGGCACTAGCACTTGCACCATGTCTCTACATTTTCTACTCTGTCATTGGAACTATCCTCATTAAGAAGTACGATCTCTTACCCTTTAGTACAAGTGGATATACTCGAACAACGGAAATATTTGCAGTGTGTTATGCATGGGCAGTGTTCACTACTTACGCTTCGCTCAGAGTTGGCGAGCTAGGCGTTGACCAGTACAAGACCCTTATACCGCTCTTTATTTCTATATTGAGTCACCATATGCTGGCAATTCAAACGCAGAAATTGAAGGAAATGCGCAGAGACTTGAGTCATCGCATCAATTCCTTCTGCCATAAATACGGTCCTGATATGTTTGAAGACTACGATCGTTTCTACCGTGAGTATAACAACGATGAGTCGGACTACGTCGAAGTGAGAGCTGATGACGAAGGACTTCTGTTGGCAAGTACATCCTCCGAAGAATCTGTTAATGACTACGACCTTAATAACTTGGCCGATGTCCAGATTTTCTCTTCGACAGTGGACGACGACATCAGAAGCGTACCTGATGATAAAGCAGATGATGTCTCTCATTCTAATGATAGAACCTCTCCAAGTGATTCTGGTAATGGCAATGACCCTGAGAGTGTACAGGCACTAGACGGCTCTAGCGCCGATGGTTCTAGCGGTTTACGGAAGAGAAAGGCATAATGTCGCGCTTTTGTGTATTTTGATTTTAACGATAATGGTTCGCACAAAGATAGATGCCCTGGGCTAAATGTAGGTACACGCGTAGCGTAAATAATCCCTTCTAGGTATAGCCACGAAGGACGACTACCCGCGAAGAACACCTCATTTCAGGTAAAAGCGCAAGGGGTTCTATAGATTGATTGATGAATATGCCTGCTTGCAAAGCGAAATGAAATTAGAAGCTGGCCGCCCCCAGCTCCACACTGCCTCAACAACGCTCAACACGAAAAAAACGACTGAGTTCCAGCAAAGGAGGCGGTGTCTGAACTAAATATCGGGTGATGAAAGGAGAGTGGAGGGAACTGTCAGAGGTCAAGTAGAAGAGCCATCGCCAGTGCGGTTCTTTGTATAATGAGCTGGATGTGATGGGGCTGTATCGGTGCAGGGGGCTATGTGAATGTTCCTTCACACTTTCGCGAAACAATATGTAAACGCGTATGGGCTGAAACAATATCTAAGCAGGGATAATTTGTGTGCAAGCCTCCTTAACAAAGGTCGCCAAAAAAATCCGGGCTGTACCTTTCATTATAAATACTCAAATGCCCCCGGCAATAGAAGCATCATTGATAGAGTAACGACATTCCTTACGATTTTGCATCCACGGCCACTACAGAAAGCCTTACACATACACTCCTTTCACGAACCACTATGAGAATTGCCTTTTTCACATTCATTTCTATTGCTTTAGCGACGCCAATTCCGGCAAACCGTGAATTAAAGGGCACCCCAACACCGGTTACCATCACTAGCTCTACTGAAACACAAACGTTCTCCACGTTGACACCAACATTCACACCTTCGGCTCCCACATTAAAGAGACAGGAGGGGGTGAGAATATCTTTTGACGACAACGTAAAGAGAGACGGATCCAAGAATGAGGCTAGAGACGAAGCCAAGAATGAAGTCAAGAAAGTAGTCAGACAAAACCAATATCAGCACTCTCCAGTCAATGTGAGAGACTACAACTTGCATTAAGACTTTAAATTATATACAGGGCCAGGTGCTCTACGAGTACACGAATTAGGATGCGATTGCATTCCTTAGGTAAAGCGTACATAACAATAAATGGGAAGGTTAGATCTCCATGTAGACTACATCATAACTGAGGAAGTTAGGATTCCTGTATAAATGGAAGGTAGCTCTTGGTAGACTACATAATAAATGCAAAAGTTAGAATTCCTTGTAGACTATATAATAAATGGGGAGGTTAGAACTCCAGACTTGAACATAAAATGGGGAGGTTAGAACTCCAGACTTGAACATAAAATGGGAAGGTTAGAACTCCATGTAGACATTTTTTCCCCGGCATGAACTCACGGTGCGTGATCTATATGCCCTTTGTGTAATGATTTTGGCCAGGCCGTTTTCGGTGGGATGACTAATAAGTGTTAATGACAGCATCGGTATAGAATGACCGCCTAATCCGAATCATTCTGTTCTAGTTTCAGTGGCTTGCGCTCTGCTTCTATTTTTTTGCGGAATTCCCGTGATTTCATGATCTCTTGATTATGCGCTATCTCTGACCCATTTCCTAAAAAAGAAAAGTGCTCCATAGTAAGTGATACTTGGCCACTATCGGTTGGCGAAGATCGTCGACTGATAGACGTATCAGGAACCCTCGTTTCACTCACCGCTATTGACTTCCTTCTTTTACCGCTGTTTTCCGGCGTTCTTAATCGCTTGCATTCATTGAATGCTGTGGTTAGCATTTCTTTTTTTGCCACAGGATTGTATATATAGATTCAAGTTCCCTGGTTCGGAGCAAGCCAGAGTAAACCACTCTTGAAACAAGCCAACACACCAACAATATGCAAGTTACAATCAGATTATCTACCGAAGTGTCCTATTCCCTCTCAGTTCTGGAGGACTCCACTGTGGAGCAACTCAGGGAGTTAGCAAAGACACAGTGCCCACTGACGTCCAAGCTCCCGACCGACTTTAAACTCATCTTTAATGGTGTCAAGTTGTCACCAGAGGACAAGTGTTTGAAGGACTTCAACATTCACACAGATGATGCCGTCATCCTCATGAGCGATGCTACAGAGGCAACCCCGAGCCCTGCTCCTAAGAAGACAAAGAAAAAGAACAAGTGCTCGTTCACTTCCTGCAGCTCCCCGCCATTACGTATGGTGGGTTCCTGTAGCCACTGTTCTGGAAAGTTTTGTGCTAAGCACCGCTTGTTGGAGGACCATCTTTGCCAGGGCTTACAGTTCTGCAAGGATAACGCACATGAGAGAAATGCCATGAAGCTCAACAGTGAAAGAACCATTGTGAGCAGAGTGTAGTTAAACTCTCGCTGCCTATAATAATTACCTCCGTGGTTTATAGACTCTTTGCCGGCCACAAGATCTTCTGCTCTCGGTGAGAGCTTAGACAGCTTCACTTCTATATGCTCCTCTATTTAATGCATTAATAACGACTTACAGTAACCATAACTAACCTTTCTTATCGCTTGAATTCTTGACGTATTCAGAATAGGTCAACAGCACTAGCACGACTTATTTAAAGATCAACTGTTCTTTCCCAAAATATCCCGAAATATCCCCAAAATACACTTTTATGAATGTACACAAACCCATTTTGAGTGCTTTGTCAACGTACCGAATAAAGATTATATACCTGCTCTATCTACTACATATTTTTTTGATAATACCCAAATTTTCTACTTACTAACCCTGAAGTAAGTTCTCCAAAACATCTTCGTATTTCCCATTTGTCGCATTATTAGCTTTATTAAGGAGCTTTTCGGCCTTCAGGTATAACTCTTCTTGTTCTGCACTGTCGACGTCATACAAGTTACCCATAGAAATCATGGCCTCTGCATAATCTGCCCAAGAGTCTGGGTCTTCCTCATCCTGGGCCCACTCCAAATGCTTCAAAGCTTTCGATATCAAATCCATCGAAATCTTCTGCGCTTCTTTCTGAGTTAATCCCTGTAACTCCTTCTTGTCCTTGAAGTCGTCATCGTATGCAAGTGCAGTGAACACACTAGTTGGTATCTCTGCTTCCTGTAAGTACGATCTTCCGATTCTTTCACAAATTTGTCTGCGTAAAGATGACAACTCTTTTGAACTATCCTCTTTGGTCTTGCTCAATTGGGCATCAACATTGTCCAAGAACTTAATGACGTGATCTCTCCACCATTGATTATACGAGTCGGAACTTTGAATTGCGTAAAGGGGATGATCTTCGGAAAGCTCGACGTGATCTTCTTCACCTTCATCTTCATCCTCATCATCTTCGTCCTCATCACCGTCCTTGTGGCCGAACTTGTCAGTCATGTCCAATAAATCATCGAGCGCTTCCAAGAACTTGAAGTTTTCATTATCAAAGTGTGTATGCTCTTTCTTAGACTCCGCGAGCTTCTCTGCGAGAGCGTACACTTCTAAAGCCTCGTCAAGGGCTTTGCTCAACTCTGGGAAATCTTCGCTAACCTTAGTTTCACGATCAAGCTGAGAAATGTACTGCAAGGGAATTCTGTCAATGAGGATCTTACCTTTAGCTGACAAAACCTCTAAGGACTCCGCAAACTGCTCAAGACCGGCATCGGCTCTTTCAACAGCCGCATCGAAGAACTCAACGACTTTGACGTGGTCGCCTGCGCTGAACTTGGCTAATTCTGCGAGAGCCAAAGAGTAGATGGCGTAGAAAGATGCTTCCAAATCCACACCATCCTCTTTGCCCCCAATTTTCGAATTCCTCAACAATCTGTCACACTCGTGTACTATTCCGTTGACAACAAGCTCGTTCTCCTTCTCGGAGTCAAGGTAGGTCTTCCACAAAGCTGTGAGCTGTGCGACTTCATCGTCGGCATCGGCTTCTTGGTTCAATTCAACAGTGATTTCATTGCTAGGAGGTGCTGCTTCTTGGACATCCTCAGTCTTCTGTTTCTTTGTCTTGGAGGCTTTCCCCAAGCCCATGTGTCTTTTGGCCATTCTTAAGCTAACTAGTTGATTGATGATTTTTCAGTTGGCTGATATCTGGTCCATCATGCGATGAAATTATGTAAGATATGCACATTGCTAACGTAATACCCATCGCAAAATTCAGCTTATGTAATTTAGAAACTTTACACTAACTTATGTAATCACTACGTCAATCCAATTGATCATTTGCAAAGTAATCTGGATATTTCACGTGACATTGGGCAATACGGTTTTTTTTCCATTTCTTGCAGTTATATATAAGACTCACAATCGTGATATGGGAGAAAGTACACGATGAAGAACTTGCTCGCTGCCATAAACTGTGAACATGAAGTTCATTTGATAATAGGTACTACTAATGCAGTCTCCTTCAGAATAAAATCGTGCCTAGAGGCTGGTGCTACCCCAGTTTTACTCACTACCCCAGAGGCATCATCGGGGTTGACTAATATTGATCTGGTGCAAGTTATAGAGTCATCATTTGACATCGAGGACATTACCCAAAAGCTAGTCTCCTGTGGAAGGACAGAAGTTGGAGGATTCGTGGATAGAGTTTTTGTCGCTTTGCCCATCGCTCAGGAAAGCTTGAAGAAGTCTATCTTTGAATTCTGTACTAGAAACAGAATTCCGATCAACACCACTGATTCTCCAGATTATTGTACATTTACTCTATTAGCATCCTACGAATCTGGGGACTTCAAGTTCGGTGTGACTACAGGAGGAAAGGGGTGTAAATTGGCATCAAGAATCAAGAGGGAATTAGTGCATTCCTTACCACCGAATATCGCAGATATATGCAACCAAGTTGGGAAGTTGCGCAAAATCATCCAGGAAGAAGACCGTCTTGATACCAAAATCGGAGAACATGAAGAAGATGTCTCCAATACAATAGAGTTTAATGCCTTGGTCGAAGAGTTCAACATGACACAAGAGCAGAAGAGACAACAAAGAGCTCGTTTCTTGAACCAAATTGTTGAGTACTACCCATTATCGAAGATGGCCGATATCTCCGTAGACGACTTGTGCAACTCCTATCACAAGCAATCTGCAGTTGCCGCAGAGGTTTCGAAAAAGTCCAACGGTTCTATTTATTTGGTTGGAGCTGGACCTGGCTCCGTGTCACTTCTCACAATAGGTGCATTGCATCTCATCAACACAGCTGACTTGATCTTGGCTGATAAGTTGGTGCCACAACAGGTTCTCGATCTTATCCCTAAAAAGAGGACCGAGGTGTACATTGCAAAGAAGTTTCCAGGAAACGCCGAAAGAGCACAGGAAGAACTTCTTCAAATGGGATTAAATGGATTGCAAAAGGGATTGACGGTAGTAAGATTGAAGCAAGGTGACCCATATATCTTTGGAAGAGGTGGAGAGGAGTACAATTTCTTTGCAGGCAAGGGATACACTCCTGTAGTTTTACCCGGCATCACATCGGCATTGGCAGCCCCCGTCGTGGCGAACATCCCCGTTACTCACAGAGAAGTGGCCGATCAAGTGTTGATTTGCACAGGAACAGGACGTCGCGGAGTGTTGCCCCATCTCCCTGAATTTGTGAAGTCGAGAACCACCGTGTTCCTCATGGCTTTGCATCGTATCACCGAATTGATCCCTCAATTGATAGAGCTTAGAGACTGGGATCCTAATTTACCAGTTGCAATTATAGAAAGGGCTTCAAGTCCCGACCAGCGCATCATTAGAACTACTCTCAGCCGGGTAGCCGAGGCTGTGGAGGCTTGTGGGTCCAGACCACCAGGTTTGTTGGTAACCGGCTATTCATGCGGTGTCATAAACGGAAACAGTACGGATACCCCTTGGCAAGTCGAAGAGGGATATGACTCATCGACATTTGCCAGTCTTCAGGACTTCACACAACTCATATCGGATAACGCAAAGATATAGCGCAAAACCGTTTAATAAAACTTTGATTGTCATCATTCACGTGACTGATAACTGTGTAGATAATCGCTCCTATAAAGAGATCCCCTCAGAACCGAATTTTTAGTTTAATGCTCAGGAGACCATTGACAAATCCAATTCTTAGAACAATGTCAACTACAGCAAAGCCTGAATCATTACACAACCCATATTTTCACTTCAAGCCTGGTCAGAAGGATGTTTGGTCTTTGATTAACGAGACCGCCGCTAAAGCCCAGGAAGAACTTGGAAAGCCAATTGTCAACTTAGGACAAGGATTCTTCTCTTATAACCCTCCTGATTTTGCTACTTCAGCTGTGACTGAAGCGTTGAGTAAGCCACAGTACAACCAGTACGCTCCTGCAAGAGGAAACCCAAATTTGTTGAAAGAAGTCGCACAACACTACTCGAGAGCCTACGGAAGGAACGTTGATGTGAGTGAAGTACAGGTTACTACCGGTGCAAATGAAGGTATGTTTTCGATTTTCTTTGGGTTTTTGACCCCTGGTGATGAAGTGGTGGTATTCGAGCCATTCTTCGACCAGTACATCCCAAACATTGAAATGACTGGTGCAAAGGTGAAATATGTCGAGATCAAGTACCCAAAGAAGCTCGACTCAGAGAATGTTACCGGTGATGCTTGGGAGTTTGATTGGGAGGGTCTCCAGGCTGCAATTACTCCAAAGACGAAAATGATTGTTTTAAACACTCCTCATAACCCAATTGGAAAGATCGCAACTGAAGAAGAATTGCTTAAGCTTGGCCGCATTGCGATCGACAACAACTTGATTATTGTCAGTGATGAGGTTTATGAAAACTTGTACTACACTCCAAGCTTTCCACGCCCTGCAAACTTGAAACAATTACCAGAGTTGGCAGAGAGAACATTGACTGTTGGATCTGCTGGTAAGTCCTTTGCAGCGACTGGTTGGAGAGTTGGCTTTGTTCAGGGCCCACCAGAGTTAATCAAATACGTGGCTGCTGCTCACACAAGAATCAATTTCTGTACCCCTACGCCCTTACAGCAGGCTGTTGCAGAGGCTTTCGTGGAAGCTGACAAAAGAAATTACTTCGAGGAAACACGCCAACAATATTCCAAGAAGTACGAATTATTCCAGAAAGTCTTTGACGAATTGGGCTTCCCATACACCGTTGCTGAAGGTGGCTACTTTTTGTTGGTAAATCTCAGCAAGTTAAAGATACCTAAGGACTATGACTTCCCAGAATCCATTTCATCTCGTCCTGATGATTTCAAATTAGCTTACTGGTTGATCAAGGAAATCGGTGTTGTTGGTATCCCGCCAACCGAGTTCCTTGAGCAGAATAAGAGACTGGGTCACGGTTTGGAGAAGTGTCTTAGATTTGCTGTCTGCAAAGATGATTCAATTTTAGAGGACGCCCTTAATAGATTAAAGGGTTTGAAGAACTATTTATAGGGAAGGCGTGTTCCCCTTTCTATACAATAATAGTAGTTGAATAGAAATACACTGCTTATTGTTAGAGATTTAGAATAGCCTATTATTCATAGGTGCTTTAAAGAACATTTGCGCTGGTGCATTTTTATGGTCTAAAGCTTATACTAGTTTGTTCTTAGTCAGCAGGAAATAAAGTACAGTCTTTGACTTTAATAGAATTATGCTTATATACGCTACTTGAATAGACGTGTGATGCAAATCTCTAAAACAGAGTATTCGACCATGTCCACTTATGCTTTTTGGTACATCTTAAAACAAAATTGCATGGCACCAAAGTCATCGAATCCGTCTTCTATTTCATGCTCAATTTCGATATAACCATGCTCTTCGAACAAACCCCACAACACCTGTCTATCCTTCTCAAACTTGGGCCTCAACGGAATTTCTAAAAGTATTCGAGAGTCCTTGTCTGAGGTGTCGAAGAACTCGTCAATGGTACTTATGAGCCAATATGGATGCTGGGAAGAATATATAGGATCGCTTATCAAAATTGTCGAAAACTTTCTTTTATGGTGGACTCTAAATGTCGAGTGATCTCTCCAATCCAACTCTTGCGCAGTGGATTCAATAGAATTGAGATCAAGATTATGTTGCAAGTTCGGCGTAATTTCTTTTAGATCAGTTAAGATAGTAGGGTACCCCACCAAATTACTTACTATCCCAACCAAACCTGTGCCAGATCCCAATTCCAATGGCTCCCCTCTCAAATACTCCTTTTTCTTCACTAATCGACTTGCAAGAATGAGAGATGAGCCCCAAGTTTTCAAGCCCAAATTGTCACTCGTGAGTGATGGCTCCATAAGCGAAATCTTATCTCCAGTAGGCAAGAAGCGAGATAGTCCCTCGATAGTGATTTTTCTAATCCTATCAGGTTGTGCGCTTCGTCCACAGTTTTCACTTAGTCTTAGCGATGCCTCTTTTTTTATAGGGTCTATCTTGTCCTCTTCAATCCAAGAAAGATCATCGGCAATAATACTTGTTAGGAACCTGTTGTACTCAGTGGTGTAATTCTCCTTGAGCAGAGTGCTCAACGAGGGTAAAAATGCAAGTTTTTTGGTCGTGTTGAACCTGGAGCATTTGCTTTCGAACCATGTGAGACTCTGCTGTAATTCTCGTGGGCATATGTTCTTCGCCTTAAACACCTCTTCTTCGTTGATTATGTCTGATTCGTCGTTTTCATCTGGAGCGAAGTTGAGTATTTCACCGGGCGCAAGTAACTTGAGAAAGACGAGTAGGACGTCGGCAGTAGGCTGTAGTCTCATCATGGGGAGATCAAGGAAGTGCAAAGGCTCAAGATGGGTGAGATCTTCGATATCATAGTCAACACTATGAGAGAGTGGTCTTTCATATTCTACTTCATGTGAAGGTAACTCAACCAGTTTACTCGGGGTAAAAAGGGAGAGGGGATCAAAGTCCATCGTTGTAGGACGCAGCACCACCGCACATTTTTTTTTTTTCAGACAAGGTAGGTCTGGTTGTTGCCAGACAGGGAGGTGAATCCTCTACATATTTCATTATATGGATCGAATCCTGTGGATATTACTGCCTTCCGTTTCAAAGTCCGATGTGTCCGGTAATACATTATAAGTCATTATATAGTTCTGTAAAACTGAGTAATCAGAGTTGCCAAATAAGTCTGTCACTCTACTCTAGAAAGCTATTCCCACGCATGTCACAAAGGGTCCTGTTACTCTAGAACGCCATTCGTACACATGTCTCAAATGGTCCTGTTATTTTTGGCAGTTTAAAAGTCCGTCACTCTGCCGTTGAACGCCCATTCGTTTGAGTGTCTCAAAGGGTCCTGTTTTGGTCCTCCTCTCTCCCCCGTCTTCGGATTAACATCGCCTTCAAATTCGGGAATGATCTTCAACATGGTAAATGATCCGACATCTGATCCAACACCACTTGACTGCTTATGTGTACCTTCGGCCAGAAGAACAGGAGCTCTAGTTTCGTTCAGTTCACGTAACGAATCGTTGTACTCTTCAATAGCAATCTGGGAGGCTGCGACCTTCTGGAGTCTCTCGAACTCTTCTTGCTCTTCTTTCGGAAGCTTTGGAGGACCAGGTTGAAACTCAGTTGAGAACTTGGCACTGTAGAAGCGTGCAAACAGCCGCGTTGTCATTAAAGGAAGCCTTCTAATCATATTGTGTAAAAAGTAAGTGGTAGTTATTCAGATCTTTTTTATCTACATCAAAATTATTCAAAATTACGCTTAAATTAATGTACAGAAATTACTATATTAACCAATTCCAATAAAATTATGCCCATTTGCCTAACAAGGCCATCAAACCAGCACCCCAGCACATAACGAAGTATGCCCACAACATCTTCTTGAAACCCGCGTCACCCTTGAACTCAGTAGAGTACAAGAACTCGTGGGCCATCAACTCAACAACACCTGCATAAATTAAAATACCAGCGGAAACAGAGTCGAAGACACCATTAGTGATCAAAGCAGTACGAGAACCAGGAGCATATGATTCTCTCACACCAAGACCAATGGCAATGGCAATAGGTGTGGTAAGAGTGTAACCCAAGCACAAAATCCATGGAGTGTAACGTTTGTCGTGTGGCCAAGACGTGGTTGCAATTCTGGAACCCAAACCCAAACCTTCAAACATCTGGTGGAACACAAGAACGATATAAAGTGAGACGAACTCGTCACCAGCAACAGCAAGAGACAAACCAACGAAGACAGAGTGGAAAATAATACCAAACTCCAAAACGAACACGGACAAAAGCTGACCATAGTACTGTTCCTTGTCTGGGTTGTTCACCAAAGTGTCAACGGTCTCTGGGTCCTGGTGCTCATCAGCGTGCAGGAAATGAGATGGGTATGGGTTTTCCTGTTGTCTTGCACCATCGCTCAGCTTGTTAACAGATTCAGCATCCTCTTCCAAGTCATCCTTCTTTTGTTTCAAGTACACGTTTTCATCACCGAAATGCGAGTGCGAGTGTCCATTGCCTTCTCCAGCAGTCAATGCCTCGACTTTCTTGTCGACAAGTCTGTATGCAACCATTTCGAAGAAAAACAAGAGGAACAAGGTGATAAGTGCAATAGCATATGCAAATGGATAAGTAAGAAGCACACCACCAAGACACTCGTCACTCAAACTGTCGTTAGCTGGTTCCAAAAGATGGATGAACGCAGTGGCGATAATAACACCAGAACCAAAGAACTTTGCGATGAAGAAACACCATGGTGGGAGTCTGATAAAGGAGTATCTTGAAGCAAGAACTGGGAAAAAGGCACCAATACCCGATGTAACCAAAATCACGAAGACTGCGGAAATACGTGCACCCCAGTGCTCATTCTCGTAGTCATTGCCTTCACAAGTATCTCTCTTGTTCAAGAAAAGCAGATCCACTAAGGCTTCAATCATTTTTGATTATTGTTAGTAAAATGGATACAAAAAACATGGTAATTCTGTTACCTTTAAACAAATTCGTCGCTCGATGGGATTAGAAAAAACCACCAAGGTGAATTTTATTCTTAGTGCTGAGAAAAAGAAAACCTTTAATTAGCCAAACGGCTACAGATTTGTGTTAAATTAAGCCCACCCAAAGAAGGTTGAGTAACTTTGATGGTTATTAAACTTGAAGGGCGTTTTAATAAGTCCGTTTGCATATAGCGAGAATAACGTCAGATGAACCTTTCGATTGACTCGGATTGGTTGGTCCATATGATGTCAAAAATTAACGATCGGAAAATAACGATGGTTACCGCATGAATTTGGCGTATTATAACTCAAAAAAACTCATCGTCTCCCACATCACAATGTAACCTTTTCGAATCGAGTGCCGTACTCTCCACTACATTTTATTATTCGTATTAATGTTCCACTTCTAAAACTCATCTCATCTCTTGCAGACTGAACCCTTCGGTTTTAACATTTTCGACGTAAAGTGTAAACTTAACATGTAAATTTGTGACCACCTATTAAAAAACACACGAGTAGAATACAAAGCCAGCAATGTCAGATTCATCGGATAGTGAACTCACCAAAGAGCAGAAATTGGAAGCAGCGAGAAAGAAGTTCGCTGATTTGAAAAAGAAGAATAAGAAGAAGAATAAGGGCAAGAAAAAGGAAAAGGATACCGACAATGAGACCCCTGAGCCAGAAGTCGACGATAAATCCAATGATGATACTGAGAGTACAACCAAAGATCCATCAATAGAAGAAGGTGGAGATCTGAACGTGGCTGAAACTGCTGAAACTGCTGAAACTGCTGAAACTGCTGAAACTGCTGAAAGCTCAACCAAAGATTCATCAATAAAAGAAGGGGAAGATCTGAGTGTGACAGAAACTACTGAAACCAAAAAAACAAGCGAATCCACTGCAGTGAAGGAATTGAAGGAGGATGTATCCGCAAACGAGGAATCCCTTACCGAAGAATCGAAAAAGAATACTGATGAAGAGCCAAAGGAGACCCCGACTAAATCTAGTGCTGAAGTCGAACCACAAGAATCTGAGAAAGAAGATAAGTCGTCTCTGCAATCTAAGTATACCCCAGATACTTCTGCTCTTGAGGACACAATCAAAGCTCTTGAGGAAACGATTGAGCTGCAAAAGAATACCATCTCGAGATTGAGAGACGAAAACACAGATCTCAAGTTGTCGAAAATGGACCTTAACGATACCATATCCGATCTTAAGGCTGAAATTGCAACCTTGAAGAATAGCTCAACAAGCGAGCAGGGTGCTTCTCAATATGGGTATGCTCCTACAGCGGTGGTTTCTCCCGCAAAGCCCATTATCACGGTAAATGAATTTGCATCCAGTTCGCAACAAAACTTGAACTTGGATAAGACAAATGATTTCAGAGAGAGGTTACTCTTATGGAAGGGGTGGCAGGTGGATATGACACCTTGGAATACGGGATTATCTCCAAAGATAGCATTATAACGAATATAGCAGTACATTAGGTTATTTCTTTACAAACTAATAATTCTTGTGGTAGATCTGATAGACTATATTTACATGACTATTTAATACGGAACAAAGCTAATCCGCTTTGGTTCATCTTTGCAGCTTCTTGAACCTCTAATACTCTAGGCTTCTTGTCACCAATCTTGATGAAGATGGACTCAGCAGGTTCTAAAGGCTTGATAAATCTCACTGGCAATCCAGATGCTAAGGCTTTGACTTCAATATTGGTTAAGTTGACTCTTCTTCCAGGCTTCGAAATTAATGATATGTCTCTAATAACAGGTTGGTTATCACGATATTTCAAGCCTAACCACAAACGGCGGGATGCAATATTGTCTGGGGTGACTTCCACTGGCTTCAAATCGGGGCCGTTCACAGAGCCTCTATGAATCAGAGAAATGAATCCCTCCTTATACAAGCCCAAGGCTGCCTCCAAGTGCATTCGACTGAATGGGACAGATGTGGTTGCTATATTGACATTAATGCAGTTCTTTAAATGCGAGCAAAGGTTGGCCAAACGAACTAACGACATCTCGATTGTGCCTACTTTCTTAGCGATCGCGGTGGAATAGATGGAAAATTTTCAAATATCTCACGTGAGACAAAATCAGTTTTTCTAAAATACACTACACCATGTTTGCAAGAGCATTCACCAGACCACTCGCTCTTAAGGGAGCCACCCAACAACCCCGTGTGCTGTTAAATTCGTTCAGAAATTATGCTACCTCGAAAAAGAATGGCCCTCCAAGAATTCGCTATTTGTTTTACACATTCTTGTTTTCCACGGCTGTCTTGTACTTTGCTGGTAGCAATGTCGATAAAAGACCAAAGCCAAAGACGTCATTCGTCGATGAAAATGAGCTCAGAGAGTATGAAAAGAGTACTGGGCTCAAGAGACGTTACAAGTTGATTAACTCTGAAAAGAACGAGAATTACCGCTTCTTTGTCGTGCCTTATGTTCACACGCAGTCGACTTTGGATCACTTGGTGAAGAAAATTAAGGAATCGGACACCGCAAGAGAGGTCAAAGTCATTGATCCTGCTGAATTGATCGAAGCTGAGAAGAAAGACGAAAGTAAGAGATACTGCTACATTTTACAAGACTTGGAGAAAGAGAACAAACCACTCCCTAAAGGTCTTATAACAGCCGTAATCAAGGAAGAAATCTCTCAATTCTTAAACACCAGATCTGGCACTTTCGATACTAACTTTGTTATCAAGAACTATCCACAATCTACTGATGAAGCTATCAAATTCGAAAATGATATCTCCGATGTGAAACAATGCTTAGTGCTTCATTTTGACATTATCAACGAATTGCCAAAGTATGAGGATTCAGATGCTTCAAGATCTATCAACAATGTCGTGGGTTACTTCAAAACTGTTGGGAAAACCACCGAGATTGCGAATTTGCATGATAGTTTAGATGACAAGTTCAAAGAAGTCATGATGGAAGGTGGTTTAGCATGAGTGGGTTGATTATTTAGTAAAAGAACTCCTCAGGAGTCATAAATTTCAAACCTGCAGACTGTGCAAACACTTTATCACTGTCCAGATGATCTCCTGGTCTACCTGCGGCGTCTCCCACAAAGAAACTATTCTCCATGTCTATAGTAGCGCCAAAGCTTTGTATATAATCGATGAACTCTTTCCACATTCCAATACTAGGCTTTCTCATAAATGTCACTTTGTCGTTGTATACCTTAGCCTTTTTGGCTGGCATTGCCACAGAGGCATACACAAGGACATCATCGATCCCATTAGCTTTCAATTCTTCTATCATCATGCCCAACTTTTTTACGAAATTCTGATACGACTTTCGCGTGATGTCTGGTGAAAGCAGGCCCTGGTTAGTAAATATCACTAAGAGAAACCCCTCCTTGGAGAGTTCTTCGACTTTGCTAAGTACATTTGATTGTTCGCTGGCCTTGTGCCACCACTTCCAATCGGTAGGTCCTCGACCCCATTTGAAGCCGGACTTGCTATCTATCAATGTACTATCCATATCAAAGGCGGCAACCTTCACCGAGTCCTTCAATTTGGGATCTCGGGGAACATTGCACACAAGATATGGTTTCACTTTCCATCGGGTGTTGAACTTGTCAAGTGTAGGTTTCAAGATATTATCTATTATGGTTGGACTGGTATTCATTATCTTATGTTGAGAACTTCGAGTGGCTTTCTCAATCTGGCTCCTGCTAGACTTTCGGGATAGCATTTCCGATATGTCTTTCATCTTGGTGATGCTAGTTGTTGAGTCAGATAACCTATGCAGGAATTTTATGAGTGTTAAAAGTGAGTCAAATCATCCTCTTCAAGATCAGTTTAATTTAAGCCACGAACGAATTGATCAGGGATGATCCCTCGAATCAAGAAATCATTGCTCAAGGCTTCTTTCGTTGCGATACTTAACTTTGACCATTGATGCTTATTAGCCATTTGTCACGTGATATAATTCAGGTGAACAACTACATATTACACCGGTGTGAGCAGGCGCAAATTGACGTGAACCATAAAGTCAGAAGAAATGGCAGATAACGTACAACGAGATCAGTACGGAAGACGTACTTGGGATGTGGAAGCGTATGCAAGAGAAACCCACAAGAGGAGAAAAGTGGATGATGAAATACCGAATGCAAGACATGTCTTATCAGACAATTCCTCCACATCGCTCTTATCGCATAGGCGAAAACTCATTGCATCACTGTTGAAAGCAGTGAAGACTTTCAACATCATTGATCCCAATTCGGGTAACTCACTGTATGGTAAAGATAAGCGATTTGGATTCTTTTGCCCGGTATGCAACCTCTCATTCAGAGATAACCTCTCCTTAATAGACCACTTCAATTCCCCACAACATACATCAAAGGCAAGTAACAGCACTTCTGAAGGAGGTGATGGAGAGCATTTTGAGGCGGGAGTGAAGAAAGCAACAGTTGAACAAGTTAAATCTATGATAGAATCACTAGTGATGAAACTGATACGAGAAAGAACTTCAGAACAGACTAAGATCCCATTTGCAGAACGGGTTCAAAAACGACACGAGTTTGAAGAGCGCATGCGTGAAAAGAGAAGAGAGAAGAAGAGAACAGTAAAGAAAGAACACAGTGACACCGAACATGATAAGGAGCTTATAGAAACCATGGGATTCTCAGGATTTGGTTTAACCAAGTAGTTAGTACACGTTAAGAAAAATTGCACTTTAACAACCAGTAAAAAAAATTTTCAGAAGTACCAGTAGTTTTTGGGCCAATAAAATCAGTTTGAAAACCAAACAATAATCTGTGATAAGGTGTCATAGACTTACAAAACCACCACCATCACATTTATTATATCCTCTCTTTGAAGACTGGAAGCATAAACAATGAGATTCACATTCAAGTCCCCGTTGGGAACTTTGTTGAAGCACAGAGTCGGAAAGTTCAACCCACAGTTGGAGAAGGACATTAGATCCAAGTTGGACTCTCTCACCTCCGTTACCAAGATCTATACCAACCCAGACGGTACCCCTAGAGTTCCAACCGATTCTGAATTCAAGACAATTGCAGAATTGCAGAACTTGTACTACAAGAGAAACCACTCCGACTGGAACTTCATATTACCAGGTATTCCAAAAGAGTACTTGGACTTGTACAGAGACAACACTCAAGACTTGGCCAACTTCCAGTTCGTTTCCAAGGATTCTGGTAAGATCATTGACAAGATTCCATACAAAGATGAGGCCACTGGAGAATTGAAGTGGAAGATTGTTCGTGAGACTGAGAAAGCCGAAGGCTGGGAGTTCCCATACTTTTACATTGTCTTGCCAGTTTTCGCCTTCGTTGCATATGCCAAATACACTGCTCAAATGAAGAAGAGAGAAATCGAGGGTCCTGAGTGGGCTGAGAAGGAATTGAGATTGAGAGCAATGGAGGACTACTTCCACGGTGACACTGAGAAGGCTAAGGAGTTCTTGAGTAATGAGGGTAAGTCGAAGAGAGAGATCCAGGAGAGAGACGACTTGGTCATCGCCAGAATCTTGGGAGGTGACTATGACAAGTTGTCACAGTTGAGGAAGAAGTTGGACCCTGAGACCATTCCAAAGGCCGAAACTCACCCTGTCTTTAAAATCTAACGGTGTAATAAATACAATGCATGAGGTAACAGATATTCCCTACTGTAGTCTAACAAACCAAACAGCCTCTTAAGATGCTACATCTCGTTGATAGTTTTGTTAGGTGATTAGTTACTATTTACATAACACTTAAAGCTCACCACACTCCTCGATCACAACTGGAGCTTTGAGCTGACCAGAAGACGAGCCAAAACTCTCGATCTTCTTCACAACATCGTAACCCTTGGTAACCTCACCGAAAACGGTGTGCTTACCGTCCAACCATGGGCATGGGACAGTCGTGATGAAGAACTGAGAACCGTTGGTGTTTGGACCAGCGTTGGCCATAGACAAAAGACCAACCTTGTCGTGGTTAACATCAAAGTTCTCATCTGGGAACTTGGCACCGTAGATGGACTTACCACCGTAACCTCTACCAGTTTCGAAGTCACCACCTTGCAACATGAACTGTGGGATCACTCTGTGGAAAATAGAACCAGCATATCCGAAACCCTTCTCTCCAGTGCACAAAGCTCTGAAGTTCTCAGCGGTCTTAGGGACAACGTCGTTGTACAACTCGAACTCGATTGGCTCCTGCTTCTCACCGTTAATGGAAACGTTGAAAAAGACCTTGGAACCGAATGCTCTCATGGAAGAGGAGAACATCCTGGTGGCACCAATTGGCTTGAAAGTAGAGATAGCGGTCTTAAACATTATCAAGGATAAATATGTAATTTTTTTTGAAAACGTTGCTCCAATCAATTGAAATTTTTAGTCCTACATATACCTCTTAAATAGGTTTAAAAACAATATACGATTAACTGTAGCTTTAAAAGCTCAACAAATCTATCTCGCCACTGGCAGTAGACTTTGTTGAGTTCTCTGGCTTAGCCGCACTGTTCGAACTTAACTCGCCAAAAAAGTCATCATCAGCTGGCTCTGGAGCCTTGGCGGGAGTGGAGTTCCCTCCGTTGCTCGCTGATCCGCTTGATGCGGTTGTCTTTGACTTTGTCTTAGCAGAAGAGAATAAAGATGAGAATGCATCGTTGTTGGAAGTTCCTCCTGAAACCTTAACAGCAGGGGAGGAAGTCTGCTGAATGTTGTAGCCTTGTGTGGAATTTAAGGCCTGGTGGTTTTGCTGGGGAGCAAATTGGGTAGTATTTTGCTGTGGGGCAAAAAGCGTGTTTTGCTGTGTTCCTGCTTGATATAAACTGGCCAAGTTGTTGGTCACATTGGGTTTAACTGGTTGTGATGGAGCAGCTTGGAAGTCGTCGAAGTCGTCGTCATCGTCATCAGCGGCAGAAGCAGCAGTCGTAGAGTTAGGGGCAGCAGTCGATGGACCATCTAACAAATCTCCCAACAAGTCGGCTTCAGGTTGTTTTGGTTGCGGTTTAGACTTGTTAGCCTTCGATGAGGTCGCGTTAACGCGAGAGGAGCCCGTCGTCGGTTTTGAAGATGCTGATGGAGCAACGTCATACTCTTCGTACTGATCGTTAGAAGCACCTGAGTTACCATTGGAATACGCAGCTGCTGGGTCGTCGTATCTCTCACCGTATACTCCACCATCTCCATAAACTCTGTTTGTAAAGTCATCATCATCACCAACATATGAACGGCCGGATGGTGCAGATGAAACACCTCCGAATGCAGCACTGCTGACACCTCCGAACTTGTGAGCATTGACCTTAGCCTTCTTACGTTCTGATCTGATTAACGCATCATCTCCCAACAACGAAACCAAGTTTTTCGATCTGTTTCTAACATTGATACCCTGATCTCTTCCTTTTGAGTCGATGTAATGGAAAGATTTCAACATCAGAATCAACGACAAGTTTGCTCTGACATCATCAATTATCCTTTCGGATCCGTTTTTGATCAAATATTCAAGCAATTGCAATGATTTGTAAATCTGCCTCCACTCGTTTGCTGCCTTCTCCGTGAAACGGCGAAAGATAAATCCGACAATTTCTTCTCTCTCTCTGTAGTTGTAAGTTCCTGCCGCAATTTGAGCCATCAAAGTTGTAGATGCTCCCCAGGGCTCGTTGTTGGTTGCTTCACGAACCTTAGCCTCCATTTCGGTCAAGTTCATAGCGACTATTCGATGTTAGTAAGCTTCTATAAACTCATAGAGTCTTCATGTACATACCATTTTGTGCTTTGCGCACATATGCCTTAACATCATAAAGATTGATGTTCTTGGCAGCATCCTTCAAGAGATCCATAGTTAGCTAAGATGAATAGGTTGTTATGGAATGGTTGTGCAACTCTTGTTAACAGCCTATGCCCAGCTGATAAATTTATATGTTTGGTTTCGTGGAATCTTTTCCGTAACGAAAAATCAAAAAAGGTGCACGAGCACGACTATCAATTTCTAAAGGAACGATCGGAAGCTAAATTTGTGATTAAAATCCGGGGCCATTAATTCGTAAGAGGTCGAAAACATAAAATACGAGCCAGTGTCCTAAATGAACACATCCGTAAAAGTAACAGTCTAACGAGAATGCGTGCAATATAAAATTAAATTGTCTCAGTGATGCTATATAATGCGGAAATATCTAGCTGTGTGACTTTTTATATCTAGCTAGAATACTCTGTGTCATGTCCTTTAGCAGCTGAACATCTTTTGATACTGGTTTCTCATGCCTTGGAGCTTTGAAATTTGGGGACAAATTTGGCGTGCTTTCTTCTGCAACTCCTTGGCCGAATCCCGTGAGGATCGATGCATTATTAGTTGTGGAATTAGCTGTAGTCATGCCAAATATGTTGGAATAGTTTTGACCGTGCTTCTTTTGCAAAATTTGCGTAACAAGTGATCTGTTTGATGCATGCAGAAATGACGACTTGTTAGAGTTCAAATTAGAGTATGTAGACACATTGCTTGTAGTTGGTGCCGATGCATAGACATGCTGCTTTAAATACTCGTATTGCTTGCTCCGTTTTGCTTGCTTCAAAAGTCTGTCTTCATTTGCCTTCAAGGCTGCTTCCTTCTCTCTGATATCTTCTTCAACAGATGGGACAACAGATGCTTTGGCACGTTGCAACTTCTCCCATTGAACCTGCTTTCTCTTTCCCCTTTGAGTTAATTCTCCGTTGAATACATTCTCTAATCTTGCAAAACTTTCCACAAATACCTCGTTGATATCTTGATTTTGTGAAGTCATATCACATAGAACAACGGCTTGTATGTCATCCATTCCTTGAATTGTAGCTAAGTCAAGAGCTTCCGAAACTTTCTCTGGATTGATTCCCGACTCAGTTGAGTCCCAAAAAACAATTAGAAGCTCCACTTTGTAATGGCTGTACTTTCTGGCCAAAGATGCGATCTTCAAAAGAACTTTGCGGTCCTTGGCCAATTTTTCATAAATTGAGCATGTGCCAGTCTCTGATGCAGTGACACCACATTCAAACAATATAAATGCAGTTTTGGAAAAAAAGTCCTTGTTCAAGTAGTTATTACTCGGTAAACTGGTGATGTTCAACGCGAGTTTATTGTTGTTGACCGTTCTTTCGTAGATTCCCTTCTCTATATTGGCCTTCAACAGCAACTTCGTATTTAACCATTTCGAGTATGCCAGCGTCCAATTTTCGACAATAACAAGGAATTGCAATGTTGGAGCATGCGATTCTAGCTTGATTCTCAAATGCTCCGAACATGTTTGCACAAAATTGGCAAGGTCTAGAGGGGTCCAAAGACTCTGTATGTCACGCTGTCTCTGTGATATTGATGTCATGGCATTGCTATTAAGCATAAGCCTTCTCTTTTTCAGTAAAGAAAGAGTAACTGATGCATTAGAATCAATAGTTGATTTCCTCTTCTGTGAAGATCCGAAATCGATTGAATTCAACTCGTTCTCCTTCCTGCGTCGCAAATCATGCTTTTCTTTGAGACGGGAACCAGATATACTGAGTAATTTGAGCGCACGTCTTTTCAATGCCTGTTCATAGAAAACAGTAGCTTTCAGTTCCATGGCTTCTTGATAAATAAGTTCAGAGATAAAGGCCAGATATAACTCATTTGCGAGTGACTCTATTATTTTTTGGCGCTCAAACTTTTTGCGTTGTACCTGGAGCAATTGTGGTAGAATAACATGCAATTCTTGTTGAACAACATGCTTTTGCATGGATTCGTATACATCTTCAAGTGCTCTAGAGAACAATGGATTATCTTTTAGCTTTTTCTTCACTGGTTCAACCGGCTTGGGTGCAATGAACTGTTTGTTGGGTTCACTGCTAACTGTTGCCAATTTGGTCGGTTGCAAATTATCGATTTTAGGAACCTGTGCTCGTATCTCCTGGTTATTAACTTCTTTGGCGGGTGCTGGTGTAAATAAAGGTTTACTTTGATTTCCGAACACCATCTTCGGAGCCTCTTGATTTTGAATGGGGGCAGACGCATTAAAACCAGAAGTTATTGGGTTTGGTGTAAAATGAACTTGCTTTTTAGGCTCAATTGTAACGTTTGTATTGGTTGTAGTAGTGGTAAATGGTGTAGTACCACCAAAGGATGGTATGTTATTTTGGGTTGGTGGTGCTTTTATCCTCTCAAACTGATTGATTGGACTAGCTTCCTGCTTCATGTTAGTAATAATCAGTGGGCTTTGTGCCAAATTTTCTTTTTGCACCTGAGGTAAAACCTCAGTTTGCTGCAACTGAGAGCTCTTCTTCTTGTTTTGTATAGATTTCCAAGCTGCCTTAGCATCTAATATTTTTTGCAGCTGCTTTATACCGAGATTGCGATTAGATAAACCCTGGTTAATAAAATCCTTTAGGGACTTTCCCTTAATCTTTAAACTCAACTGTTCCGAATATGATTGTCTTTTTTTTGGTTTATCCTTGAACGAGTTTAACTTGTATTTAGTTGCAAGTTTTTCTTTATTAAACAAGTCAACTAATACCTCACCATTTGTTTCATCATTAACAACATCAATTTCGTAGTACTGAACAAAATCAATAACCTCATCAACCGAATCAAAACCTAGTAAACTTTTTAACACTTCTGCGGAGTAAGCCTTCCCTCGGGTGTGGTAGCTTCTACTCATCGACTTGAGTGCATAAAACCTAATTTCATTGAAATGCGTTTCCAATATGCATCCAAACAAAAAAGGAGTTTCATTACCATAAACTGTTCGGAAAAACTCTACGAACATGTTAAGGGCACCAACAGAGTTGGAGTAGCCACGTTCGACGATGTTATTTTGCGAAACGAGGTTCCTCAATTTCAACGCTAGCTGCACGTTTCCATCTTGATAAATGTAATCCGGGAGATCTTGTAATTCTCTTTCTAACTCCGGATCTCTTATGTGGCTGAGTAAATGGTATGCTCTGAACTCAGGTTCATTAGGAGACCTCCCTCCATGATTCCTAACATCATCGTATATCTCCATGAGCGTTTGGAGTGCTTTGTTTAACTGCTCCAATTCTTGCTGTTGTGAATACTCGACATCACTACCAGCCATAATATGAAGCGACAACAAATGTATGCGAACAATGCGCTCATTACATTCAATTGCCTCTGGACCGAAAGAATTTTGATATGTGAAATCTTGTCGTATAGATCTAGTACGATCCCAGATAAATGAATGTGCTTCTGGAAGCTCATGCACTATGTTGTCAATCAAGTAATTTAAGGTCTGAACCAACACATGCGGAGGCCTTACATCAGAAGGCAATGGAGGTGGCTGACCAGCCGCAGGCCTTGAAAATGCTTTTACTGCGCGCTCCCTCGCTATCCTCTGCGTCGTTGGGTCCTTTTCAAGATTCTTCACATTATTTTCCAAAGATCTTCTAACTCTTTCGAATATCGGACACATATCTGTGCACGATCCTGAAAACGAAATCGCATCGTTCAAATCCTTTCTTGTATTTTCTGCATCAACCAACCCAAAACTCTCCATCTGCTTTCTCTCAACCTCTCTCATCCTCTGGAACTCCTCGTATAACCCCTGGGTGTCTGACCCTAAGCTGGCACTCTCCTGTTCCAACATTTTCTGCTGGTTTTGCTTGTCCCAATCATTTTGGATAAATACAGGGGTTGTCAATAACCTCGGCTGTGATATCAAGTATTTTGGTACTGGTCTCGGTGGGATATCCTTTTTTGCGAATCCCAAGGCCTCGGGATTGGGGAACAAAGGTCCAGTTTTCAGAATATCTTCTTCTGTATATGATTGCATCTGAAGAGGAGTTTGTTTATGAGGTGAAACTTCAACAGACTGAAGACTTTCCTTCTGCAGCTTTTCATTTTTATTCTCAGCCCTGTTGTTCAGTTTACGCTCATTCTTCCTCTTTTCCGGTCGGTTATTCCTTTGTTGACCTTGGCCATTATGCACATGGGTTTTTCTATTTGAGGGACCATTACCAGTGCGGCGAGTGTCTTTATAGTTGCCTTGGTTTCCAGAGCTGAAGTTAAATGTCTTCCTGCCATCAGCTAAGTTTGTGGCGGATCCAAAAACGGAAGACATCTGTGTTCAGCGTCGAGACTTATGTATGATTGTCTGTAATTGCTAATACAGATGTATCAAACTCAGCAGGCGTTGGCAATGATTACAGCGCGTAGTGGGCAATGAACTTTGAATTTTGGTTTTTTCTGTACTGCAAAATATAAACTACAACGTTATAAAATACACTGCAAATCCATGAATGAGCTTCTCTCCCAATAGTTCAGTCGGGACTGAGAACACCTGCAATTCTTGGTCTAGAAGCTCCTGGATGAAGTGCTCTATGACATCAGGTTCTCGAAGCTGCAAACCAATCAATACCGTGGTAGATTTGTCCATTAGCTGCTTACATGCAGCAACGAAATGAGGAATAAGATACTCATTGTAAATGGTATCGCAAGCTATGATCAAATCAGGCATTCGTGGCGTTTCAAGCATGGTATAGTTTTGTAAGCCATCTTCTAAGTACTCCCAATCGTACTCTACTATGTCTATGACCGCTCTGTCATCATTCTTTTTACTAGATCTTGTGTTACTTGACCAGACATACTTATGAGGATTGGTATTCCTCTCAAAGTTTTCTCTTAGTAGTTTAAGGATATGTTTTTGATCAGTGGCAATGTACCGAGAACATTTTGGTCCTAATGTGGAGGCACAAACACCTGCGATACCTGCCCCAAGTTCTAGAACAACAAGATCGTTCTTTTCTTGGAATATTGGGTATAAGGGGCATGTAATACTTCCAAGCATCCAGTCAGTTAACCAAAGAGTAGTTTTCCAACATACAAACCCTGTTGAAGAAGTCTGTTTTGTTGATGAAAGTGACGTCAAGGACTGCCGAATTGTCAAATCTACCCCCGCATTATCTAACAGTACGTTTAATTCTTGGTTACTTCTATCAACAAATCCTAAGTTCTCGCTTTCATTCTCTGCTCGTATTGTAAATAGCTCAAATACATGCTCATATGCGTCTTCAATGTGTTCGAGAACGTCGACATTGATTCCTGGAAGCATAAATTTTTGCAACATTTCTACGAAAAATTATTATTTCAAAACATTGAAGATCATTTCATCTATAACAAGTTCTTGTTAAGCAAAACCTCGGCAATTAAGATACCTGCACCAGCGGCACCGATAACAGTATTGTGGGACAACACAACCATCTTGAAGTCCAAGACTGGGTCAGCTCTAATTCTGCCCACAGAAACACCATAACCATTGTCTCTGTTTCTGTCCAATCTAGGCTGTGGCCTGTTGTTCTCTTCCAAAACATGAATGGTTTGCTTTGGACTGGAGTGACATCCTAAAGAAGTGGCCTCACAGACGTAGTCACGTAAAGTCTGCTTAACTTGCTCGGTAGATGGAGCTGGTCTGTTCTTGAATCTGAACGAGATGCACTCAGTGTGACCATCAATGACAGCAACACGGTTACATTGAGCACTGACCTTCATTTCGTCATCCGACAAAGGTGCAAACTCGCCATCCTTAATGTTACCCAAAATCTTCTTGGTCTCCCACTCCATCTTTTCCTCCTCACCACCAATGTATGGAATAATGTTGTCGAGAAGGTCGATACCTGGAACACCAGGCGAAAAACCAGCACCAGATATAGCTTGCAAAGTTGTGGTGGTAAGGAGATCAATTGGACCATACGCATCAACCAAGGGCTTCAAAGGAGCCACTAAACCAGCAGTGGAGCAGTTTGAAATGCAGATAATGTAACCTGGTTTCTTCTGACCAGCCTTACGTGCTGCAGTAACCTTGTCCTCAATAACAGACAAGTGCTCAGTGTTCACGATAGGTACAATCAATGGGACATCAGGAGCTCTTCTGTAGTTCTTGGCGTTGGAGATGACAACCAAACCAGCCTCAACGAACTCCTTTTCGATGTCGCCAGCAATATCGCCATCCAAACCAGAGAACACAACATCACACTCAGTGAAGGAGCCAGTTGGCTTGCATTCTTCGACCTTGATGTTCTCAGCGTTTTCAGGCAATAAGTCAGTCTGTTTCCAGGTAACAGCGTCCTTGTAAGCTTTACCGGCCGATCTGGAGGATGCACCCAAAGCATGGATTTCAAACTCAGGGTGGTTGGACAACAACAAGATAAAACGCTGACCAACGGAGCCAGTTGCTCCCAAAACACCTGCTTTCTTAAGTGCCATTGTATTCGTAGTGATAGTGGAAAATTAAAATCGGAGAATCTGAAAAGTTGAGTCATTCCATCAAACATTTTTTCCTGCCCGGTACCGGTTGACGTCATGACACTTACGGCTGTGTTCAAACACATTGCGTAGTTACGAAAGTAGAAACCGTCATATGGACCACTTTCAATCTGAAGTTATCTTACTGTAAATAAAACAATATCTAATCCCCCATGATGTACTGATTATGAGGCTGCTCGCTCGACGACACTACTATCTCCAAATGTCGCGCAGTTCAATTTTGTCGCGTAACGCGTTTGCTGAAAAAAATCTTGTTGGAGCATTCCTTGGGACAACAACATGGTTAACACTGATTTCGAGAGAATATATTTAAACCAGTCCAAAAGCACTGGACGTATGCGTATTGCTGACTCCGGCTTGGGCTGGAAGGCATCAGGTCCCAACAATGTCAACAGAGAGCCATTCTTGCTCCCTTCGGAGGAAATTTTGACCGCGCTGTGGTCGCGCGGGTCAAGAGGCTATGAATTAAGGGTGCAAACAAAGAATCAAGGAGTGGTTATGCTAGATGGATTCGATGTCGAAGAGTTCTCCAAATTGAAGCAGGAATTGCAAAAGAATTTCCACTTGAACTTGGAACACAGAGAACATTCTTTGAGAGGATGGAACTGGGGTAAAACTGACTTGGCAAGAAATGAGTTGGTGTTCCAAGTTAACAACAAACCAGACTTCGAAATTCCTTATTCAGCCATCAGTAACTCAAACTTGACCAGTAAAAATGAAGTCTCAATCGAGATGAACTTGGAAAACGACGATCGTGCAGGTGACGAGTTGGTTGAGATGAGATTTTATGTGCCGGGAACTGTTGATGGTGAAACCAAGACAGTTAAGAATGAGGAAGGAGAAGAGGAAGAGGAGACAGAAGAGATCAGTGCAGCTACAGTTTTCTATGAACAGTTGAAGGACAAGGCTGACATTGGTCAAGTTTCAGGTGAGGCTATTGTTTCATTCAGCGATGTCTTGTTCTTGACTCCAAGAGGTCGTTACGATATTGACATGTACCCAACATCTTTAAGATTGCGTGGTAAGACATACGATTACAAAATACAGTACAAGCAGATCGAAAGAATCTTTTCGTTACCAAAACCAGACGAGACTCACCATATCATCGTGTTGCAGATCGATCCTCCATTGAGACAGGGTCAGACAAGATACCCATTCTTGGTCTTGCAATTTGCAAAGGAAGAAGAGTTGGAATTAGAGTTGAACGTATCCAACGAGGAATACGAAAGCAAATATAAGGATAGATTGAAGAAGAATTACGATGCTTCCACACACTTGGTTATGTCACACTGCTTTAAGGGTTTAACTGAGCGCAGACTTATTGTTCCTGGATCTTTCCAGTCTAGATTTGCACAGCCTGGTATTGCATGTTCATTAAAGGCATCTGAAGGTTACTTATATCCTTTGGACAGATGTTTCCTCTTTGTTACAAAGCCCACAGTGTACATTCCGTACTCTGAAATCAGCAACATTACCATGTCCAGAACAGGTGGTGGTGTCTCTGCCCTGAGAACCTTCGACTTGGAGATAAACTTGAGAGGATCTAACCAGGGCCACGTTTTCGGTAGCATAGATAGAGAAGAGCAGGCAGAAATCGAGAGGTTCTGCATTGAAAAGGGCTTGAGAGTGAAGAATGAAGAAAAGATAGCACAGGCCATGTTAGCTAAGGCCATGACTGAGGCCGCTGATAATGATGATGAGGACGGTGACGTCGACATGGGCAGTGCTGGTGAAGATGAAAGTGTGGATGATGACTTTCAATCAGGATCTGATTCTGATGTGGCAGAGGAGTTTGACTCCGATGCTTCGGTTTCTGATTCTGGTGAAGAATCCGACGCTCCTAAGGACGACCGTCCACCAAAGAAAAAGGCGAAGAACTGATGTTTACGCAAAGATGTATAAGAGTATGCGATGGGCAATTGATTATTATTTTGATTCTGTAGGAAATAGCGGAGAAGAAATACGCGAGAACCCTTCTTTACGCGTCGAGCTTATGAAAACTGGGGGACTGTATGTCTAAATTTGCGTTTGCAACAGTCCTTTTTTTTCTAGATAACTACCAAGTTAAGCTTCACACCCCACAACAGGCTTGAAAATTCAAACCAGCCACCTCTGAAGTATATATGTACATATATGTATCCCCTATCCATTAAGCTTCGTGAACACTCCTAGAAACTTTCATTTGGTTAGTGTGGGCAAGACATTTTTTTTTTCCCCATTATGGTGGCTGCTGCCTTCCCTGATAGGAAATCTATGTAAAGTGGTTTAATAAGTATCCCAAAAAGGGGCATAGGCAGCCAGCAAAAAATATATTTGCAGCTACCAATTCAAGTCATGTCTCCTATATATTTAATGAAGTCAGTATCCTGTATTTATGTCCTGTTAGAACAAAATTACAATATAAGATCACTTCTACATACCTCTATAAACCAAACGTGAGAGGTTCTGCAACAACGATTCTCCATCAACTTGAATACGATCCTTCAATCCAACTCTACTCCAGCAACTGATTTAAGACGAAATATCATTTGACTTCTATCATTCAAGATGCTGTTCTTCCAACAATCAGGTTTGGACCAGTCCCTTGAAAATTTACGGGAATACTTGCTTTATGCCAACCCTTCACAACTCCAATTTAACGCTAGTGAATCTAGCCTCGTTGACCAGAGTTTAAAGCAATATAATAATGAAAAGCAATTTGAGATTCCAGAACGATCACCAAACAGGAAGAAGGGTCTTGTGAAGTCTATGGACTCAAAATTATCGTCACCAAGCACTTTACTGGAAGCTAATTTTGATCATGACTCTGAATCGCTTCTGGGAGAATCCATTTTTTCAGCTCCGGAACCACACAAACACGGAGAATTTGACATGGATGACGATGAATTAGAAGAGCTTTTTCAGGAGTTAGACTTTAGAGAAAAGAAAAAGCTCCAAGTTGTTTTTGAGATAGATGACGTCGTATCTATTGTTGGTACGCACAGTCCATTTGCTTTTCTGGGTGTCAGACAGAGAAAAACCTTATCATATGTAAGGTGCTGAAAATTCACAGACATTTAAATTCATATCATTCACTTCTCTCCTAGAGTACTTCGTTGAGCTTTATTCACGCAAGGACTTAAGGCATTGTTTTTATGTATTTTTTTACTTATGGGTAACAAGCATGCAAGTCGCATCGAAACCAGGATACTTGTATTTTTCCGAGGAGCCTTCCGACAAAAATTTGACAGTTTGAGGCTTGCCGTGCTAACGTGATGGCGCTACAGGACGATGTTCTAGTCTTCATGTTATGAGAGCCAGTGTGTAATGATAGCCAGAATGTAGATGATTCGTAAATATGATGTGAAGCATCTTGAGTCATCACGAGAGACTCATAGTTATTTCTGTGCTACTTATGACTATAAAATCGAGCTCCCCCCCCACAAGTATTAATGTTTTTCCTTTGAGGCTATCAAATTTTTATCACTTTACATGACTCCAAGTGATAGGAGTTCTTAATGATTGACTAAACACAACGGAATAATTTGCAAAGGATGTCACTTCCTATTGGTTTAGTTATATATGCCTCAGTGAAGCCCATCTTTAAGATTTATTTCATTATTGGGGCAGGCTTCTTCTTAGCTAAGAAGAATATATTCACAGTTACGACTTGCCGTGACATCTCTAATGCTGTGGTCACGGTTATTATGCCATGTTTAATCTTCAACAATATCATCTCCAACTTGAAGAGTTCTGATATTAAGGATATCGGAATCCTTTTCCTATCAGGAACCATATTAATCATGACCGGTGGTCTCCTTGCATTGCTCACAAGTATAGTGACAAAATCTCCGCGCAGGTGGCTAGGGGGTCTTATATCCGTTGGTTTATTCCCCAACATTTCTGATTTGCCTATTGCATATCTTCAAACATTATCAAAGGGTGATGTCGTGTTCACCCAGGAGCAAGGTAACAAAGGTGTTGCCTACGTTTGTATCTTTTTGGCATCTCAAATTTTATACCAATTTAGTTGTGGTCTCTACAAACTCGTGCAATGGGATTTCAGAGAGGGACCTATAACCGACGAAGAAAAGCAATTACAGTCCACTGAAACTGAGAAGGACAAAGAAGATGATGACGACGACGATTGCGAAAATGATGTCCCCATTCATTCCGAATCTTCGTCTGTTAGTGTTCGAACTAACAATACAAGAGAAAATGAGCAGCATGAAGCGTTTTTGATGGCTAGATCTGACTCAAATAGATCAAGAAGAGGATCAAATGCACGCAGCATAAACATCGGCTCGCTTAGCTTAACACGTACTAGGTCAACTGATATGCGGAAGCAGAAACCCGAAGACATCTCTCATTTGATTCATGAGTACTCCGAATTCGACAATATGAAGAAGATCGAAAAGATGCCATCGGGTGTTATAGACACAAGTGCCGCACCAGTGATGCCCAGTGTATCCAGCGATAAGGAAAGCACGGAGAATGAACCTGAACCTCCTACAAGAGGATCTAAATTTAAAGCACACCTTATCCAGACGGCTAAGAATTTCCGAACACCTAACTCAATGTCATTGATTTGCTCCATCATCATCGCAATGGCACCTCCATTAAGAGCATTGTTTGTAGAGACTTCAAACTTTCATATACATCCTGCTCCTGATAGACAACCACCGTTATCCTTTGTCATGGATTTGGCAAGTTATATCGGCAATGCATCGGTGCCTCTTGGTCTTATGCTTTTAGGTGCGACTATTTCCCGCTTAAAAGTGAAAAGTATGCCAAAGGGTTTCTGGAAAACGGTATTGATGATAACGGCCTGTCGACTTGTATTATTACCGATGATAGGTGTTGGTTATAGCACAGGCTTATACAAGGCTGGTTGGTACGACGACATTATCATTAGATTTGTTAGCGTTTTGCAATTTGGATTACCTAGTGCAACAGCTCTTGTCTACTTCACTGCATTTTATACTGATCCCCAGGCTGAAGAACATGTCCAAATGGACTGTCTCGCCGTTTGCCTCATCGCCCAGTACGCCATTCTTTGGATTTCACTTCCATTTTTGGTAACTTTTACATTCAAAGTGTCGATGGGGCTCTAAGGTACATAGCAAGCTCAATAATAACTAATAATACTTCGCTTATGCCGCGTATTTGATTGTACTACATTCCCCTCTAATCGTGAAATATCTATTGTCACGTGAGAAAAATCTCATTAGTTGCTACGAAACTGGCTTATAGCGGCGTCAAGATAAAAGTACAGCCTCTTTTTTTTCTGAATTGAACTACTACAATGGCATTATACTACAATCTCGTGTTTGGTTTATTGGTGTTTGAGATGACGTTCTTCACCGTCTTATCAATGCCTTATCCAAGGAAAATCCGCAGGTCCATTTTGGCGACAGTGCTGACTCCATTCCGTAATGAGCAGTTCCAAATTGCTGTCAAGTGTATACTTGGCTTCATTTTGGTCTTATTCATTGACTCTGTCAACCGTGTTTTCAGTGTGGAGTCTGAATTACGCGCGATTACTCCAGGCAACAACACCATGGCCGGTGTTGTGAATGACAGAGCTGAAATTCAAGCAAGAAGATTCTACGCCCAAAGAAACATGTACTTGTGTGGATTCACTTTGTTCTTGACATTGACAATCACCAGAGTATACTCTTTGGTCGCTGAGTTGATCGACACCAAGGACAGATTGGATGCTGCCAAGACCTCCAGTGACAATGCTGCGGCTACTGAGAAGGACAGCGATGAGATCGCTAAATTGAAGGAGGAATTGGCCTCCAAGGATCAGGATTTGGACATCTTGAAGGAACAGGCAAAGTCTTTATCCAAGGACTATGAACTGGTCACTACTGAGGCTACTAAGAGAGCTTAATGAAGGATATAGTGTTCTTGATTACGTACAATATTTATATTGTCCCACTCATGATCCATAAATACCGCCTATGACTTTTCGTAAGCATTACTCTTATGTTTTGGAGTGAAGTTGAATGTATCACCAGCCTTACCCAAGAACATTTCTGTAATTTTGATCCAATCTTTGTAGTCATCTGATCCCAACAAAGTTTCCATCTCATTTCTTCCCTTCCATTGAGGGGGTCTTTGGTTAATCTTTGGTGGCAACCTTTCCAAGATTCCAACTGGAATATATCTGTGCGTAAAACCAATAAACTCGCACATGAATCTACGTGCTAAGTTGACTCCATACTCGTCAGAACCCCAGTGTTCTATGGCAAACTTAGAGTATTGCCTCAAGATTTCGAGTCTCTCAGTAGCTGACTTGTCCAAGTATTGCTGTGCTTCGACCTCCTCAAATATCCAAGGTTTGATCAATGCACCACGTGCTACCATGACAGAGTCAATTCCCTCTGTGTTAACAGCATTGTGCCAGTCTTCATGAGTATAGACATCACCATTTCCAACAAACCATGTTGGCTGTGTGTCACATCTATCTTTGTCATCTAATTTTTTGTTATTCCATTCGGTAACGGTTCTTCCAACCTCACCAATATAGTCCCAGTCAGCCTCCTTAGTATATCTTTGTTGTCTCGAACGACCGTGTAAGGTAATAGCTGCGACATCATTTTCCTCTAAAATACGAGACACCAATTGTTGTGCAGTATTCTTATTATCTTTAGTACCGGTTCTTATTTTGACTGTCACTGGAACATCACCAGAAGCATAGTTCATGCCCTTCAAAATTCTTACCAAACGTGCAGGCTGATCCATCAACGCTGATCCTTGACCTTGGCGATATAATAAATCGATCGGACATCCACAATTCAAGTTGATTTCAGATACATGAGAGGTTTCTCTTGCGATGACTTCAGCAGCCTTAGTGGCGGCAAAATGTTTGGATGCAGCAATCTGAACTCCAAATCCTGGATATTCAGACACATGAGCTTTGGGCAAGGCCCATTCAGCATTAGTACCTTGTAATAATGGGATACTAAGTGCCATTTCAGAGTATGTGACGTCAGCCCCCAAAGTCTTCATAAGACGACGGTATGGCAAGTTACCCACCGTGGTCAATGGGGAGACAATCTTTGCATTCTTAAGGTATATTTTCTTCTTCTCTGCGGGTTTGAAAGGAGACTCGATAAAAGTGGCCATCTTGTCCTTGACTTCTTCAGCGTTCGCGTCATCAGTAGCATTTTCACCTTTTGACTCTTCAGTTTTACTCTTTCCAACCATATTGTCTAACCAAGGAATTATCTTGTCGGATTCCTCAAACACGTATTTCTTCTTTTGTAATAAGTTCTTACTCTCAGTAGCGATCTTGTTGATCTCACAGTTCTGAACTTTCTCTCTCTCAAACTTTTCCATGTCCTTCAAGAGCTTCTTGGTATCCTTGTTATAGTGGGAAGATAACCATCTGCATTTCAAGCCAGTTGGGCAATATCCAAGAGCATCATAAACAGGACAGATGCCATCGATATCTTCGGGTTTGCTTTTAAGATAAAGCTCAACATCGTGAGTATTACGACATTGTTCGGCACCAAAATTACACACTTTGATGTTGTCTGGATCCAATACTGTAGAACACAAACGGAGAATGGGACCTTGTTTGTTGTCTCTGTTCTTATTCTGTCCTCTCTGCTTTTTGTTCTTACCCTTTTTAGGACCGTCATTGTCCTCTCTGTCTCCACCTTCAGCTTCGTCGTCGTCATAAACCTTCAGCTTCATTGCCGAATGCACAATGAATTCTGGTTTGATAGGAGCAATACCTTTGTCATACACGTGCTGCTTCTTGGTATCATTTCCATCAGATGGATCACCTTCTCTTTTGGTAGTCATGATGAGTAGAAAATTTCTAGATCAATTTTTTTCACTTGGAAGCTGTGTAGTCTAATGCTTCAAATTGTAGGTTATGAAGAGAGTTATCGTGATATTACAGTAGACGTTACAGATACAATTATGGTATTGGTAAACTTTTCAAATACGAGAGTTTATAAATTTATCGTCTTCTTCGCACTTCAACTTATCTCATCTCATCTCATCTCTACTTACCAATACGTTCTCAAAAAAAAAATCAATCTGTCTAGAAACTACCATCATGGATAAAAAGAGAAAGGTTGAAGACAAGGCCGTGGTTCTGAGACCATCAAAGATCTTTAGTCCATTTAGAGTCATCGGAAATGTTTCCAATGATACACCGTTTGCATTAGGCACGTTGGGATCTACTTTTTACGTTGTGACATCAGTTGGAAGAGCTTTTCAGATTTATGACGTCGCGACTTTGCACTTGCTCTTCATTTCCCAAGAGCAAACAGAGTCCAAGATTACTTGCTTATTTGCACAATTTCATTACGTGTATGCTGCCTTCTCAAACAAGATTGGTATCTACAAGAGAGGTCGCTTAGAACATACCTTGGTGTGCGAGACTAAGAGTACCATTTCACATGTATTGGTATTTGGTAGTTACTTGATCGCAGCAGCTGCTGATGGAGAGATTTTCATCTTCAAGAAGCGTCCTGGAGAGAAGTATGCTACTGAATTCTACACCTCCTTAAAGAATATCAACACTGAGATCGATGGAGTGATCGTCGGTTTGCTTCATCCTCCAACTTACTTGAACAAGATAGTCGTTGCAACAACTGGAGGTCTTTTCATCTTTAATATCCGCACGGGAAAGCTTTTATTCAAGTCGCCAGATCAACATTTTACCGGCTCGAGCATCTCGTGTATTGAGGCTGCCCCAGTCTTGGACATTATTGCTGTGGGTACTACCACCGGTGAAGTTATTCTTTATCACATCAAGAAGGGAAAGGTAATGGGACCAAAGATAATCACTGATAGCAATGCAAAGATCGTTTCTCTTTCCTTTAGAACCGATGGATGCCCTCATTTCGTCGCAGCTATGAGCAATGGTGATTTGCACTTTTATGATTTGCACAGAAGAACTAGAGTGCATGTGTTGAGAAATGCTCACCGTGAAATGCATGGTGGTGTGGCAAATGCAAAGTTCTTGAATGGACAACCGATAGTAGTAACTAACGGTGGTGACAACAATTTAAAGGAATATGTTTTTGACCCTACTTTGTCCACTTCAAATTCTGCAGTTGTGTCTTCTCCTCGTCACTTAAGGTCGAGAGGTGGTCACTCGGCTCCTCCATTAACTATCGAGTTTCCTCACGAGGATAAATCTCACTTTATTTACTCTGCTTCCAGAGACAGGTCCTTCTGGCAATTTTCTTTGAGAAAGGATGCACAGGCACAGGAATTATCACAGAGACCTCCAAAAACTAAGGAGAGACAAGCAGGGCCCACCATGCGTGAGAGAGTTCCAGAGATTTTTGCTATTTGCTCATCGCAAGTTAGAGAAGGAGAGTGGGAGAACATAATCACTGCTCATGAAGATGAACCCTTTGCTAGAACATGGGATTCTAGATCTAAAAGAATTGGCCGTCATAACTTAAATACAGTCGATACTGGTCTCGTGAAAGCAGTCGGCATTTCGCACTGTGGTAATTTTGGTTTTGTGGGCTCTTCCCTTGGTGGAATTGGAGTCTATAACCTTCAATCTGGATTGTTGCGCAAGAAATATATGCTCCATAAAAAGGCCGTTACTGGTGTTGCCATCGATGGCATGAACAGAAAAATGTTGAGTTGTGGTTTAGATGGAATTGTTGGCTTTTACGACTTCTCCGAGTCTAAGTACTTGGGTAAATTACAACTCGAAGCCCCAATTACTCTTATGACATTCCACAAGTCGAGTGAATTAGCAGCGATGGCTCTCGATGATTTGAGTATTGTAATAATCGACACAAACACCCAAAAAGTCGTGAGAATATTATACGGCCATTCGAACAGAATCACAAGTTTGGACTTTTCTCCTGATGGCAGATGGATAGTGTCTACTGCCTTAGATGCTACCTTGAGAACTTGGGATATTCCTACTGGTGGTTGCATCGACGGTGTTCTCTTGCCAAATGTCGCTACTCAGGTGAAGTTCTCTCCTTTGGGTGACTACTTGGCCACAACTCATGTCTCAGGAAATGGTATTTTCTTGTGGACCAATAGGGCTCAATTCAAACCTGTTTCTACAAGACATGTGGAAGAGGAAGAGTTTGCAACTATAATGATGCCAAACGTTTCTGGTTATGGTGGTGCCTCTATGATAGAAGGAGCTCTCGAGGAAAGCATTGCAGAGATCAACTTGAATTCTTACACTTCAACGGAACAGATTGATCCCTCTTTGATTACTTTGTCATCGCAGGCAAGAACTAAATTCAGTACACTTCTTCACTTGGAGACCGTCAAAGAACGCAACAAGGCGAAAGAGACTGCTAAAAACAAACCTGAGAGAGCTCCATTCTTCTTGAGTTTGACCGGTGAAGCTGTTGGCGACAGAGCATCTGGTGCAGAGGGTCGTGTATATAACCACAAGCCTGAAGAGAATTCTGAAGGTGATGAAGAGGCTACCAAGCTCCAGAAATTGAGGAGTGGTAATGGTCATGCATTTGAATCGAAGTTTACTCAATTGTTAAGAGAGGGTGGCGTCGCTGGAGACTACACTGAATTTTTGGCTTTCTTGATAAATGCTTCACCTTCCGTCGTTGACTTGGAAGTGAGGTCTTTGAATAGTTTCCCTCCTTTAGATGAAATGGCCAACTTTGTGTCGGCCTTGAACCAAGGTATGACTTCGAAGAAGAACTACGATTTATACCATGCCATCTTTGCAATGTTCTTGAAGAACCACGGCGATGTCCTCCACAACTTCAAAGAGGAAAAGAATTTGCAGGATTCCTTGGATAAATGGAGGGAACTCACATGCTCTACTGACAATGAAATGGACTCTCTTGTCAAATATTGCTCAGGTGTGATCAACTTTTTGTCCACTGTATAGATTTCAAAAAACAATCTAACTTTTTTCGTGTAGTCTTAAATTTCTGATATCCTGAAGACCAGAGAATATGAACATCGACGTGATAGAACCTTCCGGTCGAATATCACTCCCACATCAGTCTCTGCGAATTACATCAATATTACATTCGCAAACAGGGAAACTATTTGCAGGATTATCCAATGGCAATCTACTCGTCTTGAAAGCCTCAATTCCAGTCAGAGCTACATCGAAATCGACTGTAAATGATGAAAAGGCACATTTCGCGATTGAAAGCAGCTTCAAAAGAGTCTGCCGAAATAATCTCCCTATCGAGAAGATAGTAGGGATACGTATGCCTGCAGAGTTCAGAGATGTATTGGCAATTTCGACATCCGACTCAATTATGGTCTTTGAAGTTGCAGGAAATAACTTGAGTTTCATCCAAGACCTTCCACAGTCTAGTAATGTCACTTTTGCAGATGTCTTTGAAATGAGCAGAGGGCAATTGTTCGTCTTTACTTCAAAGAAGACCTTGATGGTGTTCGAAATACAGCAAAGCGATAGTAACCCACTGTTCCAAAAAGTCGCGGAACTTGCATTTAAAGAAAAGGCACATGCCGTTCAAATATTCCCGCTGAAGAAGAATTCGAGAAGGTATTTACTCGTCGCCCTAACTAATGAGGTGCTTCTATTAGACACCAAGGACTTCCAGACCCGGAAATTGTCAATTGATGAAAATAGCATGTACTCCTTCACGCATAATACGTCATTCAGCTATTTCAGCTTGGGATCGTCTGAACCATCTACCTGGATTATTCACGTTTCAAACACAAGAGCACTTTTGGTTAAAGATACACTGGTCATGATACTTGACGTTGATGACGACGATCAACTGAGTTTGACTCAGTCTTCAATCAAGTTCTCTTCAGTCCCCTTACATGTTATATTTCTATACCCCTTATATTTGTTGGTTGTATACAACAAGAAGATAGATATCATCGACCACACAACGGGGGATTGCATTCAAAGGTTTCTGCACACAATTAATTCAAATCTGTTAATTCTAACAAGACATAATAATGTCATATCAATTGCATCGACAACAGGTACAAACTCAATTCATCAATTTCGCATCCTTGGGTTCCAAAAGCAGATAGAGCAATTCTTAAGCATAAGTGGAAAAGGCTCCTTCTCTAGTAATGTCAAAGATCCAAGAAATGACCTCAAGGTTGTTGGATTAAACAAGAGTATATCTCTTGTAAAGCTGATTGATCCAAGTGATCAATTCTTTAAACAAGACAACGGCGAAGGCTTGTCAACTGCAAACAAAAGGAAACAATTGATTTTGCGAGAATTTCATCGGAAGAAGACTTTAATTTTATTCGAGTCTTACTCAAAATACCATGAGTCCTTAGTGGAAATTGCTTCAGAATGGATTGTCAATTATAGAGACGTCTTATCTCTTTTCCCTGATTTTCTTAATGGAGAAATAAGGATTGCAAGTAAAGGAGAAAATCCACTTCCAGATGCAGAGTCCGTCAGTATGAGATCCTTCTCCCATAACGCTGTGAAAAGAGTTTCTCTTGACGATTTCATTGTTACCAAAGCTAATCCTTCAGACTCAGGGACTGATATGGACAATGGAGACGGTACTAAGAGTATTGGTATTGACGCTAATGGGACTGAATCAGCTGATGGGAGTAAATTGGGTTTTCTGAAAACTCAAAACGTACGCAAACTCTTCAAGGCAGTTAACCAACTTATCATTTACTTGACTGATCAGAGGAGGTTGCATCTTGCGTTCACAAGTGGAGAAAATGCAACTATTTCATGGAAAGGCATCGAAATTTCTGCCTTTGACATATACCCATTTCTCACTGCAGAAGGTTTCAATTCACAAATTTATCATATTGCATCCGTGATTGATACTTCTCTTTTCTTGTGTTATTTCTATACTAAGCCAATGATGTTAGGTCCATTGTTGAGATTACCGAATAACCTGTGCAATGCTAAAGTTGTCAACGAGTGTTTATTAGATGGAATTAAGTCCAGCAATCATAAATTGAATGAGCTCCAACTTCACCAACAAACGAATTTTACCAAAGAGCTACTTGATTTTTACTTTGGTCGTGGTTTACATAAAGATGCATTGGAAATGCTCTATAAACTTTCCCATAGCGACGAGGAGTTGAAGGATGCAAGTACTAAAGATCTTGAATTCTTAAACTTTGTCAAAGGTCCATCCCTAACTGTGCAATATTTGACCAAGTTATCAAATAATCAGCTTGACCTCATTTTCGAGTTTTCGTACTGGGTAATTGGGGAAGCTGACGATTTGGCAGTAAGTATGTCGATGACAGAACAAATTTTCATGAACGACTCATATGAATGTGAAAATTATGACAACAACAAGGTTTTAAATTTCATACAGAACGTTTTAAAGTCGGATGACATAGCCATAAGATATTTGGAGTGGCTAAGCACTGAGGTGGATATATCCAAGAAGCTAGCGGAAAATAAATCACTTAGCAAATTCCATACAAGGTTATGTTTGCTTTATTTGCAAAAATTGAAGCAATTTGAACTGTCACACCCCCACATTTCAGAAGACGAATTTTGTCAAGATGAATATTACAACAAGTTATACAATTTCTTGAAAACTAGAGATATTTATGAGCCGTGGACGTTACTTAAAAATATTCCTACTAGCAAAGACGGATTTTTAAGGTTAACTGTCTTCATTTATAAAAGACTCGGAGAACACGAGAAATCTGTTGACGTCTTGTACAATCAATTAAATGACCTTGACTCTGCAATGGAATATTGCTCACAGATTTACTACCAGCCGAAATCGAAGAAATTGGGGGAAAACTTGCTACATAAACTTCTCGAGGATTTGTTAATGGGCTGGGAAGATGGCCTCGAGTCCATTGAACGCCTATTAGCTCTACAAGGTTCGAAAATGTCGATGAACAGAGTGTTGAAAAGCCTCCCTGATACCTTTCCATTGTGTAGGCTTTCAAGATTCTTGTTCGACAACTTGAGAGAAATGCAAGGTAGTTTACACGATAGGCGCTTTGCCTCGCTGTTGTACCAAGTGGGCAACTTCAAATTACAAGGTCAAATCTGGGATAAACAAGCTGAAAACTGTACCATAGAGTCGAGCAAACAATTATGCCCTGAATGTTATAAGCCACTCGGATATGGGATTTTTAGTGTTAGCAACTCCAACAGAGTTTTGCATTATGGGTGTTATCAAAGGCTGCAAAATCTCGAGAATCCCAAAAAGGAAAGCAGCTCGTAGGGCGTCGTGCCAAATTCAAAAGAACAAAAAAATGGATGTGCAGGATTTTCATATATGTAGACAAACCCACAAAAATTCATCGAAAGCTTATTGTTTTTATTTTGCGTACTGTGCTGAAGTTGAGTAGCGAGCGCCCTTCATCTCCAATCGACACGTCTACCTAAGGTTCACTCTCGCAAAGATCATACTCAATGTCAAAAAATAATTCTTCTGGAGAACAGAAGTCTCCAGCTTCGGCCACGGGCACTAGCAATGGTATAAAACTTCCACCGATATCGTTTTTATCGACATATCCACCTTCCAACACAGACAGCCGGAACAAGCTCCCAGCTGCTACAAGCCTTGGTATCTCAGGTTTTTTGAATCATTCCAATCTGAATTCATCTCAAGACCAAGATCATTCAAATTTGGGGATATATTCTCAAAGTCATAATCAAAGTCAACCACAAAAATCGCTGCCATCTCAATCAGAGGTTGGAGCAAACACTTTCAATGCGTCCAATGCTCCCCCAACACTTAGAATGGAAGACCAATCTCATAAGCGCATGAAGCTTGAAAACGAGCAGGACCACAATGAATCAGTACTTAAGCAAGCACACGTGCACTCTCATCCCACAACACACATTCATGTTCACACTCATAAGGCTCAACCGGGTAAGCCACATATTCACACTCATTCTCAACACGCATTGCCTCACCATCACCATCATCACCATCACCATCATCCGAATGAAAAAGCGACGCAGGATATTCCCAGTCCAGTCGCGAGTCTTCCTCACAGACATTCAGGAAATCATATACACTTAGTTCAACAAGAAGATCAAAGTAAAGGTACTACTGCATTACAGGCAACATCCACGAATTCGAATCACAAAAAAGTTCAAAAAATACGCCCCAAGCTCAACACTGAAGCTATACACGAAATTTTAAAAGAGTACTTTCCGAAACGCAAATTCCTCGGTACTATTATCTATAATCCTACTACAACATGGGAGACTTTACAGACAGAACAATTGAGTGGGCTTAAAGATGAAGACCACGAACGTTTTGAAGAAGTAAAAAGAGCGTATATTGCAAGAATCCAAGATCCCCATGAACTCTCCCAGAGACATTATATACCATCAATCCCTCCCTTGAGGAATGATTACATCAATAATATCTTGGAAGTAAAGATTCCAATAAGGCATCTAAAGCAATTCGAAGCTTGCATACACGACGGAATCGTTATTAACAACCGAGAATTATGGGGAGGTGTAAGCGGAGTATACACAGATGATTCGGACATATTATGTGTGTTAGCCCATCTAGGATTGTTCAGCGGCAATTTGGATTTGAAAGATTGGAACGCCTCATGGAATTCTAAGAGTCAACATATTTCCAGCAAGACAACTAATGAGAATAATGAATCTAATAATTCTGGAAATATACATGGCGACTTGTCTGTCGAGTTATTATTGTTACCTCGCTTACCCCAGTATCACGGTTTTTTTGCGAATGGTATAAATTCCCGGTCTTGGATAAAGACCACAGGAAAGCATAGCGGCTTATCCATAGCTGTTTACAGTGTAAAATGGGAATCTCCATGTACCTATTTAGGCGAAAAGAGTGTTTACAAAAACTTTCAGAGGGAACTTGAACAAGACGCTAAGGAAGTCAATTTATTGAGCAAGGGTCAATCAGGCTGGAGCTTTAACTACAACTACTACAAAAAGTTAAAAGAAAAATACGAAAGCCCAGAATCTTCAAAGAAAGTATAATGTCTGTTCTGGATTGTCATAATATAAGATTTGTTAGGATGTCTCTGCGGGTATCCAACACAAGTATTTAAATATTTATATGTTACCGGCTGGCATTTCTTTTGAATCAGCTTGTAGCGTGTGATCTCAGTAGCGATGCAACACACCGTATTTATCCCTCATCATCCCGATTTACCGATATTGCCATAAATCCCGAGCTTAAGAAAAAAAAGAAATTTTTGAGAGCTGATGGAGCAAGGTAAATGCTGCAGGATTCAAGAAACAACAATACACAAACTCATCAGATTTGAGGAAAACACGGAACATTTTTTTCTTTTCTCCAGAAGCTAAATACTTCAAAGCGGCCCCTTTCCATGAAGAGAGAGGAGAGTGCACCATCGTATTTACCACACGACATTAAATAGTGGTGGGGATAACTACTCTCATAAAACCGCAGAGACTCGAACATCATACTTACAGGGAAGGTCTGATATGAATAGTGGCAGCACAACGACAACAACGCTACAATCTCCTAGACTCACCCTGCCTGAAGTAACGACGAGAAAGCAGTTGACTAAATCTAAGTCCAAAATTCATCTTAGGAAGAAGCCATCCAACATTGCAGGTGTATCAAGGAGTAGCAGTACTAGTTTTACGACTTCAACGACAAGTGCAACACAGTTAAAAGCTAGTGGCGCAAAATCAAACTCTGGGCAGAATCATCGCTTCGGAAGCTTCTTCAAAAAGATTTCGACAGAGCTAAATTCATTCTTTGTGAAACTCAAAACAATCTCAGACGATACATTTATTTCCAACGAGATAATCGACGATTTATTTGAGGACTTAGACTCCGAAGACGATAGCTTTGATAATATTTTTGGACGTTCAGACAGGGCATTTACCTCTGCAGAAGAAACATTTATAGAAGAGTTCAAAAAACACAAGAGTTTAGACAAGATGGCCGAGTTCCACCAACATCAAACCGCAGAAGATGTCAAATCGTCAAGCACCGTTGTGTCAAAGGTAAGTTGTGCATTACAGGATGTCATACGACAACGATCTGATGATTCTGTGACACGTGCGAATAGCCCCGTCAGAAAACATGAGGTGCAACTTGAAGATGATGAGCATGAAGAAACCGATGCTGATGAGATTTCACTCCAAGACATAGATTTTAGCGTCTTGAGAAAGGAGATAGAGAAATCGCATCTTGCTTCAACCATGCATCCGAGTGAAATAGGCACGCTTCTTTGGGAATATCGCCGTAAAAAGTGGTTACATTGCAGTAACCCTCAAAAGGTTGAGGAAAGGATTCAGCGTCTGTCTATTGACCACATACCACGAGAATTGTACGTTAAGATATATACAAACTTGGTGGAGAAGGGTCGGAGCTTGAAGCTCAAAAGACATATGAATCTTTCTGATTTGATAGATGTTATCAACATGGGATGGATCGCTGAGGAAAAGTGGGAAAGGGCCGCTAAAGGATTGCCATAGAATATGACCGACTAATATCGACTGCATTTGTTAATTTGTATTTCTTACCTACCGTTTTAATAAACTACTTTAATCTATGTTCTTGAATTTTGTATGTACAGAAGCGTGCGTTCGCAAATTCGAAGGTCTTGGTCAACCCTTTCCGCTCTCCCCTGAAGTGAATCAGTGGGCTTTACATCGTGCAATAGCCTTTTGCAAGTAGTGATGAGTTCTGTGATATCCTTTTTTATTCGCATTAACTTCTCAAAGTTCAAAGCTATGTCGTTTTGAAGTTGGAGATCTATGTTATCGTTAAGTTGATGTATTGTAGTCATCTTGTCTAGTAATGGAGTGTTTTCGTTTTTCGAGTTTAACTTCAAGATATTGGTGAGTATTTGTGCTAGTTGCCTAGAGTACGTATTGGCATCTCTTAATTGAAGTATCTGTGCATGCTTCGCTTGTTGTAAGAGTTCAGAATGGCTCGTCATGATGATTCGTTTCTAAACACAAAATTTAATATTTTTGTATAATGGAGGGGAACCAAATGGACCTTACAGCTGACCATATATTCTACGACATACCAACCAACAATGATACACAGTTGACAATTGAGCTGATTCCACATGAGATCGAAAACCTGGAGTACAAAAATGTCATTTCCAAGCTATACTTTTTGATAAAAGATGCCACTGATACACGATCACAGCTATTGTTTTGGGAAGTGAGACTATTACTCTTACTCTTTAATGACCAACTAAGTGCTGCCAAAAGAGAAGCAATTGCTCTTAACAACGTATTGTACTTTGGTGACTCCCAACAATCACAACCACCATCAACTCCAAGTTCATCATATCAAGGTACTCCGATATATCCCCTTCCAAAGAATAATAACTTGTTGATCCCATACAGTTTAATATTGTTGCTCCTTCGGTTGAAGAGCACACCTACATTGGGTTTGCTTCATGAGTTATACAAGCTTATTTATCAATCGAGATTAAAACTAGCCAGTGATAAGGAAACTCTCCAAATTCGATTGACTAATTTAAGCTATCAAGTAATTGCGGTATTGAACATCAATAAGAATTACCCCACGCTTTTGAATCATTTAAACAATGTTCGTGAGCATCTTATGAAGTACAAGAATGATGAACAATACTTGTCGAATATCAACCTTCTCTTGATTATTGTCGAGGCCCAGACAATGTTCGCAAAGACCAATTCTACAAAAACGATAACATCAAAGTACGAGAGGGTATTTGAAGAGGTCAACCTGTTGTCCAAGAACTCCGTAGTGTATGTCTTACAGAAAATCCAACCGATGATCGGTAAGTATTCTAAACCAAGTACAAGTGAAATCACAGACTTGGATTCTTTGGCTACATTATTGAATATAATCGAGACGGGCGGTATCACAGGAAGGATCATATGCGCACTTCTCGGTCTCTGGGAGCTCTCTAATACATACCTGTTTGATTTAGTATCAGACGACGACGGTATTCATTTTGCAAATACTCTGTCAACAACAGGTGGAAGTATTCCAGAGGATCAGCATGATAAGCTATACAACCTGGTGACAAGCCAGTGGTGCAAGTACATACATAAAGTATACGGTTTAGAATGAATACTATGATATCAGGGTTTAAACCCTAAGTAACGTGACTTCCCACCTCGTGGAAAAAAGACTTACCGAATTTGGAATTTCGGTGCTCCTTTTTCTATGTGACTAGCAATATATGCACGACTTTATATGCAGTATTTATCTTTTCGTCCCACTACCCGTCGATTCTCCCTCTGGTTGGGTGGAAAATTTTGCCTAGCCAATATTACTGAAAAAAAAATTTAACAGTTGGTTAATACTATCTACAGTCATAATCAAAATGGTCCAGGACGTCGTTACTCGTGAATACACCATCAACTTGAACAAGAGAGTACGTACTACAACATAAAGTGAAGAAGAAGTTATTGAAGACGATATTGAAAGTGATAAGATTGCGTGATGAGACAGTGTTGGATGAGATACTTCAGAGCTTGAAAGCGCTGCCAAAGTCACCATTATAGTTATCACAAGGATACTTCTTAGCTATCTACGCTATTAGCTCATGCGCGAAACAAGCAAGTACTAACAATTATAGTTGCACGGTGTTCACTTCAAGAAGAGAGCTCCAAAGGCTGTCAAGGAGATCAAGAAGTTCGCCACTTTGCACATGGGTACCACCGATGTCAGATTGGACCCAAAGTTGAACGTCCAGTTGTGGTCTAGAGGTGTCCAGGGTGTTGAGAAGAGAATGAGATTGAGAATCTCCAGAAAGAGAAACGACGAGGAGAACGCCAAGGAGAAGTTGTTCGCTTTGGTCGAGCCAGTCATCGTTCCAACCACCAAGGGTTTGCAGACCGTTGTTGTCGAGGAGGAGAACTAAGTACTTTCCAGACATTAATGTTTGTATAATAAATGATTACTTTGGAGACCGTGTTGGTAAGGATGCCATATAAAGACTAGAACTTGTAAAAACTCGCCTTGAGAAATTAAGCCAGAACTTGAAAGTAACCTAAATGTAAGAGGTGGTCAACTATTGGTACGGGGAGGACTTGTATGGAAAAGCCATCTTTAAACTTTGGCGCAAGACTTAAAGAATTATCATGTTTCCCCGTAACATACGTGTTTCAAGGGCGTTAATTTCATCAAAACTCCACTTGCCGTACGTTGACGTGACCTCCAATGGAGGAATACCATCTACATTCTACTGGTAATTGGATATGCTTTAGAATACTGTAATGTTAGTATGAATTCATAGATAAATTCATTAAATCAGTGTAACTATGACAAAGTACCAACTCATCGTATAAAAGCATGTATCCACCAAAACGGTAGAAGCTTTAGACATACTCAAAATATGGTAGAAAAGATTAATTATCATCACCTTTAACATTCGTCTAGTACATACCCTTCATGAACGTCACTGATCTTCTCATCGGCGGGAAATCTTTTTTTTATAGTAAACTATAGTTCCGGGTAACTCTTAGTTTTCAACTGTAGTCCGTTTATGAAGGTAATATCCTTCAACAAACTGCGCAGGATACTGGCCACTTTAGATTTCTAATATGTGATCAGAGTAAATGACCGATGCAGTTCCGTAGAATAATCTCTGAACATGTATATATTCTTCAGTTGTAGCTATTCCTATCATTTCTTTGTTACAGTATCTCAAATGCCTATATCCCGCTATACTCCTTGCAAGAATGTTCAGATAAACTCCCAGATATCGCCTAGTTTATCCCATAGTTCACTAATATGTCGCAAGTAGGATAACTAAGTTGTCACTTGTGACTGAAAAATCAGCGTGCGTTGTAACCCCACAAAAAAAGATAATTGTTCCGAGGACTACATCCAGTATAAATTATTTGTCGTGTCCACCAGAAGTAAGATCATTGCCAAAATGCCTTCAATCGAACCTACTTCGGAGCAACATGGTTCTAGGTCAATAGTATCTGGATTGAACTTACTTCAAAATGCACTGAATGAGTATGATGTGCTAGAAGTCTCTGGCGTTCTTAGTCAGAGGCTATGGGGAGATAGTGATATACTGGACGCATATGTGTTGATCAAGTTCTTGGGTTCTCCAGAATATTTTCCTTCCTTCAAAATCTACAAGGTAACAAGTATCAATCATGATGACCCAACCTTGTCGGTTTCATTTATAAACTTCACGAAGTTTGCAAGACAATTCAACGTAAGCGACTTTACCATTAACTCGTGTATTGTCCAATCGATCACGAAAGCTGAAATCACAGCGCTTTCCAAGGTTTACGTTTCTGTTCCAAATGGGATATATGACGTTTTGTCTAAGAATGAAACCTCCCAGATCAAAGAGTTATTCTTACTGAAATTCATCAAGGAAAGTGGATGCGTCATAAACGAGAATGACGCTATCAGGTTGATTAACGCCACTGTCAATTTATGTGAACCGGTTTCACAAGGCCTTGTGAATGAGGATACTGATATCATTTTGATCAAAGAAGACGATTCTCTGGTCTCTCATAGCGTTAAACATAAAGTGGAAGTTGAAGACGTGGATATTTCGTCGTATTTATTGACTGGTTTGAACATTGAAAAATCGAAGAAATCAACCATTGACTTTCAAGTAAAGCCAATTCCAGAACAAATCACACAATTGCCTGAATTATCTAAAGAAGATACCGAATTCTTTGTGTACTTCACTACAGATGACTTGCTTAAGTTGAACTTTTCGGTTTACAATGGTGATATTGTGAAGATGAACTACGGAAACTCCTATGTCTTTGTACGTGTCTGCACCTTGGCTGAGCCAAATAAGATGTTTGAGCCTGGTTGTGTTTACTTATCGCCTATTTTGATCATTAACTTGAACTTGAATGAAAAGTCTCGGCTTTCATTTGAGACGGGAGGAATTGACTCTCTGTCTTCGCTTTCGACAATTCTCCCAGTTGCAGAATCAGTGACAATTTCAAGAGTAGCATCACAGATAACTATGGACCGTACGTTCCAGAAGAGTTTCTTTTCAGGGTTGAAGACAACTATGAACAGCAAATTTAAATGTGTTCAGAAGGGCGATTTCTTCCCTGTCACCATTGATACTGTCTTGGCAAGAACAATGTTCGAAGAGGAAAATGGCGATGATCAAGGAAACGAAAGTGGTAACATAATTCCTGTTGGAGACCGTGATGCAGTAGCATGGTTCAAAATTGTCGATGTTAAAGGTACACCAAATGGATCCGGTCAATTCATTATCGACCCTAAAGAGACCTTTTTGTTATCTTCTGGCATCGAATACGTGATGATGCCTGAGAATCAATTTTCACAATGGTATAGCTATTTGGAGTTGCCCCCACTATTCAATTTCAATCAGGTTATCAGCTACTCGAATGACCAAGAACTCTTCAAGTATGCCACAGAGTTAAAAAAGATTATCCTGACATGCCTCAATGCAAGCGTGGCCCTTAAGACTACAGTTTGTTTGAACTCCCTCAATAGAGGAATAGGCAAAACAACTCTTGTGCGCAATATGTGTACGGAATTTGGACTCAACTTGATAGAACTTGATTGTTTAGATTTTATTAACCCTGGCCAAGAGTTAAAAACGATTGGACACTTGTCTGGAAAAATCGACAATATCTTGAAGCACCAAGAGGATGTAACTTCAAGCAATTTCCAAGTGATATTCTTGAAACATATCGAAAATTTGTGTCCAAAGGTTGATGAAAATGACTCTAACTCCAGCATTTTTGCTTCATTATCTTTGAAGGTTTCTTCATTACTAAATGACTATCTTTCAAGATATCCAAATTTGATTGTGGTCTTTAGTTGCAATGATCCAGACAAAATGAGTGAACAAATCAAACAGCTGGTTAAGTTTAACATTCATTTCAATGTTCCTACTGAACAAGAAAGATACCAGATATTTAAGTTCCTCACATCACAAGAGATGGGAGATATTCATGGTGAGTCAAAAGAGTCAGGTTTGAGCGCTTTGTCGAAAGATTCATTCAGAATTGACACTGCTAATTTCTTGTTAAGAAAAGATGTCAATCTTAAGACATTGGCTTTACAATCTGCTGGTTTGACCCCTAGAGATTTAATCTCTATCATTGGCAAGTGTAAAAAGCTTGCTGTGAAAAGATTAGCTAAAGTAGCTGCTGAAAATAACACCACTTTGGGCAAGATCGTCAAGGTTGGTAATGGAGGATTTGTGATTATTACCCCAGAAGATTTCAGCGCAGCGATCAATGAGGCTAGAAATCAATTCAGTGATTCCATCGGAGCACCTCGTATTCCAAATGTTAAGTGGGAAGATATTGGAGGTTTAGATATGGTGAAAGACGAAATTTTGGATACAATTGAGATGCCACTCAAGCACCCTGAGTTATTCAATAACGGTCTTAAAAAGAGAAGTGGTATTTTGTTCTATGGTCCACCAGGAACTGGTAAAACTTTACTTGCCAAAGCCATTGCCACCAATTTCTCGTTGAACTTTTTCAGTGTCAAAGGTCCCGAATTGCTCAACATGTATATTGGTGAATCTGAAGCAAATGTGCGTAGGGTGTTCCAAAAGGCTCGTGATGCTAAACCATGTGTCATCTTTTTTGATGAATTGGACTCTGTTGCTCCGAAACGTGGAAATCAGGGTGATTCTGGTGGAGTCATGGACAGAATCGTTTCCCAATTACTTGCAGAATTAGATGGTATGAGTGGTGGTGGTGGTAATAGTGGAGATGGTGTTTTCGTTGTGGGAGCCACTAATAGACCTGATTTGTTAGACGAAGCCTTGTTGAGACCTGGTAGATTCGACAAAATGCTTTACTTGGGAATATCTGATACAAATGAGAAGCAAGTAAAGATCTTGGAAGCCCTTACACGGAAATTTAAGTTGCACCCTGATGTTAACTTAGAGAAGATTGCAGAGAAATGTTCGTTTACATTTACTGGTGCCGACTTTTATGCATTGTGTTCTGATTCTATGTTGAATGCAATGACAAGAGTTGCAAATGAAGCGGACGCAAAACTCACAGCCTATAACGCGAATAGAAGTTCCCCTGTGTCCACGAGATGGTGGTTCGATAATGTCGCCACTGAAGAGGACATCAATGTTCTTGTCAAAATGGAGGACTTCTTGAAATCGCAGAGGGAATTGAATCCTTCTGTTAGCGCCGAAGAATTGGAGCACTACTTAAGAGTTCGTGAAAACTTCGAGGGGGGGAAGGAGAAGGCAAAGACCTGAATTTAGATGCATGTAAAATAACATTTCAAATTGTAAGTCTCATTGTAAGATTCAAAGCCTCTTCGTGGTTGAATGATATTCCAGCCTCATTTATTGATCATATAGCTGTTTTCTAAGATCTCTTTGGCTTGATTCAACTTCTGGCTCAAGTATTGACTTCCATTTTTATCCGGATGATTCAAGATGATCAACTGTCTGTACCGCTTCTTTATTAAAGATTTTGAAAGATCTAGGATTTCATCCTCCTTAATTCCAAGAATTAGCAAAGCCTCCTGCTCAGTCATTGGATTCCGAAATGGTGTATTCGGGAACTTCAGCGTTAAGAATTGAAGATGGTCATTCAATGTTATATCGCTGCTTTGAACTCCCGTGAGTTTGATATTGTTTAATGATGCAATCATTTGAGGTGTGAGTACAGCATACTTGCGGAATGCAGATATGGTCAGCTTAGCCGTTAGCGCAGCGAGAGTAATTCCAATACCAACGATAATTGGAACTACCATGCTGTAAACTAATGGGAATGGTTTTTTCTTGCTTTGTTTTATGCAGGATTTTCACAAGCAACCGGTAACTTTCCGAAGAAGGGTACAAAACAAACTCCGACCCCGAGGTGCTCACCTGACAGCCACCAAAAAGTGTCGTCACCTTAACACTAGAAGCAAGCAAATGCAGGAAACCCAATTAATTTAGGGGTTAGTATAATGTTAAGCTATACATGACGCTTTAGTCTGTTATTGCGATAATATACATTCATGGCTTCCATATCGATAATAAGAAACATTGAAAAATAGTTAATCAATGTTATTGGACCGTCTTAACTTACAAACAAATACGTCATCAAGATCGATCATAAGATGGCACGTTGCTTCTGTGGGTGTATGATGTTTTTTTTTCAGAATAGCGAGTGTCGTTATCACCAGTTGGCACAGTTAAATCATACGGCTCACTGTACACCGGAAACCTAACCAAAAAAATTTTCCCAAGTCTATATAAAGCATCCGAAATTTCCACTTTATTTAGCACGTTTCAGTATCAATTAATACTTTTCCGTACACAATATGTCCCACGCAGCTTTATCCTGGTTGATCAAATTAGACACCGCCGAGACCCCAGACAAGGTCTTGCGTCGTTCCTCCATTATTGGTACTATTGGTCCAAAGACCAACAACGTCGATGTTTTGGTCAAGTTGAGAAAGGCTGGTTTGAACATCGTTAGAATGAACTTTTCTCACGGTTCTTACGAGTACCACCAGTCTGTCATTGACAACGCCAAGAAGTCCGAGGAAGTGTATAAGGGCCGTCCATTGGCAATTGCTTTGGACACCAAGGGTCCAGAGATCAGAACCGGTACCACTGTCGATGAGAAGGACTTCCCAATTCCACCAAACCACGAGATGATCTTCACCACTGACGACGCTTACGCCAAGAAGTGTGATGACAAGATCATGTACATCGACTACAAGAACATTACCAAGGTCATTGAGGCTGGTAGAATTATCTACGTTGATGACGGTGTTCTTTCCTTCGAGGTTCAGGAGGTTGTTGACGACAAGACCTTGAAGGTTAAGTCTGTTAACGCTGGTAAGATCTGCTCCCACAAGGGTGTCAACTTGCCAGGTACCGATGTCGACTTGCCAGCTTTGTCCGAGAAGGACAAGTCTGATATCAGATTCGGTGTCAAGAACGGTGTTCACATGATTTTCGCTTCTTTCATCAGAACTGGTAACGACATTTTGGAGATCAGAAAGGTCTTGGGTGAGGAAGGTAAGGACATCCAGATCATTGCCAAGATTGAGAACCAACAGGGTGTTAACAACTTCGACGACATCTTGAGAGAAACTGACGGTGTTATGGTTGCTAGAGGTGACTTGGGTATTGAGATCCCAGCTCCACAGGTCTTCGTTGTTCAGAAGCAATTGATTGCTAAGTGTAACTTGGCTGCTAAGCCAGTCATCTGTGCCACTCAGATGTTGGAGTCTATGACTTACAACCCTAGACCAACCAGAGCTGAGGTCTCTGATGTTGGTAACGCCATTTTGGACGGTGCTGACTGTGTCATGTTGTCTGGTGAGACTGCCAAGGGTAACTACCCATTCGAGGCTGTTTCTATGATGCACAACACTGCCATCACTGCTGAGAAGGCTATTGCATACCAGCAGTTGCACAACGAGCTCAGATCTCTTGCTGTTAAGCCAACCCCAACTACTGAGACTTGTGCTGTTGCCGCTGTGTCTGCTTCTTACGAGCAGAACGCTAAGGCCATCGTTGTCTTGTCTACTTCCGGTTTGTCTGCCAGATTGGTCTCCAAGTACAAGCCAAATGTTCCAATCATGATGGTCACCAGAAACGAGAGATCCGCCAGATACTGTCACTTGTACAGAGGTGTGTATCCATTCGTGTACACCAAGGACAAGGTTGAGAACTGGCAGGAGGATGTTGAGAACAGATTGAGATGGGCTGTTTCTGAGGCCATTGACTTGGGTATTATCAGCAAGGGTGACTCTATTGTCACTGTCCAGGGTTGGACCAGAGGTTCCGGTCACTCTAACACTGTTAGAATTGTCCAGGCTTAGAGGTACTTTATGTAAATTACATTATATACGAGAATGAAGGAAGAGACATGAGAAATTTAACACGTAGGAACTGGTAACCCTCAGATGATACGATTGAGCTTTTCTGGTTGGTACGAAAAATTCGGCTCTAATGAAAAATACTTTTTTCTTTACCTAAAATGAACAGACAGCACTTAAGGACTCAACTTACATCATTGAGTCTGCTTGTAAGATCGAGGTTCGTAAGAGCTTATTCCACTGCACCAGGAGACGAGACTCACTTCGGCTTCAAAACAGTCAAAAAGGATGAGAAGGAGAAACTCGTTGGTGGTGTTTTCTCTTCGGTGGCTTCAAAATACGATGTCATGAACGACGTTATGTCCATGGGTGTCCACAGATTGTGGAAGTCTCACTTCATCAACAGATTAGATGCCGGTATGAGACCTGGCTCTGATAGACCTTTGGAGTTCTTGGATGTGGCTGGTGGAACTGGTGATATTGCATTCGGATTGTTAGACCATGCTGCGGAGAGATTCCAAGATACGAAGAGTACAATGACTATTGCGGACATCAATGAAGATATGTTGAGAGAAGGCGAGTTGAGATTCCAGAGTAATAAATGGAATGATGGTTCGAACAGGGTCAACTTTTTAGTGCAGAATGGTGAAACATTGGACCAGATCGAGAGCAATTCGAAAGATGTGTATACAATTGCATTCGGTATCAGAAACTTCACTGATATACAAGCTGGTCTTAATACCGCTTACCGTGTCTTGAAACCTGGTGGAATTTTCGCTTGTCTTGAATTCTCCCAAGTGGACAACCCTGTTGTGGACTACATCTACCAGTCTTACTCATTCTCCTTGTTGCCTTTAATGGGACAGCTTGTTGCAAACGATAGGGATTCCTACCAGTATTTGGTCGAAAGTATCCGCAAGTTCCCCAAGCAAGAAGAATTCAAAGGTATGATTGAAAAGGCGGGATTCTACGTGCCAGACAAGGGATACGAGAATTTGACTTTTGGTGTTGCCAGTATTCACATTGGTGTGAAGTTATAATTTGTATATACATTAATCATATCCTCTTAAGCGCTTTTTCTATGTTTTCAGTTGTACGCAAAACTTCGATGAACTTTTCACTTTGGTCGTCATCCATTTGAATGTCATTAGAGCTGGAGATTATACCGTTAGAAATTTTGAACTGAATTGAGAATGTGGACCCCTCCTTCATGGATTTCAAACTGAGTTGGAAGTCATGGTCGCCAGTAAAATCAATTGCATTTAACAGCAAACATATGAAGTCTTCTTTGGTCTCTGCTTCGGGCGTATCTTCAACAATGAGCGAATCTACTTCACTATAACGCCTCAACGGGTTATTCACGTATGTTGAATTTTCTGTAAGAGCCCTAAGACCCATCAATTCCTCATCAGTTACGTCGTTCGATAACTTTAATGTGTTACGGAGCTTCTGCTTTGAATCGTCATTCGGAGATATCTCCAACAGGTTTGAAGCTTGTGTCACACTTTGACATAAACTGTCTAAAACAAGGCAGTTCCGGAGAACTTTTATTATCTGGGGAATGTCACTAAGACGCTTGATAGACACGTTATTGACATTTTCAAAGTGAGGTTCTATGAGTCCACTCGTAAATGTAAATGTAGTATTTGCAAGAGTACTTCCATAATCTGAGTTGGTGTTAAAGCAGGAAAGTATCTCATTGACTTCCTTTCCATCACTTTTGAATGCATATCCCCAATACTCGATAAGTGAAGTGGGTATTGGAACACTATCTTTCAAAAATAAACAAACCGTCCATCCGACAGCTGATATTGAAGGGCCAAGTGAATTGAATTTATACTTCTTGTCTTGAATGTGCCATATGTCGTCGTCTGGGAAGTATTCTACTTGATTGCTAGAATTTGTAGGAACCAAGCTAATTAGAATGGAGTATTCATCGGCGGATGATGTTGTTGCTTCGTCTAGATATCTGTTCTTCTTCCAGTAAGTTAAAATCAAACCTAATCTACCTGAAGAATGGTCATTGAGTAAAACTTTCCCAACGCTGTTCGCGTACCCTTTGTTAATTAAGCTGTCCTCTGATTTTCCTACCCCTTCAAGTTCACTGATAGTTGAGAGTAGTAATGCGACTCTTTCTAGAAATGTGAAAAGGTCTAGACCAGAACTTGATGATAATGTATCGATTGTCCCCAAATACTTCAAGTTCTGGCCAAAGTAACCTAATACTGATGACTTCAAATTCTTTAGAAGAATGGATTCAGCGCTCTCATCACCTGAAGAATTTAGGAAACTTTTGACGTGGTCTGCCTTCGAAACATCCAACGTCACTGTATTGATGTCTCCAGTTTGGATCGACAGCGGAGTCCCTCCCACATTGTTATCTTCGCTTGGACCTTGGGAAATACTCACTGATATTATGTTTTTATCATCCAAAAAGTCAATATCTATCAAGATGGAAGACCCAGCTATGGATAGCCTTTGGGTGTTGGGGTCGTCATTGGAGGTATAGTTCATTTTATCAATGAACGTTTCTAACTTCAATTGTTGGGCTAAATGATGAACTAATTCCACTGACACCTTGTAAGTGCTCGAATAATCATATAGTAGTGCTAAGCATTTTGCGATCGCGGTGTTGAAGGTTGACATGCTTGTTGATAATCAAATATCTTGCACGTGAAGCACAAATTTTTTTGAAAGTAACCATCACTTATGTCAATCGTGATTACTGCTGAAATTCTGGCCCTTGTGGATCCGGTGGTGGCCAGCTTCAAACGCCACCAGGTAGAGGCTGATAAAGACAAGGCACTTGCAGTTACTCAGTTGTTGATGAAAGTCATTTCTGCTGCTAGATGGACCAACCCTTACGACTTAATCGATGTCATCAGAAAAGTTGGTGTGATCTTGCAAGATGCTAGACCAAAGGAGATAATTCCAGGAAACATAGTGAGAAGAGTATTGGCTATAATTAGAGATGAAATCGAAACACCAGAAGTTCCCACAAACAACCCCAATAATGCCACCGGTGGCTCGAATGGAATCATGATTTCATCGATGTTCGATTTATTGACAACCAACAATAATACCAGTAAGAGAGACATTCATAACCAGCTGAAAAAGCAGATGAGTGAGTTAAGATCCATTATCATTCAAGGCATTAAAGACTTAGTGGATGAAATATCTAATGTGAACAACCAAATGGAGACAATGTCACTTGACTTGATTCACGACAATGAGATTTTACTCACTCCAACCCCGAACTCAGAAACAGTTTTAAAGTTCTTGATAAAAGCAAGAAATAAGAGAAAGTTCACTGTTTTAGTTACTGAAAACTATCCTAATGATGTGAAGCTGGCACACAAGTTTGTCAGAAAGTTGGCCCAACACAATATTGAAGCCATCTTGATTCCTGACACAACTACATTCGCTGTTATGTCGCGAGTGGGTAAAGTTATAATAGGGTCAAATGCGGTTTTTGCGAACGGTGGGTCGATGGCTAACTCCGGTGTAGCAAATGTGGTTGAGTGCGCAAAAGAGCACAAAACACCTGTTTTTGCTGTTGCTGGCTTGTACAAGTTATCTCCCTTATACCCATTCAATAGAGATGACTTAATTGAGGTTGGAAACTCAGGGAAGGTTTTAAACTTTGATGACTCTGAACTTATGGCAAACGTTGAAGTTGTCTCCAACCCCTTGGACGACTACATACCGCCAGAGCACATTGACATTTACATCACAAACGTTGGTGGATTTTCCCCCTCTTACACCTACAGAACTGTTTTGGATCACTACAAGACAGAAGACACAAATCTTGACTCCTAAGGTCCGAATTGATTGTCATGGGTACTCAATACATTAGGTTGATGAAAAATGTGGGATTTAAGTTATCATACATGCGTTATGGCTAAGTAGTATCAATCGATAGACATCTTACAGTTTATAGTTCTCGTAAGCATCAATTAAACCTTGTTTAGTTATGCACATAAGTGGCATCTATCTTGGCCAAACTTGGTCCAAGATACAATCTAAGTTTCCTTCTGTACGCTGTGGGATTTGATGTTTGAATTGGATTTCCTTCAAAATACACTGTATCCAACTCTGGAAGTTTACCCAACTCTTTTTCGATCTCTTCGAAGCTTGAGACCCTGTTATAAGAACACCAGAAATCTGTCAACTCTTTTAAATGTGATAAATTCTCCAACTTTGTGAATCTGTTTGAGGTAACATCCAACACCTTCAACTTTTTGTTGTTGTCCAATCCCTCAATCTTCTCAATTCCATTATGAGACAAGTATAACTCTTCCAAATTCTCGAGCTTTTCCAACCCTTCGATCTTGGTGATTCTGTTCGATTGAATTGACAATACCCTCAAGTTTGTCAATGTAGAAAGATTCTGAAGCTTCTCAATTTTATTCTTGCCGAGCCATAATTGCTTGAGATTTACTAAGGACGATAATGAATCAGTGCCTATCTCTTCGATTTTATTGCCTCCTAACTCCAAATTTGTGAGATTAGTCAAGGTTTTCAATCCCTTAATTTCCTTTATCTTGTTTTGAACAAAGTACAAATTGGTTAATTCCGTCAATGTCTCGATGTTCTTTATATTCTTGATTTTGTTAAATGACAAGTCCAAGTTGGTCAATTTTGTCAAGTGCTTTATGTTACTAGAGATATGATTTATGCGGTTGTCGTAAAAGTCAAGATCCTCCATAGTTTCCCCAGGTAAATCCTTCACACCAGTTATAGATGTGATCAAGTTCTGACGCAAGCATAATGCCTCTAACTTTTTGAATTGCGAAAGTTGTAAGTCCTCCAAAGAACTAATCTTCAAGTGTATTAAATCAATGTAGTCGGTGTTTGGATCAATGCCTTTTGTAAGATTCACATCAGCATCAATTTGCTCAGGGTGTTCATCAGGTAAGACAGTTCCGGGATAAGCGACAGGGAGAGGCTCATTGTCATCATCTACGGCATCCCCTCCATCAGTGTCATTCTCTTCATCTGTTTCGGATAAAATGTTGACGTCTTCTTCGGGCCGACTCCCTATTTCTTGTGGTAGATCGGGCACTTGACCACTGTCTCTACTCATGGTTCAATGTTAAAGTGTATGATTCTTTAGCTGATGGCAAAATGATCTTAATCCGCGTCACGTGCAAAACTCGATCCAGGCAACCAATTAAAATACACGCCAATAATATATATGATCAACTACATGACTTCAAGTTTTCAGCTATGATTTCGACTGAATATAGTTTGTAACAGAGTAGCAGGTAAACAGAATCGTAGTATATACAAAAAGCAGTAAGCCGATCATTGCAGATCTGCGAGCCCAGGTCCGTGTACACTGCCACAACTATTTGAATATCTCAATTTATTCATTGGAAGGACGACTTTGTAACAAACAGCCCGATTACAACTTCTGCTCCTCTTCAAAGATGTAGTCAACAGCCTCACCAACAGTCTTGATCTCGTCAGAAATCTTCTCAGGAATCTCCAAGTCGAACTCTTCCTCCAAAGCAACCAAAGCCTCGACGGTATCAAGAGAGTCCAAACCCAAGTCCTTCTGGAAAGAGGAGTCCAAAGAGATCTTGGACTCCTGTAAAGCAGCAACAGTCTTCAATGCATCGAAGGCGCGCTTAGTAACCTCATCCTTTGTAATTGGAGCAACGGCGTAGAAACGAGCAGCGCTCAAGGTAGCCGGCTTAAGTGGAATGTTTGCTCTAACTGCTGGCAAACGGGTGGCGGAACGGGCAACAAATCTAAACATTGTGGTTGTTGTAGTATGGAGTAGGAGATACTTCAGAATTATTATCCTTTTTGAAGTTCGAGAAAAAATTTGAATATCACGTGCTCATTTGGGCGTGACGAAGCTTCCTTTTATACTTACAGTTATCAGTGACCGCACATTTACATTACATTAATTAGGTTACTCTTTACTATTTCTAAAAGCAAGTGCCTTACTTAGTTAGGTCTTGTCATCTTCCAGTTCAACGCAGTTCTTTTGTACTTGTTTGGGTACGAGTAATTGCTATCCATTGCTGAAGCTTTACCTGAGGAAAGTCCAGAAAGACTCGATCCACTTGAAGTAGAGGAGGCAATACTCTGGGTTCTTGTCAATCTCGAGCCAACAAAAGATGGTGCGATGTTACTTGATCCTGCGTTAGAGAATCCAGAAAGAGAACGCTTGTCAGTTTGATGGGATACTCTCTCCAAATGCTGCTGTTGGCTGGCAAGGGAACTAGCTGGTTGTTGAAGAGAACTGTTGTGGTTATACTCCACATCATAATCAGTAGAAAGTTTTAATGCCTCAATGTCCTCCTTGAAGTTCTTCTTAAACAACTCGACCAAGACTTCGTGCGATGCTCTCAAGTTCGGAGAAACAAGCTTTCCGTGAAGGTGAAGGCAACGGTTCAAAATGATAGTCAAATCATTGAAAGCACTCTTCAACAACTTAATCTGCGAGTCATAGTCAGTGTTTCCATCATATCTTGCATCCATAAAGAATGTACGGTATTGTCCAACACCTCCATTCACAGGTGAGTCAACTGTTCCAGCAAGCTGTCTAGATAAGTCATTATAGAGGGATGTAAAGTCACTCTTTTCCTTGAAGGCGATATTAATCATACTCTCCAAAGCGACCAAATCATTATTCTTGTTCACAATTGTTCTGATGGCATTTTCCAAAGGAGACAACTTAACAACCTTAGTCTCCTTGATGTCACTTCTGTTCATCAAAGTTGGGAAGGAGAGATAAGTTTCGTAAGTGGTCTCCTCGGTCCACAAGTCGAAAACTGATGTCGATCCTGGAATCTTCTTCATTGTAGAGAAGAACCTTAAATCCTTGTTTCTAGCATATTGTCTAACACCAATCGAAGTATTGAAGAGCTTGTCAGTAATCTCATTAACTGGCTCGACGGTGCTCACATGTAAGTATCTTCCAGTGCGCACTTCTTCCTTTAATTTTTCAGCCTCGGCATCATCCGAAACGATTCTTGCACCAGGGTACAAGATTAACAACCTCTCATGAATAGATGTAATGTGTTCAAACGGCAAACCCTCGTAAATTTGCTCTTTTCCACGAATGTTGGTAGGAAATCCAGCTCCAATAAAGGCAACTCTGAAGAAAGACGGTGACAATTTATCCGAGCTCTCTAAGTCCAAATACAACTTCGCAAGTTTGTTGTGTACATATGCAAATGACTTCAAATCATATGTGTGCCTGTTGTACGAATCCAACAACTCGTTGTAAGTGTCTGTTGCTCTCTCCAAACTGTTACCTTTAATGTAGTTTGCAGCAATCATCTTGAAAAGAGTTTCCTTTCTTTCAAACGAGCTCTGCTGTGGGAATTTTGGTCTGAAAGTCGGTGGAAGAATTTCGTTGTGGTCCCAGCTGTACGTAGATGCTAACAACTCCAAACTCAAAGCCGCCTGGATAAAGTCACCTTTAGAAACATTTTCTTCGAACATGGAGTTGATGAAAGAATGGAACAACTCAGGTTTGTTCGCATTTTTCAAGTAGGCATTGATGTTCAACTTGTGGAATGTTCTGTCGTCGTCAAATTCTGGTCCCACAGGGACCTCGTTTAAGTCATTCAACACAGACAAGAACCCTTCAAGAGTGTTGATGAAATTGTAAATTAGACTGAAAGCTTCGTCCTCACGGTCCAATCTAATCGTAACCTTCATTCTCTCTATGAAAGTTTTCTGTTCAGGTGGCGCCGGTTTGTACGCATTTCTATTGTAAATTTCATGTAATCCCAAGAGACATTCCTTCTCAATATCAATGATGTTGTCACTCAAGATAAACTCGGAAACCATAATAGACCACAAAATCTTGACACTTACTTCTTGACAGGATGAGTTCTTCTGTAAAGCAAAAAGCATTAAATCTTGCAATATACCATAATCATTGTTGATAAACTCAACCTGGTATCCACCAAATTTGTTCAAGTTGAATCTCAAAACGTCCTCCTCGGTTGCATCCCATGCCAACACATCCCATGCCTCATTCACCAATGTTGCTGCTCTGTCACGTATACTACCAGTTATCATGTGACAAGCTTTTCTAGGAACGTCAGAAAGGTGCTCTGTCGCAACGGGAGCCAAGACAGGCACTCTCAATAAGGTCTTCAAGTAGTTACCCCAGAGTACTCTATCGAATTGTTCGGAATCCTGAATAGGCGGAATATAGTGTGCAATCAAAATTGGTCTCACGAGCTCCAACGCAGACAAACTACCTTCTGCAATCATTGCGTATAAGGATAACCATTTGTCTTCTGGGAAGAACTTACCCTGTCTGATAAGCTTAACTCCAGAAATAAGAGTGATGAGATCTTCATTATGGAAATTGTTAGCCAAATACTTCTCTGGAATGAAGAAATCGTTGGGAATTTCCTTGTTCAAGATTGTGATGAAGCCAAGATCTGGCGAGCTGTGCTTACCGATCTTTGCAATGAAGCAGAAAACTGTTGCTAATTCAACTAAAATCTCTACCAACACTTCGTCGTTAACTGTTGGGTCAATGGAAGTCTCTTTAAAGGGGTGTTCTGTTGGAAACAAGCTCGTGAAAGTCCTCTTTGGCTTGAAATAACTGTTTCCTCTGGTATACTTGTTGTATTTGATGATGGTTCTCGAGATTGCAGGTAAAAGTTTGGTCAAAGAAAAGCACAAATCTAATTCATCTGTACGGTTCTTTTCAAAGACACCATCCCACAATAACATGCAGACAGCGTTCATAATAGAACAGGCCAATCTCGTAGCATCAATGTCAGTAGGTCCCAACATCACCTCCATAGCCCATGTTACACCGTTCCTGATCAAGATATCACGGCCAACTGGATTCTCAATAACGCGAGTATTGAAAAGGCGTCTAATCAGTAACAATTTTGAAATCACAATCTTGTAGTCCTTACCTGTCGCTGGTTTCTTTGTTCCATTGTAGACTTCCTCATTCACGCCTAAACCACGAACGCCAATTGAGTCAATCAAATTGACCACCATTTGCAAGAGCTCAATCTCGTTGATTTGAGACTTAAAGGTCATGACATGGTCAATAATTTCGAGGATCGACACTTGGTCATTAACCAATGTAGGCGACTGCACACTTAGAAAGTACCCCACTGACTTGAACAATGAGCTCAAAGACTTCACATAAGCATCATAGTCCAGCTGGGTGGAATAATGAGCAGAAGACGAAGCCAACCACAATATCAATGAGATGATTCTGCAAACAGATCTTGAGACACTGTTCCAATTGGACTCGGCTCTGGAGAAAACTTCGCAGAGTTTGCTGATCAAAAATAATCCAATCGGTGGTAACTTCGTATACCTTTCCATAAATAAGTCAAAGAGATGCATGTACTGATCTTGCTTCCCGAAAACGACATCCAACAAATGAACCATAGCTTTGAAAACGTTATCATTCAAGATTTCCACGCTGGGTGAAGGTGGCTGTTGCTTGGCAAGGTCGATAATATTGTACAAAGAGCTCAATAATTCAGGGAAATACTTCACTAATTGAGAAATATCCAACTTGCAAAAGGAAACCAATGAGCTTGCCAATTCATCGATACCCTTAGTGCCCAACTTGAAGAATCTTTCGTATTGGAAAATATTATCGATAGAAACATCTGAGTTATAAATCTTTCCAACATACTCAGTGCTGAGGTCAACTTGTGCCATTGGTAACTTGTGGGTTGTCGAAACGATTTCAATGGTGTGGGTCTTCTTCTTGTTGAATTCCACCAATCTGTTTCCAGATTTATAGAGAAGCTTACCCTCACCAGCCAAAACGCCATTCACATACAAAGAAAGAACAATGTAGTCATCCTTAGGGAAGGTCTTTGATGGGTTCTTCAAAGAGACACCATTCACCTTGATAATTTCACCAATAGATTCGTCTGGGAACACAGACACAAACTGCCAAGAACGCTTCTCTTGCTGATTGGATGCCTTAGCGAATGTAATAAGCTCGTTATTTGGCGTGCTGACTTCAAATGTCAACAAGTCATCTTTGTTGATGCTGTTGAGCAAGCTAACCTTACTCATGGCCAAATAGATACGTTCGTAATTCTCAGCAAGAGGATCAAAGAAAATAGGCTTGATTCTGGAAATCGGGGCAGAAGTCGTGACAGGATTGAAGTTCTGGCTCTGGAACTGGTGTTTAAATTCCTTGATGGAAACGACTAATTTCTCTGCTCTTGGATTAACAACCACTCCATGATTAGAACCTGCGATGATTCTGTCGACTAATTCACCCCAACCATTGTTAACAATACCATCATTTTCATCGATCATTCTGTTTCCCTTCTTGTTGTTCACGTACGAACCAAACAACTTGATGGAAAAGTGATGCGATTTCCCGGACTGCAAAGATCCCTGATTATTTGAGAATATTCTAGTGATATCGGTGACACCAGCTGCAACACCCTTCTTGACTCTTCTCACTTGTGGAAGGTGTGATGAGCCCTTGATATTCAAATCGATTTCTTCGGTCAACACTGCAACTAAGTAGACTCTACCATTAGTGATCTCACTAGCAGGAATGTTCCTAAACAACGCTGCAGAAATTTTCTCAACATGGACCAAGTCGTCAACAGAGTCGGTGTGGACTGCAAATGCTTCAGTCAAACGCTTCCTGTTGTTACGGATGTACAAATACGCAATCATACCAGCGAACCCAGGAGGCTGATAGGCAGAGGAACCAGCAACAGACTTAAAATCAACAAGAATGTGTGATGGGGGTTCACGTTCCAAACGGGAGCTAACACTCAGCTCCAAGGAAAACTCCTGTAAGTGCTGATGCGCGTTAATTGGGAAATTCGGGGCCAATGCACACAACACTTGGTTCAAAGAAATTCTGGAAGGAGAACTTGTCGAATCGTTCAACAAATCGCCAGAAATGATATCTCTGGATAAAATAGCTTTGTATCCCGAAATATCGGTATGGGCGTTGTCCAAGTCGTAGGATTTGGCATTCAATCTTGCAGACTTAGAAGACAATTTCTTTGGAACCTTGTTCAACAAAAACGTGATAGTTTCACGAGCAACTTTAGCTTCATTGATAGTCAACAATCCACGAGCCAATTTAATTCTAGCCTCATTTAATTCGTAATAGATGATAGACAACTTGTTGAAGAGTCTAAACTCACCAATTGAATACAAAGCGAAAATGTGCGAAGTTAACAAAACCAACGCGTGTCTGATTTCTCCAGTCAAGTCTTCACCTTGTTCGAAGTTGTCAGTTGGTACAACAGGCGCAAGTGGCTTGGTTTCAAACCTCTCATCACTTGGCATTCTTGCGAGTTCAGCATTCTGTATTGTAGGGATCAAATCAACATCATTGATGTTGTGGAATCCCAGATCAACGGTGATATCAACAATTGGGACGGTGAAAAGATGCTTGAAATATTTCAACGGAAAGACAACGATCTTGACTCCTGGATCTGGTAACTGGTCCAAATTAACCGAAGTAATAGTAAAATCATTAGGCATGGGCTTAGAGATTGCATAACCTCTTGCCCATTTATCACCTTTGGTTTCAAAGACATATACTTCGTCACCAGGATACAAGTTTTTCAAGTGCTCATTTCGAAGATTCGGGTGTTTTTCAAATGGTAAGAATGGCTTCACAATCTTACCACGAAGGAAGTTTTCTGTTGGTTCCCAGGACATGTGGACTGTGAAAACAGAAGTGGTTAGAAGTACTGATGAAAAATGGGCGAAAATAAAGGGGTTTATACAAGTCGTTGATACTGCATAACGACTCGAAATTTTGGCTCGTATTGAGAATTTGACTACTTTGAGAAAATCGTCTGTACCTGGGGCGCCTTATATGGCCGTTAATGAGGCGGCTTGGGAGAGGGATGAAATCGGCCTAGCAATTACTTGATGTTTCCTTGTCCAGATCCTTTTTCCTTTATCATGTCTTGATATCGTTTCTTTCTTTTCTTTACACGTTTGTTTATATATAGCTGCATATAAAGTGCCGATCTCGATTGACGTTAATGCCGTTTCTGATTTTGGTAAAATTTTAGCGAAAACTTGTCAGAATAATTCAAATATTTTCGACAGAAAATAAAATCACTATGCACGTGACTTGACCCAATGTTAATGGCTACGTTTGGTAACTGTAGTTACTTTCAAGCTAATGTTCTAATATTCCCTATCCTAGTAACACTGTTTATGCGAGGAATGAAATCCACTTGTGTATAACATCCTTAATACTGCGGATGTTATAATCTCGTCCTCCGTCCCATATATACCTGTCCATCTCGGTTCGCCCGCTGTCGAAGTCCAAGGTGTCGAGACTAGGAATTCGAGTCCCACGGACTATCTTATACCCTAGATAGAGCACTGCAAATACCATAAGCGTGCCGTAACTTGAAAAAAAGAACATAACGTCCCATTCATTTTTCAAGAACACAACGAAGCCCATTCCTAGAATAATCACTGTAGAACCGAATAATCCAAACATGGCACTATACGGCTGAAGTGGCGACTTATAAGGATAAGATTTGTCATCTCGGTTGATGATATCTGGACGTCTTTTCAAACCATAGTAGAAACGGATGTACGACAAGCACATCGCAAACCATACCAAGACTCCTGAAGAGGCAATTAAACTAGTGAGGTTCTGGAAGACCACAGTGGCTGATTCCGAAACACATATGAATGCAAATAGACCAAAACTTGCCGAGAACAATACCGAGTTGTATGGAATGCCTGCACGATTACAGTAAGTCAAAAAATTCGGTGCCTTTTTCTGTAATGCAAGTGAGTATAATGTTCTCGAAGACACATACAACTGAGCATTACCACAGCTGACTGCAATGAACACCAAAAACCCATTAACAACTCCACTTAATTTGCACAACCCTATACTTTGTAGCGCAACTATCCAAGGGCTTTGAGCACCAGTACCATATCCAGCAAAAACGAGAGCATCACTCCTGCAATTAGCACCACCAGCATATTGGATTGCAAAATTACCAGAAAAGTCAGTTTGATCAACGCCTGTTGAACCAGAGTAGTAGCGCAATAAACGTGGATCTCCAGCGTATACGTTAAGTGAGACAACAAATGCAGAAAGACAATAGAATATAATGATTCTCCAAAACACACGTTTTGTTGCAGAAGGTAATGCCTTACGAGGGTTCTGTGCCTCACATGCTGCAATGCAGACAATTTCGGTTCCACTATAAGCATAAGACACCACCATCATGGCAGTGAGCAACGACAAGAACCTTCCCAAATCACCACCAGTTCCATCACTAGGTGGACTTGTTCCATTGTCTTGCAAATTGAAGGACGGCCGGAAAAGCCCGAATATCATGTTGTGATCAAAGTTGGATTTAGAATAGTCCCAATATCTAAACCCAATATAGCTGTCTTTTCCGTGGAACCCGCCCACATTGACAACAATCATGAAAACAATCATGAGAAACACCAAAACCAATTTCACTAAAGACGAGATGTATTCGATTTCTCCGAATATTCGCACATCAATCAAATTGACTAGGATGATGATAAGTAAGAATAAAAATACGAATCCAACTGACAGTGCATGGTTGGAAGTGATAGATAGATTAGGATAGTATGCAAGCATAATAACACTTGCAACGACTTCTCCCGCTAACCCAAATGCAAAACTGGCCCAATAGAGCCAACCAACAGCAAAGCCAAATGCGTCGTCCACGAATCTCGAACTCAATCCAGAAACTCCATCGACAACGGAAATAAATGTCACCATTTCGCAAAATGACATGATTGTGGTCAACACAATTAGGCCGCATATGGTAAATGACAACAAGGTCCCGAAACCGCCAGCAATCGTTAGTGCCTTCCCGCTATTCAAGAATAAACCAACACCGAGTGTACCACCAAATGAGATCATTTGTAAGTGTCGCACACGGAGTTTTCTCTGTAAATAGTTGGGTTGTCCAGGAATGGGAGATTCAACAGATGAGACGTTCGTAAGAAAAGTATCATCTAACTGCTTGGAAGTTGAACCAGTAGTCTTTTGTTCTTTGTCCAACTTGGTAGTCATCCACTTCGAGAAAGACGGCTTTGGTGCCTTGCTGGCGGAGGCAGGAAGCGTGGTGTTGTCATCTTTTGAAATTTTCTTCGAGTACCACGATGGCTTGTGGATGAGATTTTTCGAGCGTTTGGTGTTCACAGAACCTCCTCTTTCTTCGTGGTCGGCATAAAAGTTCTGGAAAAACTGATTATCGTCCACAACATTCAAGATGTTGTCTTGATTGCCTCTTTTTTTAGAAGCGAGTTGTGCTTGGATGATGTCATTGATCTCGGTCTGTTTCACATATTTGTTGAAATCATCCAACTTGGACAATTCAAAGATAGATGTTCGATTGGAATTCATTGTTTGTAGTGGGATCTCGTTTCCATCCTTCATTTGTGCGAGGATTTCGTTCGCTTCTTTCTTCTTATTTAACCGAACCTGTTCTTCATAAAGGTGTAAATACTTGAAGCGTTCGTCTTCATACCCTTGAATTGCTTCAGCAACCTGTGCTGGGGCTCCAAAGGGAACATGCTGCAGTTGTGCTATCTGTTCAATAATAGACGAGTGGATCGAGGCGACGTCATCACTTTGTTGAGGACGACTAGTTACCAGAGGAAACGGGTTGTTGTTCGGTACAGTTTCATCGCTGCCGAGCGTATTGAGTTCAGAACCTGAGTCAAAATACAGTTGAAATACGTTTTGGTTCGCAAGATCAGCTTCCGACTGCATTGTATTTCCTTTGAACATATTCCTTAACTGTTTGACAGAACTTGTAGAAGTCTTCACAGAGTCATTATCATCCAGGGGAGACTCCCTGATCAGTCGTCTAAACAAGTCATTGTTTGCTATAGACGCTGAACTCTGTGATAGAGTGTCCATATCTTGCCCTTCACTGGGCATGTAGGCTGTAAGAGACTTTGTTAGTGGTGTGGAGCAGAATTACTTTTTTTTTTTTTTGGAAAATAGACATTGATATCAGTGTTATCAAAAGCACATTATTAATAACCGAAACGCACTTCATAATCCCAAACTTTATATCACCCCAAACTACAATTGTAAATAATACATCAGACATGGTACACGAAAATTCATATTCAAAGTCCATTATGACCACACAAAGGACTTCAAAAATAAATTGTCATGTTGCGTCAGAAGCCGAAAGTGCAATGGCAACGACACTCAACAGCAAAGTGCCTTGAGCAAGCCCGAAGACACGAAGCTATCATTCTTTTTTCCAAAAATCAACTAGGTAACTTTGTAAAATCATCAATAGATGATATTTCAGTTGTTACACTGAAAAGAACAGATACTACACTTGATCTAAGCCAAAAGGCAAAGAGATTTAGTCAGAAAAAAACGGGTTCAAGGGGACGAAAGCTATTTATACTATCGAAATTTGAAGTCCGGGTAGCAGGGTTTTTGCATTTTGGCTGGCTTTACGCCACCAATTTTATTTTCTGGTCGATGGGGTCGTGTGAGGCGAAAAAAGTTTTTACGGTTTCTCGAATGTTTTCGATTAATCGATTCTCTTCGGTGGAATTCTTGGATTTTCTTTCTAAATCCATACGCGGCAAAAATGGGACAGGGCGCATATGTCACATGACATAATACACATGTTCACGGTTATGAGATTTTTGTACAGGCCGGCTCATCTCGCAGATTTTTCAGTGAGTGTGGGAGAGTCGCTATTTATTGTGCCGTAATTTCCTCCACTTTTGTTTAAACAAGTATTACAATTCAAGATGTATTACCCACGCAACTACCACAGAAGAAGATATACACCTAAGAATACCCGTCCTCAGAGATTTCAGCAGAGATCTTCTAGACCTCAGCATTACAGGCGTTACAGACACCCTCAGCAAAGCCATGTGTATGTTGAGGAGCCATCTAGTGACGAAGGAGAGGTCTACGACGACGATGACGAGCAGGAAGAATACTACTCTTTTGACTTGAACAACAACCGTAACAAGTACGATGCCGAATCTGAGTTTTCCGATGACGCAGAACTGCTCGACTACTCCGAAGACGAATCTGAATTTGACGACGACAGATTAGCTGCATTCTCGGAAGGAGAAGACGACGAGGTTTATGTTGTGGATTTGAACGACGAGTTGGAAAATGAAGCTGTTGAGTTGTTGGACAGAGGCGCCACAGTATACGACTTGAACGACGACTTGGTGCGTTACTACGACGAGGAATCTACATCGGAAGAATCTGACATTGACGCTCTTTCAGACTCTTCTGACTCCGAGTTGGAGATTTACGTCGACTCAGACGAAGACTTACTGTCTGACACCGATGTTGAGATCTACTCCTCCGACTCTGAAAGTGATTCTGACGAAGAGGTTTTTAACATTTACGAGATCGACGATGGTTCCAACGCTGTTCTCAAACAGTTGACTGCTGGTTCAGACTCAGAGTCCGACTCTGAGAGTGACTCTGAGTTGGATGTTTCAGATGATGAAGAATTGAATGACCAATTGTTGGTTGAAAACGTTAGACAGACATTCGACGAATATCTTAACAGCGAAGACGAAGTTGAGTTGTCTGAGGATGAGGAATCGCAATTGGGTTCCGAGCCAGAATACTTTGAAGTCGACTCTTCGTTGTCTTCCTCTGATGAAGATGACAGCGCCGATGACTCTGAGCCAGAGTTCTACGAGATCGAGCTTGACTCTGACTCATCTTCCAGCGAGGACAGTGAGGGTTACATCATTTACAGACACGAATCTTCTGACGATGAGCTGTCATCTGACGAAGACTTGCTTGCCTATGATTCCGATGATGAATCTGCCGAGAACTACCTTCTTAAGGCAAACGACTCCGACGAAGAGGTCGAAGTGATAGATTTATCCGAAGACTTGGCTAACTCCAAGGACTGCGAATTGGAAGAGCTCGAGAATGAATACAAATTGACCTTAAGATTCCCATCTTTGGTGAAAGATGAACTCAAGATCAACTTCAACAAAAACGACAACGAGTTGATTCTTTCTGGTAAGTTGAACTTCCAGGATGTTGAGACCGACGACGAAGAATTGGAGGGTGAGGTTGTTCTCGAAGAAGAATCAGACTCCGGTAATGAGTCTTCTTCATCATCTTCATCTTCATCATCGTCATCGTCATCATCGTCATCTTCTTCGGAATCTAGCGACTCTTCTAGCGACTCTTCGAGCGACTCTTCTAGCTCCGAGTCCGAGTCCGACTCTGAACTGGAGTCTTCATCTTCCGAAAGCTCTGACTCCGAGGAGTCTGACGACTCAGATGACGAGGAGATCGAAGAGGATGCACAGACTTTGATTAAGGACTTCTCAAACCAAGAAATCAGATTCGAAAAGCACTTCCAATTTGACAAGTTGATCCAGCATGACAAGATTGTCGCCAAGTTCCTTAACGATGACGAGTTGGTGTTGACCATTCCTCACAATGGTGCTTATGAAAGAGAGGGATTGATTCCAATTCAAGTTGAGAACCTTTCCTCTGCAACTGCATCTATCTCCAGTGAGGAGCATGCTTCTGATGCCGAGGCTACATCGGAAGTTGTCCCAGAGGCTGCACCAGAAGCTGAAGCAGCTAACGAGGATGTTGAGATGGCATAGATTTTGACTACTAAATTACATTTGCCTTGAGGGTAAATGATTTTAATATAACAAAAATGAAAATGATAATTTATAGAGAAAAAAAAAAATTCGGTATAGACTGACCTTTATTGTAAGCACCATAATGACATCAATCGAACCAGAACTCTCGATAGAAGAAAGAAGTATTGTCCATGAGAGTTTTGCCTACAACGTACTAAGCACCAAAATAGAGAAATTTGTTTACTTGAATGAAGTCCGCAGTATTGTTCCCAAGAAGTCAGTGTGTAATTTGGCTGCAAATTTGAGAGCACCTCACGACTTGAACTTGGTTGGAAAGAGTACAGCAGAAGTTTTGATGGGAAGGTTCTACAACTGGATATTGAGGCTCGTAGCAAGAATCTTCTTGTTGAGAAGTGGATTTTGGAGGGTTTACGACCGTGTTATGTACATTTTTGTCTACATAGCAGTGACAATAAGTTACGTATCAATGTCTAAACTGGATGATTTTTACACCTTACTAGAGAAGGGGTTATACTCATTCTTTCCATTTCTTAAAATACACTTATGGGGTTCTGAACCAGGCGGATTCAGTGATATATCCCGTACTACTCCTCCTTTTGAGTACTCCCCTAGAAAAATTTGTCTTGTGTTGGGTATAAACGGTCACACTTGTCCATACCCACCGGTAGACCAAAGAATTTCTCTTGTGGGCGAACATGTATCTACATCACAGGAAACAGATGATTGGGTGACATCCGAAAGGCATTCATTTGTTCAGAAGGTTAATGCGCACTACGAAAAGGAAAAGTCTAGACTTTTGAGCGAACTAGCGAAATTTGTTGTATGGTCTGCAATGGTCCCCAGTGTAAATGAGGTTACCGTTTATGAAATGTTGGGGGCATTATGGAGTGTAAAAAGCGACTTCAGGGAAGTCAAAGACGCAATATTAACAGAATTATTTGCTAGCATGAAACTAGCTCACCCAGAAGAACGCCAACTTTTCCCCAAGATCATTCTTACGAACAGTCAAACAGGCGATTATATCATTAATAACGATGATGATGGAGAAGAAGACGTTAATGGAATAATCGACTCATATGGTGCGAGAAGAGAGCTCATAGTTAGATTTTCAGATTCGTTCAAGTGCGGAACAGGTGCTTGTCATGAGGAATCAATCGATGTAGAATTGGTAATTGTGCCTGAGAACATCTCCAAAGCTCATCTGCTTGACTGTTATCCAGGTCATATGGATCATTCTACTTCAAATAGTTTGATTTACCTTGCTGATGCGAAATTTAGCTATAAGTGTTTCTGGAATGCGCTCCATGCCTTTGCTTTGGAAACTGCAAACGACGAAAGGTTTTGATATATGGTCCACAAACTTTGCTTTCCAAAAAATCTATAGATTCCCACGGAATATTGAGAACATAACTTGCCACATACCAGTAAATTTATTGCCATAAAAATGTGGAAACATGGTTTCTATGGTACCATGAGCCTTCTAAGGAGCACTACGAAGAATTCTTTTTGCATTCCAATACGACATAGATCTACATTTAGCATTATGAAAAGAAATCCAGTTGTCATTCAAAGGCACTTTGCTACTAAAAACGATAAACAAGACAACCCAAAGGACAACAAAGACACAACCAAAGATGAAATTCAACCTATCAATATACTGGAGGCTGATGATGGAGTAGTTCCTGTTATAAAGACAGCGAAAGACACTAATAAGGAGATCGTTGAGGACGAGAATGCTGAGGATACATCTGAAGATGCCAACGAACAATTCTTAACTACTATCTTTGATAATTTGGAGCCCTACTTAGACACGTACAGCGTGTACACACAACTAACAGACGCTGGTTTTACACCACTGCAAGCGGATGAAATGTTGAACCTCATTATTGGGCAGTTAAATTTGAAGATGTCCAAGATGCCCACCAAGTTTTCGCAGACCTTCGAATTGGAGAATGAACGCTATCTTTTTGAAAGTGCCCAACAGGAATTAAGAGTGGATATAACGAGGTCACGAGAACAGCATATCAATGAATTAATCAGTTTGATTAATATCTTGCAAAGAGATTTCCACATAATATCAGACGAGCTCAATAACGATTACTTGCAAATGAAGAACGACTCACAAGTCGCAATCAACGACCAAAGATCGGACAACACGTTGATGTCCAAAAGGATTATGCTTAAGATCCAAGAAACCAACCATAAGATAACTACGGAATTAAATTCTGCAATGCGGTCTGAAATCGAAAGTTTAAGATGGCATTTGTCGAGATGGGGTTTAATTGCAATTTTGATTTGTGTATTTTCAGGCTGCGTGACCTTCTATGCTCAGAAGGCAAAGACCGTTAGAAATGAAAAGTCACAGAGTGAATTCATTCCATTAGTCATTTATGAACCCAGTGAGCTTGATGAAGATGATTATCACACAGACCTAGACAGAAATTTGATTGAATGATCACAAAATTCAAAACTATTGCTATTTTTTTTTGTAGGAACACCAACTATTACTTTCTCCATTAATACTTGAATCTACTACAGAATGGAAAACCCAGAAGACTTTGAAGCTTGTAAGAAGTTTGCTTGTGCAATTCAGGATTGTATCCAGAAGAACAATTATGATGAATCAAAGTGCGAGAAGCAGATTGATCAGCTTTATACTTGCTGTAAGCTGTTCTACAGCAAGAAGGGAAAACTGGCTCACAGTGTGTGTTGCCCCAAATTCAGTTTGCTACAGTTAAAGCTTGATCAGAGAGGTCTTGGAAAGATCGACGAGGATAAGCTCAATTAAAGTATGTTTGTTACGAACCGCGAGCCTCCCCACAATAAGGGACTCGACAACAAAGGCCGGAATAACATTCAATCTAAGGTCGACCCGAGCACGACAACAACCAGCGCAGTGGCTATACATTGCATGTAGAAGAAAATACCATACAATCCGTGACTCTAATGGGCGCCTAGTTAAGACATTGTATAAAGAAGAAAAACTCTCTGAAGAGCGAAAATGCATTAAATAGTAAAAAAAAACCTTTTGTCCGGGTAAACCTCACTTTTCCGAACTTACTCTCCTCTTGTCGTATTCAATGACTTCAGGAACATATGCTTTTAACTCTGAATCATCATCAAGCCAAAACACCAGATTACCCAGATTCCTGGATAAATTATCAACTTTAACATGTGATTCAAATTCCTTTAACGCGTCTGCTATTGTAGCAGGTTCTATTCCAGCATCCTCGAGCTGTTTACGAAGCAATGCAATGTGGAGTGTCAATTTATAAGCACGACGTGCGCTATCTCGCCTCTCTTGCAACATCCGAACCTCTTTTTTCTGTTGGTTGCTCACAAACAAGACCTTTTGCTCGTGTAACTTGAGTTGATTGATAGCTGCAATTTCTGTGAGAGACCGTTGCAATTCAATGCGATTGATGTAATTATCCACAGCGATATACGTTAACCCACACATAGCAATTAACGATGACAATTCCTTTATTGACTTTCCACTATTATCCTGGTATTCATCGTATTCTCGTTGTTGTTTGCGGGTGTCATAATCATGTCTAAAGTCGTTCCCAGTAGGATATTTCACGCTATCATTAGTTGCACCATTGCTCGTAGTCTTGTCAATAGGAAACTCTTCAGGGATATTATTAACATCAGAAAAGTATGAAGGTGGCCGTACTGAGTACAATCGTCTACCGAAGTTGGCGATAAGTGTCCTTCTTAGGAAAGTTGTCATTTTGGTTTAAACATGTGCTTAATCAAAAAAAATAGTTCCCGTTGGCAGTTAAGCTACATCAATATTCAAAATACACATACGAAGTTTCCAGTAGTTTGTATATATTAGATCATGTACATAGCATCAATAAATCTAGTGTCTTCTAGACTCGGCGATAACCTTGTTCATCTCCTCAACCTTTCTCAAGGCTCTCTTGTGGGTACCCAATCTCTTCTTGGCCAACTTCTTGGCTCTCTTCTCACCGGCGTTTCTGATCAATTCAATCAATCTTCTCTCGTATGGAGCAAGACCGGAGACCTCCTTGACGATGCTTCTGACGAAGGCGGTTCTCTGGGAAAGAGCACCCTTTCTGTAAGAGATCTTTGGAGCGACCTCCTTGGCGGTGGTCTTGTGACCCTTGTTCAAACCAACAGCAATACCTATATCCGTTAGTATAAAATTCGTTAATGTCGACTTAAAAAGCCCATGGTCATGGGTTCCTCCCTTCATCTGGAATCTTTGCAAATATGATGTAGATGTCTCGTCTTAGTCATTATAGTAGTTGTTTCATCTGATTCACAGTCTTCCATGTGCTATGATCGTCTTCGTTGGTCGTTACATACCAGTTCTAGCCATTATGATGTTTTCTGTGATAACGTAAAAGAAAGCTCTTCTCAGAAATCGAGAAATATTTTCGCTACCTGGAGCGGTTGGAGTGTGCTGAAAATTTTTCCCACCCTAGTATTAATGTGCAGGACCATATTAGGTACACATAGTACACACAACAAATTACCCGCAAAAATACGCTTTAGGAAGATTACGATTCAAAATTTAAATCACGTGAAAAGTGACTGCTTTTTTACTATCCAATATATACATGCGGTATAAGCACCCAAGTTCAGTAAAATATGCTCTATTACGGTACCATCTAGACGGTGACCTTTGTGAAATCGAATCCGCGAGATTCCAACGCTTCCACGATTTCACCTATGTTCATGTAGGAATGGTTTCTCCTGAATACGTGAGGCTCAATCGGAGTGTAACTGTCTCTGTTCATGAGCTCATACAACTCTTTGAGAAGCTTTTGCTTACCAACAATGACTCTCTTGCCATTACCGAGAATGTGATATGTTGTTTGGTTTATCGTTGGGTCTTGCATACCTTTGTGCTCTTTAGCCTTCAAGACATCGTATCTCAATTGCCATCCTTTCAAGCCCAAAGTTTTAACACGAGCAGGCTTATCCTTCGTCAAGTAGTTGTCTAATCCACCTTCCTTAGTGATTGTCTTCAAGACCTTGGTGCTTACCCTCGTTTGTATCACCTTACCCAAGGTTTCCGACCACAATTTCGATTTCTGAATATTTGGTAAGTGAACTCTCAAGTTTTTGTTGCCTGCTTCAGAGCATGTCTTCGATCTCTTGCGTTGAACACCTCCGTAGAGCCCTCTGTTCTGTCTTTTGAAAAACATGGTTTCATACGCGTATGGTGGGTATTGAGCTGGTTGCGCAGGTATACGGACTCCCTTGGGAATTTCTTCACCAGCCTGGAAAGTCCTGGTTTCAACAGGCTTTACGTATTTGAGGATTTTGTAGAACTTATCATTGGTATTTCTTGCGAGAAGACTACCGTGCGTGCTGAACGATCTCACGCCAATCGAAATCCCGAACATGTTTCGTTGATGGAAAATTTTGAGGTTGGAAAAGATCCCGTTAACGACTGCTAACATGTAAAACGTAACATGTAAACTACAACATGTAAAACTCAAAATGTAAAATTCAACATGCAAAAAAAATCGTAGGCTGCATCACAGAGATAGCCGTTTGCAGTGGTGTCGAGTTATAGGTTAGGAGCAAAATCGCGCAACTGCAAAACGGGAAACATTTTCCCAAGATGTTTGTCGAATACTATTGGCCCTCACCTGAATCGGGAAGCAGGAGCATTATCATTAACGCCACAAAAAAATTCTTGGATGAAGCACATTAATGAAACAAGTTCAACCGAGGCTTTATTTCCACAAGATACAAGTTGAGATTCATGGCAAGTCTAACAATGATCCAGTATATTTTCCTTTATTAATACATCAAGTAGTCAATTTCCCTATCGTACTTACCTTTCCTGTGTGTTAACGCCTGTATTTTTCCCGGTAGACTTGTGTCCTGCATTTATGACACTCCCAATTTTATTATCCATCTTTACCTTCATCTCATCTTCAACAACAACCTCCTTATCTAAACGAGCGGCACCCACCGTTTAGCCAGCCACGAAAAAAAATCAAGTGGCTTCCCAATAATTGGATCTCCTCAGGCCAGTGTAGACATCATCAATCACATGGCTGACTTCGCGAAATCTATCTTCGGCTTTGGCGGCTTCAAAAAAGAAAAGGATGGCAATGAACTCCCCCATGGCGAGGGCGTTGTTCCTTCCCATTCACATCAACAGCCACCTAGTACCGGATACGAACATGAAGCTCACAAAACTAACCAAGAGAACTTAGACGAATCGACAAACAAGTTTGTACCTAAGGGGTTAACTGGAATTACGGCAACACCAACGATTGCCGTGGCTGATAACTCATTAGCTTATGGTACAACATCTAATAACAACAACAAGCCAGAAGCCTTTTTGAAGTCTAATGGCTATGGTCAACAGGGTTTGCAAAGCAATTACCAACAACAGTTCAATGAACCCCAGTTCTATGAACAAACAGAATTACAAAGACCCCCAGTGCAACACAAACTCTCGAACCCAGTCCAGGCATATCCTGCCGGACAACAACCGATGATCATCACTACTGATGAAACTGGGCAGAACATCAACCCGCTGGCTCGTAATTCCCAACCTAAGGGTAAGCTTAAGGTCAAGATTTTGGAGACAAGGGACATTGATGCACAACTGCCTTATGTTGTGTGTACATTCGAATCTTCGGAATACGTGACAAACGCGCCATCGAGTGTATCATATGGAAAGTCACCGGCAGCACACAATAATAGAAACAATAAGCATATTTCGAACCAGCATAATAGTCAGCATAGCAACAGTCAACACCATTCTGCACACCACCATCACCACCACCTCCCAATCAATGGAAACTTATCGCAAGGTAGTACCCCATCCAGGGCACTTCCAGTCAAGGGGAGGTCCACTATTTATCAAAGACAGTCATCGACTCAGCAATTGCCACTTTTTGACAGCAGAACCCAAATTACCCCAACAATTCACGAAGCTATTTTCGATGTTGTTGGATCGAACTCTGAGTTGGATATTTCTTTGTACGATGCCGTCAGCGACGATGCTTTCCTTGGACATGCGCGTATTTTCCCATCAACAATAACCAACAAGAAGTCGAGCTCTGAGTGGTTGCCACTCAAGGCAAGAGTTGTTGGAGAACGAGTGTATGGTGCCATAAAAATCAGCTGGGAGTACACTTCTGTTGATTCTTTGCGCACTTATGGGCCAGATGACTTTGAAGTGTTGAGATTGCTCGGTAAAGGTACTTTTGGCCAAGTTTTCCAAGTGAAGAAGCGTGACACTGAGAGAATATACGCTATGAAGGTGTTATCGAAGAAGGTGATTGTTAAAAAGAAGGAAATTGCTCACACAATTGGCGAAAGAAATATTTTGGTGCGGACTTCTGCCGCCGCATCTCCATTTATTGTTGGCCTTAAGTTTTCATTTCAAACCCCTACTGATTTGTACCTTGTTACTGACTACATGTCTGGAGGTGAGCTCTTTTGGCATTTGCAAAAAGAGGGTCGGTTTACAGAAGACAGGGCCAAGTTCTACATCGCGGAATTGGTTCTCGCACTCGAGCACTTGCACGATAATGACATTGTGTACCGTGACTTGAAGCCAGAGAATATTTTACTCGATGCCAATGGACACATTGCGTTATGTGACTTTGGCCTTTCAAAGGCTAATTTGAACAACGATGGTACCACCAATACGTTCTGTGGCACAACTGAATACTTGGCACCCGAAGTGTTGTTGGATGAATCGGGATACACCAAGATGGTTGACTTTTGGTCGCTTGGAGTTTTAATATTTGAAATGTGCTGTGGATGGTCTCCATTCTACGCCGAGAACACTCAGCAGATGTACAAGAACATTGCATGGGGGAAGGTTCGTTTCCCGAAGGAAGTTTTGAGTCCCGAAGGCAGGTCTTTCGTGAAAGGTTTGCTAAACAGAAACCCCAAGCATAGATTAGGATCGATCAATGATGCAAGAGAGTTGAGGGCTCATGCTTTCTTCAATGATATTGACTGGAATTTGTTGAAGGCGAAGAGCATTCCACCGCCTTTCAAACCTCATTTGGCGTCTGAGACTGATACTTCCAACTTTGACCCGCAGTTTACCTCTGAGTCGACTTCAGCATTGAAGAAGCAAATGGAGTTAGCGTCAACGCCCTTGTCTCCGGGAATCCAAGCCAATTTTAAGGGCTTCACATACGTCGATGACTCTGCAATTGAAGATCATTTTGGCAAGTCACAACGCATGAACACCTTCAAGAACCCTGGGTCCTTCATCCCAGGTAACCCCAATTTACCACCTGATGAGGATGTGATTGACGACGACCTCATCGAGGTTGATGAGATGGATATTGACGATGACCACTTGGACGATGAAGAATTTGTTAATGGAAGATTTGATTTGTAGTCGCAAAAATCAAGTCGGGGTGCCTACATGACCGGTCTGTTGCGACAGGCTTTCATTTCCTTCCAACCTTTTGTATTCATAATAATGTTAGTATAGTTCTGCCACTATTTATTTATGTCGCTATTCTGTTTAGTCCTTGATGTACGCGCTCTTACACTGGTAGTTTTCACAGCTACTCGTTAACTATTGGTGAGGTCGTGCAGTGTCCAAAAAAACCAGTACCTGGCACCGCGAAAACATAAGTTCATAGATATTGTTTTTTTGACTATAGTTGAATATGGCGCACCCAGGAAGGCCTAAAGGTCGTCAAAACAAAAAGACACAGCAGGCGCAAGCACAAGCCGCTGCTCAAGCCCAAGCAGCAGCACAGGCCCAAGCAGCTGCTCAAGCCCAAGCGCACGCACGTGCACAGGCTCATGCGCAGGCGCAGGCTCATGCACAGCGTAAAGATGAGATTGGGGTTCAATTGCACGACGAGGCCGATTTGATATCATTTAGAGCAGATGCTCTTGCACGCTTCACTACAAACCAGGAATACATGGAGAATGTCATGGCGAAGTTGATACAATCGTCTAAAATTATCCCCCCCAGTTTGTATCTGACGAAAACAAGGCGACAGCCAGAAGAGTACGGCAATGTCGGTGCAGAGGACCTCTACTTCGGAGACATTGACTACATGCGGTACAAGAATTTCATGTTGAAGAAAGACATCGAAAATTATAGAAATGATGAAGATGCATTGAAGCAGTACAGTTTGGAGAAGGATGAAGAATACACCTACCAAAGGTCAAAGACAGCATTGCTTGCTGATATACATACAAATATCAGCGATTCGAAGTCAGTGGATGACTATGAGAAGGAAGTGGACAAGATTATCAAAGAATACCAGACCAAATTCCACAAGAAGTACTCTTCTTTGCCCTCGATGAAAAAGCACCTGATACCTATTTCGATACTTTCCCCTGATACCAAGGTTGAAAGTGTGCCAGAGTCTTATGATCCAAAGTCCATAAACACATTCATCGGATCCCAAAATCAGCAGTACCAAAATGGCAATGACGTTCAGTTCAATGGAAGAACAGACCAGAACAACGTCTACATGTATGACCTGTACAATAATGGAAGCTTACAACAAGGTGATGTCAACAGATTCGCTGGCGATGGCGATAATAGAAACGTGAAACCAGAGATGGGCGTGAACGATCTCTTCAAGTCAGAAGGCGTTGACCTTGATCCAACTGGAGGTATGGATGATGATATAGGAGACTTGATCAACTTCCAGGGTGATGGTGATCAAGCTATGATGGGTGACGAGGCTTTTGATCAGGATTTTCTCTCTCAAATCGACCACACCATGGAGTAAGGGTAAGGTTGAAATAAACAAAACATAGACGTGTAATACTATTATTGGAACATTGATGTAGTTACTTCTTATATATTCCCTCAGTGGATATTTTGACGCGTTTGTGCATTGTCCATTGTGCTCAAATAGTGAGACCTTGTCTTTGAAGTGCCGATTTTGTGTGACGACAATTTTTGCGAGAACCAAGTTGTCTGTGAGGCTATTTTTTGTTTAATCAATCAAACAACGCTCACGGTCAGAGCAGTATTTACGCCCCATCAAACTACTCTACCATACTGTGGAACACCAGGGTTTCGGTGTTGTCCTTATCCAGTTTCTTTAATAGAGGACTTTTCCTAACTAGATAATTTCGTTGACAAGCAGTTATGGATCAAGGGAGCGGTCAAACTCGCGCTCTGGGGGACCTACCGGAAGACCCGGCCCAAGTCCCATTCAACATACCTCTGTCGTACATGAACGATGAGGAATACCAGAGCAACACCGTTGAATTTGGCAATGGTGCGGCTAGAAACCGAATATTCAAACAACAACAAATACAACAAGAGACGAGGCTGCGTATCCGGCACCAGAAATTGCACTATACAATAATAGGATATGTGGTTGTGATGGTATTCCTTGCTGTTCTACAGTTCATTGGCGTTGGATTTTTCACCCTGGGGTTCTTATTGTCAAGACCGGTTCTTCCCAATATTGCAGAATGTACGGACACAACGTGTGTCCCTGCGAAGTACGATAAGGCTATCATTTTGATAATCGATGCATTGAGATTTGACTTTGCTATCCCAGTAGAGGGGTCGAAAGAACCCTTCCATAATCACTTCCCAATTTTGTATGATTTAGCCAACGGTGATAATGGTCTTTTGTTAAAATTTATGGCTGATCCTCCGACAACGACTTTGCAACGATTGAAGGGCTTGACAACAGGTTCCCTCCCCACGTTTATTGATGCAGGGTCGAATTTCGACGGAACCGCTATAGAGGAAGACAATTGGCTTTTGCAGTTGCATAAAAGAAACAAGTCTATAGCTTTCATGGGAGATGACACTTGGACAGCTTTGTTCACGGAATTTTTGAACCCGGAACTTTGCTATCCTTATGATTCCTTGAATGTGTGGGATCTCCACACGGTGGACAACGGAGTGATTGAGCATTTGTTCCCATTGCTTGAAAAAGCCAATTCGACAAAATGGGATCTCATGGTGGGTCATTTCCTTGGGGCAGATCACGTTGGTCATAGATATGGTCCATCTCATCATTCCATGAAAGCAAAGTTGAACCAGATGAACAAAGTTGTGGAAGATGTTGTTGCGAAAATGGATGATAAAACGCTTTTGCTTGTCATGGGTGACCATGGTATGGACCCTACTGGGAACCATGGTGGAGATTCACCTGAAGAGTTAGAGAGTACACTTTTTATGTACTCAAAGAAGAAACACCTGTTCCGTAAAAAGACTGCGGAATACTACAACATCGAGAATCTTGGTAAAGATTACAGAAGTGTCAACCAGATCGATTTAGTCCCTACAATATCCCTTCTCTTGGGATTACCTGTCCCTTACAACAACTTGGGTTCGCCTATTGAGGAGGCATTTACGTCCGATTCTGAGTTAAGTACTGCAAACTATATTACATTGATGCAGGCACAGACCTTTAGAAAGCACATCCCCAATCTTTCGCCAGAAATTGATGCTCGATATGAATCGTTAGTCGCATCATTCAAAAAAGGGGATAAAGAAGTATTTATCAGAGAATCAAGCACACATCAGCTTGTTTCCTTAGAAGAGTTTAAGCAGAAATGGGCAAGATTTGACTTGAAACTGATTTCAATCGGAATTGTCATTCTTATTTCATCACTTACATTTGTTTTGACATATGCAAGATCTATCCCATCGATACGAGTTCTGACAATGTCGTTCGAGTTCATCAACTCTGTCACACCGATGATTTTGTTGGGGGTTGTACTCAGTTTCTCTGTGTACATTGTATTGAAACCCAATGATTTCAACTTGAAAAAATGCTTGTTCATTGGTACGGCAATCGGAATTACCGTTGGATTTTGGGCTCCCATCATGGACAGATTCAGCCTTAATTGGTTGATTCACCAAGTACATGACTTTTTTGTCTACAATTTCAATTCATGGTCATTCCTTGCACTTGTTTTCGTGTCATTCCATAGCTTGATATTTGCATCTAATTCATTTGTGATATGGGAAGACCAGATGGTGTCATTCTTCTTAATCACATTTGGATTTTGTTGCATATACGGATGCTTGGTCAATACCAAAATTACGAGAGCCCAGCGCATTATGGGTGTTCTGCATGCGGTAACATTTACGTTGTTGGCGAGATTAACGTCCATGATCCAATTGTGCCGTGAAGAACAAAGACCTTATTGCAAGCCGACATTTGCAACTAGTGGTTGGTCGATAATGGTATTGAACTTGATCGCATTCATTTTGCCAGAGATCATAAAGTCTTTCTACAAGTTGTCGGACTCATACCACTCAGCAGCACCACTTTGGATTGGTACAGGGTTCAAATTTGTCCTCCTCATGAATGCAGGTCACTGGACGTTAGAATACCTCCAAAATAGCGAGTATTTCCTTGAATTGGGCCTTCAACCCAATGCCACTCTAGGAAAATCCTTCAAATTGGCTATTGCAAGAATCGTTTTGACCTTCACCCTCGTTATTGCAAACTATTGCTGGTCTAGAGGACCATTATGTCTCAAACTTGACATCGAAGAAAAGTCAGATTCAAGCACACCACCGAAGAAGGCTACCATTTTGGGTTGTGCCAACGCCTATGGTTCGCTGTATTTCTTCCTAGTACTCAACTTTGCTGCCGCGGTGTTGCTTACTAACAAGCCAATGGGTGCAATCTCACTCAGTATGTTACTAGTGCAAATATTGTCCTTATTAGAGTTATACGACCTCCTTGATATAAGGAGGAACTTAATTGCACCAGTGATATTCGGCTTGCTTGCATTCCAACACTTTTTCAGCACGGGTCACCAGGCGACGATTCAGTCGATTCAGTGGGATATCGGTTTTTTGACTACAGAACTGATTGTATTCCCCTTCACTCACATCAACATTGTCTTGAACACTTTTGGATCCTTCATCATCATGTGTCTTTCCATACCCTTGATCTCAATGTGGAAGATTCAACCTTCAAACAAGCCCATTACAGTTTTGGCCCAAATTGTAACTGATATGACTACGTTTTTGACGTACAATTTGTTCACGAGCACTCTGAGTCTTATATTTGCAGCACATTTCAGGAGACACCTCATGGTGTGGAAAATATTTGCTCCAAGATTCATGTTAAGTGGAATGTTGATCATTGTGATCAACATAATGTTCGTGTTCTTCACCTTGTGGTTTGGATCCAGCAAGGTGGTTTCCCGAATTTATAGAATTTTTAAGTAGGACATTAATGCCTAAAATTTGAACTAGAGAATTTGATAAACATTCATAATCACCTTGTGGTTTGGTTTGGTTTTCGTATCACTTTAATGTTAACATTTGGAATTTTTGTTAGATTCATAGCTGAAATTTATCCAAAATTTAGAAAAATAGCTGATCGAGTCTATGATTCGAACAAACCTACTGATTCATGTTACTACACTTTGCACATACTTTCCTAATATGTGCCTTGACCGCTGCACAATCGTTTAAATACAACTCATCATTTACACCTGATCACATTCACTACTTAAAGTCGGAAACGAAAGCGTTATTCAATCATGCATGGGATTCTTACATGGAGTATGGTTTCCCATTTGATGAAGTGCGGCCCATAACATGCGAGCCCTACGGTCCAGATTTTAACAATTATAAAGACACTGTTCGGAACGATGCATTGGGCAATACGTCGCTGACCATTCTAGACAATTTGGATACCTTGATTATCATGGAGGAATGGGAGAAATTAGATGTTGCATTAGGTTACTTGAGAGATAACATGGATACCTTATTTGAGCAAGATACAGTGGTACAAGTGTTTGAAATGAGCATTCGTTCATTAGGGGGTTTGCTTTCGGCCCATTTACTATTGACAGATGTGAGTGAACTGAGCAAGTTTCAAAATCATTCACACTATTCACAATCATATGACGGGTTTTTGTTGAAGATGGCTTACGACTTAGGAAAGAAGATCATCCCCGCATATAAGACGATCAACAATGTACCCCTTCCTCGTGTGAATTTAAAGCGTGGAGTGAAAGCCGTCCCTAGTCGTCTCCAAGAGGATGCATGTACTGCTGGAGCAATCACCCCAGTACTAGAGCTTAGTTTGCTATCAAGGTTAACAGGCGACCCAGAGTTTGAACATTATACTGAGATGACTTTCTGGAGATTATGGAGTTCTAAACTGTCGTTGAATATGTTACCAATGACGATCGACCCAATCGCCAATAAATGGAAAGATGCAGTTACAGGAATTGGAGCTTCTGTGGACTCATTTTATGAATACTGTGTCAAGGCTTCCATTGTTCTAGACGACCCCGATATGTGGAAAGTATTTAAGACATCTTATAAGGCTTTACTTACTCATCTGGCTCAGGGAGGAGGTGAAAACGATGGGTCGATGTATTTCCCTAATGTGGGAATTCACGATGGTGTTTTATTCAGTGATTGGATCGACCTGTTAAGTGCATTCTGGCCAGGCTTACAAGTTCTAGCTGGACAATTGAAAGATGCCATCCAAACTCATTGGATGTTTTTAAAGATCTGGGATAAGTTTGAACTGATACCAGAAAGATGGATGTATTCACTTCCAAAGAAAAGAAAGAAGCCACGGCCTGAAGAAGCAATTGCTCTCGAGTGGTATCCATTACGCCCAGAATTCATTGAGTCTTCCTACTATTTGTATCGTGCAACTAAGGACCCAATGTATTTACAAATTGGAGCACGAGTATTGGAACTCCTTCAAACAAAATACAAGGCTAAATGTGGCTTGCACGGCTTACAGGACGTGAGGACAGGAGAGAAACAAAACCGAATGGAGACTTTTGTTATGGGTGAGACGTTGAAGTATCTCTATCTTCTTTTTGATACTTATGACAATTCCTTCTTACATGCGAATATGAACGGAAAGAATTGGGTATTTTCAACAGAGGCACATCCTCTCTGGCTTCCAAGAGCATTCAACCCAACAAGTTCAAAGACTCCTCGTAAGAAGGATATGGAACGTGTGGAGAGGTGGTTTTCTGGAAGCAAGAGTGCGCTACACTTCAAGGATTATAATTTGAAAAGAAGGAAGTTATTATCACCAAGAGATTTGTTTGTTCGCAATACAACATTACCATTAGTTCCAAATTACAAGTTGCCTCCGGGAGACGATTTTGCACATGTTGTAAAGCGTGACCCATTTATCGACACTTTTGAAACTTGTGAGCTTAATCCCTTCAAGTATGAGAATGAATTCCTTGTATCTGGGCTCTATCAATGGGATCACATATTCAGTGCTGATAATGAATTCCAAAAGACGCTTATCAAACCCAAATATTTGAGTTCTTCCAGTCTTGATGGGAGCTCGATCGAGTTAACACAATCTTTTTATGAAAAATACTCCATGATGAAGCCAAAGAAAGATGGACTTTACCTACAATCACCACTTGGATCCACAACTTTGAAATATGAAGTTTTCATTGGAAATATCCAAGGATGCAATACAGTCGAGGTTTCCAAATTAGTTTACAACAGTGAACTTGATGTGCCCGATCCAAATTATGTATTTGAAGGCGACTTATGGATCCCCGAGATTCAATCCTTAAGAGTGAAGTTTGAAGAATTGAAGCCCGGTGCTATAGATTCATCCAATACTGTGATTACTGAAGATTATATCAGATCGATTGTTATTAGCGATAACAGCGATTTATACGCAAAACCACAAAACTACTCAGTACTTCGCATCACAAAAGTCAATGGAGTACAAGTAAAGAAGAAGTCGATTATTTGGACCCTTCCCTTCATGAATCCCGGCGAGGAATCCCAGTCCCGCATTTTAGACATGCAGAGTGATGGGAGAGTTGTTTTGGAGGGAACAGTGATAGAAAATCTTGTTGTTGCCAACTTTTAACGAGCGATTAGATAACTAGCATTTGATAGATAATTTAATGAATAGAATAGTCAATTTTCGTCTTATGACTCTTCGTGCCGCGCCGGTATAAAAAAAAAAAAGACCGGTATCGCTCAATATACAATCATGGCATTTAGAAGACTCTTCACGCCTACAAGGCTTCATGGAGCCTCATTATTGACTCAAACAAGGTTCGCATCTAGACTTGCTCCATTAGATGCAAGTAAAACCATCATTGAGAAAACTACTACTCCTAAAAAGAAGCTTCCCCAGGAGGAGTTGGTGTTTGGCAAAACCTTCACAGACCATATGATTGAAATCGAATGGACTGCTGAAGAGGGATGGGCAGCACCAAAGATCTCCCCATACCACAAGTTGGCTCTCGATCCATCGACTTGCGTTTTCCATTACTCTTTTGAGTTATTTGAAGGCATGAAGGCTTATCGTGATGCCGAAAACAAGATCAGAACATTCAGAGGTGATAAGAATATGGCCAGAATGAACTCTTCTGCTGAGAGAATCGCTTTACCTAATTTTGAGGGTGAGGAGTTGTTGAAGGTTATTGATAAGTTGTTGGTTTTGGATGAGAGCTTTGTACCACAAGGTGCTGGCTACTCTTTATACTTGAGACCAACCATGATTGGAACCACTGAGGGATTGGGTGTTGGAACTCCTGACAAAGCATTGTTGTATGTCATTGCTTCACCTGTGGGTCCTTACTATGCTACTGGTTTCAAGCCAGTTTCTTTAGAGGCTACTGATTACGCCGTGAGAGCTTGGCCCGGTGGAGTTGGTAACAAGAAATTGGGAGCGAACTATGCACCATGTATCAAGCCTCAACTCGAGGCTGCTTCTCGTGGTTACCAACAAAACTTGTGGCTTTTTGGTGAGGAGGGCTACATCACTGAGGTGGGCACTATGAATGCCTTCTTTGTTTTCAAGAACGGTGACAAAAAGGAGTTGGTGACGGCACCTTTGGATGGTACTATTTTGGAGGGTGTCACCAGGGATTCTATCTTGGAACTTGCTAACGAGAGACTTCCAAGTGATGAGTGGATTATTTCTGAGCGTAAGTTTACCATTCATGAAGTTCAAGAGAGGGCCGAGAAAAACGAGTTGATCGAAGCATTTGGTGCTGGTACTGCAGCTGTTGTTTCTCCAATCAAGAGCATTGGTTGGAAGGGTAAAGACATTGATGTCCCATTGGCAGCAGGAAACTCGGGTGAGTTGACCAAACAAGTGGCTAGCTGGATAGAAAAGATCCAGTATGGTCAGGAATCTTACAAGAACTGGTCTAGAGTTGCTGAATTTTAATATTGTCATAATAGGAAACCTTAGAATTTGAAGACTTAACACCGCATTATGTACACATAAAAAGGAACGAGGTGAATAGAAAATATCCAAAGACTTATCACCACACTAGTAAACGGATACTTCAAAGTGAAGGGACATCTAAACATCAGTAAACAGCCACTTCAAAGAAGTATTTCTACCACTGATTATATTCTTTCGATTTCTGGCAACTTTTGGATCTCACCCAATATGTAGTTTCTTTCATCAATGATGTTAGGGTCATTGAAATGCTGAAGATCGAAGGTACCGAAGAAGTCGATAAAGTTCTTTTTGTTCTTGATTAAGATATCCAACACTTTCTGCGATTTCTTCGGTTTTGCAACGAAGAACTTGAATATATGAAACCCTTCAATTTGCAAGTTCTTCAGTTTATCACTCAATAATATCATCACGAGTTTCAAATTGACCGTGTCATCGAAGTATTTATTTAAAAACGACTGGTTTTGTCTTTGAAGTACCAAGTCAGAGAGCAAACGCACACTTTGTCGCTTAGTGACGTAGTTATTTGACTGGATAAGCTTGTTTATGTGACTTGTGCAAGCCTCGTAGTTATTAGCAAGAAAGTCTGAAACAAGCTTCTTGTGGGTCGTTAAAAGGTCATGCAAAGTAATGAATGAATCAGTCGCAATCTCAAATATCGGGATCTCGACATACCTGAAGAAGTTCCAGAATAGCTGATGCAGTAACACGAATTTGTTGATGACTTCATATTTAATACAATCCCGCAACAACTGACCACAGAGAAGTCCCGTCTCCGCAGATTCAGGCCCTTTCATGAGCATTACAATAATCTCCGGCTTTGAGTAAATCAAGTAGTCAACCGTCGGGAATTTGTTTGCAGTCAGCCGTCGTAAAAGTGTCAGGAATATGTTGAGGACATCTTTGCGCGAGTCGAAATCGAGCTTCTTTAGATTGTATATCAAGTTGTAAAGACAATCACTATTGTACACTTCATTAGCAAAAAGTACAATCTGATCTGGTTGTGGTTCAGTTTCGTCGTCTCCATGCAATATAACTTTGGCCTGTTTTAAGAAGCGTGAGCATTCATCTTGGCTCTTCTTATCTTGAGTACCATCTAGCTTCGCAACCAGCTCGTTAAGTGCCTTAACGAGTTCTGGAGGAGTCTTTGGGTTTCTTTTGAATAAAAACGTCATCAACTGAGAAGGATATTTCCTGGGTTTGACGTGCTCTATGAAGTGTTGATGTTGTGAATACTAAGTCTCTTTTTGGGCGCCAAATTGTGTGCAAAAAGGGATCGAGTAAATTCGCCAAACACGTAGGATGGGAATACCTCATGTGATTGAGCACCATCTCCAAAGGTCATGGAAAGTGACCTCGAGGTACTCAGATGAGTCTGTAGGATTATCCCAACTCCAAACTTAAACTACATCAATACACTGACTAGTAGGCTTACAATGTAGTATTGACTCCACGATTACATAATCCTATACGGGAATTGATCTCTCAATATGACTTCATATCTCGATCTATGGGAGCCAATACGGATTAACAGAAGTAACCGACCCATCCTCAATGAAGGGGAACATACATTACATATCAGCGACAATGTGGGACTTTACCAAGGAAGAGCCAAAATAGTAGGGCGACAACAAGGGAGAGTGTACTTGACCAACGACAGGATAATGTACTTTGATAACGTGAACAACACTAAATCACTCGCCATAGACTTGAACAATGTTGATGGCTGTGAGTCAATCGATAGGTTTTTACGGTCATCACCCAAAGTGAAGGTTTATATCAGGACTACAGCAGAAGAACAACCAACCTCCCAAAGTACATGGGTCACTTGGTTCTGTAAGATATGCTCGTACGGAAATGAAGTCGAACTGGACTTTGACTTGAATGGGCGGATGCCAAAGTGTACGTCGTGTGGTATTCCTGCTTCTAAGACCCAAATACAGACTGCTATTCAAGAAAAGAAGGCCGAGCCTTCGCAAAATACCATACCGAATACCCGTGATGACCAATGTCCACTGTGCACGTTCATAAATCACCCATCTATGAAGTACTGTGAGATATGTGGGAGTGAATTGAGGTCATCTTTACCTGCTGTTCTCGAGGCTAAGTTGCGACCTGCCAAAGAGGCACCTGTGAATAGACTTGCAATTCAGCTCGAGGACGAGGAAACTTATTCCGGTGATAGACCATATATTAAACTCAGCTTTAGAAAGGGAGGTGAGGGGAAATTCAAAGAGCTCTTAGATCAGGCGTTGGAAGCGATCCAATGGGAGAGACTAGAGAGAACTGGAGCTGTGAACAAGAACGCAGTCCATGTGAACGCCCCTAAAGAACCTAAGCATGAAACCAAATCAGGGGCAGGGATATTTGCATTAGAGAAACTTGGCGAACATCAACGTCAGCAGAATGAGACCATCCTCTCGTCTTCATTGGAGGATCTCGAAGTACTCATGTTTAAATTCCAAGACTTGATAAAGCTTTCTGGATCATTTAGCAAGCTCGTAAAAGCAAGTTCACATTCGTCAGTTACAACAGTTATGCCACCACTTGACATTAAAAAGAGCTCAGCTCTATATCACAATGAATTAGCAAGACACATTAGCGAGTTCTTGGTGAATAACCATCTTACTAAGACATCGTCGATAGTAACTTCACAAGAGGCATTTGCGAATTATAATAGATTTTTGACATCGACCCTGGGATTCGGTACGGAACTTGTGACCCCCCAAGATTTTAAAAAGGCAATTCAGCTCTTCGAAACTTTGAATTTACCGGTGGAATTGAAGTTTTACGAAAAGTCTGCCCTTGGAGTCCTCACTTTACGGCAGCTGAAACCAAACAGCTACCAAAAGTTCATACTTGAATATCTTATAGACCAGGAGGAGAGGTTCAAGTACAAGAAACTCGAGATTGAAGTTGTGGGAATAACTGATGAGATAGTGAACAAAGAGTATCAATATTTCCGCGGTAATACCATCTCTGAAATCTCAAGTTGGTTAGATTGGTCTGTTAGCATTACAACAGAGGAGATCAACAAATGCATTGATCTGGGTGAAGTGGTAGTAGACCACAATATTTCGGGAACATTTTACTTTACTAATAAGTTTGGAGTTGAAATTTCTCAAGAGGATGAAGACAAGAAGCTTGAGAAATGGCGAGCTGAAATCATGCAAGCTTTGGTACGTGAGCAAAACTTGATCACACAGTCCTTGAAAGAAGAATATGAGAATGAATCCGCCAGTAAGTTGGTTAATTTGAAACCGGAGTTCACATTCAATTTGACAAAGGATCAGTCACAAGAGAATCTGTCTTCAGATAACTCCGAAGTAAGCAGTACACTTCACGACTTGAATGGCCTATGTTTTTCATAATTTCCCAGATCTTAGAAAAAAGTAATCAGCAAATATTCTTCGTAGATATATTGGCAAAAATAAGTTTACTGGATTCATACGATTCGTGACTCACGCCATCTATTAAAGAGAACAAGACTGATCAAAGACCGGCAAAAACAGGAGAGCTCAAGAAATAGCTCTTTAATATCAATAATCATATCTAACGTTTCATCTGATGCCACCGTGTTGAATCATCACACTGCACATCATCGGACATGTACAATTTTAACAATCGATCAAGTCTGGAAAAGCACGACGCAAACAACACAGATTTACACAACGGCATTAGAAATAACACAAGCATGGCTGCGAATAACTCGGCCAATATCTCAAAGGGAATGATGCGACAACGATTCCCCGCACAAAACACACAAATGAATGGTGTCTCGAATACAAACATGGGTGGTGCTGGTCACCAACCAGGAGGTAGTGGAAACATGCAATATTCCCAGCAACAATCCGGTGCAATTATGAACCAGCTGCTGCTTGGAACTAATTCACTGCTACCTATGGTTCCGCAGCCAGCACTAATGGCATCCAACTCAATTCTTACTTTGGGTCCATATAAACACAGAAGAGACTTAACGCGAGAGTCAATCCTTTCCACTTACCAAATTATTGGATATATTGCCGCTGGTACTTATGGTAAGGTGTACAAGGCGAAACTCAAGAAGAATTTGTTGAGAAAAGACGAAGATTCTGTTGGTAGAGATGCTGCACTGGGCAACCTGCTTGGTGAAGGCACACAAGCAAAAGGTGATGATAGCACACCGTTATTTGCTATTAAAAAGTTCAAAAGTGATAACCATCTGAGCAGTAAAGCACACCACAACCATGACATAAGTGGCAATGAGGTCGTTCATTATACAGGAATATCTCAGAGTGCAATCCGGGAGATGTCATTATGTCGAGAACTCAACAACAAAAATGTCACTAAACTAGTTGACATCATGCTAGAGAACAAGTCGATTTACATGATTTTCGAGTTCTGCGAACATGACTTGCTACAGATTATCCATTTCCACCTGACTCCCGATGTACGACCAATAGCCCAGAGCACCATAAAGTCGTTAATTTGGCAAGTCTTGAATGGAGTTACATTTTTGCATCAGAACTGGATCTTTCACCGTGATTTGAAACCTGCAAACATTATGGTTTCTAGCCAAGGAGTAGTGAAGATCGGTGACTTAGGATTGGCCCGTAAGTTCAATAATCCCCTCCAGAGTTTGTATACAGGCGATAAGGTGGTGGTGACAATTTGGTACAGAGCACCAGAACTTCTTTTAGGAGCCCGGCACTACGATACTGCAATCGACTTATGGGCTGTTGGATGTATTTTGGCCGAGTTGCTCTCATTAAGACCGATTTTCAAAGGAGAAGAGGCTAAGATCGATATGAATAACAAAAAAAACCGTTCCGTTTCAAAGAAACCAATTTCAAAAAATCGTGGAGATATTGGGTTCACCCAGCATAAAAACATGGCCGTCGTTGAACAAGTACCCTGAATTCTTGTCATTCCAGCAGCAGATTACCGGTAATTACCCTCAAAACTTACAGAATTGGTATAAATTAATCGGTGGAACAAACAAACAATGTTTCTCTCTTTTAAAGGGCTTGTTGGAGTACAATCCTTCTACACGCTTAACTGCAGAAAGTGCCTTAGTACATCCATATTTCTTGGAACTTCCCAAGGTTCAAGAGAATGCATTTGAAGGGGCTAATATTAAGTACCCAAAGAGAAGAATCTACAATGATGACAATGACATTATGTCAAATGTCAAAGGACAAAAGAACAGCAAGAGACATGTGCCTTATGACGACAATAATGCAGGCAACTTTAACGACAGGAAAAGACAGAAGTAGTATACGCAAACATGTAAAAGAAGAGGGATATTTTCTGTAGACCGTAATTTCTCTGTAGACCGTTAGTTTTTTTTGTTGCTGCTAAAAATCTTATGTAGCGAAGTAGTAGTCAGCGGATGGAACACCACAAGCGCTACACCGACAAGAAAAGAATCTATAGTGGTCCATACTCCGATGTTTACTCAGCTACCAATGGAGATACCCCTGTGTGTCTAAAAGTAGTGGATGCAGACATACGATTGAAACCACATGATATCAAGAATGAGATACGCATTCTCAAGCGGCTTAAACATAGCGCAATTATACCAATACTAGACAATTATGAATGGTTAGATGACATTGTGATGATTACACCATTATACAAACATACATTAAATGAATTGCTCGAGAGGAAGTATAGTAAACGAACTGTCAAACATGATCTTGTCAATCCGATCAATCCACCCAAAGTCGTACTTATCAATAAAGCCACAGACCAAGACGTGTTACCGATGTTGACTAAGTTGGCTGGAGCATTAGAGTATATTCACAGTCATGAAATAATCCATCGCGACATAAAGCCTACGAATATTTTCTTCATGGATGATACTTTAGCTAATCCGGTCATTGGCGATTTTGGCATCAGTTACGATAATAACAATACGGTACAAATTAAAGATGAGCCACCTGAACATAAGTATACTGATGTATGCAGTGGGATTTATAAACCAGTTGAGTTATGTTTGGGTAAGAGTGATTACTCTTATGAGTTAGATATATGGTCATTGGGTATTACAATGTCGTATGTCTATTCGAAATCATTCCGGTCGATATTCGACCGCGAAAATGCTGCTGAAGCGGTTGTTAATGACCTTTCATTGATTAACAACACCTTTGAAGTGCTAGGAACGCCGCATATCACCCCTTCTAGAGAGCTAAATGAGAAACTTTATTGGCCAGAGATGAACAACGATAAATATTACTTCAAGAATTTGAACTTCATCCCCAAGGCGGGAGTTGATACTCAGGTTATCTTCCCGCTATCGCGCAACGAGGAGATCATCGAAACATTAGGGAGAATGTTAGTGTATGATCTGCAGTTGCGAATTTCATCCCGAGATTTATTCAATCAACTTTCGCGAATAATAATCACTTAGCTCATGTGAATTTCTATTTGCGTCTCGGTTTCTTCCAATCGGTGACTATGTAACAAATCGCGAAAGTAGCCAGCGAGTCGGCAGTAAAAAAAAAAAGCGGGGGAACAATAATTGATAAGGTGCAGGGGCTAACGGAAGTAGTGAGCCTTGAGAATTTCGTTGCCATGTCAGACAAATTGGCGCATCTGTTCGCGCAAGACTCCCCTATTATTACTTTAGCATACTAAAACGAGTAAGCGTTGCTTTTTCTAGCAATAAAAAAAACCTACTCCTCTATATCCCCACACTTGAAATTTGGGGTAGAAAGTAACCACATGTAAACATGGATTGTACGATTACAGGTGGTCATGTTGATGATGTGAGTATATGTAGTTTGATAAGAACGTGATCACACTGGTCACACGTAGGCGTAGATATGTGTTCGGACTTGAAGCAGAAAACAGCCACAAAGAACGAAGCGCAAAACAGTTTTAGGAATACAGTCGTTACTAACCGCAGAATACACAAGAGAAGCACATTTTAATCTGTATTTTGCCAGAGGTATCTAAAAAATTTACCAACACTGCAGACATGATTGGGTTTAGGGATACAAACAGCATAGACGACCAAGACTCCGTCAAGGCCATCAAGAACTTGAACTACCAGGAGCTCGAGGACAAGTATGATGTTCTCAAATACTACCCCAAGTTCATACACAACGGTGTTTCAACCCCACGCATTAAAGACATGCTTGAAGGCATACCAATATATGCGGAAGCCAATAAGCACGTCAAGAAGCAGAAGAAGAAGAGACAGCCTTCGATACAGCCACCCACTAACTACAACCCTTATGAGAATGGAACTAGTTACACATATTCTACGAGGCAAGCACGCAAGGGCAGCATTATCGACCACCAAAAAGCACAAAAGATTGTAAGCAACGAGAATAGCCAAGAGAAACCCACTGATGCTTATGGTGACGAGTTTTCATTCAAGGACCCATTTGCAGATACTAAGAAACCAACTACTCGCGCCCAGGAGGCTCTGAAGGAGAAGGTTAGACCAGATAATAACGATTCAAAGAAGGAATTTTATCCACTTAAAAAAAGCCAGTCTTACGACCAGACTCGGAGTACTATGACTTCCGAGAGACATACAGGAGGTGGAGGAGATGGAGGTGGTGGTGGAGGAATAGTTTTCAGTTTGAAAAGTAAATTGAAGAACAAGATCATTAGCACTAGAAAGAATAGTGTTAGCTCAAGTACGTATTGATTTCATCGATCTACAGGTTGTGATATTTTTTTTTTTTTTTCGAGACGGGCACGCTTTTGTTACACTTACCCCGCTTGTGAGAACAAGCGGCATAGACAGGAAAAGTACCATTACAGAGGGGGGCTTGTTGCCACAAAAGAAAAAAAGCAGTCATTCATACAATGTGGACAGATTGAAGTATAGAATGGTATAAGGTTGATAAGCAAACCAAGCGTTTGGAGTGACGTCACCTTATAACTCATGGAGTCTCCAGTTCACTAAAGATACACAAAAAGGTGAACAATTATTTTTAATTGACTGGCGGACTCTCGAATTTTTGGATTTCTGTGAGGAGTAGCAAAAAAAAAACTGAAATCGAACAGTCCACTAATCTTTATAATTGTTTGAATCAATCAAAAGAACACGAGTGCCCGACAGATCTCTAGCAACTGGCCATAAACACCATCTTCGATTGAGCGGAGGAATATCACTACCTGAGTGCACCTGAGAAATATATACTAACTATGTCTAAAGTCGAAGTTGTTACAGAGAATGTCAACAACGGCCACACTGGGGAGGTCCAAACCATTCAGTACACACAATCACAGATGGTGGGACATGGATCCTTTGGAGTGGTCTTCCAGACACAGATATTGCCAACTAATGAGATTTGCGCAATGAAGAGAGTCTTGCAAGACAAGAGATTCAAAAATAGAGAATTGCAAATCATGAAGTTGGTTCATCACAGAAACATCACCGATTTGAAGTATTACTTCTACACCAACAATGAGAAGAATGAGCTTTACTTGAACTTAATTTTGGAGTTTGTCCCAGAGACACTCTACAAGGCCCTGCATTACTATGTTTCCAAGCGGTTACAGATGCCGCCGCTTGAAGTCAAGTTGTACACGTATCAGATGTTAAGAGCTCTTAACTACATACACTCACAAGGAATCTGTCACCGTGATATAAAACCACAAAACTTGTTGATCAACCCAGATACCGGTGAACTCAAATTATGTGATTTTGGATCGGCCAAGATTTTGAATCCTAGTGAGCCTAATGTTTCTTACATTTGTTCGCGGTACTATAGAGCACCAGAATTGATTTTTGGAGCTACGAATTACACAACCAAGATTGATGTGTGGTCTGCTGGCTGTGTGATGGCCGAATTGATTTTGGGTCAGCCACTTTTCCCAGGTGAATCCGGTATCGACCAATTGGTCGAGATTATAAAAATCTTGGGTACACCATCTAAAGAACAGATCAAGAACATGAATCCAAACTACATGGAACATAAGTTCCCGCAAATAAAGCCGATTCCATTACACAAAATTTTCAAGAAGATTTCGAACGACTGCATACAGTTTTTGGCTAAGGTTTTGCAGTATTCACCTATTGATAGGTACTCATGCGTGCAAGCACTTATAGATCCGTACTTTGACGAGTTGAGGAATCCTGCCACCAAGTTACCTAACTACAGGAAGATCTTCAGTCAGCAGTACCACCATTCCTCGAGTTCCCAGTTGTCATCGCATTCGAACAATGCCAATTACCAAATCTACTCAAATCAGCCAGACTTGAAGGAGTTGCCACCATTGTTTGACTTTGACGAACGCGAATTGTCAGTCGATCCTGCATTAAACGAAGATTTGGTGCCATCATTACAATTACTCAATCTTAAGCAGCCCATTTCTTCGTTAGACGATTTTGTCCCTATGAGCAGGGAGGAGATGAGGGTAACTCTTGAGTAGACAATGTCCATGATATGAAAGTAAACGAAAAACTGTGTCTAATGTAGAAATAAGCGCGTAATATTGATTTTACGGGGGGCATTAATGGACTCCCGTTTACCCGTCGGGAGTCCGTTGGGAATTGGTACCATTGTGCACCATTGAGTAAAGTTAGTGATACCAAACGAAAGCCAATCTATACAGTTGGAGACGCACCTGCTTGAAAATCTCCCCTACACTCCACCTAATTGAAATCCTTGTATTATAATGTATAAAAAACCCACCTGCGAAATTAATGTGGATTTCTCATAACCTCGGTTTCTTTATCTCCTTAGTTTTCACCTTTTCAAAGGAAGCGGGGGTCTTTGGCTTTGGGGACTTGCGAAAGATCTTTGTGAACGGGATTACAAACCACTTTGCAAATGCTGGCATAAGGGACAAGCTCAATATGACACGCAATGGAAGCAAGAACTTAACAATGACGAAGGCATAGGCACCTTCCATGATGAAGGTGAATTTCTCATTGATAGAGAAGGAGGTAAAATCGAACTTCTCCATGGAAGAGTCTATAATCTTTGTACCCTTTTCGATTGCCCAAGTAGGAAGATCAAGTGGTAGCAGTAATTGGTACTTATGAATAATCCACCATATGCCAACTAAAGGCACAATAGCCGTGAGTTCATGCAATATGAGGAAAGATGCAACATGAGACACAGGAGCATGAATAAACGACCTCGTATACGGACGCAAGAAGCGAGGTACGCGTTTCAAGATCGGATGCCTTTGAAATTCAGGGTCTTCAGTGTTGGGAAGGTTTGTCTTTGCCACCAGTTGTTGCTTCTTGAAAAGGGATAATGTAGAAGTCGAGTGTAATGGTCTCATCAGACACAGCTGGATTCCAATGGGGAATCTCAGTATTCGTATTGGTTTCAGAAGTAGTTTGAACATAGTCTATGTAAGATTTATACGACGGCTTTCAAGGTGTGAATTTTTCGTCGTACATTTTTTTTCCTTTATTTAAACAGGTGGATTCCAACTGATTCTCAACAACACTTTTTCTTGTTAGACACATTAAAAAATGGCTCCTCCAGTGTATATTGTCGCTGCCTCGCGTACCCCACTTGGTTCATTCCAAGGCGGTGTTTCCTCCTTGACTTACGTCGACCTCGGCGCACACGCTGTCAAGAGTGCCTTGGAGAAGGTTCCTCTGATTAAGACCGAGGACGTTGACGAGGTCTTTTTCGGTAGCGCCCTTCAGGCCAACATTGGTCAGAACCCTGCCAGACAGGTTACTTTGAAGGCTGGTTTGCCAGAGGCTACTGTTGCCACTACCATTAACAAGGTTTGTGCCTCTGGTATGAAGGCTATCATCTTGGGTGCTCAGAACATTATGACTGGTACTTCTGACATTGTTGTCGCTGGTGGTGCTGAGTCGATGTCTAACACTCCATACTACCTTCCTTCTGCTAGATCTGGTGCCAGATTCGGTGAGGCCACTATGGTGGACGGTATACAAAAGGATGGTTTGTTGGACGCGTACGAACAAAAGTTGATGGGTGTTGCCGCTGAGAAGTGTGCTAAGGACCACGGTTTTTCTAGAGATGACCAGGATGAGTTCGCTATCAACTCTTACAAGAAGGCTGCTGCTGCTCAAGCTGCCGGTAAGTTCAAGTCTGAGATCGCTCCAGTCACCATTAAGGGTATTAGAGGCAAGCCAGACGTGGTTGTGTCTGATGATGAAGAGGCTAAGAACTTGAACGAGGCTAAGCTCAGATCCGCAAGAACTGTCTTCCAGAAGGAGAACGGTACTGTGACTGCTCCTAACGCATCTCCATTGAGTGACGGTGGTGCTGCTGTCGTTTTGGTTTCTGAGGCCAAGTTGAGAGAGTTGGGTCTTAAGCCATTGGCTAGAATTGCTGGTTGGGGTGAGGCTGCTAGAACTCCAATTGACTTCACTATTGCCCCAGCATTGGCTTTGCCAAAGGCTCTTAAGCACGCCGGTGTCAGCAAGGACCAGGTTGACTTCTTCGAGCTCAATGAGGCTTTCTCTGTCGTTGGATTGGCTAACACCAAGCTCTGTGACTTGGCTCCTGAGAAGGTTAACGTATACGGTGGTGCTGTTGCCCTCGGACACCCATTGGGCTGCTCGGGTGCTAGAGTTGTGGTCACCTTGTTGTCCATCTTGGCTCAGGAAAACGGTAAGATCGGTGCTGCTGGTATCTGTAACGGTGGTGGTGGTGCATCTGCAATTGTCATCGAGAAGATTAACCACGATGTCAAGTTGTAAGTAAATTGTATAGAATGAATGTGAGTCTAATTAGAGTAGAAGAGATTGGGAAGAACGAGAAGAATCAGAAGATTGGGAGGAATGAAAAGAATGAAGTTGGAAGAAACTGTAGAAGTATGAATTAGCAAGGAACTAATGGCATTTCATTCACTATGATTTTTGAGTCTTGATTGTATTACCTGCAGTCTTGCAGAACCTTCATTTATCTAGAATCTTTTATGGCATTTGATTCTTGTTATGGAAAACATCGATATTCTCTGGGATGATCCTATCGATGACTTTCAACTACGGAGCCAGTTCCAGGTAAACACGATTGTGTTTACTGCGGTCGACGAGAAAATCAACTTCTATGAGCGCTTAGTCCAATGGTTCCAGCCATTTATAGATCACTACCCTTGGTGCATCGAACCGCCAATCCTTAGATTTGAAACGAGAGTTTACAAGACCGACCTGGGTAAGGAAATACGACGTGACTATGTCCATGGTGAGCTTGGTGTCGGAGACCACTACAAGGATGAGATGCTCTTTATCCATTTATTGGTTGAATTCACTAAATCATCAGAGAGTACTTTCTTTCATGTTTTCAGCTGCCATGATGGCGAAATTCTATTGATACAAGGAAGCGAGTTTCTCGAAGATGAATTGCGCGATCACAAATTAGCCGTCAATAGACCTTGGATACATCGAGGATCAGTAGTGGTTTTGAATTCCCATGGTAGCACGAGAAGGCTACTGTTAGATCGTGCCATAGAGCAGTTGAAAAACAGGGACTTCACTACACATGAACGCTTATCATCAACAGTACGGGCCAATTTGGAAGAGTCACGAAATTATAATATGGAGCATGTCTTAGACATCGAACTCAAGCTCCCACCATTAATTGACAAAACTATCGTTAGTAATCCGTATCTTCTTGCACAAACACTCGAACTGACATATGACGAGGAAGGGTTTGATAAGATTCATGACATGATTGGAGGTGAAGCAGTTAAAAAGAAGTATGCGATACAGGCGAAAGATTTGGGGCTCTTCCTGCTTATTCATAAGATGGAAGCACCAGAACTCGATTTTGTGGACTTTTCGACAATGATGGTAGTTAAGGCCTTCTCTAACTTGAAAGGAGAGTTAAGGAATTCGAAGTTATCGGATGGAGAGAACTCAAGGGATACATTACAGGAGATATTGATCAAGGATAACAGACTCAGTGGTAAGATTGAAGGTAATTACCAAGCCATAGAGGAGGTGTTATCGCAAGATTTGGAGGACGTTTCCGAACAGCACGAGAAAGAAGATGTCGATAATGTCATCAAGCGAATGCAGCTTCTCATGGAAGAAGGGATTAATATCGACGAAGAATCCGACTTCGACGAAGTATCCGACGATGAGCCTCGAAACGAACATGACCTTGTAAACGAGGAATTGGAAGCTATCTTGGAATCTGATTTCAAGGACTTCGTGGATTACTTGATAGAGCAGAAAAATGGGGTTCCTGAGTATAACGACGAAAGCGACTACGAAGATGGTGAGGGTGAGATTCAGGGCGATATGAACTATGATGAGTACATTGCATTAAGAAATGGAATCAGAAATGGCATCAAATCTGTACACGATAGTGAAGAAGAAGATGGAGATGTCATAATTGATGTGGATAGCGAGGAGGATATTGACCCTTACGATGAGCCACTTGATGTGAAGGATAAATTAAAGGAATACTTGAAACAAACACGGCATGACACATAGTTTACATACAGAACAGATACAAGAGTTCACGATAAAAGAGTGTAGGATAGGAATGAATTATATAAGAGTACATAAGACTTCATAATACATATAAGACTTCATAATACATATAAGACTTCATAATACATATAAGACTTCATAAGACTTCACTATAGAAAAGTGCACTACACACGAGTTTACAATATGACAATCTTGTCGAGTTCCTACATCGAATTCTATGCTGAATTAATGACCATTACTAAAGGTTAAATAGATATTTTGCGCTCACTCAACTCCTGTATAGTCCATATCCAGGTTCTGGCGGCGTAGTCCATGTTGCTTGCGACAGAAGACGGCTGCGACTCGACTCCGCCAGTCACATAGTATTTACCGTTATCTTTCTCCAACGAGAGCGACGGGTCGAGACAGCACTTGACAGTGGCATAACAACCCTCTTTGTTGGAAACCCCGAAAAAGAAGCCAAACACCTGGAAGAAACACCAGAAGAGTATGCCTATAATGGGGAGCCTTGTCCAATATGAAAACAAATTGGTGTTCATTACGAAACCCGGATGAACCGAGAGGCAGAGTATGTTAGGATTCCTCAAGGCTAACATTTTTGTAAAATGAATACCTGCTGTCTTTGCCAAGCCGTAGCGGAACCATGTGAAGATGATGTTTGGGGTATAGTTGAAAGTGGAATCCATGTCGAAGTACCTTATTGCGAAAAAGTGACCGACCAGACTAAGGTAAATGATACGTGGAGGGTCCGATGGGGGTAACTTGTCGGCAGTTTTCTCCAAAAGCGGGAGTAATTTGGTGGTCAAGAGAAAGGGCGACACGTAGTTAGTTTGCATTTGTATTTCAAAATCATCACCAGTCATGGAATAGGGTATAGCCATGACACCCGCATTATTGATGAGTAAATGAAGCTCTGATTCGAAGGACTTGAATGTTTCAACGGCTTGAAGTACCAGCTGCAAATTCACGAGATCTATGTAGAGCGAATGAAGCTCACCGAGGAAGCGTTCATTAGATTGCTGTGAAGTATATTCCAGTCTGATTTTGGTGGCATGTTCTTTCAACTCTGCCATAGACTTAGTCATACAAGACTTGCTGCGTCCCGCTATGTAGACAGCATATCCATGAAGATACAAGTGCAAAACAGTAAAGTACCCTATTCCGCTGTTTCCACCGGTAATTAAGGCGACCTTACGGTCAGTGGCTGGGTTGAGATAAGGGAGGGAATCCGGGTCGAACGCCATATGGTTTGGAGCCTATTGCACAAATACACAAGCAGATCCTAGTGCAATGAACCTCAAGGTTGTTTATCAATACCTTTATTGATAGCTGATAACAATTTACCTGATTACAATTTTTTCCCACCTACACCTGCATGCAAAACGGCTATGATTGAGACACCAGTCGATGGGTCATACTTAGCTATATGCGAATCTATTGGGAAATGTCCAAAGCTGACACTATCTCGTTAAAGATAGCTTCTGGGTCTTTGTTAGTGGTGTCTATGTCCAAGGCATCGCCACCATTGCTCAACAACTCACCCTCCGTCGGGATCTCCATGATATCGAATTGAGACTTGACCATATCAGACTTCATGAAGTGGCCTTGTCTGTGGCCTACACGCTTTATCAATTCCTCGAATGTAGTGTGTAGAAACACGAAGCGAAACCTCACGACTGATGTGTCAAACCCACTATGAGACTTAATATACTCTCTGTAGACCTTCTTCAACATTGAGCATGATACCACAGCTACCTTTGTATGGCTAGCCTTCTCAGCAGTAGTCAGACTAACATTGGCTAACCATCCCCAACGATCATCGTCAGTGAGAGGTGTACCTTCTGCCATTTTGGCGACATTTTCTGGAGGGTGAAGTGCATCACCTTCAACAAACGGACATCCAAGATGCTTGGATATGAGATCTGCAATGGTGCTTTTGCCTGTTCCCGCGGGTCCTCCTACCACAATTACCGTGTGTTCCGACATACTTTGTTGAAGAATTCTCGAGTTGTCAATTTCCTCCACTTGTGTGGGGGTGCACTCGCGGCTTGGTTTTGTGCAGTCCGAGAAACACAGTACGACGGAGAAGCTCTAACCGGAAAAGAATGAATAGTATAGACAGAATACAGAAGATAGTATAGACAGAATACAGAAGATAATATAGAGAGAATACAGAAGATAGTATAGACAGAATACAGAAGATAGTATAGAGAGAATACAGAAGATACTATAAATACAGAAGAAACATAAGAAAGAGTTGAAATATGAAGAATGGATATGATGATTATGAGCATGAAGAATACTAATATAAATATAAAGATATAGGCTATCATAGATAATATAGTACTCCATAATCCAGTTTATATACCTCTCCTTCTCCTTCATTTCCTCTATTTACAATCCTTTACCTCTCCATTTCTTCTATTTACAATTCATTACCTTTCGGTTCTATTTCTTGTTCAACCTGCGGAGGTTCTCTAACTCCTGGCCGATACGCTTCTCGATCAATGACTTGATGTCCACAGCACTCTCTCTATCGATAAAGAGAGTGGGCCACCGTTGCAGCAACCACATGAACAACATCACTAATTTATGACTATCCTCCAACATCACCAACGTTTGCATGATTTCTTCGGTGGTTGCATACTCCTTGGGCTCTGCCGCAAGAAGCTGCTTCTGAAGAAATCCAAAGTCAAATACCGTGCCTGTGAGTCTATCGGCGATGTTAGAAAAGTATTTGAGGACCGTTTTCAACACCGTAGGAGATGCTACTTGAAGCCCCACCGGTGCCAAAACCAACTTGAGTTGTTCCTCGATAGGAATACGAAGATCAAGACGGCTTGCAGAAAGCATCTGCAGAACCAACAATCTATCCTCCATATCACTAAGGAAATACTGTTTATTATCACTAGCCTTCATGTTAAGACTACTGAAAATTTCCTTAAGAGGCATATTCTTGTTGCTTTCGGCCAAGTACTGCATCCACACTTCATTTGTAGGCCAGATACATGCTTTTTCAATCTCGACAATTGGACTCTTCATCTGCTGTTTCACGTACTTCAAATCATTGCGTTGGAGTGCCGTCACAAATCCTTCCAGCTCACCGCGATCTAAGCTAAACCGCCCTGCTCGTCCCGCAATTTGCTTCACAGCAGAGGGCTGGAGTGGTACCATTGCATTTCCATCGAATTTCTTTGCCTTCTCGAAAACAATCCGCTTGATTCGTAAATTGAGTCCCATACCAATGGCATCAGAGGCAACCAATACATCAGACTTACCCGAGTTGAACCGCTCAGCTTCTGCTGACCGGATCTCAGGGGGCAATGCACCGTAAATGATACCGACTTTTAACCTTGTTTCTCTTTCTATCTTGCACTTGAGCTCCACGATTTTACGCTTGGAAAATACAATCACGCAGTCCCCCTTGCGTAACTTGGTATATGTACCAAGGTGTTGGTCCATAACAGTGAGTTTTCCAAGTCTATCGTACTCATTAATCACCAATTCATCACCTGTCACCTCCACCATTTTCTTCACCCATGGTACCGCACTCGCTTCTCCACATAAATGCACTTCCTTAGCAAGCACTCCAAGCACAGCAGAAGTCCATGCTCCACCGCGCTTTGTGTCTGCAATCATTTGGATCTCGTCTATAATACACACATCCATCTTTCGATCCAAAGGAATCATCTCGATTGTCCCCGATGAAATCCCACTTAATTTGCCAAACTCATCAAGCACAGGCACAACATCTTCTCCCGTGAGCAAATTACATGGATGACCCTCCTTGTTGAACTTTTCAAAGATCTCTCGTGCAAGGAGACGAAGAGGACCGGCATAGTACCCCAGGTTGGCTGTTTTGAGCTTCTGGAGCGATGTGTACGTTTTTCCACTGTTTGTCGGACCAACATGCATTATAATCTTTCTTTTCATCTTGCGCGCCTCGGGATACCATTCGGCCGGGTTGGTCATATCTACAAATGAATCCCTTGGAGGTGCAACAAGGGATTCTTTGTCCATGACATCTCTGTATAATAAGCGCGTGAGAACGAAAACTAAAAGATCATCGTTGCCGTTTAGTTCGAACTTGGCTAGTAGATGCTTTGGGTATTTGGCTTTGGAAATCAGTTGCACCAATTTGCCGATATTCTCGAACTTCGGATTAAGAAAGTCCATAACCTGTGGTCCATTTTCCATATCTGCGTCATCTGCTCGCGAATCAAGCACCTTTGCCTTGAAGTCTCTGATAATCTTCGACGTAGAACTGAGGCTATTAAGGTACGTAAATGGTTCTCGTACCCGTCCTTCCTTTACATCTTTCGATAAACGGTCAATACCCGTCGAAACAAACTTCTCTGTTGAAGTGGCGGTTTGTGATGCCCATCTCGTTGATTGCAACCAAGGTGACAATATTCGAGGCCGACTTGAATTAACAAGCTTTCGCCTCGAGATTGACCCCCGTGTAGTTCGCACTAAAGACCAGGGCCGAGCGCAGGTAAGAAGTGCTCTCTGGCAAACGAGCATATAGTTGTAGAAGAGGTCGTGAAGGTAGGACTTTACTTTTCAAAGCGAGAGGTCACGTTCACGTGGTCACGAGACATGCATACGGCGGAAACCACCTTCGAAGTGCAAGGGCTTCGAAAACCCACAAACGAGTGCGGGATTGACGTATTTAAGTATAGAACCTTAGTTATATTCACAAACTCCCTCTTTGGCTTTACCTTGGTATGGTATTACGTGCTGGTTACCAAGTCAAGAAAAAAGTGTGCAGACGAAATTGCTTGAAAACAAGTATAACCACAATCCTTTAACGAGAGCCTGCCCATCACAACCAGTGAATCTCATCGGCAGTATAGGTGAATCACACAGTATAGGTGAACCGTACAGTATAGGTGAATCACGCAGAATAAGTGAACCGCACAGTATAGGTGAGTTGTGAAAGAAGTGAATCACGGCGCGGTATTGAACCACAGCATATTACGACGTTTGACAGACGTTAATATTTTATATTGATATGATGTCTGATAATAACTACAAAGCACAGCTAGCTGCCGAGTTTAATGAGTTCTACCATCGCATCACCTCGCCTAATGTGAGTCAGATAGGAAATTATCGTATTGTCGAAGAAATTGGCGAGGGTGCATTTGGTAAAGTATATCTCGCGGTCCATGTCCTCCTCGATATCAAGGTAGTGCTAAAGTGTGGACTTATAGACGACCCCAACATCGTAAGAGAAATTTACTACCACAGACAATTGAAGCATAAGAACATCGTCAACCTCTACGAAGTCGTCAAGACAGAAAACCACTTGTGGATAGTATTGGAATATTGTGAAGGAAGTGAATTGTTCTTTTACATCTACGAGAAGAAACGACTTGAACTTAGAGAGTGCCAACACTTATTCTTCCAGATAGTACTCGGCTTGAAATATGTGCATTCCCTCAACTTGAGCCATAGGGATTTGAAGCTTGAGAACATCCTCTTGGCAGACAGGAAAAAAACCTTGGTCAAGTTGACCGACTTTGGGTTCGTACGAGAGTTCAACCCTCAGAATCGGAAGCTATTGTCTACAGTATGTGGTACCACGGTGTATATGGCACCAGAGCTTCTAAAAGGCATGAAATATTCGGGGTTCAACACAGACATCTGGTCATTAGGCGTGATTCTTTTCACAATGCTCTATGGAGAAATGCCTTTTGATGAAGATGATGATATGAAAACGAAATATAAGATCATAAATGAGGAACCGGTCTATAAGCCATTCATCCCAACAGATGTACAAAACTTAATAAGGAGAATGTTATCCAAAGACCCATCTACACGGCCAAACTTGAACGATATACTCAATTCGTCGTTCTTGGTCGACTTGTACAATAAGCATTTGGACAAGACTTCGCGGCACTCCTACAATGATGCCGAGTCGGTCTTGTCAATTAACCAGCATTACCATGTCACAAACACTCCCTTTCAAACCAAAATTGAGAAGGACTTATTGAGACGACTTCGACTACTCAACTACAATGTCGACGAGTTGCAGAACAACGTGTTCCATAACGAGATGAATTCATTGACTGCGTTCTATGAGTTGCTTTTGACAAAGGAATTTTCGAAGAAGAAGAAGCGCTATTACAAAGAAAAGAAAAGAAAGTATGAGGAGGCCAAGTCCTCACTTGCAAAGTCAAGAAACAAGGTGAAAAGTGTGTTGTCGCTCTCTGATTTATCTGGAACACAGCCTCTTGATAAGATTAAATCAACTCTTAGCACACATCGTAACACTAGCAAGGCTAACTTGACTCGCCTCAATTCCGATAGCAGGAAGTCAACGGACACTGACCACGTCCCCAATAGGAAAATGGACTCGCAGCTGTCGAGAAATTCCTTTTATAATAATAAGTCTGCTCTACAAACTGATCCTTATTTTAAGGAATCCCCCAAGGCTTTAAAGGCAGCTGGTCCCAGCATCAATGGTTCAATGCAAGAAAGCCCGTCATTCAGTAGACTGGTGTCTTTCTACCCTGAAGAAGCAATCAGAAGAACTTCTCTAGCATCTTCTAATGACTCCGCCAAGAAGAAGACAAACTTGTTACAAAAGTTAAAGTTTTGGAAGAAAGAGAAGGATATTCAAGACTCAATGGGAAGTTTACAGTTGAACGATGCCGCGAATGAACAATCTGCGTCTACAACATTACTAAATGATGACGATCTCGAACCTCCTTTAGAGCTCAAAATTGGAGATCAGATGACCCCCAAGGAGGAGGTAAAGGAAGAGCCGAAGCCAGCATCGTCCCCGGTAGCGACAATTTCTAATAAGAACGATAAGGTGTTTTTTGATGAAAAGACCCTGGGCGGGTCGCCTATGATATCTGATAATGGCTCGAGAAACACACGGCCGCGGCCAACATCGATGATTTCCCAAATAAGTCAGCTCAGTCACTTAAGTCAAATGAGCACGATGATATCTGAATCTGAGATAGAAAACTTGGATGAGACAGATACTATGGAGGATTATTACGAAGATGAGGACTTATATGAGTCGAGTTTAAATGCATCTCAAGACTTTTCGAAGTTGACGATTCCGAATCCATCGACTACGACCGCCCAGAAAGCGGCGAAATTAAAACGTCCAGGTTACAAGAGAACTTTGTCATCGGATATGTCAAACCAATCATCGCCTGTTGTATCAAGCAACAAATCACAAAAGAGGTTCTCTCTTTCTCAGCTTTCGAGTAACTCTTCAGAGGAAAGCTCGATCAAGTCTTCGAACAATTTTGTGATACCATTGCCTTCAACTCCAGGAAGCTCCGACTATACCAACATGATTGGACGTCCAGAATCTCCTGACCTACTCAAGAATATAAAACGCTCAAAGAATCCGGCTTTGAACAGTGCAAATACTGATAGCAAACTCTTACACCCACAACCTGTCGCCCTAGGTAATAGCCCGTTTGCACGTGCGCCTTCTCCTCCAGTTACCAAGAAGTTGAACAAAATGAATCAGCGCTTGATGAAGCCCATGAAGAATGTCTTCGATCATGGCGGGAGTAGCTCCAACAAATCTTTTGCATCCAATGGGAAGATTAAACGCCACAATATTTCAAATCCCATATCTGTTACCGCAAATCCCCCCAAATGGGCTATGGACTGGAACGGAATTAATGCAAACGCAGCAGGTAAATCGTTTCAACCTGTTATTAACGAAGAAGATGAAATGGATGAATAGTGACGCATATGGCTGTAATGCTAGTAATGAGGACTTATTTATGTGTTATATTTTAGTGTACTTTATTAATTTTACAGGGGAAACACCAGTATATGACTCTAATATCAGTTAGGGCCACATTGATGGCATTATAGTGGGTGTATAATGAGTGTATAGTGAGGCTGCGAAACTCTTTGGTAGATTGTCCTGCATGCCATATTGCAAAATTTTCCACGAAGAGAAAAAAATTCTTACTTGACAACAACGATGGCTTCTGTTATTGTTATCGACAGCAGTCTCAAAGAGTCTGTGAAAGAGTATGCTCAGATAATCGATGGTGTGAACCAGGACTCTACTTTTTCTGAGTCTTTAGCTCCACTTCTCGAGAGCTCAGAACTTAACAAAACTAAATTGGCCGATGCCATCTACGCAGACTCTACAGTCGCCAACTTGTCGAAATTGACAGATAAGGAATTTGAGCCTGCTTTCAACTTGTTGATCTACCTTACTATCAAGACTTTGGGTCCAGATGTGTTGGAGGACTCTAACTCGAAGATCTTTTCTGTTCTTCTCGAAATCAACCCAAAGAAACAGCCAACTTTGAGAGACAGAAAATCTATCAAAGCAACCACCGTGATCTCCATCTTCAGCACCATCTTCAACTTAATACCAGAAACCAGTGCAAACAGGGCATACATCATTACACAGATTTTGAGCATCGCCCAGGAGTCTCTGTTAGACTTTACTTTGGTGGCAAACAACTTCGGTAACAACTTGACCACCTGGTTGAAGAAGGCTGGTTCTAACGACAAGGAGATTAGAACTACCTTCTGGAACTTCATTCACATTGATACTAAGTACACAAACAGATCTTTACAGTTGATCAAGTCTTTCACTCGTGAATATGAGCTCAACTTGGAAGAAGTGACACAATTGATTAAATTTGCCTTGAAGAGCGAGATTGTTGATGTCTCGTTCTTGATCAACAACAATGTGTCGAAAGCCTTGTCAGAAAACTCCTCTGACAAGTATGTCAGCCTCTTCAAGAAGTTCGTTTCTGGAGAATTAGTTCAAATCGGTGATGAATTTGACTTGCCAGTGGAGTTAGTGAACTCTAAGTCTAGAATCCTTTCCTTGGCAAGATTCTTCGCCGAGGCTAACAAGATAACCTTCAAGTACAGCGAGATACCGAATGTCGCATCTGCTGAGGATTTCGAGACCCTTTTGGTGTCCGCTATCAAATCTGAAGTCATTGAAGGTAAGTTGAACCAAGTCCAACAAACTTTCACTTTAAGCAGAGTCAGCAGATTCATCTTGGCTGGTGAAAAGGAAAACTGGGATGGCGTGAAAAAGGCATTGGAGGAGTGGAAGTCCTCCTTGCATAACATTGGGCAGATTGTGGAGAGCTCTAGAGAGAACATTGTGAACGCCGCTAGTTGAGTGTTCACCATATACTTGCCAAAATTGGCCAGTAATCTTCCAAAACCCATGACTTGGCTGAGGTAGCACTTTGTGCACTTATGATTGTGTTGTGATGCAATAACACTTGAAAGTGCAAACAATAGGATGTAGCCGTGTTATAGGTATTCGAAACAGCATTATAATACACATGCAATGAAATAGACTACTTTGTAATCGAAAATAACTATGCTCTATAATTGATCTAAAGATATAACAGCAATGGACACACTCTGGCCATATTGTGTACAAGCGGAGTTTCTAAGGGCAATTAGTCTTTTTCATTGTCCAAAACCACTAGGAACCCTCCCACTAAGTGAAGTGATCCACATACAAAGACGTCGATTTCATGCGAAGAGTAATCTTGCAAGTGAGGTAAGCTTTTGATGAGATTAACTCCAGTTTCGATATCATGGAAGATATGCTTTCTGGTGGTCGATTTCTTACCATCTAAATCAGCCCACGTTTGAGCCAATTCCTTTTGCACCTTCAAGGTATCAACGCTTTCCTTCGAACTGTTCATTGAGACCAAATCAGAATTGTAGTGACCATCGGACCAAGTGATATTGGTTGTGAAGACGACATGATCGAACTTAACATTTGTGCTTTCATATAATTTAGTCAAAAGTTGACTAGCATTCTCTCTATTCTGCTGGTTGAAAAGTAAAATACGAAGCTTGTTACGCTTGTTGGTCAGCTCTTTCTGAAACCACTCCGAGGATACCTTTATAGACTCGAATGTGTGAGCACCATCAATGAACCAATTGATGTTTTCAAATCCAGGCTTGTTGCGAATGATTTGACATCTTCCATCCCATTTAGCTTCTGCGATACCAGTTAAAAACTTTTCTGGAAGCTCTACGACATTGCCCGTATTGTCGTATTTCGGGAGTTCTTCTGTTCCGAGGGATTTCAAATGGGTCTCGGCCAATTTTACGGCCAAAGCCGCATTCTGCCTTTGGAAGTCTCCTGCTAAACCAAGCTTGGCATCTTTAGGAAGAACTTTCTCCTGTTCGACAAACTCCAAGCTCGAGACCTCTTTCTCCTTTGCTCTTTCCAAAATGACCTTCTCACTCTGAGGGTATTCAGTTTGGGTAGACACTAAAGCAGGAACACCTTTCTTGAAGATTCCCGTCTTGTTCCATGTAATAGATTCGATATTGTCACCCAACATGAATGTGTGATCAATACCCAAACTTGAAATTCCCGTCACAGACGGCTTTGGCACAATGTTGGTAGAGTCATATTCACCACCCACGCCAACTTCATAAATAGCAGTATCAACACCTTCCAGCATAAACACGTGGAATGATAAAACAGTAAGATACTTGAAATACATTGGCTTAACAACATCAGATGGTTGAAGAGTTGGGAATTCTTCAGCGGATGATGTAGTAGCCGATAACTTGTCCCATACTTCAAAGAAATACTTTGCAAACTTCACTTCGTTTATCGGTGCGCCATTAATTCTGATTCTTTCTCTCACACTTTTCAAATGAGGGGATGTGAAAAGACCAATCTTGTTGGTCAACGGAGTGTTATATTGTCTCAAGATACTTTCAGTGAAAGCGCATGTACTACCTTTACCCTTAGTACCAGTGATATGAATAACATTAAGCTTGTTAAAGTCCGAAGGAGCGTAGCCTAATCGACGAATATATTCGAATACCTCTTTAATAGATAACTCGTTTCTGTTGACATTTGGACCGAGTTTCCGAGTGGCTTCAATCGAAGCAAAGTTTGATTGTAAGGTGTTCAATGCGTTTATGGCATCCTTGTATGTTCGGGACACAGGGATACGCATTGATGAGTCTGTTGTGGAGCCTTGACTCATGTAGTGTTATTCGATCTATTATAGAAACACTATTCCAAAAATTTTCTTCAATAATAGATAATCTATCCGCACGGCATACGCGTGCAATCACATCACAGCGTCCGGGGTCTTGTAATGGAGAGTATGTACATGTTACGATATTTATATAGCTTATTCTAGATAATTAAAAACTTCATCTCTCACCAAAATAGTGAACTTGGCAAATGGTAAGAGCTCAGATTCACTGAGAATATCATCAAAATCAAACTATGGCTTAATCAATATTACTGGCTTTTAAGTTAAGTACTCGTATTTTGCACTTGTTTTACTTGAGTTTACTATCTATTCAAATTGTATGTTTTCGAACGTTCCGTTGGTAATATACTTAAATAACGAGACCACTCGCTTTCCTTGCAAATGGTTGCATCCTTGAGTGGATTGTAAAATCTGGTCGTTTCTTTTAATGAGTCATTAGTGCACTGACAAAAACATTTTAAAAATTCTGTCCCCCCTTTATCGATTCAACTACGTACTAATAGTGACCCTTTGAGTAATCCTCAACAGATTTACTACTTTGATCACCTTTTCCGAGAGCTTTATTACTTAACCAAGATGGTTTATTGACTTCGGAAACAGATACATCAATCGAACAACGAAAGTTTTCAAGAAGTTGAAATTAAGGGTTGGAAAGAACAGAACGATACAAAATAGCCACAATGGTTGCGGTTCCTTACATAAAGACAGAAACCCAAGAGTCAATACATCATCAGGAGGAGAAGACCAATAATCAACTTGATATGAGTAAGAATAGGGTTGATAACAAAATAACTCCACCACATCCTGGCAAAGCCCCTGACTCTGAAGAGGTACCGATGCTCATCTCAGATAATGATGGCAATTCAGATTGTGATAGCCTTTACTCCAAAAAGAGTCAAGTGAGCCCTTTGAATATGCCTGCTTCCCAAGAAAATAGAGCGATGCTGTCGATCCCCGATCAGTTTAAATCTGAACGCAACCAACTTATGACCATAATTGTCAAATATGTTGCCACAAAGATCCAGAACTCATTTCCTCCTGACTTTGCTGAAGCTAGCAAACAGTTTCCGAAAGAGTTGCCCTTGGATCGTTTCTTGCTTTTAATTACAAGTAGACTTCATCTCAACCTCCCATTGTTTATGAAGGGAATAATATATCTTTTCAGGTATATGGATATTATCTACTTATTGAGATACTTGAATCAATCCAATAATACTGCTAATACCATGGATATGGGCTACGAATTAAAGAAGTTGATTATTGGATGCTTCAAATTATCCATTTTAAGAGAACAAAAGTTGGTGCAGTTGAAGGTAAGTAAAGACTACGCAGTCGTCCGCCACAACTATAATTGGAGTGCAATCACAGGGTTACCAGGATCAGAGATCAATGCTATCGTGAAGAACATCATGGGAAGAATGAACGGCAAGTTGAATATTAAGAATAGTGAGCTCATAAAGCTCAAACAGGAAATTTTCCGCTTTGTCAAGATGGTAGCTCAAGAAGTTTGATCTTCCTGTTGAATGCGAACTTAGGCGCATCTGGGAAAGTAAACAAACTTTGACTTCATCAATTCAATTCGTACGGTGTGAACTAGAAGCAATTATTGGGTACATATCACTACATATGACCTTTTTAGTGTATAATATATTTATGGGAGTAATTTACAGTTAATGTAGTACGAGATGGTTAAATTGCACCGAAAGCGGTGCAAAAGATGGGTAGGTTACAAGTATAAGTTGCAGCTGAAGTAATATTGTGAATCACGTGCGTTCCATCATGTGCATTTCATCATGTGCTTTCATCACATGATGTTAGTCACGTGTATATATTGATGTCAGTCTATCACGTGCTAGAATTATCATGTGACTTTAGTCACATGATGTATGAGTCATTTCTACGGATTGTTTTTTCTGTGAGCAACACTCCTGTATGTAAAAAATGATAAGGCTCAGACCGCTCTGACTCATTTATCGGTGCACGGTCCTACCTTATCAGGCCTAAATATTCCATAATGACTGTATCGCAAATTTTTCGGCCCCATATTTTTTTAGTCAGCGCAATCGGCATGAATCACAGTTGATAAATTTTTCATAGGTATATAAACTGCACGGATAACCCACTTGTAAATCCTCATTATCCACTAAGAAAATGTCTGTTCCATCTAATCCATATGGCCCGCACCCATCCGACTACTTGTCGAATGTGAACAAGTTTGAAGTTATCGAGTCCACTCTCAGAGAGGGTGAGCAGTTTGCTAACGCTTTCTTCTCTACTGAGAAGAAGATTGAAATTGCTAAGGCACTTGATGACTTTGGTGTTGACTACATTGAGTTGACCTCGCCAGTTGCTTCCGAGCAGTCCAGAAAGGACTGTGAGGCTATCTGTAAATTGGGATTGAAGGCTAAGATTCTTACCCACATCAGATGTCACATGGATGACGCTAGAGTCGCTGTTGAGACTGGTGTCGATGGTGTCGATGTTGTTATTGGAACTTCTCAATTCTTGAGAAAGTTCTCTCACGGTAAGGACATGAACTACATTGCCCAGAGTGCCATTGAGGTTATCGAGTACGTCAAGTCCAAGGGAATTGAAATCAGATTCTCTTCTGAGGACTCTTTCAGATCCGACATTGTCGATCTTTTGAACATCTACAGAACTGTCGACAAGATTGGTGTGAATAGAGTTGGTATTGCAGACACTGTCGGCTGTGCCAACCCTAGACAGGTCTACGAGTTGGTCAAGACTTTGAAATCTGTTGTGTCATGTGACATTGAGTGCCACTTCCACAACGATACTGGATGTGCTGTTGCCAATGCTTACACTGCTTTGGAGGGTGGTGCCAAGTTGATCGATGTTTCTGTATTGGGTATCGGTGAAAGAAACGGTATTACACCATTGGGTGCCTTGATGGCCAGAATGATCACTGCTGACAGAGACTACGTTTTGTCTAAGTACAAATTGCATAAGTTGAGAGACTTGGAGAACTTGGTTGCTGACGCTGTTCAGGTTAATGTTCCATTCAACAACCCAATCACGGGTTTCTGTGCCTTCACTCACAAGGCTGGTATCCATGCGAAGGCCATTCTTGCTAACCCTTCGACTTATGAAATTTTGGATCCATCTGACTTTGGTTTGACTAGATACATTCACTTTGCTAACAGGTTGACAGGATGGAATGCCATCAAGTCGCGTGTCGACCAATTAAATTTGCATTTGACTGATGACCAGGTCAAGGAAGTCACAAACAAGATCAAGTTGTTAGGTGACGTCAGAAAATTGAACATCGATGATGTGGATTCTATTATTAAGGATTTCCACCAGGAGCAGAACACTCCTGCTCTCAAGCCTCAGGCTATCAGCAATGACGATGTCACTCCTGAGCCTGCTGCTAAGAAGCAAAAGTCGGAATAAGTTTTATTCCATAGCATGAATGAGGAGCAAGGCTCCGTACGAAAATTCACAGGGTTGTATATTTGCTGAGTTTATAAAAGAATTCATAACCGGTTAATACAATGTAGTCTCGTTAGAAAATATAATATCGATCTCAAGGGTCCAAAGGGTCCACAAGACCCTATATTGACATTCTTATGAAACATAAAGTTATTAAACTGGTTTGAAGGTAATTGCCACTTTTCATCTGAATATCAAGTCTACCACAACTTTACCTCAATTTTACCCCAACTTTATCTTAACTTTATCTCGTTATCTCCCAATTGTTCATCTGGCTATAGAAAAAAAAGTCAGATTTAAACCTCGGACCAAAAGTCAACTTGAAATTATCATAGCTCCGTGTTAGAGATTCCTATTGTTGTATAAATATATCCTAAAGTGGGTTATATTCGTATCATGCAGAAATTTGGTTAACAGTCTAGGATATGTTAATATTCGGTAATTATTATGAGCTGTGATTTTTTTTTTGTGGTGTAGAGGGATATTCCCCGCAAATTTCGCTTAAAAAATTATATAAAAGGCCAAGCACAACTGACACAAGATTCTGCATCGAAGGTTTTCGAAATCAATATCTTTTACTAAATTACAATATGGGTTTCGCATATGGATATGAAAAGGGCTTCTTGGGTATGCAACGTTTTGATGACGTGCCAATTCCCAAACCAGGAAACAACCAAGTTGTCTTACAAGTTGAAGCTGCCGGTTTATGTATGAGTGATCCTCATATCTTGATTGTTGGACCCATGAAGAACCGTCTCCCAGACCCAGAGAGATTTATTATGGGACATGAAGTTGCTGGTCAAATTTATGAAGTTGGTGATGGTCTCAAGGACAACGAAATGTACGCGAAGGGTAAAAGATTCTGTCTCTTTATTGGACTTTCGTGTGGTGTTTGTCAAAACTGTCGTAGTGGTAAGGACAATGCATGTCTGATCACAAATCACGCATATGGTTTGAACCATGATGGTGGTTTCCAGCTGCACATCTTGATTGATAACTTGAGATCTTTATTACCAATTCCTGATGGAGTTTCTTACGAAGCTGCAGCTGTTGCTACCGACTCGGTTTTAACACCTTTCCATGCAATTCAAAAGGTTCAGCATCTTATTAAACCAACTTCCAAGGTTGTTGTATTTGGTCTTGGTGGATTGGGATTGAATGCTGTTCAAATCTTAAAGCATTATAATCCACACATTGTTGCGTGCGATGTCAAACCTGAGTTAGAACGTCATGCTCGTTCTATAGGAGTGGATGAATTCTACACTGACCTTACCAAATCTAATCATGAAATCGAGTCTTTTGACTTCTGCTTCGATTTTGTTGGTATCCAGCCTACAAGTGATGCTTGTCAAACCTACGTGAAGAACCAGGGTAAAATTGTCACTGTGGGCTTGGGTAAATACAGGTTGACAGTGAAGAACTTCGAATTGGCAAGAAGAGAAGTCGAATACATCTTTTGTTTCGGTGGAACTTCTCAAGAGCAGATTGAGTGTATGCACTGGATCGAAAAGGGTAAGATTAAGCCTGTGTTAACTATTGAAGACTTTAATGATTTACCAGATTGGGTTGATAAATTGGCATCTGGTGAAGTCGAAGGTAGAGTGGTTTTTAGACCAGCAAAGGCCTCCAAACTTTAAGTTGGACAGCTCCTTTAAGTTGGACAGCTCCTCTATGTGGACAAGTTCCTCTATTGGACAAGTTCCTCTATTGGACAAGTTCCTCTATTGGACAAGTTCCTCTATTGGACAAGTTCCTCTATTGGACAAGTTCCTCTATTGGACAAGTTCCTTTAAGTTAGATAACTCAAGTTTGACAACTTCTTTCAAGTTTGATAACTCAAGTTTGACTTCCTTAAAGTTTGATAAATTTTAGGATTCAAGAGGATACATAGTATTCATCTTGATGGGTGTAAGTAGTTTCCTTTAGCTAGGAGTAGGGCATTTTTATGGTGAAGGGTGTATTGATTGTTTTTGATCATGTAGTCACATGACCGAGTTCGGGTCGCCCATGAGTAGAGACTTAGTTTTTCATTCCCGATTCGAATTTGATTTATTTGCAAAATCGACTACCATGGCGAAAAAGGCAGCAGGAGAGAATTCGAAAAAGGCAGCGGGAAATGCCAGAAAGGCTGAAGCCGCAAACAAGAAGAAGCAGGCCGCTTTTGAACAGGCGGAAGCTGCAGAGGCTGCGGATTGGGCAGAGGGCTCTAAGAAGGGTAACAAGAAGAAGGAGGAAGCTGAATTTAAAAAGCAAGAAGCCGCAAGAAAAAAGGCAGAGCGTGATGCTTTGTTGCAAGCTGAAGAGGCTTCTATGCCATCTAAGCCTTCCAAGTCTAAGCAAAGAGGTGCAGACAAGGTTGCAAGCAGAAGAACAGGTAAGATCGATGACTTTTTGGACTTCAACAAGGCTCCTTCTGAATTGAGTGCCACTGGTATTGACAATGTTTTGGAGGCTTTGAGCTTGACCGGTAAAGATGGTGGTGTGGCTTCTAAGGATATTGATAAGCACCCTGAAAGAAGAGTGAAGGCAGCATACCTTGCGTACGAGGAGAGAAGATTGCCAGAATTGAAGGCAGAAAACCCTGGCTTGAGACAACAGCAAATAAAGAACATGATCAGCAAGGAATTCCAGAAGTCTCCAGAGAACCCAATGAACCAAGACACAAATGTCAGTTACAATGCTACTAGGGATGACATCGAAAACAAAAAGAAGGAAGTTAAGCAAAAGAAGGAGAGCAAGTTTTCCTAAGCAGCTTAATTGTTCAAAGCAATGTTGTTCAAAACAGCTTATTTGTTCAATAGTTTTCCACTTTTTACAGAAAACCAAGATATAAACACGTAATATTTGGTTGTACATTCTTATTAATTAAGAAGCAAATAGATAAGAATTGGATTTATGCTGCTGATGTGTACAGATATTCTAAACATACACATTCGTCAGCATATAGCATTCGACCTCTCTAGTCATCATTGATTCATGTAGGATCTTCAAATATGTTCTAATTGGGATTACTGAATTCTGCAAAGAGTTCTACATGTGTTATTAAGATGGGGTTTGTGCATGAGCTTTGATCAAACGATGCGATACTCTTTCTCTTTAGAATAAAGATTAGTGGAACGATCTAGCACCGAAATTTCAGTATATATTTGAAGAATACCTTAATGTTTGTGTCGACATTGTAAGTAGTGTGGTGAAGACTTTTTGGTCCATGCAAATGATGCATTGATGATCTCCTTTTGCTGCAAATACACGGAAAAAATTTCGCCCCACTGATTTTTCGAAAGTATAAATACTTCAAAATTTCCAGAAAACAGCTACCCAAAAAAAGTACCGAAGAGCTCACAATCAAAACACGACAGCGTTTCCTCGATCCCAGTCCAGAGAATTAGAACGCACCATATTAATCTACTATAAACCATACAGGTGGCAAATAATGTTTTAAGGTGCCAAACGAACACATATATTATATTTTAACCACGATACGCATAACCCTTAAAACATGTCCAGACTCGATAGATTAGTCGTGTTGTTGGAAACAGGATCAACACCGTTCATTAGGAACACTGCTGCCGACCAATTGTCGGACTTAGCCAAAAGTCACCCAGAAGATATTATTAGCTTATTGGGACGAGTGTATCCATATTTGAAGTCAAATAAATGGGAAACCAGAGTTTCCGCGGCACGTGCATTTGGTGGCATTGTGAACCACGCACAAGTTTGGGATCCAAACAATGAAAAAGTGGAGGATATACCAGACATAAAGATAGAAGATGAAGATAGAATCAAGATAAAACAGGAACAAGATGAAGAATTGAAGAAATTAGATGACAACATATCAAATTTAGTTGACTTTGAATCGTTCAACTTACAAGAGCTCTTGAAGTCAGGGAAAAGATTCCTTGCACTGAAACCAGATGAAGAGGTCGAAGTCGACGAAAATTCCCTCTTTGGAAAGTTGAAAAAACGGAAAGCAATGGTGTTGAGCGAAATCAAACAAGAAGAGGTTGTCAAATCGGAGTTATCAGATTCGATATCACCTTCTACTACCCCACCCATAAAAACTGAAGAGAAAGAACAAATCAAAGACAAGTCTGTTTCAAGTGCTAGACTCAAAGCCATGCAGAAAAGAAGAGCCAAAGCAAGTGCAAAGTCTAACGCTGGTAAGATCAAGCCAGTGGATATATCACAATCATCCATCTCGAGAAAAATGGTAGAGAATGGAGATAATCTTCCAGTCAGCAGTGAAAATGGAACTCCACAATTTGATGTCACTAGTCAACAAGGTGGTGAAAAGCTCGTTGTTGAAACAAAAGTACCGGAGTTATCTCCCCTCATATCACAGCATGCAAAGGTGGCTGGCCTTGTATGGCAATTTCAAGGTGTATATGAATTACTTGCTGCTGATTTATTTGATGACAAATGGGAAATAAGACATGGTGCTTGTCTTGGTTTGCGAGAGTTGGTGAAGAAACACGGAAAGGGTGTGGGCAGAGTGATGAATAAATCTAAAGCAGATAACGATGCTAACAATGCTGCTACATTACAAGATTTGGCAGTACGTTTATGTACGTTATTTCTGTTAGACAGATTTGGAGATTATGTCTCTGATACTGTTGTTGCTCCAGTGAGAGAATCAGGAGCTCAAACATTAGCTGCATTGTTGTGCCACTTGGACGATGTGGTTGTGCTTAAAACATTCAATTGTCTTTACAATTTAGTTTTGCAAGAGAATATTTTCCCTAAATGTTGGGAAGCAAAGCATGGTGGTATGCTTGGTGTCCGTTATTTCGTGAGTGTTCGGACAGATGTGCTCATAAATAATAATGATTTACTTGATCGTGTGGTCAATATGGTATTACACGGTTTGCAAGAAAGTGATGATGATGTTCAGTCTGTTTCAGCATTAACATTAACCCCAATCACCTCCGAATTTGTTACCACTCGAAAGAGTCTAATTCAGACAGTTTTGGATGCCATCTGGGAATCATTAGTAAATTTAAGAGATGATCTTTCGGCATCCATAGGGTCAGTGATGGACTTACTAGCGAAGTTATGCACAAGACAAGATGTTATAGACATTATGGAGAAGTCCGCAAATGTTGAGGATGTCACTATGGTTGATGATGAGGATGAAAACAAAAAATCATTTCAAAACCTTGTTCCTAGATTGTACCCATTTTTAAGGCATTCAATCGTCAATGTCAGGAAGGCAGTTTTAAGGACGTTACTCGAGTTCATATCTATCAAAAATCCTAAGACCAAAACATGGATTGATTCCAAAATTGTCAGGTTGATCTTTCAAAATTTGTTAGTCGAACAGAACCCTGAGGTTTTGAAATTGTCTTCTATGGTCTATGACAATCTTTTGGCAGAACTTGCAAATAGCGACAACAATCTTCCCCCTATTGAGAACATACTTGAGGAGCACTATGAACCCTTGCTTAGTTTGTTGACCACTCCCATTGGTATTTCCCGTCACAATTATCAGATGAATACGGCCTTGATTGTTAGGCCTTCTGGTCAAAATCTTGGTAGTCTCGATTTGAATAACGGTTCGAAGAAGAGGAAAGTGCCAGACACAGATCTCTCACAAATTGGTTTGATGGAAGAATTGAAAGTTAACATTGATGCGCCAATCTTTAAAGGTGATGTGATGTTACTTGGATATGACACTTTCATAGCCACTAGAAGTGCTGCCGCTCATGCGTTTGGATGTACGTTGTCATACACAAAAAATGAGGATATCCAAAGAAGAATATTTGATGCACTTTTACAGCACTTAAAATCCGTTTATGCCACCCCGAGACTACTCGCAGCATTAATCATCCAAGAATATTCCACAGCGTTGAATGAAAGATCTGAGAATATTCCTCAAGCTGCAAAGGATGCATTTAGTGAACCTATTATGCTGGTGTTACAATCTCCTGAGCAATTACCTTTCTTCCGTGAACTTGTTCCAACATTAAAATCAGTTCGGACTTCTTGTTTACAATTGTTTGACGTTTTTATCTCAAACGCAAAAGTTGCTCCTGCGAAAATTCCACAACTTCCTGTTGTTGTACAGGGTGAAGCTGAGGCTGGGCCGGCTGCTTTTGGCATTGACAATGCAGAAAAGATTGTTAGCGAGACTTTCAATAAGTTGAAAAAGTCTTTGTCGGCAACCTATCGTATTTCTTCCAATCAGGCACTTGAAGATGCTAAACACAGGATTGGTATTGCCATTGAAGAAGCACGTTCAATCCGTACACATCGCACCACTGGTATACTTGCAATTTATGCAGCTTCTATGCTTGCTTTAACGGGAATTCCTGCAAAACTCAACCCCATCATCAGGTCTCTAATGGATAGCATTAAACAAGAGGAGACTGCTATACTTCAAGAGAAATCAGCCAACTCGGTTGCGAAGTTGATTCAAGAGTTAAATAAAGCTGGCAAAAAAGGTGTCAGTGACAAAATTGTCAAAAATTTGTGTGCATTTTTGTGTGTGGATACATCTGAAGTCCCAGAGTTTTTCCATAATATTGATGTCAAGTTGAACATCCTTTCGTTAAGGAAAGAGGAGGCTAAAACTGATCCTGCTGATGTTGCTGCCCATGATAAGGCTGTCCATGAAGCTAAAATAAAAAGAAATGGTTCAATCATGGCATTGGTAGCGTTGGTGAAGATATATGATGACAAGTCATTCATAGAAGTTCCAAAGCTTAAGGAGATTATGCTTGGACCACTTGAATATCTCGAAACTTTGTCCACAGAAGAAGTTGCTAAGGATCCTTTGAAGGGCCAAAATATTGTGGATGCATTAGGTGTAATTAGAGCCTTATTGCCTGTTCTACACAAGTCCTTATGTGCTGAAATTACCGATAAGATGGATTCCCTCATTCCAGGTCTCAAGTCTGAATATTCTGTATTCAGATACTCTACAGCTAAGTGTTTGGCTACTATCTGCTCTGTTGCACCAACTACAGCTTTCATATTTTTGGTCAAGTCTGTACTTCCAATGTTGAACAATGCTGGTGAAATTAAAGAAAGACAGGGTGCGATTGAAACAATTTATCACATTTCGACAACCATGGGGGCCAATATCCTTCCATATATTGTTTTCCTCATAGTACCGGTCTTAGGTAGAATGAGTGATGCTGACCATGATGTACGTGTTCTTGCCACTACAGCGTTTGCCGGAATCATCAAATTGGTACCATTAGAGGCTGGAATTCCTGATCCTGAAGATATGCCTAAAGATTTACTTCAAGGAAGAGACCGTGAGCGTGATTTCATTCAGCAAATGATGGATCCTACTAAAATCAAGCCTTTTGACTTACCAGTGACTATAAAAGCAACATTAAGAAAATATCAGCAAGAAGGTGTGAATTGGTTAGCATTTTTGAATAAGTACCATTTGCATGGAATATTGTGTGATGATATGGGACTCGGTAAAACTTTACAAACTATATGTATTGTTTCGTCAGACCATCACATGCGCGCTGAAAAGTACAAAGAAACTCAAAGTCCTGATTCCAGAAGATTGCCATCGTTAATTATATGTCCACCATCATTAACGGGTCACTGGGAACAAGAAATTAACCAGTATGCTCCGTTTTTGAAAGTTCTAGTCTATGCCGGTGGTCCTAGCGTGAGAGGCCCATTACGTTCCCAGATCTCTGAGGCTGACATTGTTGTGACCTCATATGATGTCTGTCGTAATGATGTCGAATATATTACTGTCCAGGACTACAACTACTGTGTTTTAGATGAGGGACATATCATCAAGAATGCAGCTTCAAAGCTTACGAAGTCTGTCAAAAGGGTCAGGGCTGAACATCGTTTGATATTATCAGGAACCCCGATCCAAAATAATGTGCTTGAGTTGTGGTCTCTATTTGACTTCTTGATGCCAGGATTTTTGGGAACCGAAAAGGTTTTCCATGAAAAGTTTGCTAAGCCAATTGCAGCAAGCAGAAATAGTAAAACCACTTCAAAAGAGCAAGAAGCGGGAGCGTTAGCGCTTGAATCATTGCATAAACAAGTTCTCCCATTTATGCTTCGTCGTCTTAAGGAAGATGTCTTATCTGACCTTCCACCAAAGATTATTCAGGATTACTACTGTGAATTAAGTGAATTGCAGAAAGAATTATACAAGGATTTCGCGAGGAAACAAAAATCTACTGTCCAGGAAGAAATCAAGAATGATGCGAACCAAGATAAGGAATCGAAGACCCACGTCTTCCAAGCATTGCAGTACATGAGAAAGTTGTGTAACCACCCAGCATTAGTGTTGTCACCAGAACATCCAAAGTTTGCAGAGGTAGACCAATACTTGCACTCTACTAAATCTGAACTCCGGAGTATTGATCACTCACCAAAATTACTCTCGTTGAAGACCTTACTTTTGGAATGTGGCATTGGAGTCAATGACTCTGATTATTCATCTGCGAAGTACAAACAGAAACAAAGACAACAACAGATCATCGCAACTGATGGTGTCATTTCGGAACATAGAGCACTTATCTTTTGCCAATTGAAAGATATGTTGGATATTGTGGAAAATGAGTTATTAAAAAAGCATCTTCCATCTGTGTCGTACATGAGATTAGATGGTAGCACAGATCCACGTGATAGACAATCTATTGTTCGTAAGTTCAATGAAGATCCTTCTATTGACGTTCTTCTTTTGACTACTAAAGTGGGTGGCTTGGGTCTTAACTTGACAGGTGCTGATACTGTTATATTTGTTGAACATGACTGGAACCCTATGAATGATCTCCAAGCAATGGATAGAGCCCACAGATTAGGTCAGAAGAAGGTTGTTAATGTGTACAGATTAATTACAAAGAACACATTGGAGGAGAAAATCATGGGCTTGCAAAAGTTCAAGATGAATATCGCATCTACGATTGTTAATCAGCAAAATGCTGGTTTGTCGTCTATGGATACGAACCAATTATTGGACTTGTTCGACGTTGATGAGAGTGCAACAAAGTTAACAGACGATGTTGACAAAGAGAAAGACCTACCTGAAGACGTCGCAGGCGGTCTTACAGGTAAGGCTGCAGGTGCAGTCGGCGAATTGGCTGACTTATGGGATGAATCACAATACGAAGATGAGTATAACCTTGATAATTTCATCAAGACACTCAAGTGAAGCACTACGTTTACAGGTGTTAAGACAGTTTCTTAAACTGTTTGCATTTAAGAATATGGCTGTATAGAAAAATCATTAGTAATTCATTACATAATATGTAGGATGTATTTGGCGATGCAGACTTTGCCGCAAAATTTTTGCTAGCGATCTGGTATGTCACCCAAAGACCCTCAGGAAAGAATAGCAGATTTGCAGGAGGAAGCCATTACGTCCATACCATTCCTCACATCAGACGAAAAGTCATCAACCCTTAGGAATGCAGAAGAGGTCGTCTACAACAAAAACAAGGATCTTCATCGCGACAGCGTAAAGCCTTGGGTTCATTTCGTTGCAGGTGGTGTTGGAGGAATGGCAGGAGCTATTGTCACATGTCCTTTGGATGTCGTTAAGACAAGGTTACAGTCAGATGCATACCATACAATCTACAACAAGGCGCCAAAGTCTGCCAACCCAATAGTCAAAACTTTTCAACATTTGAAAGAGACCGGACAAGTGATACAGGGCTTGTATACAAAGGAAGGTCCAAGATCTCTCTTCAAAGGATTGGGACCAAACTTAATAGGTGTCATTCCTGCTAGATCGATCAACTTCTTCACATATGGTACTACTAAAGATTTTGTGACTAAAAACTTCAATTACGGTCAGGATGCTACATGGATCCATTTGGTATCTGGTATCAATGCCGGATTTGTCACTTCTACTGCTACTAATCCTATTTGGATGATCAAGACCAGATTGCAACTTGACAAAACTAAAGGAAAACACTATAAGAGTTCATTGGAGTGTTTGAAGTACATTTTGAAGAATGAAGGAGTCAGAAGCTTGTATAAAGGTTTAAGTGCTTCTTACTTAGGAGGTGTGGAATCCACTTTGCAATGGGTATTGTATGAACAAATGAAGATTTTCATTCAGAAGAGATCGCAAGAGTTACATGGTAGTCGTGGAGAGACAAAAACCACGCGTGATTACATTTATGAGTGGTCTGCCCGTTCAGGAGCAGCTGGTGCTGCTAAATTTATTGCATCGTTAATTACTTATCCACACGAAGTCGTGAGAACTAGATTGAGACAGGCTCCGCTCGAGTCAACGGGTAAATTGAAGTACACTGGATTAATCCAATGTTTCAGGTTAGTGATTAAGGAGGAAGGTTTGGCTAGTATGTATGGTGGATTAACGCCTCATTTGTTGAGAACAGTTCCAAATTCGATCATTATGTTCGGAACTTGGGAATTGGTGGTGCGGCTTTTGTCGTGATTGATATTGTGACCATAATTATAGTCCTGTGGACTAAGGTTCACTTCTTGTATATATGAATAGAAAGGGGTCTCATAGAGACAATAGTAGATCTAGAAATCATGAATCCTGCGTTTCTTTCGCAGCTCATCCTGACTGTCGGAGTCGTGTCCATCTCCATCACTGGAATCATCCTGTAAGCTATCCTGAAAGTTATCTTTATCTATTTCAGTGTCTATATTTTGTTCTTTTGACACATTATGCTCTTTTGGTTCTTGTACCTCAGTGTTAAATACTTGCTTGTAAAACTGCGGCTGCGGTCCTTCAGGTAAAATCACATCAAGATCTCCAATTCCATAAGTGCTTTCTATATGGGAGATCATATGTACCTTATGTTTGAGTGGAATTGTAAGATTTGGCAACGGTTTCACCAAACTATAATTTGCGAAGTTCTTAGGGACTTTCCCTAGAGGGTTTAACTCTGGGTTAAAATATATAGAAGACTTCCCCCAAAGTTTTGTCTCCTGTAACCGTTTCTGTTTCGATTCCTTCTCTAACTTTTCCAAGAAAGGGCCTAGCTTATCAGCATGTAACTTGTTCTTCTGAATGAAATCCCAATCCTGTTGTAAAGACTTCAAGTACTTCTCATCTTGTTGTGTTGTATTCGCTTCGAGACGCTTTATCTTGTAATATAACTTTATAGGATCAATATGAGCTAATTTTTCTAACTTATGGTTTCGTTTCTGTCTCTGTTGAACTTTCTGCTGTTGCTTTCTCTCATTCTTTCGTATTTCTGCTGATAGAGACCAATTACCTCTTATCATGATGAAGCTCAGTTTAAATTTCAAAAAAAAATAAGCATCATGAACCACGTCAATGGAAACCCACAAATTGCTGTGGACAACTCACAAATACCGAATGATTCTCTTGAGTCAGTACGAAACAGGCTTAATCAAATATACTCTTCATTGAGAAAACTTTCAGATCAAGTGAATCACCACAACAGATATCCAAATAAGGTCAAATTACCAACTTATGCACATTTTCAAAACCAGTTCCAAGTGTTGATTACTCAGTTACATTCGATAGCAGTCAACTTGAGTAATAACGATGAATTGTTGAAGTCAACCAATGTTTATCCAGTTCCAACATTTCCCACGAGTCAACATGAAGGTTTGGTAACAACTTTACTCAGAAAGAAAGTTCTTCCAGAGGTGGACGAATGGATAGATCGGGCTTTGAAAGAACTGGCCACCTCCAAAATCACAGATATTAATGAACTTTCGAGATGGTGCTTCATTAAGATACAAGAATTAAGAGATGATTTCCAATTTTATGGATTTCATACTGTTGAAGAACAAGACTATTTAGAGACGGAAGAAGGAAAGAAGGAAACTGCTATGAAAAAGCAAATAGAGGCTGAAAAACAAGCCAGAGAAGCCAAAATTACAGCACTGGGACATACTCCATTGACTCCGAGTCAAGTTCAAAAATTCTTATGTCAAGGTGTTTTATAATGAAGATAAGAAATTCTCAAATCAAGGTGTCTTGTAATGAAGAAGTTCTTATGTCAAGGCAATAATGAGTATGAGAAATTCTTATGTCAAGGTGTTTTATAATGAAGATAAGAAATTCTCAAATCAAGGTGTCTTGTAATGAAGAAGTTCTTATGTCAAGGCAATAATGAGTATGAGAAATTCTTATATCAAGGCTATAATGAGTATGAGATTCTTATATCAAGGCTGTAATGAGTATGAGATTCTTATATCAAGACGTCTTATAAAATATAAGAAATTCTTGTGGTTTCTTGTCATTTACAGATTATCGCTGAACTAAGTGTCTTGGAACTCTATAAAATTCTAGGTAACGCCGTGCTACTCGATATCGTACCATGCACTGTAAAAATACAAGATCGCAAAGACGAAAAACGCAATACTACCACCGATAGTAACATTTCTCATGCTAATCTTTTTCGCCAATAATTTACCGCCAATACATGCGGCTGCTGTACAGAGGAAGTGACCCACAACGGCACCTAAAATAACAAACCAATAGTCAGAGCCTGCAGCCATGGCAATGGTAGCTATTTGAGAACGGTCACCCCATTCACCCAAGAAGGTCATCACAAACACTTGTATCCAGATTGGCGATAACATGAACAGTAATAAATTGGTAATTTGATTACCCAAATCCTTGTACCATGAAGTTTTCACAGCTGTAGTACTATTGGCAATTCCTCCTGACTCCAAGTCATCTAATTCGGTGTTTTGTTCTGTCAGTGCGATTTCTTCTTCAACTTCTGCCAACTCATCTTCCACACCCATGTCTCTGGACATTTGCATACCTTCATTTAACAATTTGTAACCAAATACAACAAAGAGGAGAGATGCCAAAAATTGTGTAATCCTACGCGACAACAACGCAGGTAAAGCATGGCCAACAACACCTGAAAGCACTGTCATAATTGCCAACAGGAGGAATGCAGATGAGAAGACAACGTAACGAGAGTGTCTCATTGCCATCAACGCTGCGATGAGAAAAGTTTTGTCACCGATCTCCGATACGACAATCATTGATACAGACATCAAAAACGAGTTGTAATTAGAACCGACTTCTTCGTCATCTTGGCCGATGGGAGGCTCTAACGGTTTCTTATGGTTTGGTGGAGTAGGATAGTTGTCTTCGGTGTCAATAGGTTGAACACCCAACTTACCGGAGCCCCTATTCGTCACATCGGTAATATCATTAGCGGTGACTCCTTTAGAACCACCACGGACATTGGTAATAGAGTTGCTACCAACGATATCCGAGGCACCTGAAGTGAGGGCTATCACCAGTGTAGTAACAGTGCTCACAAGCGCAAGATACCTTGACAATCTCATATTGTAGTGTAAAAAAATACAGAAACTCCGAATATTCGAAAAAATTAGGAAGATGACAGCAGATCATCATCTCAAAGGACTACAACCTACAGCACTTAGCCAATACAAGGTACGTATAGGGGGAGTAATGTACAAGTAATATACCTAAAGGTTTTTTAACTTTTAACTGGGCTGTGTTGGATAACCGACTCACAAAACTCATAGTTCTTACGGGAAACGTATAACCGGACCTTGATTCACACGATATTAGCCAGTTCTCAGCTACTGTCTACGTTGTGTTCGTCATAGACATAGGTCTCTGGTAAATTTTCAAGGAATTGTTGCCTGGGTAAATTCATGTAAACAACGCGCGGAATTGGTCGGATGTGAACTCTAGTTGGGAATGAAGTCCGGCAGTGCATATAAAATTATCCATGGGTACGTTACATTCTTTCGAAGATAGTCAAGTACACTAAATCGTTCTTTGCTTTTCATTTGACTAAATATACACGTATATTGTAATGCAGCTTCCACCCCATGGAATCCTCTTCTAATATTGTCCCCATTGCTTGTTCCTACAATTAGTGGTGGGCAGCTGGCAATGGGTTGTCGATCACCTTACCATCCTTGACCTTGCCTCCTTCGACCCAACCACCGTAGGAAACTGGCTCATTCTCCTTGTTGTACTCGTTAATTCTCTCGAGCATGGCAGGCTTGAAAGACTTGATCAAACCCTGAATAGGCCAAGCAGCGGCATCACCTAAAGCACAAATGGTGTGGCCTTCGATCTCCTTAGTCAACTCGAAAATCATGTCGATTTCGCGCTCAGTGGCCTGACCCTTGTAAAATCTGTCCATCATTCTGTTCAACCAGGTAGTACCCTCACGACATGGGGTACACTGACCACAAGACTCGTGCTTGTAGAATGCAGAAAATCTTTGAATGGCTCTAACAATGTCAGTCTGCTTGTTCATGACAATAACAGCTGCAGTACCCAAACCAGATCCCACATCTCTCAAAGCATCGTAGTCCATGAGCACATTCTCACACACCTCCTTGTTCATCACTGGAACAGAAGAACCACCTGGAACAACACCGAGTAAGTTGTCCCAGCCACCCTTGACACCTCCACAGTGCTTCTCCAACAACTCCTTCAATGGGATAGACATCTCCTCTTCAACAGTACATGGCTCGTTAACGTGACCGGAGATACAGAACAATTTGGTACCAGCATTTCTCTCACGACCAAAGCTTGCGAACCAGTCACCACCTCTCCTCAAGATGGTTGGGGCAACAGCGACAGTCTCAACGTTGGTAACAGTACTTGGTCTACCGAAAAGACCAACACCAGCTGGGAACGGTGGCTTCAATCTTGGCTTACCGGCCTTACCCTCAATAGATTCAATAAGAGCGGTCTCCTCACCACAAATGTAAGCACCCATACCACGGTGAATGTAGACATCGAAATCGTAGCCAGAACCACAGGCGTTCTTACCGATCAAGCCAGCCTTGTAAGCTTCATTGATAGCCTCCTGCAAGATAACAGCCTCATTGTAGAACTCACCTCTGATATAGATGTATGCGGCAGTGGCATTCATGGCACGACCGGCCAACAAACAACCCTCGACCAATTTGTGTGGATCCTTTCTGATAATCTCTCTGTCTTTACATGTACCTGGTTCACCCTCATCGGCATTAACAACAAGGTATCTTGGACCCACGTTCTTCTCCCATCCAGGGGGGTTCATAAAGGACCACTTGAGGCCCGAGGGGAAGCCGGCACCTCCTCTACCTCTCAAGCCAGACTTCTTCATCTCATCAATGATCCACTTGTCGCCCTTCAATATGATCTCCTTGGTCTTGTACCAGTCACCCATCCTTTGGGCGGACTTCAAATCATGACCAAACTTACCGTACACATTCTGGAAAATACGGTCCTGGTCTTTCAAGCCACCGTGGATTCTGTTTGGATTAGATGCTGCATCAGCGCTGGTAGCCAATCCACGCTTAATGGCAAGTTGGCGTGTCCGTAATGAACGAAGCATGTTAATGGTTTTTGGAGTGCTTGGTTTTTTTCTGATTGGCCTTATGTGAAAAAAAATTTACTGCTTAAAATTTCGCGATCGTTAATTGGGTGAATTGTATTCACATGATTTAAGGTCATGTGATTGCTTAGATGTCTTATCGTGCAAGTAATGTAACAGTACGTTTAGAGGAGATACAAGTATGAATGCTCCTGCTTGGAACTATTGACATTACGTGAAAGCTGTTACATAATCTTGATTGTAGTTCTATCAATGCTTGAGAGAATATGATATGTTTTGTAGTCAATACAATTCCCAAACCAATTGATATTGGGGTATAGAATGGAAAAGCATTGATTATGTAGATAATACACACATGAAGTTTCGAATCATAATTAACAACTTGACATCTTTCTACATTCCTAATTTTTTGATGAATATTGCAACTGATTTTTTCAGATATTTATCGAAAATTTGGAAATCTTGATATTGCTCCAGAGATAATCTATTAGATTATGCCTTCAACTTGACCCTGACTTACTATCACTTGTTGAAGTTTCAGTTATCTAATTTGGTGTCTGGTGATCTAGATTTTTTCGCATCTCAGATTATCGTTAAATCTAATGTTCAACCGTTTCACATTTACACTATCGATCCTAGCGACAATATTCTTATGTGTGTCAATAAACCAAAGAGATAGACTATTGGATACTTGGAGGGATCCATTCAGATTAGGGCTGAGCAAATTAGCTTCGAATTCCTATGTATCGTTCAAAAAGCCGTATAGGGATCGGACTCAGATTGGAATTGAAAATGCCACCCTCGTCATGCTTGTGCGAAACATGGAGCTTAAAGGAGCTTTGAGTTCGATGCGGTCCCTTGAGGATAGGTTCAACAGAAACTACCGATACCCATGGGTCTTTCTCAATGATGTGCCCTTTGATGAGAAGTTTATTGAACAAACAACTATGATGGCTAGTGGGGAAACATACTACGAATTAATTCCCAAGGAAGACTGGAATCCACCGGAATGGATAGATGAAGATAAAGTGAAACAGAATTTAAAGAAAGCCGAAAAAGAAGGGGTTCTTTATGGAGGGGTCAAATCATACAGGAATATGTGTCATTTCAACTCGGGGTACTTCTATAAGCAGAAAAGATTATTAAATTACGAATGGTACTTTAGAGTTGAACCAGATGTCGAGTATATGTGCGATTTCCAGTATGACCCATTCACTGTTTTGCGCACGAATAACAAGGTATACGGATTTGTGATTACCATTCATGATTATGAGAACACCATGCCTACACTCTGGCAAACTGCTGAGAAATTCATGAAAGAATACCCGGAATATATCCACCCACATAATTCACTTGATTTTCTTACCACGAACGAGGTGGATCTCAACCATTGGCATAATTTACCAGAATCCAATACTTCGTATAACCTCTGTCATTTCTGGTCTAACTTCGAAATTGGAAACCTAAACTTCTTCAGAAGTGAAGCTTACAATGCATATTTCGATTACTTAGATAAGACGGGTGGATTTTATTATGAGAGATGGGGGGATGCCCCAGTTCATACGATCGGATTAGGTCTTTTATTAGATCGAAATCAAATCCACCATTTTGAAGATATTGGGTATTACCATGCCCCTTATCTTGCATGTCCGATGTCAACAGATATTTTGGCATCGAAGAGGTGTGTTTGCCGAGCAATAGATGATGAAGAAAAAGTTCCTATAGATGTGGAACCATTTAGCTGCTTGAGTCGCTGGTGGAGATATGGATCAGGAAAAACCTTTTTGAACCAAGCTAATCACGTTCATAATTTATAGATAGTAAAAGTCTCATATGGGTATTAAATATGGGTCGTGCAAATTTGCAGCCTTTTTTTTCGGTTTCCCCATCACTCTAGATTTTTTCTCAAAATTTAGTGAGATGAGCATCTAAGATGGCCAGAAGTACATTGAAGACACAATTGAAGTCACACAAACTTGCCAGCCAGGACAAGCCCAAGAAGGTGAAGAAGGCCGAGAAAGTCGAAGCTGAGGTACCAGAGTCTGATTCCGAGGATGTTGAGGATGAAGATGTACAGGAAAATGCCGATGGTGAGGAATATCACAGCGAAGCGTTGTCAAAGAAGGAACTTAGAAAGTTGAACAAGTTGAAGAAGCAAATAGAGAAAGAGGCCGCTGAGGAAGCATCTGATGAGGAGTTGGATTTGGAAAAGTTGGCCGCAAGTGAGAGTGAAAGCGACATAAACGGCAGCTCCGATGAGGACAGTGATGAGGACAGCGATGAGGATAGCGAAGCTGAGGATGTCAACAACGAGGAAGAAGAAGACGAGGAAGCCGATGTTCCACTTTCAGATGTTGAACTTGATTCTGACGCTGATGTTGTTCCATACACCAAGTTAACCATCAACAACTCTGCTGCTTTGCGTGAGTCTCTTGCACGTATTGAGTTACCTTGGACCAAGCATGCTTTCACTGAGCACCAGTCTGTTGTGAGTTCGGAGAAGGTTGACACACAAATCAAGGATATTTACGATGATACTGAAAGGGAGCTTGCATTTTACAAACAGGGTTTGGATGCCGCCAAACAGGCCAGAGCTACATTGTTGAAATTGAAGGTGCCGTTTTCCAGACCGGTCGACTATTTTGCTGAGATGGTTAAGAGTGATGAGCACATGGACAAGTTGAAGAAGAAGTTATTAGAGGAAGCTGCAAACAAGAAGGCATCGGAAGAGGCTAAGAAGCAGAGACAATTGAAGAAGTTCGGTAAGCAGGTCCAAAATGCTACTCTTCAGGAGAGAGCCAAGCAGAAGAGAGAGACCCTTGACAAGATCAACTCTTTGAAAAAGAGAGGTGCTAATGGGTTGGGTAACGATGATGACTTCCAAATTGCATTAGAGGATGCTACTCGTGAAAACGCAAGAATAGACAAGTACAACGCAAACACCAACAAGAGACACAAGCCTAACCCTAAGAGAGAACTGAAGAACGCCAAGTATGGTTTCGGCGGAATGAAGAGAGGAAACAGAAAAAATGACGTGAACTCTTCTATGGACATTACTGGTGGCTCTGACAGAAAGAAGGGTGGAAGACCAGGTAAGAGCAAGAGGTCTAGAAGGCATTAAACTGCAAATAACACATGTGTGCGGAAAATAAAGATAATCCGGAAACATAATTTTATAAGAGTTTTATGTAAAGGCAGAATTACTATCAAAATGTAGAAGAATATGGGCAATATCGCCGCTATTTAGAAGGTTTAAGATCGATCGACGAGAATATCAGAGTTCAAATGGTATAAAGGACAAGAAGGCTGATGATTTTGACGCGATTACTGTCTCAATAAGAATTTGGACTGTAAACGACTGAACGGTATCATGTGTGGACAATGCGTTTAAATTAAACGACGAGTGCAAAAAAAAATAACTTAACGATCAACTAACGATAATGGCGGTTTCTCCTAAAGAAAGATTTGTGGGTCTCTTCCCTGAGTTGATCTCCGAGTTGACGGAGATCTTGAAGTCTTACAACATGCCACAGACTGCAATTGACTGGTTCGTCAAGAACTTGAACTACAACACTCCAGGTGGTAAGTTGAACAGAGGTCTTTCAGTCGTCGACACCTATTGCATTTTGAACAACACAACTGCCAGCGAGTTGGATGACGTAAAGTACAAGAAGGTTGCCATCTTGGGTTGGTGTATCGAATTGTTGCAAGCATACTTCTTGGTTGCAGATGATATCATGGACCAGTCAAAGACCAGAAGAGGCCAGAGCTGCTGGTACTTGGTTGAAGGTGTTGGAAACATTGCCATTAATGATGCATTCATGTTAGAGGGTGCTATTTATGCTTTGTTGAAAAAGCACTTCCGCCAGGACTCATACTATGTCGACTTGTTGGACTTGTTCCATGAGGTTACTTTCCAGACTGAATTGGGTCAGTTGTTAGATCTCGTTACCGCTGATGAGGAAGTGGTTGACTTGGATAAGTTTTCTTTGGAAAAGCACTCATTCATTGTTATATTTAAGACTGCTTACTATTCCTTCTATTTGCCAGTCGCTCTTGCCATGTACATGTCTGGTATCAACAGTGAGTCTGATTTGAAACAGGCTCGTGATGTGTTGATTCCTTTGGGTGAGTACTTCCAGATCCAGGATGACTACCTTGACTGCTTCGGTACTGCAGAGCAAATCGGAAAGATTGGTACCGACATTAAAGACAACAAGTGCTCTTGGGTGGTCAACCAGGCTTTATTGAAGGCCAACAAGGAACAGAGAACTCTTCTCGATAATAATTACGGTAAGAAGGATGACGAAAGCGAGGCTAGATGTAAGGCTTTGTTCCACGATATGGGAATCGAAAAGATCTACCACGATTACGAAGAGTCTGTTGTTGCTAAGTTGAGAGACCAGATTGCAAACATCGATGAATCCAATGGATTGAAGAAGGATGTTTTGACTGCATTCTTGAACAAGGTCTACAAGAGATCTAAGTAAATGTGCTGTAACTTCGCATTGAGTATGTACAAATGACTATCTTAATCAGAATAATGTAGATTTACAAGATCACTAAAAGCCAACACCTCAGTTAGACAAAATAACTAGTGTTTCATTGTGACGAAATGGGTGTTTCCTTGAAACGGAGTGGGTACTCCATTGAAACGTAATGAGTCTTTTATTGAAACAGAATGGGTAATTCATTATCTACACATCAAACATAATGAAGTTTTAACTCAATTTGTTGTATTAACAATTTATGCACTTAAACAGACACTCTCTCCAACTCCTCTCTACCGGCCTTGGTGTACAAGTACTCGTTGTAGTCTCTTGCACTGGTCCACACATTCCAGACAATAGCAGCCGGGATAACAATGTACAAAGCCTGGTTCTTGGTTCTTCTGAAAGTGTTGAACACAGAGTTGTACAAAGCACCCTTCAATGGTCTAGTAGCAAATGGGGAGACGGTGTAAGTAGTGACGTACTTCTGCTTTGGGCCACCGATGTTGCCCCACCATCCCATGTATGTCTTTGGTCCTGCGCCACCCATATTGATTCTAGTTAATGTTTGGTGAAAGTATTAATTTTTTTTTCTAGTAATGGTTTAATTTCGAAGGTATAATTGGCTGGAGAATCAAAGAATAATGCGCTACCAAAAAAGAGCGCTACCAAACGGAGAGTTCCCGTGAATGACGAATACGGTCTTTCACTAGAAAATTGAAAACGGTGCCGAGCCATCATTTGCGCGAGACCACACTACATAATACTCTCATCATATCAGCCTTAGTCACTGGGTGAACTTACAAAAGTTGCCAAGTATGTAGGACATGGTAGAAGACAAGGACCTTACTTTACCAAACCCATCAAACTACAAAGAAACATGGCATCGTTTTATTACACACCCTTTACCGACTGCAAGTCACCTCATTCTTCCAAAGTATTTATTAGTTTATAAAACCTTTACTTAGCAGCAATAGCAGCCAAACGCTTCTGGTTAGCCAATCTACCTCTCTGTCTAGAGTTCAATCTGATCTTCTTGTCCTCCTTAGCCTTCTCGACGACCTCTTCCTCCTCGGTCAAGATCAATTCGATGTGAGATGGAGAAGACTGGTAGGCGTTGATTCTACCGTGAGCTCTGTAAGTTCTTCTTCTCTGCTTTGGAGCCTGGTTAACCTGGATGTGAGAGATCTTCAACTTCTCAACGTCCAAACCCTTAGCCTCAGCGTTAGACTGAGCGTTGTTCAACAAGTCCTTGATGAAGTTGACAGACTTAGCTGGCCATCTAGCCTTGGTGACTTTGAACTCCTTACCCTGAGCGGTACGGCCGATGGAGGAGTTGAATCTTCTGAATGGGATGGCTCTCTCGTGGTCCAAAACCTGGTCCAAGTACTTCTTAGCCTTCAACAAGTTCCAACCGCTGATGGCAGCGGCGGTCTCGGAAGTGTTCTTGAAAGAAACTCTCAAGTAAGAACCACGGGCGGAAGCAGACTTAGCTGGGTTGGCAGCCTTCGAAGCGTAACGGACCATCTTGATTGTGTTGTTGAATACTATCAAAAGATTTTTTCTTCTAAAAAAATTTCAGCTAGTAGTGAAAATTTTTTGTCGCAACTAAAAAAGGAAAGAATGTCGGGGGAGGATGTGCGATAATCGGAACGACATTGTTCACTCTGGTTGCAGTAAAGGTTTTGTCGTTGTCTCGTTTTTTTCATAAACGGGCTGAAGCCCTAACGATGTACACGTGATACAATATCAGTGATCGCAACTGCAGAACTATTCCGGTGTCCATATGTGCATTAGACACTTAGATATGTTCTTGGCTCGAAAAACGAAGATTGGTACCTACGTGACATAAAGAACCTATTGGAGAAGACATCGCTAATGATCGAATTAGGATTACTTTCATGAACAGTTGTAGCTATTCACTGAACCCTCAATTATAATAAAGTACATTTATTAGAGTGATCTCTTATAGTATTCAAGATATTGGTTCACACTGGTTGCTTTGTCTACTTGATGATCTTCATCCACTTTGCAGGTATAGTTGATTGGTTTCTTTAGATACTCCGCGTTATCGCGATATTGCTTTCCAAGTTGGCCACGTGATTATTGGTTAACTCGTGAGAAAAAACAAATAATAGATTGACAACATTACGAGTGTGCACTAGCCAACATCAATCGCAAAAGAAGTTGGAAGCGAGAGAAACATTGCAAGTACACACGAGTTAACGTGAATTGTACATGATGACGTCAACTAGTCCTTCAGCCATAGAGTCGCCTTTACAAGAAACGCCGAAAGACACAGGTTCGAATGAAGCTAGTGTGGTCGACACCGGGGTGGCTGACGTAAATCCAACCGAGCAAGAACAAGAAGAGTCCAATCAAAAGGATTCTGACGATTTCACGAAGTACTTAGAAGCTGATGATGAATCCCCTGCTGAAGATGCAATGGCAGAAAAACCTACAGCTGAAAACGAAGTTAAAGGCGATGGTTATACGGATGCACCAGAAGCTCTGAGTACCTATCCAGAAGCCTCTACGAATGATCTTAAGGAGGAAGATGCACCTATGGGTTCACTGATAACGAACACAGAAAACAATGAATTGGAGGATCTTCTTGAAGACGAAATTTCCATTGACGAAAATAAAGTTAAGAACGAGGAGCTTTCAAACACTGAAGTTGTATCTGAGCCTCAAGGATCGTCAGAGCCTAAAGACGACGTTCAGATGGAAGATATAGAACCAAATGACCCAGACCTTGCCGCTTCGCAGAATCAGGATTCTACTGGTGCGAATGCTAATGCATCTACTACTGAAGGTGAGGGGAACTTACAACCGCAAGGTGACATTCCTGTCAAGCATGAGGCTGATGAATTGAGTTCACAACCGCAAGAACGCCAAATTGAATCTGAACCTGAACCTACTCTTCCTCCTGCAGATGCCGTCAAACAAACACATGTTATCATTGTGCCTTCCTATGCAAGTTGGTTCAACATGAAGAAAATTCATAAAATAGAGAAGGAGTCTTTACCTGAGTTTTTTGAGACTAACCATCCATCCAAGTCCGCAAAGATCTATCTCAACTACAGAAATTTTATGATCAATTCTTATCGCTTGAACCCGAACGAATATCTTACATTAACATCATGTCGGCGCAATTTAGTGGGAGATGTTGGAACTTTAATGCGTGTTCATAGGTTCCTCAATTTATGGGGTCTCATAAACTATCAAGTGCGGCCACAATTCAAACCTGGCTATGCATTGGACAGATTGCCTAATGGAAACCTGGTAGGCTTACCATATACAGGTGATTTTCAGGTTCGCTATGATACTCCCAGAGGATTATTTCCGTTTGAAACTTTCAAAATCTCACCAGAAAGAGTTGACATTCCGAAGTTAAAAAAGTTATTGAATATTGAGAAGAGTGACTCAAATGGAAAAGGCGCTAATGGAACACCCAAGGGAGCTTCTACGAACTTGAAGACAGCTTCAGTTGAAAGCGAGCATGAGGGTGTACAACCGAAGAAACAAAAAACAGACAACTGGACCACAGAGGAAAGAGCAAAGCTTTTGTTAGCGGTCAAACAACACCGCGACGACTGGTACAAGGTTGCTGAGTTCGTAGGGAACAACAAAACTCCTCAAGAATGCATACTAACCTACTTGAGGATTCCCATTGAAGATAAGTTCAATCCTGTTGGGAACTCTGACTTGAGTGATACTGCTCTCAAGTTATTGAAGTACGCACCAAACTTTCCAGTTAGTTCGATAGACAATCCTGTTTTAAGCAATTTGACATTCATGACACAATTGGTGGAACCTGATGTTGCGAAGGCTGCAAGTGTCAGAGCATCCAAGGTAATGGATGAGAAGGTCATGGATAAGATTCGTGAAGTGTATGATAAGAAGGAGGAAGAAACTAAAAAGAAAGAAGAGGACAAGGCTGATGATGAGAAAAAGGAAGCCAATGGCTCAATACTGGACAAATCTGTATCACCCGAGAAGGAGGAGGTCTCAACGGACCCGGAGGTCATACAGAAGAAGAAGGAAATTGCAGAAATTTTAGAGAAGGAAAGAGTGGAAGAAGAGGAGGAACGCAAAAAAGAAGGATCATCAGATGTCCTCAAGGATGCAATTACAAACACTTTTGGCGTTGTTGGAGCAAGAAGTCATTTATTAGCTACATGTGAAGAACGTGAGCTACACAGAATGAGTGCCAACATTGTGAACAGCCAGCTTTCAAAGATTGATGTCAAGTTGAGCAAGATCGAGGAATTAGAAAGAATTTATGAACGTGAGCGCAAACTCTTGGCAAAACAGCAAGAAGAGGTTTTCTTAGACAGATTAGCTCTCGCAAGGTCCACCATTTCCATTACCAAAAAATTGGACGAAGCTGTTAATGTGCTTAAGAAATCTGGAGGCGACTCCCCAGACATCACGAGTTTGTTGACAGAAGCCAAGAGCTTATTGTACAAGCCAACCAGACAAACTTTGAAAGAAGAAACTGCCAAGGAAGTTTATGATGAGAAGTCTGGAGATGCAGAAGTGCCATCTGAAGAGGAAATGAAACCTTTGTCGAAGGAGGCACCTCAAACCTTTAAGGTATGGGCTCCCTAAAAGGGATTAAGCTAACTTTGCGACATGTATTCGCTGTGCGGTATCAGGTGTTTATTGTATATTAATTAATCTTTTCCTAGAGACTCGGATAAAACTGTGCATATATGGTGGCCATCGTAATGAACACAGAATCATAATTTTTTCTTATCTAATAAGACCACTCTCTTTCAATCCTTGATAGACATCGGCATCAATATATCTTCTTAAACTGACCTCATCTGCAAGTCCTTTGCGTCTCCGAGTTTTCAACATGAAGTCACGTGCCAAAGACTCCTCTGGCACTGGCCTCAACGCTGGAAGCTCACAGTCTTCGTCCAACGGATCTCCTGGTACGGTATCCCATCTGTCGAAAACCAAAGATATCGAGGCTGCACCTTGTGTATGGAATAGAACCTCTGTTTCAAATCCCACAGATTCGATAACGGGAATGGATCCTCGTGCCTCAATGAGATTTGTTAATGGAATATCTGTCAGCTCTTGTAAATACCCACGTCTTTCAGCAAGTAACTTTGATACAACTGAGAGAGATCTGTCAGATCCTATAACGATAACACCATACAAAGGTTCCATCAACCTTGGCGAAGCACTCAAGAAACCAGTATAACACGCTCTGCGTGTCAATGAAATCAATTGCGAACTGCTGCTCTGGACATCATTGAGTACAGCATCTAAGATTTTGAATTTTGTGTTTCTCACAGGTTCTCCACAAAGTGGGCCCTCCTGTACACTCCATTTATACCCCTGTACAATAGATGACTTAACTGAGTTCAATAACAGTTTATCAGTTCCCTCTTCCTCAAGCGTATCGTCGACTAAGATACTTGGAGATATTAGATCATCACAACCAAAGCACCATACTGATCTTGCTGCTAATGCATCCCAACCAAAATCATTTCTCAAAATCTTTGCAGTAGTCTTCGTTGGCTGTTGAAGATTTAGATTTCCGATTTCAATAGCACGGCTTAGTCTCTCATCTTCAATGGGCTCGGAAATGATAGAAAGTGTATTACTGACAGCTTCTGTCGAAATTTTTGTGATTGACGTATCGCTAACAGTTTCGCTGAACTTTGCGACAGGGTCACTGACCTTTATCTCTATATCGGAAGCAAAGAAAACTCTTAGGTCATGCAACATGCAATCAAGATACATTTCGCCTGGCGCACATACAACAATTTCACCACTCTCCTCTACCGTGATTGCACTGGCGACATAGGCTCTATTAGCACTTCGAAGTCCAGCTAACAATCTAGGAAGATCCTTAGGGGTTTCAGGAGCTACCGCGACTTTAAAAACAGACTTGTTGCTTGCAGGAACTATCGGAGTGAATTTCTCAAGTATAGTTTCGCGAGTTGCTTGAGGGGAGAAAACTTCACCACTTTTCGTGACAATGGAATCAATACCACTTACGAGTACAATTGACCCCATAGGAGCATTATCTATAGGCACGCGGTAACGCCCTCCTGCAAAATAAATAGCGTCAATTGTGGTAATTTTGCAGTCCTCGTCGTCTTCGTGGAAATTCTCTCCCACAACCTTAATTGGATGAGATGTTGTTAATGTGCCTGAGTATACTCGGATAAGAGCCAAAAATCTAGAAGCATCTGTAGTTTCCACTAATTTTATGATCTTTCCAAATAATTCTGAATCATGTTTAGAATCAGAGAGACCTTCTGATTTTTTATAGCTATTCGACTGAGGTTGAGAAATGCACTGAGTTATGGATTCAACCAATCCTGCACTATCAGGGAATATTGCTTGCATAACTTGAGGTAATAAGTCCGAGGTGTCTAACTTGTATGTATCTTTATGCAAGTGAACCCCAAAATTATCCCAAAGAATCTTTGACAAGTTCTTTGAGGTTAAAGTGTGCGTAATGACTTTGTATAAAGGTTCTAATATAAAGATTTCAAATGCACGTTTTCCCCGGCTAGTATTGAAGAACTTTCCATCTGAATAATGATACCCCCAGAGCCGCAGTGCAAAGCTGTCAATATCACCTCCCTGCTTCTCATATATGCGAGCAAAACTTTTTGTAGTGAATGAGAATCCTAGATTCAGAGCAAAGATGACGTTGTCATGAATTGGTGAGAATTTCTTTTGGTGGGAATATGAAAGCGATAATTCATGATTGTTAATATAATCTTCGACTTGCTCAAGAACCCATTCTAATTTGTCACATGTATCCAGAGGTGAAAGTCTCATCTCTATGATTAATCTGTCAAGCTTGTTCAAACAGATGACGAGAGATTTGTTTTCTGATATGACTGTATCTAACAATAGTTTATCTCTAGCGGTAAGTCCCTCCACGACGTCTAACACTAAAAGTGCACCTTCAACATTGCTGAGTGCAGTAAAACACTCATCGTTAAAGTTTGGATGACCTGGGGTGTCTATAATATTGAATGCATACGATTTTGACTTCAGGTCAGCGAGGAGTAAAGTTATAGGACTTGCCTTGATAGAAATCCCTCTATCAATTTCCAATTTATGAGTATCAGTGTAGTGTGACGGCTGAGAATCTCTATGGGTCTGTGATATCAAGCCATCGATAAATGAAGTCTTTCCAGACTGAAGGTTACCAATAACTGCAAAATTTCGGATTCTCTGTGGAAGTGTAGTCATCGTTGAATGCATATACTCTCTCGAATAATTGAGCGGAGGTAATTCAGATTCATCAATATGAATTTGCTTATAAGTTTCCGGTACTATTACTGGGGCATCTTCATTAGGCTGTTGATATGGTTGTATATGTATAGTTTGAGCATTCAGTGATGAGATGACTTGAAGATCATTGCCCGTAGATTTATCCTCTTCGGTTTCAACAAAATCATTCTCGATTGATTCATTGTCAGATTCAGAGTAGTCGTATCCAAGGGCATCGCCTATGGGATTTCCAAACTCATCATAGAGCTCTTCTTCCATTTCGGTGTTGTTGGTGTTTTTTTCGATATGTAAAATAGTGGAGTACGAACAATTCACATCTCTAAGTAGATCGTAAATATTCTCATTCAATAATCAGAATAAAGCATGATAGCATTTCCTACATCTTTTTTGGAGTCTATCAGAAGCCCAAGCTTCTTTTACAACTATTAATTCTATTGTACAGTATGTTCGTCACAGTCGCCGAGCTAACCAGTGGTCTTGACCAAGCTGCTAGTGACTCGTGACTTCTAACGGCTAAATGAACCATTCAAGGACACCATCACGTTAGCATATAATGTTCACTATCACGTTAGCATATAATGTTCACTATCACATTAGCTTATAAAGTTTGGTATTTTCTCAATTCAGTTAACAAACTTTGCAACTGAACGTCGCTGACCTTATTCCCCAAACTTGGAATCAAACTCTTTGCTTCTTCGGCGTCTTCACATTCTAAAGTTCCCAATTGTGCTAATTCGAAAGGGTGTAATGGTTCCGATGCCAGAGAGCTGAAGTCATTTAGTAACTTCTCGACTGTCTCAGTCGAAGACGAGTTCTTGAATCTTGCAAAAGTCGACAAATAGTTTAACGTTTTATGCATAATCTCATTAGAGTTAGGCCCTGCCAAATCCATATTTGCAATCTCATCTTCCTTTTCATTCTCACCATCTAACATTTCATCGTCATCACCTTCTCTAGTGTTCTTACTCTTGCGTTCCTTTAATGCGGCTCTGATCAACAACCTCGCTTCTGACAAGTTTAACGCGATTAACTGCTCTTCATCACCATTATTAGTGATTTGTGTAAGTTGAAACTCTGGTCCAAGTTTCAAAGTGGCTGCATTCTCCTCATCATCGATATTTTGAGTAGTTGCCTTCCTCCTTCTCACTCCAAGTGCACTGGTAGAGACGTTCATGAGGTAGTTGTGTTTCTACTTTTTTTCTTTTGTGTGCGCACGACTTTGTAAATGAACCAGTTGAACAAAGCTACTTAAACATTTAAGTGAATGAATTTAAGCATTCTACACATTTACATTATCATGAAGTATATTTTGAAATAAATGCTAAAATGCAAAGTATCGAGTCATGCGCAAAGAAGTATTTTTAATCCTTACAAGTAGGTTTTCTAGTATCAAGTCCTCATGAAGTAACAAACGCATGCTTCAAGGCTTCTTGAGGTGTCAATCTTTCCAAAGGATTCATATTCAAAACTTTCTCCAAGAAGTCAACCAACAATAAGCGCTCTTGACGCTCCTTCTCAATCATTCCCGTTGTTACCTTTTTAGTTGGTAAGTCGTAATTTGTAATGATGTCTCTCAACAGACGGTGTTTAAAGTATTCCTTATTAGGTTGTTCATCTTTGGCTCTTTCACCGGAGTTTTCTCTCAGCCAAATGACATATTCTTCGAAAGTCTTTATCTGGTAGGTGGCCTTGGGTCCAACTTCTGAAGTCTTCTTGAAAAAATTGAGCGAGTTCCTGCCCACTTCGATCATATGCCGTGGAGGCATTCCCAACATATCCACTATTTTCCAAATCTGATTGTATTCCGAAGTACCTGGAAACATTGGTAATCCTAGGAATAATTCGCCTACAATACATCCCACCAGCCACATATCAATTGACTCTGTATAAGGGAGTCCAAGTATGATTTCCGGCAGTCGGTAAAAACGACTTTGGATGTATGTGTATATCGTTTGCTTTGTAAAACATGCACTTCCGAAATCAATGACTTTAATATCAGGTTTGTCCGCATGACAAAGAAGGATATTTTCTGGTTTCAAATCGCAATGTATCATTTGGAATCCTTTTAATTGTGCCATAGCCTCTAGTAACTGCTTGGTAAAAAGCTTCACTAACTTAATGTTCAATCCCTGGAACTGATTTTGCTTGATAAGTTCATATAAGTTGGATGCTAAAAGTTCGAATACGAGACACAAGTGTTCCTTATGCATGAAAGTATCAAGCAATCGTATAAAATGAGTGCCATCCGAATTCGCATTCAAGAATTCCAATATCCGTTTCTCCGTTAAACTTTGATTCAAGTATGCAGGTTTTGATTTAATCACTTTCACCGCACAAACACTCTGGTTTGATAGGTTTTGACACTTGACTACCTGGCCAAATGTACCCAGTCCTAACAAGTCTAAAACCATGTACTTTCTTCCTTCTTCCGTACCCAACATATCGTTGACATACAATATGTAGTCGCTATCCTCATTATCATATCCATTATTGAACTTGGGCTCAGAAGGTTTTGTAAGCACTCTGCGTGGGTTGGTGGTTTTCGAATATTGGAACTTTCGTGGTTGACAGATGGCGTACAGCTCTGTGAGATAAACCAGAAGAGCATTAAGTGGTGATATATGCACGGAGTTTACAGAACATCTTCTGTACTTCGGTTGGTGATGAACCTTAGGATGTAAGTCATTCTTTGACACGACTTTAACTGCCTTAGGAGCAGGAATTCTCGGCTGTGTCCTTGGGAAAGGTTGTTGATATTGCGAAGGTGATCTCCCGAATCTTTGAAAGAATGGTTGGTGAGAATCCCCAACTTGTAAGGAGGATCTTCTCGTAGAAACTGGAGGCGCCAATTGATACCTAAACGCGTTATTGCTATTTGGTACATGACCATGACTTCCTCTGAATGTATCAACTGCAGCACTCATTCTCCTATCCGGGCCCAAAGTCACTTCCTGTGAAGTATAGTATTGATTAAAGGGGTTATCGGCACGGGTTGGAGGATGAATTAATGGTTCTCCGTCTTCATAAGTCGTTGGAAGTTGCTGGTTAGCATAGGAGAGTCTTTTCTGATTGTGTATATGAGATCCCTTGTTGGGTATGTGTTGTGAAAACCAAGGGTCCTTGAACCCCGGTCGCAACTGAGGAGGCGGGAATGATTGCCCCTGATAATCCGGCATAAGATTCAGGTAGTTGGAATTCGCAGGTGCTTGCTGATGGTTAGGGTTGACATCTTGGTCATACATCGGCGGCAAATGCCAATTACCACCCACAGAATTGTGCCTATTAAAGTTGAAAGACATGATTGCGGAATTGAAAAGAATGGAAACAAAAAAAGAGTCAACAACCCGTCGATGAAAAAGATCTATTGCACCCTGATCGGAGATGAAAAACGGATTTCAGTGATTTTAGCCTCATGGTCAGCGCACACCCAAACCTCGTTGGCTCTTTGCTCTATCTACGAAGATACTTATACAAATATTTGATGAACTCTCTTTACAAATCTGGTGACACCCACAAAACATCACGTAAATTACTTTGTCCGATTTGAAATTTGGGATCATTCCCCAGAGTCGGCTTGGAAAAATTAGCCTCGAAATTGTCGTAACTACAACTGAGCTCTCAACATTTGTTAATCAGACACTCTACACAAATACTCTTTGTTAATTATATGACCCAAAATATATACAGAGAACAAAGGTTCAAGTGAACAAAGGTTCAAGTGGGGACAAACTTCCCGTTTCGTTAGTCTAAGACAGGTTAGGCAGATCCTGATCCATCTCCATGCTTTATATAGTCCCGGCACTTACCACTGGGCGAAACTATCCAATAGATAATCATTTAGTAGGTTTCAGATATTCTTATTCTGAGATGCCATTTAGGCGAGTTGCTCTCCGTACACTGGCTGCATAGGAGGCTGTGCAAGAACTCTCTGGAAGACCATACCAACACCCTCAAGCACACCTAACAAACAAGCACATGTGATAGCACCATTTCTTGTGTGTCTCCATCCACCTCTGATTGCCAAAGAACCACCAGTGAAGAAACCTGCAATCACTGCATTCCAGGCATCCTCTCTCTTTCTAATAGCCTTAACAGTACAATCGAAGGTAGAGAACAAACCGGCCCAAACACCGAAGTTACCTCCAAGAACAGGGGCTCTGGCTTTAATGGCAGAGACTGCACCGTACCCTCTCTCACCATATGGAGAGTTACGGAAACCCTTCACACCGTGCCAAATGGAGCCACCAATGACACCCATGGCAAAAGCACCACCGAAGTCATTCACAATAACAATAGGACAAGGATCTCTGGTGTGGTCAGCCGACATAGTATATTAGTTGTCGATGAAATTTTTACAGACATTTTTTTAGTATTTGCCATTGGGAACAAAACTACACTGCAGCCAATCGCTCAGTAAATTTGAGTACACAATAAGTAACTGAACTCTATCGATAATGGACTACACACACTCAATGACTGTCAGTTAGTCTTGGTGATGCTAGAGTTTAGAATAGTAACCCATAGGAATTTAATATATTTGTAGTGTTCTGGAGGATATCATGTATGATATAGTGTGTTCGAAATGTAAGTTTATTGTACAATATATACTACCACTAGCCAACAGTCAACATTGTTGGTTCATAACTAATAGTAATATCAGAATCTAAATAAACTAGTAAAGAAGTGTAAACAATGTTTATTAATCACCCTCTACTACGTTAATTAAGATTTCTTGCTTCATTACTATGCACAGTCAATTTGCAACTTTTAGTGGAATTTCTACAAATATTTGAAACTTATCAAATGTATTTGATGTTGTAGCGATGATCAATTTTACAACATTTAATCATATTCTAATTGAATCCTATTGAATATATTTAATCATGCAGTAATACCTGTATATCTCTATAAACTTCAACTCGTTCTTGGTAACATACTATCATCTTCATTCTCAGAAGCTGTCTCAGATGCAGTTTCTACCAAACCATCTTCTCTTCTAGGTGACTGATTTTGCTCTTGCACCAAAGTCCTGTCGTTTTCTTGCTCAAACAAAATCTCCGAATTCTCGTCCGCAGAAGGGCCACCATTAGGAACTTTTATAAATCCGTCTCCTCTAGGTTGGTTCATCTCAGCTTCCAAGATTCGCGATCCCGCCATTTCAAAATAGTCGGTGTCAATTTGAGGTCCTTGGAACGACGTCTTGCCCCACCAATAGTACCCCACAGTTGCATATCCAACAAAGAAGAATATGACTAGAATTGCATAGTTCATCAGGAACCAAGTAAGTCCCTTAATGACTGGTGGAAAGCAGAGTAGTACTGACAGGAAAACTACCCAGAAAATAGATAGGACATTGACAGTCCAGCCAAGACGACGTAACCTGAATACCCTACCTTTAAGTTTCCTTCTTTTGTTGAGTATGAGACAGAATATTGGTATACCGTTTGCAAGTGCTAAGCATATAACTGCTGCTCCCAAAAACAGATTAAATGCACTTGCTGATACAAGCAGTAGTAACAGTAGGATACCACACACACAGAGCAGTAGAAAAAGTGCATTTTTAGGAACAGTTGTCTCGTCAACAGAGTCGACTTCAATCCAATATTCTTTGAAAGGTAATCCACCGTCTCTTGCAAATGCATAAGTACTTCTGGAAGCAGTAGTAAGTGATCCGATAGCCTGGAAAAACACCGTGACAATCAATAGTAAAACTAATAGGAAGGAAAGCACATATGATTCAGTGCTTACCTTAAATACTAGATCAATTGGCATCACTTCAGGAGTCTTATCTAAAATCAACAGGAGATCTGGCATAATGACAAGAATTGGTATAATAAATGCAATTCCCATCAATGTTGAAAGCAAGATTGAAGATATTGCTCCCTTGGGCATGTTTCTTTCCGGATTTTTGACCTCATCTGTCATAGAAAAGAGCATACCATAACCAGTAAGTGTGAATGAGGGACTTTGAAGACCTACCAAAAATGCCATTGCATCCGGCCAACCAGATCTGGAGTTATCAAAATTAGACATAATCTTCCCTATTGGGTTTGTGTGCTTCGAGAATATAATTAATAGCACATCTATTGCTAGAATAGTGTATATTGACCATGCAATACACACTTTGTTGATTCGTTCAAGGTATTTGGAGAACTTAAAGTTAATGACCCCCACGAGTGTAAGTATGAGGAAATAAAGTGCTTCGACCAAGTACACATCCTGTTTGTAATAAGCATTTTTGAGGCCCAATACTGAGAGAATGAACTGTGAACCAGAAAATATGATGCTAACAGCGTATGTCCAATTGCCAATAAGAAGGAACCACCCAGTATACCATGAACATACCAATGAGTACTTTTCATTGCTGAGAATTGCACTGAAGTGGTAAACACCACCGGCTGTCGGATATTTCGAAATAATTTCACTCAAGCTTAGCACCACACATATGGAAAAGAATCCAGTCACTACCCATCCATATAACATGGTGACATTTCCTCCATCTATAAGTGAGATCCAGAGAGTGGATGAAATACCGAAAGGAACACCCATGAGGGTAAATCCAAGTCCAATGACTGACGTAACAGTGAGTTTTCTTTGTAAGTCCTGCTTATACTTGAAGTGTTCCACTTGCTCACCTTCGCCATCGTCATCATCTTCAAAAAATGGTCCAGTCGAAATGGTTGGGAGTTCTGGAAGATGTAGGTGATCTAAGAGACGGTAGGAGTCATGGTGTGACTCCTGTGGTTGATCCGACATCCCAACGGTATATATCCCAGTAAATTGGACAAGTATACACCCTGTGAGAAGAATTGAAGGACTTCACGTCTAATCTCGGTGATTTCTGTTTGTAATCCGCACTACTTGCAGAAGTTCCCTCGAAAAATTGTGTTTCGTCAATGAGGATTCCGCTCAACGGAGATGGCCAATATAGCAAAAAACAAAGATATCTGTACTACATTAATTCCAAAAAAAGCAACAGTTATCCGATATGGTGTAACGGCTAGCACAGTTCGCTCTCACCGAGCAGACCGGGGTTCGACTCCCCGTATCGGAGTTTTTTTTTCTTTCTGTTTTTTTTGTAGATATAGGTTACATGAATAGATCTGAGGACTTCCATCCGTACACAAGGCGTAAAAATATTTTTTCTAAGTTTCTTGCCTATTGGACTTTGTTCTATCATTGAAGGAACACCTTATTGTCCTTGGGAAAATGATAATGACTCCGTATGAATGATAAACTGCGCCATAGTTCGTATTGCAAAATGACTGCAAAAACCTTTACATAATCGCGAGTAAAATATTACATAAGCACGGAAATATTTTCAAGTTTACATAAGCGCACTATGCAATCTTAGGCATTACAGAAAGCGCTTACATCAGCGGTATTTCATTTGCATCGGAGATGCGATTATGTAAGCGTTTAGATAGTGATTTTACCATGGACCCTAAAGGGCGTTAGATTATTTCCGAAGTTCGTATGATGGCTTAATAGAACTTTGTGTCATAACGTTTAGATGCGTTAGTAGTTACTATGCATATTATGACCTTCCGAAGTTCTCAGCCTCATCTGTCAAGGGCGGAGTGTTTCACATTTAGCGCTTTCATAATCTATGCCGTGCAATGACTTGTATGGCTGATATGTTGTATAAATACTCGGTCAATATCATCATTTTAATCATCATCAACCAATTCATCAACCTATTCATCACTAATTCATCAACTAATTCATCAACCAATTCGTTAATCAATTCATCAATCAATTCTTCAATAACAATGCAAGTACCACAATTTACTGGCTGGGAGGGAACCCTCATTTTTCAAACAATCTGGTTTGCAATCATGTGGATTATCAACTGGGTGCTTCTTGCTTTTTGCATCCGGTCTAATTATAGATTCCCAAGAGGTTACAGTCTTTACTTCTGTTTGTTGACTTCGTGCAAGACTGTGGGAGGAATTTTAAGTTTGGTGGTGTTAAGAGCTTCAAAATTTAATGAGAACGTTTATATTGCCGCATACATTTTGGAGAGTGTTTCATTGGGGTTTGCGCTTCGTGCCTTGTTCTGTTTTAGTGATCACTTCTACCACTACAATGATATTATTACCAACCCAAGGCAAGTAGTTCAACTGGATGAGGAGAAATTTATAGACTCTTCGTCAGAGGAACTGCAGAAAATTAAGAAGCAGAAGATTCCACTCTTACATCCATTCACCATTCTCAATTTATTAGTTCTTGCTGGTATTATTTGCACAGCAGTAGGAGCTTCGAATGCGGTGGACTCAACTTCACCACCGGCTGAAATGAAGGTAGGTGGAATCTTATTTCTTATTGCATCAGTTATCCTGATTGGCCTTTTTATTCACCTTCATGTTACAACTAAAGCACTGAGAGTCTTATCCTTGCCATCTACTATAGCCGCATGTGTTTTGATTGTGCGGTCTATTTACGTCATTTTGGTGTCATTTAACAAGACTGGACCAATGGAACCAAGCAAGTACACTTTGCTCTTTGGTCAGTATAAGTACTTTTTGGCACTTGTCGTGTGCATGGAGGCAATATTAACCATATTACTTCCCATTAACATGTACTTGTTTGTGACAAAGGTTAGAGTTCCAAAGAGAATTTAAGTCATCAAGACAAATTATTAGAGAGAAATATATGTTATGAATGTGACTAAATGTAGAAGATGTCAACCCAAATACTTCATCACTATGGTCGTAATCATTTTAGTGTCTGTTTTCTGTTTGAACACTGGTTTTGTTTAAATGTCAATTTTTTGCAGCCAGTCTTATCAAACTGCTCAAGCTAAATTTCTGAGGTTGAAAGGGTTATCTTATTGCTACTGTCAGGAAACTTCCCGTTAGACGGTCATTTAGGATATATTGAAATAAGATGAGTTCCCTGTAAGTAGAGTTGAGGTAAGAGGCAGTCACTTGACTGACATCAAAAGAGAACATAGAGTATGTGACAAGGGATCAAAAGAGAATATATAGTATGTGACAAGGGAATTCCATTTTCCATATTGGGTCACATTTCTTCGAACATTAAATGACTATCATGGTTGCATAACTGATAACGATTCGTTTCTTTGGCTATAAACCTCCTCTACTTTTGAAGTTTATTTCAAGTGTCGGTACATGATATCTGTCTATATTCTATTTTCGTTTTATGCAAATGAGCTATTAAAAGTCGTAGTCACTGTTGTCTTCATCTTCTTGCTCAACAACAGCTTCTTTGTTTACCACAGGCAAACTAATACTATTTCCTGTCTTGAGATGTATGCTGTGAATACCTTTCATACCTTTCACCATCCCACCGACAGGCTTATATTTATCAGTAACAAGCCATTCTAACACATCTTCAATGTTCTGAATGATTTCCTCGATCAGCCAGCTTGACCTTGCTACCTTTATAGACACACAAGTACCATTTGCAGGTGGAACTATGTGAGTATTCTCCACAATCGCCTTTAACTGCTTGTAAACATACTTGGGGTCACATCTCTCATCTTTTAATCTTCCCAGCTTACTACTCCCTTTATGATTCTTTGTAAGCTCAACAAAGGGGTCTGGTTTAGCTACTTGTATCATGAGAGGAACCTTTCTGTTCTTTTGATAGAATTGTGATCCCATTACTTCTGGAAGACGCTTATGCACACGATGGTCTGCCACCACAATATCGTTCTCTTTATAGAGCTGTACCATTTTCTTTAAATTCCGCAGTATCGACTTCACCTTGCCGTACGAAATGAAATCATTGAAAATCTCTTCTGTTGGACAGCCTTTTTCCGTCAAAGTCTTGCGGTAAAGATCAACAGGGTCTTTGGTGACCATTAACACAGACTGGTCGCCTAATTTGTGAAGTTTGTGAGTCAATGGAATCACTCGTGGTGTGTAATCTTTCGAGGTAAGGAGATGTGTTCGGGTACTTATAATGAGGGTGATGATCTCATCGTGTTTGGGACCAAGTTCACCACTCAAATGCCCTTTAAGCATCTTCAAGGATGCCTTGGTAGTTTTTATTTGGTCTGCGTTGAGTTGAGGCATGGTCATCGGACTATTTTTTTTTCAGTTACCAAAATCGGTTGGTGGTCCTTCGCGACTGATGCTTTTACACTACAATCAAATTAACAGTCATTTCTTTAATTCTTTCAAGTCAATAGTTAGTTCACCATCTATTTAACCTTGAAATAGTCTACTATTTTCGTTAAGTAATCAACTTATACCACCCGACTATGCGAGTTGACCCTCGGTGAGGGTGTATCATGTGCTCAACATGTTATTAAGGCCACATGAAAGGCCATATGAAGACGTTGACTTCTTGGGCACAAGCACTGAATATTTATGTGTAGGTCTTCAATCGGTTGTCCCATTAGCAATATATGTCATTCCATTCACTTTCATCAATTAGTGAAAAGTGTTCAAGGAAGCGCTTTAGTCGCCTCTCAAAGCCCGTATCACAGCTGGACGTCTCATCATATATTTCGTCCACTTGTATACCTCTGGAAATTCCACCTTCAAATTGATTCCAATGCGGTCCACTACATTATTCCATGGAACAAAAGACAAGTCTGCAACAGTAGCACGATCTCCTACCAACCACACCGGGTAGTCAAAGTAGCGAGATTGCGATAATGGGGTTGTACCTGCACTATAAGCAGCAGCATTCTCCACATCTAAATCCATGATTAACGCCTCTCTTCTCTCAGCAAGAGCCATTTCAATAACTCCATAAACCCTTCTCACTTCATCTGTATACCGCTCCACCGCCAGCGGTACTGGGCTCAGGTGGAAATACCGGAAATGCAAGGCTTGACCAATCATTGGTGCATGCCCTGAGGTTTGGAAGAATAACCAGCTTGAAATCTGCAGCAGTTCGATTAAGTTGTCGCTCCATAAGGCACACTCTCCATTTTCTTTCAAATATTTCAGCACCAAGTATAAGATGATTGCTCCCGATTCCCATATGGACGTATTGTCATTGACGTGATCAATTAATGCCGGAACTCTAGCGTTTGGATTTATGGTGACGAACTCCGGTGCCCTCTGCTCCCCGTTGTTAAAATCGAGGAAAATTGTTTGGAAGGGCAAATTCAATTCCGACAATATTATAGCTACTTTAAAACCGTTCGGGGCACTTCTGTGTGAAAAAAGGGTGTATCCCTCCAGAGGTTGATTTTGGAAGAAGTGAGTGATGCGCAGTTGCTGTTGACCTGTTGCTTCCGATTGGAGCTGTTGCTGTAACAAATTAAGGTTAACCTCATTTTGTTGTTGGTCGGCGAGAGACACTGACTTTAAGCCTGCAGAGAGATTCAGAATCGTCTGCTTCTGACGCTGGTCGTCATTCTGATTGCCATTCTGATTGCTTACGTGCGATGTAGACATAGCCGACTGGTAATCCTGTGACCCTGGTAACTAATTTCTCAAATTGGTCAACCAGATTTTTTTCCTTGGTGAGACATTGGTACGCACACTACAAAATTCACACTGAGGGGACGAATAGGGAGTTGTTGGCCTCAGGGTCATGAACATCTCTTGGGCAATTTGCGGCGTAATCGCTGGCGACTGCCATTCTGGGACGTGAAACCCCACTAATTACTTACCCTCCCGAAAAGAACAACACGACTTATTTGAATGCCAGCCACAGATGACTCAAGGATTTATTCTCATTCCCGTGATTCCGAGCCGCACTGAAGCCACTGGACACATCAAGCATGATTTCTCTCCACGTGAAATGTAATTATCCAGATAAGAATATTTTGATATCTTCGTCACGTGCACCGAAGAGATAAACGCTGAATTGATTAGATAGAAGCGGATATATTGAAAGGTATCTATGACGGTAAACAAGCACATCGCAATTGTGGTATGTGACACCCCAATCCCCGAATTAGCACCTAAATACGGTGACTTTGGTCAAAATATTACTGATTTACTCAATTCAACCCAGATGGTCAACGATGTGAGAATCCTTAGTTATCATATCTGTGGTGACAACAAGGATGCCATTGAGCTGGAATATGAAAGGCTTACTTTGGAGATTAACGAATCCAATGTTATTGGCGTTATATTGAGTGGTGGCCGAGGCGATGCATTCTCAAAGGATGATTGGGTGATTCGGTTGGACAGATTCTTGGAAGATGTTCTTTTAACTTCAGGAGTTCCAATTACAGGAATATGCTTTGGTCACCAAATATTGGCGAAGTTGCTTGGTTGCCCAGTTGGAAGGAGCTCCAATGGATGGGAATGTGGAGTTACCAAAATTTGTGTCAGCCCTGAAGCAAAACCTCTTCTTGAGACATATGGTATCGCTAATACAGACCTGTTCAACTTATCCGAATTCCACCAAGATCATGTTTATTCATTACCTGAACCTCAACGAGACTCTACGTTTGTCAATTTAGGAACTCTGGACAGATGCCAAATACAGGGAATGGTTACTAAAGAAGGCCCATTGAAGATTTTGACATTCCAAGGCCATCCAGAATTTGGATCACAATACATGTTAGAAATGCTTGATCTCAATCACAAGAAAGGTAAGCTCTCTGAAAAGCAGTTTAGAGAATTTACAGACAACACATCAGCTTTGCACAATGAGGGCGCTTCCATGGCAAAGGCTATTGTCTCTTTCTTCAAGACAAACAATTAAGTTTTCCGATGGACGTCACCACTGTACGTCTGACCTCATGAGAGATCCATTATAGACTAGCTAGTACTTATACTAGCAAATGCTCACTAGTCTAGCGAATACTCACTAGTCTAGCAAGTTCTTGGATTAGCAAATGTTTTCTCGACTAGCGATGTTTTATAAATGAATTCGTTAGACTATTGATATAGAAAATCTTGCTATATAATTATAATACTATAAAAGTGAATGCTTTATTGATTGATGTACATAACTCGTAATTATTTAAAATTCACGTCTTGTGGGATCAACAATACTGAATCCTTGCAATTTACCACCTCTTCCTCCAGTGCCTTCCATTTTGCTCATTTTTGCGTTCATCTCCCTCATGTCCTCATACTTCTTTTCCAATATTCTAATCTTGTCCTGTGCAGCTCTTAATTCATATTCATGCTTTCTGGTTAATTGTGTGACAACATCTCTCAACTCATCTCTTTGACTACGAATCTTTGTGATATCGTAGTCACCAGTAAAAACATTATCCTTAGCATCAGGAGTCGCTAACAGCATCTGTTTCTGGCCATAAATTTCATCATCGTAGTCCAGCAGCAGCTCCTTGTCATCTTCCTCATCACGCTTCTTTTCTAACTCGGGGATGACACGCAATTTCAAGTCGGTGACTTCCTTTAATAAGTCGTTATACTTGCTAGCCAAATCGCGATCGTTCCCGTTATTCTGCAGCTGATACTCTGCAAGTTTATCTTCCAACTGGGCAACCATATCTGTTTTAATAAGGAGTTGCTTGTATATATCGTCCTTTTCGTAATTGATCTGGAGAAGGCTTGGGCTTTGGTTATGTTCATGCAAAAGCACATGCTCTTCGGCTATGATGCGATGACGTCTTTCTTCATTTAATTTCGCTTGAAGTTCACTAAGATGTTGCAGGTGCTGAAGAACTGTGTTCGGCGACTTGAGTTCCAAATCCAGCGAGAGTTCGCGTTTGATGCACATTGCAAGCTCGGTTGTCACGAGCTCGAGTTCGTCGAGAAGTTCATTATTGCAGTTCATAATCCTGAGATCTTTCTTGGTGAATGTGAGAGATGAGCTTCCACTTGGAGACGTTGGTGACATCTCGGTAGTGTCATCTGAGTTAGAGATAGAAGGAGCCTTTGCAGACGACGAAGTCCGCAAAAATCTATCTCCAACTTGTCTCAACTGCCTCTCTCTCAGTTCCGGCTGAACTTCTTCTTTTCCGTAGTCGGTATCTTTCTGCGTATTCATCTCTCTTTCATTGGCCACCTGCGCTGATTTTTGCTCCTCAGCTTCAGCTTGTAATCTTTGCTCCTCAGCTTCAGCTTGTAATCTTTTTTGCTCAGCTTCAGCACGTAATCTTTGTTCCTCAGCTTCAGCTTGTAATCTTTGCGCTTCAGCCTGTTTCTCCTCTTCCTCTTGACGAATTCTTTCGTCTTCTTCTTTCTTTGCTGCATCGAACTCTGCACGCTTGTGTTCATTTTCTTTAGCGTCGTTCGTGACATCTTTGCTCTGACGCCTGAAAAGCTTTATCAGGAACCTCTTCTTGTCTTCAGGTTCTTCTGCAATAGAGCTCCGAATGCTACCCTTCAGTGAAACCCTATCTTGTCTTTCTTTCTTTTCATCTCTATTCCTGAAATTGTTGAATGCAGTGTTGGCCACCAACAGTTGAATGCTTCTTGATCGCAGCATCCAACCTGAATCTTTCTGGGAATCGTTATCATCTCCCAAACCGCTCTTGTTGTCAAACTCGCTTGCAGTGTAGAAGACATCCTTTGAGTTAGTTGCACCAACATTTTTGTACTTTTCCCTGTTTTCCCTCTTCTTGACTGGAGAATCATCGTCTGTGATCACGGACTTACGTGAACCATCCTTCTTAACATTGAACAGTGGAGACTCTTCGTTTTCATTGAATAAATTAATCTTGCGGAGACGAACCGAGTTGGATGTTTTGAGCGTCAGTTTGCGCGAGAGATCTCCCTCGTAAACAGATTCAGTGTCAGAACTTTCCTTTTCAAATTTCTTTTGATTTTGATCAGGTTTAGCAGTATCACCTGAAAAGTTTGCAGGGATAGGAGGTGAATCATAACGAAGATCTTCATTGATGTTCTCAGGTGCATCCAATCCCAAATCCCGCGAGGTTCGATTTTCTCCCTCACTTATCGAGGAAAGCTGAGGCTGTGAGCTCATGCTATGCGCCATTGGTAGACTTGCATTACTACCAGTGTGGTTACCTTGACCAGGATTGACTGGAGCTGCTGCAAAATTTCCGTTATCCACATTGGCTTGGTAGTGCCCAGGAGCAGGTGGCTGCCCATTATACTGACCAGTTGGAACATTTGGATTTGGGACATTCGGGTTGGGGACATTTGGATTGGGACCATTAGGATTGAATTGACCATTTGGTACTTTTGGATTGAACTGACCATTTGGTACGTTTGGGTTGAATTGACCATTTGGTGCGTTTGGGTTGAATTGGCCATTTGGTACGTTCGGGTTGAACTGCGCATTCATAGGTGGACCTTGCGGATATCTAGGCTGGGCACCCTGCATATATTGCCAATGACCTTGACCTTGACCTTGATAACCCATGAACTGTCCATTTGGGTGAGGTGCACCCATGCTCATAGGGCCATTTGGTCCATGAGGCATAGGATGAGGTCCACTAGCCAATGAACCTGCTCTCGAATACCCGTACCCAGGAGCAACCGGCCCATTGCCAAACCCCTGACCTGATTGTGGACCAAAACCTTGACCAGCCTGTCCTGGACCGTACATTGGTCCAGTTGGACGCAAACTCATGGCTCTCGGGCCCATTCCCTGTCCCATGGTCATCAGCCTTCCACCCTGAGGGTAGGCATTCTGCTGTTGGAATGTGTTTGTACCGGCGGTTAATGACATTGCACGTGCACCACTAGCGAAAGCAGCCTTCTTCATCTGGTTCATTTGCTTTCTATATTCGATGTTGCTGTTGGCTTTACTATTGATGGGTTGACCTATTGTAGGGATAATAGGTGTAGTGTCGAGGGTCTTTGCACCATATGGACCTCTGTCTCGGATATGGGTAATATCATCAAATGAAAGAGCCGTTCCGTTGGTGAGGTCCTGGATGTCTGCTCCTTGGTCATCATCGAAATTGGGGGCCAAACCGTTGTTAGAACGATTGCGTCTAAAGAGCTTATTCATGGTGGACTGTGACGTGATCGACATGTTCCTCGAGGAGCTCGAGGCTCCCGTGGTTGGGAGAGGAGTCATGAGATCATGGTTGGAATATTGTTGACCTCCTGCGTACTGTTGGAATCCCTGATTCTGGGCCATATGTGGGTTGATCTGACCAATCTGGCCACTTGCAGGGTTCTCATTGTCCAAGATCTGCTGTCTTAGCAGCGATTTGCCTAGGGTAGCGGTAGCAGCGTCCATGTGTATATTTTGAGACAGAAAAATTTGGGAAAAGGGAATTTCTCAGGACGCGTATAAAATGAAGTGATGCCTAGAGGTGCACAACCTCGATCTTGCGCGACGAAATTTCATCAATAGAGATAGACGAATTAGGCTACGATGTCACTATGCTAAAATGGTGTCGTCATGTATAGATTCATAAGTACCAGGTGGTTTTCATAAGTGTAAAAAAACGCCTGTGCTAATTATAGCTCAAGAGTAAATGTTATCATTACTGACAGCGATGAACTAACAGATCAATAGTTCAGCCTCCGGTCATTCCTTCGACTACATACGATTTCCGGAACTACAAGCTCTCGTGGCAGTGAAATTCATGCCTGAAACACTGCTGGATGCGGTTTGGAGCGCTGACCGACATTTCAGGAAGCTTTTTTTTTTAAGCTTCATCTAGAAATTTATGTAGAAATCACGGGCACTGCACTATCAAGGAACCACGCGCAATCTGACTAGAAGCTTTTGTACACGAATCAATCCGGGATATATCGGCAATGTCTGACGAAAGATCCAATCAATATATACCACATACACAATCACATGCACTGTATTCACCCATATACAGTGGACTGTACCTCCAACCAGTACAGAACAAGAGACGGAAAAAGAAGCAGTACTTCACCAAAGATGTTGAGAACTTACTCTATGCACTTGGAGATGGGCCTGTTTCTACAGATGCCACTATCCAAGCACTAGATGAGCTCTTACATGAGTATCTTGTGGATACTTGCCATGATTTGATGTTGTATGCGAAATCGCAAGGGAGAACCCGAATCAAAATGAACGACTTGGTATTTGTGCTGAGAAACGACCCATTGAAGTTGGCAAGATACCAATACGTCATCACCCAGAACTCGTACATTAAGAAGATGAAGCAGATGATAAAGGATAAGTACTTGGGATCTGAGGAGAAGAGAGGCAGAAAGGGTGAAGAGGAGGAATTTGAGGAGTTTGATGACGAAGATGAAGAGGAAGAAGAGGAGGAAGGTGACAAGAAAAAGCGTAAGAAGGCCAAGAAGGAAAAGGATTAAGAAAAAGAAGGAAAGGGTAATTAAAGAAGAATGAAAGGATAATAGCATCCATGGAATATGATACTATCATTTGTATCATAACGAGTGCAGGTCCCTCCATGTTCCAAATGCTACAAAGTATCATCATAAATCATACAGTATGTCAAAGATCATATGTCAAAGGTCATATGTCAAAGGTCATATGTCAAAGGTCATATGTCAAAGATCATACGTCAAAGATCATACGTCAAAGATCATACGTCAAAGATCATACGTCAAAGATCATATGTTGATGATTATAGTATGTTGATGATCATACTATATTGACAATCATTCTGTATTGACAGTATGTCAAAGATGACCGACATGTTTTATCATCTATTTGAAACATTCTTCATATGTTGAATGTCCTAGATTTCTCAATATTATGGAAGGTCTTACAAGTGACTTGTCCTCGGTGCATTGTATAATTGTATATAGACGAAGAATATCCCCAGGATAATTGAATGCTACTTCCCCACTTTAAATGTACTACTTCACCAACTCACCAGTCCTCTTACCATTCCACTATGTACTACCCACTATTAATCTTAACGATCCCACTATGTCACCACTCCTCATGGCCATTCCACTTACCACTCCTCTTTCTTTAAATCCACCTTAGCCACAATATTATAGCGTTTCTTGAAAAACACGATCCATTGATCAATGATAGCATTCTGTTTGTCATCCAAGTCGTCGGCATACCATGTAGTTGCCAAGAGACTACCCTCTTCGGCCTCGTCGATTTTCAATTCAAACCGGTTGAATCCTAGTAACCTCGTAATATCTTTCCCAGTGAGTCTATGGTAGCTCTTTCCAGGGGCATACAGCTTCTCATTGGATGTGACATCAAACACGATACCTCGGATCAGTACGTAAACTTTAGGATTTTTAATTCCATCGAATTGCTTAAGATCCTTGAGGGTATACTCAGGGAGAGTGTCGAAATCTACCTTGGAATTATACTCTTCAAATTGGGTGGGTTCTGACATGGGGAAAAACGAGATCAAAAGGCTGAAAAGCAAAATTGGTGGAAAATGGTTCGCCAGCCACAATGGTAAAAACAAGTGGGGGAAGAAGAGTCAAGAATTTCACCAACAGAAACAGGAATCGATAGAATTGAGTGAAGAGAGTCGTAGTTTCATGAAGATAATCTAGTAATTGAATAGTTTATCTCGCAATTGAAACTAATACTTGTTTATAAGATTTATCATGTAATGTAATCTATGTCATTTGTTGTCTATATCCCTTATATGTTCTCAATATCCTTTATATATCGTCATTCTCTATATTTTGTATATGACGTTCCATCTCTATGGTGGAAATCATTCTCTAATTATCACGATTATTTGCAACTTTTTGGATTATCGATTTGGCAAAATATTCCTGGCATCTCCAATATTTAATCACAACTTCTATGCCCTCAGAAACCGAGAAGTACCCCGTGAGGATTCAAAAACTTTTCACACCAAAGTTACCTCCAGTATACACCAAACCAGCCGACTACCCCATTGAAAGAAGATGTACTTCACTGATCACACCGATATCACAGTGGAAAGAACAGTATGCTGCATACGTGAAAGAACTCACAACACTCGATGAAAACCAACCCAGAACCATCAGTGCCACCCAAAGCGCTCAAGAAAAAGCCAAGAAAAGAAGAGAGGCCATAAAAAACTCGTTACTGCGGCAGCAGAATGAATGGGCACCTCCAAATATCGACAAATCACCTTACAATACAGTATTTGTACTGAGATTGGACTATTCAGCCACAGAGTTGGATTTATCAGAGGCATTCAAGTCATATGGAGTGATCGAGTCTATAAAGATCATACGTGACCATGATGGGAAGTCCCGAGGATACGGCTTTGTTGTATTCGAAAGAGATTCCGATGCTCTGGCATGTGTCCAAGAACTCGCTCGTACTGGCGTGCAAGTCATTTCACTGGCTACTGGTAAGTCACGCGCAGCATTGGTAGATATCGAAAGAGGAAGAATAGTAAGGAATTGGAAACCAAGCCGATTGGGTGGGGGTCATGGAGGTAGACACTATACAAAACCAACTGGAAGGATAAATCCAATGGCTTCTGCCGCAGCTTCAGGAAGGCGAATTAATATTCAACAAAATTATCAAGCTCAACATGGACATCGTGGTGGATACCAGAACCAGTATCTGGCAGGACTGTATAATAGCAGACATTCGACTGGGTATCTGGGAAGTCATCAAGCATCCGCAATACCACCTCGCCCTGCAAAACCTCAGTCAGTACGTGATAAATACGCCAAGTACAACTATTAGGGTGGGTATAATGAGAAGAAAATACAACTTATGAACAAGTTAGACAAAAGAACGATGAATAGAAGCAGTCCAAAAAGGATGAATGAAGCAGTCCAAAAAGGATTAATGAAGCAGTCCAAAAAGGATGAATAGAACAGTCTAAAGAAGGATGAAGCAGTCCAAAAAGGATGAATGAAGCAGTCGAAAAAGGATGAATAGAAACAGTCTAAAGAAGAATGAAGCAGTCCAAAAAGGATGAATGTGGGGGAGTTGTTCAAAAAAGTGGTTGGATAAAAAAGGATTAGTTATAATGATGGGACCAACGATCTCAAGGGGAGTTACATTGTTGGAATCAGCCGTTTAAGTAGAATTAGCAAGATCTGGCAAAGCTTTTGTGACGGGGAATTTGATAGCATTAGTGACAAGAGAAATGATGTAAATGGATGCATAGATGAATGATAGATAGAGTTTTTAGATAGATATAATTCTTGGATAGATATACTTTTGGTTTGATAGAGTTCTTGGATTGATAGAGTTCTTGGATTGATAGAGTTCTTGGATTGATAGAGTTCTTGGATTGATAGAGTTGTTGCATGCACGGCAGTGAAATTGTAGAAGTTTCAGTTTAATTCGCAGTCTTTTTTCCATTAAATTTACCTCCACTTATCTCATGAGCAACCCAAAGCGAAGTTTAACAGACGAAGACGGAGCAGATGCCGTCAAAAGACACAGATCTGATAGCAATGATGAGGTCACATCCCTCCGTGAACGCAATGCAAACTTAGAAAAGAGGGTGAAAGAGTTAGAGGCAAAGGTTCAAGAGTTAGAATCGAAGAAGGATAGTGAACAAAAGAGCACTCCAAGTGAATCTTCCAAGGAAGAGAACAAGGTGGAGACAACAACATCTAATATCAAGAAGGATGAATTATCGACTCCACAAGAAACAGATGCATCGAAGGCGAATCCTACTCTTAAACCAAAAGCCACTTTTGGTGCATCTCTGTTCAAAATCGGCCCTGTTGTTGTAACACCACAGAACCTGTTCGAAACACCAACTGTTCCAAATACAGTCAAGAAGCCAGAAACTCCAGTATTTGGTCTGCAATCGTCATTTAATAAGAGCACACCAAGTTTTGGATCCACGACCAAGTTTGGTAGCCCTGTTGATCTCTCCAACAAGCCAAATGTTTTCGATGCAGAGAAGAAGAAGTCATCTTTCGGATCCAACTCTAAGTTTGCCAATGCATTGGAGAACCAGCTCCGCAAGAAGTCGTTTTTAGATGAGCCCACGGAGGTTACGAAGCAGGAGCCAAAACAACCACAGTTCAAGCAGGTCGACTTGGAGAAGACGGAAATCACAACAGGAGAGGAGGATGAAGTTAGTAAATTTAACGCAACGTGCAAGCTATTCGAGCTTGATCTCACTAAAGTTCTGGAAGGATGGAAGGAGCGTGGATTAGGACCTGTTCATGTCAACCATCTGAAGAAAGAACCTATTCTGGGTAGAATAGTAATGAGATCACAAGGATTGTTAAGAGTGGTTTTGAACTATAAGATACAACCGGATACGAAATTGATGTTGGGATTGGAGGCGAGCTTGACCCCAGGTAAGTACTTGAGATTGAACCTGGTGGGAAGTTCTGGAAACCCATCGCAATATTTGTTGAAGTTTGGAAATGAAACTATCAGAACGGACTTTGTGAATGCTGTGGAAGCAGTCAAAGCGGACTTGTCTTAAGAGAAGATAAGATTTGATCCTGATTAAGAGGTAAATAGACTTAACAGCGTTGGCTGATCAACTATTAGCTGTGATTCTACAGGCACATATAGGAAGTAATAGAATTCCTTGTGTATTAAGAGGAAGTCATGTAACCCATAGGAAACATAATATAATTCTTGTGGATATGTAACCCATAGGGAACATAATATAATTCTTGTGGATATGTAACCCATAGGGAACATAATATAATTCTTATGGATATGTAACCCATAGGGAACATAATAGGCGACATAATAGTCTCTCTTGAGTATTAAGAAGAAGTCATGTAAGTGCTAATGTACATTTATGCGAGTTTAAAAGCGACTGAGCAAATGGTGGAGCCTTCCACACCGCCGAATTCAAACCTTGGGTATTGTATATTCTTCCAGACTTGCAAGCCTCTAGATCCGTCTCCAACGATCACTTTTATGAGTTCTTTTTCAGTAAAGTTGCAAGAGGTTAAAATAAGAACAGACCCTGGTTTCATCATCTGAACAACTTGGTCTGCATACACATCCATGCCGATTTTTCCTGAAAACTCTTCTATAGGGTCTTGATTAAGAGCGATAGCATCTAATGTTCCCTTATCAAGCAAAATATCGAACTTGTTCTTGAGGTATGGGTTTCCCTTGGCTAAAAGATCCACTTGGTCAAAACTGAACTTTGACACATCGTCATGATTCGCTTCTAAAATCTTTCTAGCAAAGTCGACTGAATCTGGTGAATAGTCAATCCCTGTAAAGTGGAAATTTCCTGGGGTCTGCTCTTCCACTATTTCTTCTTGTAACAGGAAGAGGAGATGCCCATTTCCAGTGCCTAGGTCGAGGAAACGGATGGTTGTCGATTCATCTTGTGATTCTTGAAATGGGAATAAGCTATCTTCCAAGTTTTCGAGAACAAACCTCACCATCTTAGTCTCGGCATCGGAGTCATCAAACCAACATTCACCAGTGTCATCTTGGTTGTGGGTAAAGTTATTGATCTCCTTCTTGTAAAAGTTGTTCCAACTATAGAGGTTAGAAAAGATGTTGGCGGCAAGTGAAATGAACTTACTATTCTTGTGTGCCCAACTTGGACAGGTTTAGTCTGATTTCGTCGGACATTTGTTAAAGTGCACTGGATGGAAAATCCAGGTCGCGATCAAACTTTAAAATTGGAGAAATATCAACGCGTATCTGCCATGGAAATCGAAGAGGTGTCTCCAGAGGAGATATCATCGTCGATACCTTCGGAAGCTCAAAGCAAGTACAGGATATGGAAGAAAAATGCTCCATTTCTATATGACTACCTTTCCACACATTCGCTTCTTTGGCCATCACTCACAGTACTGTTCTTCCCCGACTTGGAACAATCTGGTAAGATACAATCACAACGTATTCTTCATGGTTCGTTTACATTAGGGCAAAATATCGATAGTATATCCATTGTTCAACTGTCTCATGTGGCGGATTTGAACAGCGGTCTAGGCATGCACAAGCTCGATTTCAATCCAGACAAAGAAGAATTCCAGTGGACGGGCGAAACACCACAAGCAGGATTGAAAGTGCTCCAAAAGATCAATCAGTTAGGTGATGTGAATAACGTGAAGTACATGCCGCAGAATCCAAATATTCTTGGTAGTGTGAATAGCTTGGGCGATATTGCAATCTTTGAGAGATCCAAACATCCTAGCTTCAGAAAGAAGATTGAACTGAACGGTATAAACAAACCCGACATAATACTAAAGGAGCATCACAAGAAGGATAAATCAGAGATATTTGCTTTGGATTGGAATAGTCAGCTAGAGGGAATGCTCATTACAGGAAACATGAATGGCGACGTTAACATATTTGACATAAAAAAGGACTACAAACTGGGAGGTTCCGAGGTGGGAAATTCAGATTACTATGATAACGCATCTGGTGTTAATGACATTGAATGGTTTCCAGGTCATGCACATTTATTTAGCCTAGGTGATGAACTGGGTTACGTAAAGATGTACGACACAAGAACAAAAGGTGAAGTCAAGAGCATTAATGCTTCCACAGTTGGTGTGAACAGCTTACATGTGAACCCATTGAATCCACTGTGTTTGGTTTCTGGTGATAGTCAAGGAGTTGTAAAAATCTGGGACTTGAGAAGCGATCTGTGCTTTAATACAATCTCTTCACATACAGAATCCATAACTCAAGTGAAATGGAACCCAGTAATCGGAGCTGTCTTTGGTGTGTCTTCAACAGATGGTACTGTTGGATTATACGATGCTGAAAAGGGCCAATTATTCTCTCACACTGGCCACATGTTAGGCGTGAATGATTTTGACTGGTCGATGCATGACGCCTGGATGGTTGCAAGTGTGAGTGATGATAACTCGATACATATATGGAAACCTGCCACAAACATCGTGAGCGGGTATTAATTGTATTTATATAAGGTCAAGATGAATTGTATATGATTTCTCAATGTCTCTTAAGGTTCTCTGAATAAACATTTCTGACCTCTTGTCCGGATCATATAGGTTAAAATGTCTTTGCAACATCCCCTTGGCTCAATTCTACATGGTTTCAGTATCATCAATATCAGTTTTCATCTATCTAGTTCTTGGCGAACAACTTCTCAACCTCAGCAACAGACTCGGCCAACACCTTGTCCTGGAACTTTGGAGTGGCAATCTCGGCATTAACCTTCTCCAAGACAGACTTGATCAATTGCTCCTGCTCCATCTGTCTCTGTGCCTGCTCGAATCTGACCCACGAGTCCAAGGTGCTCTTGGCTTCAGCAGCGACAGCAATCTTCTGCTTCAACTCGAAAGCGTTAGCCTCCAACTGAGCAGTCTCCTTAGAGACAGCAAACAAGGACTTGGTAGTGGCAACGACGTCCTTCAATTGGGAAACAGCAAGCACTCTGTCCTTGACAGCGTTGACGTGCTTGGATCTGGATTCGTTCAACAAATCGTTAACCTTCTTGACCTCACCATCAGCCCACTCGGTGTACAATGGAGCAACGGCCTTGGCACAGAGGGCAGCGAAAGCACCGAAAGTGACGACCAAGATGGTTTCGTCGTGGATGATCAACAACTCGTTGGAGATACCGTAGATGGCAGCAGCGGCACTGGTAGCAAGAACACCAGTCTTAGAAAGAAGGGAGTTACCTGGGAGGGCGTCAACAATGGAAGCAGCCTTCTCCTTTGGCTCAACAGGAGTAGACAACAAACGAGTCCTATATTTGTTAGTATTGATACACGCGTTAGCTCAAGTCGTCAAATCAGGAATTTTGAAGGAGTGATAAACATGTAGTGGGACTAGTGTGTCTTTATGGACAGACTCTTTGGAATTGCATTCTTGTTCATATTTCCTCAATTGTTGTGTGAGAGGTTGTTGATTCGTAAATGGTGGTGATGTGAAATAAGTCTCTCATTGGCGTATCCCTCGACTTGAGCTTCTTAAAGGTTGTAATGAACTTACTGAGTGCGCATGGCCGACATGACCGATGGGCGGGCAGCTCTCAAGGCAATTCTGTTGATCATGGACATGGTTGTGGTTGTAATCGAATTGAAGATTGAAGATTTTTTTTGTCTAGTTGGTCGGGAAAGAAAAAGAATTGGGTTTTTTGATTGGCCGGTACAGACTTCCTTTTTTGGATGTATTCTAAAAATGTACACACCAAGAATATAGACGATCATCTAAGATCCTTTACACCTTATCAATGATAACCATAATCTTTTACTTTTCATGAGTGTTTATCATTTTACTAACATCAACCCTACTATTCATACTACTATTCATCCTACTATTCATCCTACTATTCATCAATTTTACTATTCATCAATCCTTTCATTAATCACCCTTTACTGTACAAATTCTACCCACTACATTGATAACTTTATTGATACTTTATTCATTACCCTATATTACCGTTTACCTTTATCATAACCTTAATGCAGAACTCCTACGATGAGTGGTTCTATATCAGTTCAGTTTCTATTCATGAGCCACCAGCTCCTGATATTGCTCTTGAGCAATCTTTAGTATTGCCGCGTCTGTCTTTGATTTTGCCATTTGTAAGTAATGAGAGATTCCTTTCTTGAGGTCCTGTGTGAGTATTGAAGTGTCTTTTGTTGATTCCTCTGGGAGAACGCTATTGGCCTCCTGCCTTGATTCATTTAGTATTGCTTGTTGTATCTCTGCTGAAAGAGCTTCTACCGTCTTAGTGCCTATTGTCAATGTTGGTGGTTGCAGTAAATCCACATCATGATCTGGAACTTCTTCTTTAGTAGGTTCCTTGGGAACTTCTTCGGGTTTGGGCTGAGTATTGTTTCTACCTTTTCTTAAGGCTGCTAAACGCGCTCTTCTATCTTCACTCATGTCTGAAAAATCAACTTTTTGTGGTGGATGAGATAAATGAGACAAGAGTTGAATGAGTTAGCAAAAATTGTTGAAAGAGAAAGACTAAGAGAACTGTGGTTGGAAGAGACTACTTAGAGTACTAGAGTTAGAACATGAGAGAGAACACCAAGACTATTCTACGTATTAATGTTTAGTTCATATAATCATATCCTATCCTATGCTCGGTATTAACGGCACCAGTCCGAAAATACAATGAAAAACTCCCCATATCGTAGCTAAATCTTCAACTCATCATGTTATCTTGCAAAACACCCATAACTTAGTGCCATTACCATAATCCAGTCAGTAATAGCTACACAAGTATCGTGCCTAAATAATCTTTCGCAATAGTTTCAAAGAAATCTTCGGGTATTCTCATGTGCTCGGCATCGACATTCAAAAAGTCGATTTTTCCTTCTTCGTAGAGCTTCTGAAGACCAAGTAAATCCCATTTATAGATTCTAGTTTGTTCAAATGGTATTTGTTCTTCCTTAGATCTATCCCAGAAATGTGCCAGTTGCTTTGGTACTAACGTCGTATCCTGTTCAAAAGCAACGAGAACTAACTTTTCCAAAGCTTCCATGTTGCGCTTATAAGAGGGACGGAAAATGGTCGGCCTTTCATTGTTGATGCTGGATAAAAAGTTCGAATGGAGCACATAATTATCAAAATCATCTGGATCCCTAAAGTACTGAGCAGGGATAACAGTTTTCTGAACCCTGTCCATCCATACTTGACTCTTCAATATCTGATTTCTTCTCTGGCATAACCAGTCATTTTTATTCCGACATAATGGGAGTTCCAGAACACCCATATGTGGTGACCCAAATGTGATCAACTTGTGGATTTTCACCAATGTACATCTTTCAACCAAGGCTCGCAAAAAGAGTCCACCTTGTGAAAAGCCAATAGCATCAAAACCGAGCTTGAGTTCAGGTATTTCCAGTAACTGCTCACATGCAGTGTCTAACTCGTCGTTTGCATCTCCAAACATCAGCCTCTGTTGATCCCTGCCAGGATCAAGATCCAAATATATCGGATGCACAAAGATCCCCGGATACATAGAGTTGAGGAGTTCCTTTGTATTGTGGATACCAGACGCGTTGTAGTTATCACCTAGCCCATGCCATATTACTACCGGACGATATATCAGATCGGAATCTTGCAGGGTTGATTTTATGTTATGTTCCGAAAAGATCCCCTCGGAGTTAAAGGGATGTTGTTCCGATCCAAAAGATGAATGAGGTACTATATCAACCTCTTGACTAGGTAGGTCGCCACCTAAGAAAGCAAACACGTTCAAGACTGTTAATACATCGGGTAATTGCATACTGATTCTATAGTGCTTGGAAAAAAATTAAGGAGTGACTAAGAAAAAGGAGTGAAATCTCCCTTACAACCTCCACAAAATTATGTAAGTCATCAGATGAGTTTAAAAGTTAAGATTTGGTTTTCAATTGATAGGATCAAATAAGGTAATGGTGATTTTATGACATGATCCTATGCATGGCAGATTTATTTACGGTAGATGAAATTTCAATGCTGATTTCATCCTTTGAAGTTTCTACTTAATGTCCTCGATATGCTTGCCAAAAGCCTCCCAGGTCTTTCTAGCTTCATCATCCATCTCGTCTCTAGCCATCACTAACTCCAATCCTCTGTTTCCCAATTGTTTAATAACTTTGATACGGTTTTCGTGAGATTCGCTTACTTGCGCAGATGCCTTCTCCGAGAGCTTCTTGTTGAGATGTCCCTTCAACTTCTCAACAACCTCTGTATCGCGTGCAAATAACTCAGAAATTTCCGTATCGTGATTGTTGGCGAAGTGCACTAAAGTGAGACATGACAAAATCACTATATCGATCTGTTCGTCAGACAATCCAAACTCGATTATACTGACGGCAATTTTGCTAACATCGATATTATGTACCCGCAATGTACTCCGACTGAGAGATCCAATGCCATATAAGAACTCATAAGACAACTTACGAATTTCAAGGCCCTCGTCCATAACATAGGTATATGGTCCCATTTTGATCTTCTTCTTGAATGCATCTTCCAGCTTAAGTTGTTTGTACACTTGGGGCAAGACTTCGTTTGACAACCTCGGTAATAAGAGCAGAGGCTTGTTGTGCAAACACGTGAGCAAGATGCCCACAATGAGTTGTTTGAGGTCAATTTCCAAAATATCCAACCATTCCAAGCACAGACTGAGCAAGTGATTAAGGGTCTCGTCATCATCAAGTACTTTAATGAGCAGCTTGATAACAACACTTGTGGTATAAGTGAGAGACAATTTCTCGGCCGGCTCAGAAAGAATTGGACGTCCAGTAACAATCTCACTCAAGTATTTCTCGGGGTTTTGAATTGCTATCATACTGAGTAAGTCACCAGTATTGCGCAATTCACCGCAAACAGAGTGGTCAAATTCTAACTGAGATACTTTTTCCCAAAGTGCCTTCCAAATGGTTTCAATTGCACCCGTTTGTTTTTGGACCACGGTCTTGAGTGCAGTCACGACGTATGTTCTTGAGTTGCTGTACTCTGGGTCTTTATAATACTCCAATAACTCGTGCAATTTAGTTTCGTTTTGCACAACCGCACCGATTGTTGCCGCTAAGGCCTGTTTTAAGACCTCAGCGCTATTGTTTGTCAAATCCTTGTCATCAACACTGGTGTTCTTCGACTGTCCAAGCTCGTTCATAAGCACGAGGACGTGTGCGACATCGACATTATTCAACGGGATGTGCTCAGCACAAAAGCCTAAAAATTGGATAGCAAAGTAGATTTCTGGAATGTCAACAAGTTGAGAAGATGTTGATTGTGCCAACTCTTGCTCTCTGACCGAGATTTCTCTTTCAAGGTTGTTTTCAATTGCAATAACTGCGAGTGCCTTAGCATGCAATGGCAGCGTTAAGTTCAATCTTTCTTGCCATGAAGCAAATAACTCAGGAACACCCTTCACGGCACGGTGTAACAATGCAAAGAAGGCATCGTCAGTAGCATCAATTCTCTCTTCAGAGATCAACGACAAAAGGCTTGTTAAAAGGTTTTCGGAATACGCTTCTTTAAATACTGAATCCAACGCCAAGATCTTGAAGACAAGATCCAAGACGATTGTGGACGTACTCGAAGAAATAAGTTTTGTCAACTCCGTGGTGACCTCCGTGGGCAATCTCGCGCCTGAGTTACCAGCCCAGGCATATAAAAGCTGCAATGCTAATTGCTGGAGGAGTTCATCTTGAATTGATTCACCTGAAATCCATAAGGCAAGACGCTCACTGACATTCTGTGGGATTCCCAGCTGAAGTTTACCTTCATCCGCAAGCTTAATCAAAACCTCCAAACCTGGTTTACAAGTGCTATCGCTCTGAAGACAACGAAGAAGCTGCTCAGTAGATTCTGTACTGACAGTATCATCGCGGCTTACCATCTCTCCAAAGCACCAGACCACGCGGTGAATCACTTCAGATGGATATGTCTTCGCATTGAGTGTCTTTTCCGCGAGTATAACCTTGATTTTATCAGACGGGAATGGTACTTGCTTTTCCAATAACAAATGAAGAACCTTGAGACTGTCGCTGATCACATTAAATGACTTATCATTCAAGGAAACTGTCAAATCTGCCACTATTCTCGAAGCAATAGCGGAAGACACGCGAGAATGCTCAAGCACACTCTTGTACAATTCCAAGAAGCTGGTGGTTGTGGGGAGTGATTCGAGTTCGTTAAAGACCTTATCGATAAAGTTGGAAGGAGAAGCTCCACTCTTGATTAAGCTCTCAACGAGCTTGAGGGTTTTAGATACCTGTGATGTCTTTCCTGCCACCATCATTTTCCCAATAACCAAATCCAGTATTTTTGAGAAGCTGTCCGTAAGATCTGTGCGTGAAAACTTCTCTGCAGCTTCGTCAACGACGTAGCTTATAGATGTGAGAACTTCATTAGATACAAGCTCATTCTTGTCATCAATTGGCAACTCCTGTGCAATAGAGATTACCGCGGGGAGTTGGTGTGGAAATTTGCGCACATATACTCTGATCATCGCAGCAGCCTTTAGCCTTAATTTCCAAGAGCCATCACCATCATCGTTTTCATCTTCAATCTCGTCGTCACTGAAGACAATATCATCTGATTCGTCGTCCAGGAAGGCCATATCTTCGTCATCGAGGACATTGAGGGTTGAATACTTCAAAATAATGTCGAGAAGGTCTTTTTCGTAGCGGGTAACGTTACATTTGCTTTGTAAGAGGGCTTCCAATAACCCTAAACAATTCTCTCTAAGAATATTGTAGGCAATTTGGCGATCAATATCGTCATCATCATCGATATCGCTTTCTTGAGAAAGAATACTCGTAGCATATTGGTAGATCCGATCCACAGTCGCCTCACCCAAAGGTACATCAGCACCAAGGGCAATAGTAATGTATCTGTACCTCACGGTCAGGTTTTCATCTGTGTTTTCTAAGACAAAGTTGACAGCTTCTTCAACCATGGCATTTTCCTTTGCAAATTTAAACAAATACAGGAACACCTGGAACCCTCTACTCAATACCATGCCACCGTTCTTATCGAAGGAAAGTCTCAACAAAGATTCATTGAGTTGTTTGAGTTCAGACTGCGTTAACACATAACCCAAATTTTTCACCAAGTCCAGAATGAGCTCAATCAGGTCAAACGTAACTTCGTGGCCATGCCATTGTGGGAGGAGTCTATCGAGAACTGCCCTCGCAAACTTTGAGTCGAGAATAGTCTCATTGTCAGCATTCAAAATACCTCTCAAGGTCATATTTGGGATCGACAATGTGAAGCGTGACTTTTGGCCTTTCGTGTTCTCCTCTAAAACAAGCTGGTAGAGTTGATCAATTATGTTAACAGATTCGTCAATGGACACGAAGCTAATCACAGATGGGAAGGTCTTGACTGCCTGAGATTGTACATCTGGATTCTGGTCTGAAAGTAAGCGGAATAACAGTGGTATGAAAGCCGATACGGTTATCGCTAGCGACGGAGAAGCAGTATTGGGGTTTGAATTGGTAGTCATATATTTGCGGAAATCATCCAAGGCCATGAACCTGAGATCAGGATCGACATCAAGGGCCTTGTCTTTGAGTGATTTAATGTTGACCTCATGCATCCTCTGCTGTGTGGATGAAGAATTAGTAATGTCGTCACTACTCGTGAGGTATTTTTTTCGTATCATTACGCTATAAATTATGCAATGTATAAATGCTCTAAATGAACACCATATATGTTTCAACGGTGTCTTAACGGTTCTTGATTAGAAGTTGGTTATTGGATAAAGGTTCTTTATTTCTTTTCCTTCTTCTCTTTCTTCTCTTTCTTCTCTTTCTTTTCCTTCTTTTCCTTCTTTTCCTTCTTTTCCTTCTTTTCCTTCTTTTCCTTCTTTTCCTTCTTTTCCTTCTTTTCCTTCTTCTCCTTCTTCTCTTCCTTCTCTTCCTTCTCTTCCTTCTCCTTCTTCTCCTCCTTCTCCTCCTTCTTCTTCTCCTTCTGTTGCTCATTTTCAACCTTTTGCTTCTTTAAAGGAGTTCCATCATCCTCAGCAGGACGTTTCCTTTCCTGAAAGTTGTCCACCACAACCTCATTGAATATGATATTATCTTTCACTGGAGAATCATCAGATGCCACTTCAGACTCAGATTTAGACTTTTCCTCACTTGATTCAGAAGAATCAGACCCCGACTCAGATGAATTGATTGTAGACTCTTCGTTAGATTCAGACGACTTAACATCAGACGACTTAACATCAGACTTCTCTTCAGATTCAATAGCAGACTTCTCTTCAGCTTTAATATCAGCTGTCTCATTGGCTTCAGAGTTCTTGACTTCAGACTCTTCCGACTCCTCCTCTATTTCCTCTCCAATGACTTGCAAGTTTTCACCAGTCAAGGACTCAACGAGCTTTCTGCACCTTACTGCAAAGTCTAACTCGAGCTGTGGATCTTTTGGAAGTTCTTTCTTCTTTTTATCTTCCTTATCTTCCTTTTCCTCGTCATCTCCTTTTTCTTTCTTGTTAAGTTTGCTCTCAAGCTCCAATTCAATCTTCTTTTCTAACTCTGTTCTGTGATTGTTCCATTTCTCCACGACCTTCTTCCACTCTTCAACCATTCTATCTCTGCTGATACCATTCAAACCCTCCAAGTAGACAATCAAAGCAGCTTCGTACTTCTGAGGAATCGACTGAATGTTCTTCAAAATCCAGTTTTGCTTTTGTTTACTAAACTTCCAGTTGGCTCTGTCCTCATGAAACTGTCTTAAATAAGCCAACTGATCCTTCTCAGGACCCTCACCACGCTCAGATTTGGGTACCTTCACACGCTTGGCTGGCTTCTTAACCTTCTTCTTGTCCTCTCGAGCACGGTTTTCCTTGTTGATCTTCTTAATCTGCTTGTTGGTAATATCAGCACTTGGGAGATGCAGAACAAGAGCTAGAGGATCTTCCTCTAAATCCTTGACCTTCAACCCAATGCGTTTCCAGGCAGGAACGTGCGTACTCATGATGATAGTGGTGATCTTTTCGATTTCTGATGAGATGGGCTGCGTCCGGGTAAAATGATGGGTGTATAAAAGGAAGAAAAAACTTCGATACAAACTGAGTTACTCTAGAGACTCAAGACTCAGGAGAAAACTTCCATACCAAAGACTCAAGTATCTTTTACTCGAGTTTAAGACTCTAGTATCTTTTACTTGAGTTTGAGACTCTAGTCTTTCACTTGAGTTTAATACTCTAGTCTTTTACTTGAGTTTAATACTCTAGTCTTTTACTTGAGTTCAAGACTCTAGTATCTTTTACTTGAGTTCAAGACTCTAACATTAATGTTTTGAGTCCCAGATTTCCCACTCATCTCGGTGAAGCAGGCCAGGTGAGGCCATCTGAGCTGCGCTCACCAACTGGAGCTGTAGTTTGCGGACTTTTGTTTAATGATCCAGTAGCCTTTCAATGACTACTGGGGCCCAATCGTCTAGCTAGAAAAAGAGTACATGGTTTGAGCCCACTGCAAGGTTTAAACTTGCAGTGGGTATAGAAATTGTATACATTAGCCTTCATTGTCTTGCCAATTTGGTATATCATGTTCTAGTACTTGCACTTAGTCATGATTTGATATTTTAATCATGAACTAGATCTTTGCCTTAGCCATGATCTGATACTTTAATCATGATCTAGCTCTTTGCCTTAATCACTTTCTAGTAGTTTGAACTTGGGTATACTTACATCTTGTATATGTACTCTGTTCCTGGTATCGCTTTTACTATTTACCTTGTCCCTGTGACTTTTATCTCATTATCAACACCCTTCTCATTCTAGTCAACATCCTCATTGACCAACTCATCCTTCTTTTCGTCCTTCTTTTCGTCCTTCTTTTCATCTTTTGACTCGTCCTTTTCCTTCTGTTCCTTTTTGCTGTTGGCCCAGTTCTCAAGCTTTTTGACCAAGTCGTTAGAGATCTCCTTAGCTGCAGCATCCTTGTCTTGTGCGGTGGTCAACTTGGTGTAGACATTCAGGAGGTAGCTGAAGGTGCTGTCGATATATTGGTCGACCTGTGGGTTTTGGCCATTGGGGTTAAGCAAGTTGCGTGTCATGTCAGCGAGTTTCTTCAGATCTTGCTCCGTGAACTCACCAGAGCCCTGTGCTGGAGTTTCCTGTGCTTGAGTATCCTGTGCTGAAGTCTCCTGCGTGGTCGGTGATTCTGTAGGCTTTTCTGGCTTGGTTTGAGGCTTAGTGTCCGACATTGTTGGTTTCGTATTCGATTGATTTCGTACTCTTTTGCCTTCATATCTTTTTATACCTCGAGAAGATTACCTGTTTAGGTAAAGACCTCTATGCAGTCCGACACAAGTGGGGCAACCGGTTTCCGTTCATGCAGCGCGGGTCACGCCGGTTTGTGCCACATGTACACGGCGATCGTCCAAAAGCGGCAGTAAAGAGCCGATCCGTAGAGATAAGGTAAGCAGTCGGTGGACATATTACTCTCAATTGTTATCCAAACCAATTGATCGCCCAGTTCCAGTTTGAACGCCCAATTCCTGTTTCGATAATCTACATTCCTATTCCCAATTGATATCCAATTGATATTATCCATTTCATAAGCCCCGTCTTCTGTTTCAGATGATCCCAATTTCCAATTGAATTGTCCCTGTTTCCAATTGAGTTATCTAAATTCTACGATATTCTGTTCTTCTCTACACGTTTAAACGATAACATTCATTACCTACTTACTTCTTCTCGCTGCTACCGCCTCTCAAAGAGTTCAAGTCGTCAGTAACCTCCTTGTTGAAAGCACTCTTGTCGTCAGAACTCATCTTCAGGTACTTAGAGTAACCGTCCTTGACCTCCTGGCCAATGTTCTTGGTGTTGCTGAGGTCAACGCCCAACTTATCCTTTGCAAGCTTGTTCAAGTCTCCTAATTTGTCCATTGTGTGGTTGTGTTGAAACGGGGGAAGCGGGCTTTATATAGATTTTGCCCAATTTCACCTCCATGCGCGGTGTTTTTGTGTCGATACCATGAGTATTGTTGTGTTGGATTTTGACGAAACCGTGACCACGGCAGATACCATTGGTATGATCAGTGCCGTGCCTTACTCCAAGGGCACTGCATGTCATCCATGGACCCATTATACCACCATCTATAGCGATGCGTATCGCGAATTTACGCGTACGGCACCAGAGCCGATTTCATTTACCGACGAAATCCACTATCAATCGCGGTTGCGAGCGGTGGAAATGGCCTCGGTGGCGGAATTGAACAGCACGCGACTCTTCAAGGGTCTCACGGCAGCTGACTTATCGGCAGTTGGTCGTGAAGTTCCAATTCGAGGCGCTGCTGTAGCATTTTTGCGTGCGTGCAAAATCGCTGGGTTGACAACGGCAATTCTTTCGGTCAATTGGACAAGTTTGCACATGAGAAGTGCTTTAGAGGCTCATGGGTGTGAGGTAGACCGCTACTATGTCAACGAGTTGGAGATGGAAGGAGGGAAAACCACAGGTAGATGGTCTGGTCGCGATATTCGTACAGGTAATGATAAGTTGGAGGTGATCCGCGAGTTGAAGGCCGAATTTGACCGTGTAGTGTATGTGGGCGACAGCAGAACCGATTTGTTGGCATTAGCGGAGGCAGATTTGAGCATGGTGGTACCTGGAAGTAAACTTCTGGAGAACATTCCCCAGTGGGCGAAGCAATTGGGTGTAGCTACAAGACTGTGGGAGGAGGTGGAGAAAGGAGAGATAGAAAGGAAAGATAAGATAGAGAAAGAAGAGGGAGAAGGGGAGAGAACGAAGGAAAATATAGATGAATAGAGAAGATAAAGGAAATTAGAATAGAGTTGAATGACAACATGGGAGACGAACACATCATGCCTCGCCATAAATTCTCTGAATTTTATGATGTCCCTTGAACACTGTTTATTCACCGCAACATCTGTTCATCTACACCCATCATGCTGTTCTCATTCTAATATACACTTTTTCATAAGCTATGTAATGCCAGGCCTCCGACACGATGTCGTTATCGAGGACAGATGGGAGAAGGAAGAATATACCCGAGTTAAGACAACCTTACTCAAAGACTAGATCGCAAGTACGACAGCTGACTTGTCATTCTCTCATCATCATACGCCCATCCTTTAGACTCATTCTTCTCTCCCTTTCTGCTCCTCCCTTCTGCTCCTCCTCTTCTCCCCTCTATTATTTACCTCCTCCAGTTGTTCACTGGGTACTGCTGGTAACCAAACCCCACGTACCCATACCCCGGTTGCTGGAACCGGCCCTCCACGGGCTGTTGGTAGTAGTAGCCTGGCGGTGGTTGTGGCCCATTCCACCCAGGTGGTGGGAAGTGCTGCATATTAACATGCGAAGGGTGCATCATTGGGGCCATTGGGTGAGGCAGCTTACGGTAGTCTTGTGGTGGTCCCACCGCCACAGGCGGTGTTCCAACACCAGGAGTGCCCGCCACACCAGGCGCCGGCACAGGACTGCCTCCATTTTGGAGTGGCGGCTGCGCTTGCGCAGGCGGTGGCACTTGCTGGGCTGGATGCTGTACTTGCTGAGGTTGTTGAGGTTGCTGATGTACTTGCTGAGGTTGGGGTTGTGCCTGTCGAGGACTAGCCACAGGTTCGGCTTCGCCCTGGATGAGAGCGATACGTTCCGATGGAAGCAACGCCACGAGATCGCGCAATACAAATGCCGGAACATCAGGTGGATCGCGTAATGGCGGTACTGGTCCTTCTTTACGTGATGCACGTGCAAGTGCTTCGGCACGATCATCGAAGAAGGATGCACTCTTAGCATCGCCCATTGCCTTGAAGCAAGCCGCCAGCCGCGCACACGCGTCGGACGCATCCATGAGCTGGTCATCACACCTCTCATACACACACAGAAGTCCATCCCACGCAGTTGCAGTGCCGGGCAGGCGCTCATCGAGCTGGAGACGGAGTGCTTGCAGGTACGCTGCAAGCGCGTCCAGAAGCTGCTGCAACTCTAAGTAGAGTTTACCCACTGCCAACCATGTAATTGGCAGGTTCAGCGCGCGCCGGAGCGCTACTTGGTACGAATCGTACGCGAGACGTGGCTGCTCAATGAGAGAGTAAGCCTTACCTAAGAGATAATATGGGAGGAAATCACCATTGGCATTGGGATCATCAGCGGTAGCACCACCATTAGGGTCAGCGCCGCCATTAGATCTCTCTCCATTCTCGCTAGGGTTTTCCGGAACGATGCGCAGCAAGAGCGCAATGGCCTCAGCGGCATTTGCGCGGCCGTCTTGCAAAAGAAGCAAGTATGCGTGGTTCATGATGATGCGAGGGAAATCGCCAACAGCAACCTGAGCTTGGCGACACGCAGCGATGGCAGCGGGAATGTCGTTGGCACGCTCCTTGGCCGTCAGTAACGCACACCATAAGGCGACGTGTTCGTCGATGCGCAGCAAAGGTGGTGGTGGAAGCGCAAGCGTTGCAGTTAACTCGGCAATCAGGAGCTCTATATTACCATCGGCAGCTGCAATAGCAGCGAGCTCAGCATGTGCGGCACGAGCGGTCTCGATGTCACTGGCAGTGTAACTGGACATCAGGTTCGGCAAGAGCCCAAGACAGTGAGTGAGTGCACCTGCCGCATGTGCACGAGCACCCGTACGGATGAGAGTTTGCGCCAGTAAGAGCCATAGTGCCAGGTCATGAGGTGCTAACTGAACTGCGGTCTGGATACTCTGGTGAGCTTGTTCATTCAAGCCAATGAGGAGGTAACATTCAGCAAGCTCTTTGAATACCGCGCTTTCTTTGAGCCACTCCGGGTGGCGCTCCAACCCACGGTTGATGCGCTCGATGCTGGTTTGGCTGCCTAATGTCTCATTCATCTGTATATCATGGAGCCTTAAAGAATATGACAACCCACATACTGCCGTAACCAGCAGCGGCGTGTGCGCTACTGCGGCTTCATAAGCATGGATTGCCGTAGGCGTGAGCCCGAGCGTATTGGCACAAGTACCACATGTTTCCCATGTGTTGGCTGCAACCGCTGAGTACGAGTTGGCTAAGTCGGCGCCATTTTTGCGATCTGCCGAGTACGTGGCAGTCATTTCGGCAGCATTCTTAGGATCCGCCACATTCGCAGCATACCGCCGATGGCTGCTTTCGCTACCGCGCTCAGTCTTAACCTCGCGCTCGCTCCGCTCGAAGTTCATGTCGACAAGTGTTTTTTTTTTTATAAAAATTCCGTTTTGCCTCAACCATTGCTATGGTGTGTATTTTTTATGCGCGACGGTAATGTGGGTTGCAAAACTGGCATCGCCGAGACGAAGCACGAGGATGGTGGTTGACTCATATAGAGAATGAGGGGAGAGAAAAAGTAGGAGAAAGGAAGAGTGAGAAGTGAGAGACCGAGAAACGAGGGGAGAGAAAGTAGGAGGGAGGACTATGGTAAGGAGGGGGAGTAAAATGTTTAGGAGGGTGAAGAGGATGTGGGATAATTTGGAAGAAAATTGTAGGGAGGATGTAATTTTTTTTTCTGACGTTCTTAATCTCACCATCTTTGCTGATATTGGTAATATATACATTTCACCTTTTCTGCTTTCTATGTTGTCCAGAGTTTGATAACGCAAAAACTACCTTCCCCTTTTCCCCTGTTTGAACGTTTTCATCCATCTCACCGTTCCTCTTCTTCGAGCCGCGTTCTGTACGATTACGGCAACCTTTACCGATCATCTCGTTCGTGCCTGCATCGTCCACAAAATATTTGACGGCTCGACCCGGTGTCCTCTCCTATCCTCTTTCTAAAGCACCCCCCAGCGCCCCAACGGATATGCATACAGTCAAGCCTCGTGCGGGCATCTTTGTTGTGCTCCGACAACTCCCGCAATTGTCGCCGTAACTTCTTTGTGCACCATGGGGTCTCGTAAAACTGCACCTCTGCGCCACAATCACGAGCGTGACGTCATGGCCGCAGGGCAATTGCTCGCCGAACAACGCTATGTTATGGACCCACTTCAACGGTTCCTAACCCTACTCAAAATCCAATGTAACATCACTGCCTCCATTGTTGTCAAGCCCGTTGATTCTTGAGCTTCCGCCGCCATAACTCAACCGTGTGCGCCGGATCACAATATTCCCAACATCACCCGGCTTTGCGCCTTCTGCAACTTGTCGCGGCTAAGTGCCTACATGTCTCGCATTCCCGCATATCGTAAGCGCCTTGCATGTTTCATTTACACGGCGTGCATGTCATTTAGATTGTTACCAACACAGCGCAAGCACAACCAAAGGCGCTTACCCGCAGAAAAACTCAGCATACACCTCTTCCGGTCTTTAGGTCATACATTGGTCCTTAGGTCACACACCCATAGGAGGGGGCTGCGATGTGTGTACTTCATAAAAGCATATTAGCCACCGCTGACGCACCGAAGCGCCCGTTATGAATAGCTTCTAGAATCCAAAGTACAAGGGGTGCGTATGCATGCATGTTGTTTTGTGGATGTTGGGCTCCCGGGTTTTCTCAGAAACGGCAATTTATTCCTTTAGCAGACAATGCTCGCGCGCACGCAATCAGACATCGTTGCCGCATGCTCCCATTCTGTGGTCGCTCTGCCAACATTCCGTTATTTCCTGCTATATGCATAATATAACAAAGCCACACACACACAAAAATCATCATGCTGGTTGTAGACCTGTACATCATGCATACAATAGACAATAATCACAAAGGGGCGATCATTGATAACAATCAAGGATAATAGATGAGATATTTGAGTATCGCTAAAATCTCATAAGGAATCGCTACAATATGGCGAGCTCATTTTAAGTAGTGTATATGCGACTAAACATGAGAATAGATATTCAAGGAGTACATATTTGAAGTAGATAAGCGGCAGTTGTTGCGAAGTAGATAAGTTATGCACGTGTATTGCACGTTTGCGGAATTCTGTGCCATCCTCTGTACAAAAGCGAATAAATTAAAGCATAACCTTTTGTTAAACCTTCTAGTAACACTTCGCGTGAACATCTTATTGATTTGTGGTTTGAGTCATCTGCGTGATAGCCGGTGAAATACAGCTTCTCATGTGCCCTATCTTATCGAATTATTGAAGGTTCTGTTTGATCCTACCCATATTTTTGTCAATATTGTATAATCTATATGTATCATCCATACCATCTTCATCTTCATCATCCATATCCATCTTCCTTCTATCATCTTCTATTATCTTCTTTTTATCTTCTACACCATCTTCTTTTTCATCCTTCTATGATTTCGTCTTCTCATCTTTTTTCCTTTCCATCGCGATCATGTTAGCAAGATGTATTGGACGGACGTTTCTTCGATATTCATCGACGATCTCGCCGCTTCTCCATACCATCTATCCAACGTGCCGATCTTGCGGGATTAAACTTCAAAATACCCTAGAAGATGCTCCTGGATATTACTCGCACAAACCACCTAAGAAATATACTAAACCAGAAGATGAGGTCTACAATAAATACCTCTCCAAAGTACCCCAAGATGTCCAGAGTCTCCTTCTTAATGGAGCCGACCACAAAATCGCTCCTAACCTCATAAAGAACGACACATACAAGTCACTCAAGAAAGATCATCACCACGATGAACCTAGAATCGAATGCCAACGATGCCGTGATGTCATCTATAGATCCAAAATCAAATTATCGACTCCAGCTGCCGATGAGTTCCCGATGGAATCTTTAGATACAGTGGTCGAAAAGTATGTACCCGTGGATGGAAACGTGGTGTATGTTGTGAACATGTTTGATTTCCCCATCTCCATAAACACCGACATCTTCAAACACAGAAAGCCACAAGAGGTGAGGTTTGTCGTCACCAAATCTGACTTGGCATTCAAGAACAACTCCACAGCAATCAAGTATGGGTTGCAATTTGTTCAAGACTACCTTCTGCGGAAATATCATGTGCCTCCAAAGAACGTCATCATCCTGAGTGCAGTCACAGAATGGAACATACTGCAACTCGATGAGTTCATTCCTGATAATGCCTACTTCATTGGAAACGTGAACTGTGGGAAATCCCTGCTTCTCAAGTCGCTCCTTTTTCACGAGGACCAGAAAAAGCCCACTTATCAGACTAAGAAGGAAAAGCTTCATGCAGAAAAGCTAGAGGATTACCGGATTAGTGGTCGCCAAAAGAGCGAGAGATACTTGTCGAATGCGGTGAAAAAGGACTACGAAAAGAGGTTTAAAGCTACAAACGGGCCCGGTGTATCATACGTGCCAGGATTTACCAGAGGCCCTATCCCCATATCATTAGGGAAGAAGACGATTTATGATGTCGCAGGCTTTATTAACCTGTCACTGCATCGCAGTCATGAGTACTATAAAATGGTGGAGAATCCTGCAGTATTCAAGGCCATTAACAAGGGTGCTCCAATTCATAAGCATGGTACTTTCGAATCAAAGTACGAGACTGTTAGATCGCAAAGATGCGTGAGTGTTGGAGGCTTGCTTTTCATTGAATTTCCTGAAAACTCCATGTACCAGCTTCGCAATTGTATCAACCATAAGGTGGACATCTTCCGCAATTGGGATCGAATGTATGATGTCGCAACGAATTTAGAAGCCCATGAAAACTTCCGTGACAACTTTTTAATTAAGCACTCCAAACAGCTGTTTGAGAATTTGGTGAGGTATGTTATCCCCCCATTTTACGGCATTGTCGACCTTGTTGTACAAGGTCTTGGTCACATTAATCTCAAGCCCACAGGAGGAAAATTAACCAATGACTTGATTGTTGTCTATGCGGTTCCAGGCCTTGAAATGGTGATTAGACAACCCATCACTAATTACATCGCCAAGTCCTTCACGCAGAGAGATAAGAGAGGAAACCCATTATCCAAGGAAAAGTGGGTCAAGGAAAGCACATTAGCGTTAAAGCGCTATTCGGGCAAGGATGCCTTTTACTCGAGGTTGATCAAAACGGAGAACAATGGTATTTATAAGGATAGACAGAAGGATGACTTCCGTGCTGTCAGTCAGTTTGTACTGGTGGGTAAAGGTATCAAAACGACATACAATGAGAATCTGACAATAACGGCAGAAAACCAATACACTTACTGGGTTGAATAGAAAAGAGAAGATACAAGATAGTCAATAGTCGACTGAGATTGGCCAACCAGTATACGGTGGCCGAAAACATGTACATAGAACACAATACCTGTATAAAGATTCGTGCACCAGTGCAAATCAACATAAATACCAAGGCACAACTAAATTAGAGCAAATAGTTTGTATAAAAAATGGTTGAGAGTTTCTTTAGTTTGATACAAAGGCACAGCTACATTGGAGCAGATTTTCTGTACCTGCTTGTGCAACTTTTCATCAACGGCTGTATTCAAGAATGTGGTCGTGTGTGTCACGTTCCATTCCATTTCATATTTCTATATCGAGCGAAAATCTATCCCTACAGGAGACCTTTTTGAAACTTCTACGACCGCGCTCCAAATTCCAAACCAACGTCTTTAATCTACTACACAGATCATGGAACCACAAACAAACGTATCAACATGAAACTCTCCTCGAACTCTCTTCAAACTCTTCTCAAACACTCCTCATACTCCAACTCGTTTCAAGCATGTGATGTACTTTTAAACATTCGCCACATGTTATTCGATGACCCTCATGCAGATGGCAGCAATTGTAGAAATCTCCACATTACAGTAGCACTTATCCTGTGAGAAATATCCCTTTAATATTGCAGTATGGGTATGGTATGCATTGCGGGAAAAACAAGGGATGTTTCAAATCGGCTTTGAAAAGGCTTCTCCAGTGATATTCACTGCACCTTAGTTTAGTCTGGGGGTTGAATGAAGAAACGCGTGTCTAGTTTTACATGAACCCTCTATAAACTACATCAAGCTTTGTTGTTCAAGTCACACTTACAGATTAAAACTATTGTCTTGTGATGTGAGGGCCTGCATTTTTATTGTCCAAGACAATAAGCTTAAAATCTAGACTAAACACTGCAATCGCCAAAACGCAGGTTAACAATAGAGTCTTGGATCGACTTGGGGCGGGACGTGGCCGCAAAACGGCCATATCTATGCAAACGCGGTCTTCCATCCCTTCGACGCGCTTTATGTTGTTCAAAACGCACCTCTGGAATCGGAAATATATACACAAATAATTTTTTTTTGGAGAGGAATGCTTGAAACCCACTGTTGGACTAGATTCCTTTAATGAAGGCAGGATTATGCTACTACTATATGGTCAATGGGGAGGTTTTGAAGTCGAGTAATCATCAGTTGTCCTTACATAGAATCGTACGTTTGTTTTTTTCCGATCTTTGGGTCTATTGCGCGTAATTTGTTGACAAGATTGAAATAAATCATTTGTTGACAATTGGGGTTTTTGTGCAATATACCAAAAGTATATATGTGGGTGAGTACGCTATTTTTCTTGCTAAGCATCAACAATGCTCCGCAGTCAGAGTATCTCCAATTTTGCCGAGCGTAGCGGGGGCTTGTTTTCCTTCAAGAGGAAAACTTTAAGAGGGAGCGCCAGTCTCCAAAGTTTGAACACACAAGAACCAAAGCTGTCCAAAGATACCCACGATTCAAAGAAGAGCATGGATCAAACAAACAAACCCACAGTCGCTACTAATACATACACAACTTCCAAACAAAACAATACATCTAAGGTTGGATCCACCATCAGGAAATCAAGAAGCTTTGCTGTCCTGCGTGAGAGACCAGAGTCGCTCTATGAACCATCAACAACTAGCGAACACATCATGTACAGCGAGCCATCGCAGCTGAGGGAGAGAATCCCAAGAAGCTCCAGGGGAGTGAACTTGGCTAATAGAAGATCAATGATCATCCCACTGCGTTCATCATCGAGGGAGGAAGATACCATTGAAAACTCCACACCTACCTCAGAATCATTTCCTTCGCCTACCCTTGATGCATCATCTGTGTCGCCAGAGACCATGAACAGCTTTGACTCTCTCCTTGACCAAACATCTATTCAGTTTTATGATTTCGAAATGGACATAGACCACAACGATGGAAAGAGGATATCAAGCTCTATAAAATCAGACCTGGCACGCAAGCTGTTGGAGCTAGAGCAATTGGAGCAATTAAAGTTAGCAGGCCTCTTGAGGGAAGAAGGAAGTTTCAAAAGTGATATCAGCATAATAGGGAACGCCGTTTTGGTGACCACTACTGAGGGTTCAGAAGGGGTTGAGGATAAGATCAATCAAATCGATTATTCCAAGGCGTTGATGGAAGAAGACTACAATATGGTTATTGAGGTTTAGGGGACCTCGGGTATGCAATATATATCTAGTGCAATAATGGGAATACGACTTTTAGGTTGGTAGACTTAGACTTTTCACATTGCGTAATTTTTTTTTTCACCTAAGTACAAACGCCGCGACAAATTTGCAGCAATATAACTTGATTCTACTAATTGCGATGAATGAACCAGCCTTTTGGTCGAATGCTAAGTCAAAAGATGCTGTCGAAAACTCCTATATGAGTCTGTACCTCCCAACATACTCTTCCTCACTTAAGGTTGATGAAAACCCATATCTGGCAGCGGTTTGTCGTCAGGACAACAACTTCACTACCAGCGAATCATATCTTGACCTTTTCCTAAACGCGTTGACTCTAACTTTTAGCTTGATAAGTTTAGTGTTAGTTATAAACTTATCCTACCAATCACAAATACTGGTAAAGAGGACAACAGACGACGTTGTCAAGAGCTTGGTTTACGACTTTTTATCGTTAAGCGCCATCAACAAACAACTCGTTTTAAGGTATCTACAGGAATGTGATGCATGAAGGATAAAACCAAGGCTTCTTTCAAAAGGAGGTAGTTTACGAAGAAGTGCCGTAATCACGTTTTTCTCCAGTCGAAGTGCGTAGATGCAAGAATCAACTACAATTGCAAATATCTCTGCATTCAACGATCTGCATTCTAGATTTTACCTACTTCATAAAATAGAATCGACCCAGTCTACTGAATAGAATATCATCCACAATAGCATCTACCCGGTCTACTGAAATGACATCTACCCCACTGATAAAATGTACATCAACCATCACTGTTTCATCTACCGGATAGAAGGAACATCTATTTCTACTGTTTCACCTACTGGTATGGCAATTTATAACTTTCTTATCTTGGATACTGTTGCACAAATTACTGCAAATGTAGTTCAACTTGACGTGCGCAAGGCACAAAATTACAGGAGTGCAACATGTTGCTATTTCCATTATACAAATGAATTTCAATTTCATCAAGCTCACTTTTGTTTAGAAGTATCTAGGTAATGAAACCTATCTTATTCAAAGGTACTTTCAATGGTATGCTTCTTTCGTATATTCTGGAAAGTAGTGCTGTATCAAGGGCCCAGTCCATTTTTTTGCGCACTGCCGTTGGTACAGATGGATTAACAATAGGAACGAAATTTGACCACGTGAAATTAAGATGGAATTAGATGATACACGTTTGCCTTCTAAAGTCACGGCTCAATTACAAGAGTCCGATCTTTATTCAGTTGTAGTTGCTATTTAAAGGAACCTTCTCCAACCTAATTTTACAAAACCCAGACATGAAGTACTCTACAAAATACCTTATCGCTTTACTCTCTACGGTTTTGGCTGCTCCTTCGAATCAAATCAGGGACACTTTCTCCCCATCTTGCCCGAACGCACAGACTTCATGTTCGAGCCTGGGATCTGCTCTGTGTTGTTTTGAAGCTCCCGGTGGTGTACTTTTGCAAACTCAGTTCTGGGATTACGATCCAGCAACAGGTGCTTCTGACCAGTTTACATTACACGGTTTATGGCCAGACAACTGTGATGGCTCTTATCAACTGAACTGTGATTACTCGCCAACAATTTCTGCCGGAGATATCCAAGATATCATCGTTAACCAGTTTGGAGACCAATCATTGTATGACAAGATGAGTTCTAACTGGAAGAACTATGATGGTGATGATTCTGAATTATGGGAGCATGAGTTTAACAAGCATGCAACTTGTATCAACACTATTGCTACTAAATGTTATGATGGCCAAGGTCAAGACAACCAAAATGTTTATGATTTCTTCAGAATTACTGAGGAATTGTACTCAAAATATGACTCTTACAAATTCTTGTCAGATGCTGGGATCACTCCTGATAGTGACAACACCTACGCTCGTAATGACATCGCGGCCGCATTGCTGGCTGGATTTGGTGGTAAAAAGGTGTACTTTGCATGTGACAAGAAAGGTGCCTTGAACCAAGTTTGGTATTTCCACCATGTCAAGGGCTCTGTATTGAGTCAGAACTTTGTGCAGATCGATGCATTGTCCAATGGAAACTGTCCTGAGGATATCTACTTCTACCCAAAAAGTCAGTAATCGTTGTTGTATAGTTCAATAACACAAAATGTTTCAGAATTTTGTCACAAATAAACACGTTTTTGCAACCATTAATTGATCAACCACACATATTTAAGGGGAAATATTAATGATGGTTGATCATTAGTCAATAGATATAGGAAACATATAATTGGCATTGTATAAGGTATATGATATGGGATAACATAATCATCTATCATTTTTGGCAGAAATCTTAGAAAAGTCTTATGAAGATCTATGTTGTCTATATCAATATTCACCTTGATCAATAGGATCAATCTTGAATATTTTATCTGGATTCATTATACGTTTCGGATCAACGGCCATCTTGATCTTACGCATTAAACCAATGGCATCATCACCTAACTCCCACAGCAAATACCGTCTTTTTGCGTTACCAACACCATGTTCACCAGTGCAAGTACCTTCATTGTCCAACCCAATCTTGACCATTTCTTCGACTAATTTGGCACATTTCTCCTTATCTTCTTCCTTATAGAAAAGATCCGCATGGAAATTGCCATCAGCAGCATGTGCGAGAATGATCAGATGGAATCCAGAGTTTTTGATTAACAGATTTATTTCACCCAACACAGAAGAAAGACGAGAAAGTGGTACTGCAATATCCGTTACCCAAATGCGAACATTCTCATCGATTTCATTCCTGCCCCAGTCGATCATAGCATAAAATGCATTTTTACGAGCAGAAAACAACTCTTCTTGCTCCTGAGCACTCTTGGCGAATAATAATTTCTCACAGTTATTCGCATTTGCAACCTTGGTTAACTCCTTCAATTGTTCATCAACAACAGTTTTGTTCATCCCTCCAAGCTTAAAGAAAAGGGTTGGACACTCAAGCCATCCAGAAATATATCCACTGTAATTCAAGCAATGCATCATATCTTTGTCTAATAATTCCATCGCGTTGGGCTGGATTCCAGCGCGGAAAAGTTCAGCAATGGTATTAGTCGTGTCTAAAATTGAGGAAAATTGCCCAACAACAACAGTTTCGTACTTGGGCTTTACATGCAATTTAACGGTGGCCTCAGTCACGATACCAAGAGTCCCCTCACTCCCCACAAAAAGTCCTGTCAAATTGTACCCTGCACTTGTCTTTCTTGGCCTCTTCTTAGTTTTGACTATTGTACCATCACTCAAGACAACGGTGACCGAAAGAACGTTAGCAATCATCGCGCCATATCTAGAGGCATTGATTCCTGAAGCATTTGTGTTAATCATACCTGAAATGAGACCATTCGGTCCACAATCAGTGCCCAACATGAGTCCCTTTGGACTCAAATGTTGATTCAAATCCTGCCAATTAACACCTGCTTGTACTACTGCATCTAAGTCGTCTTCATGAACCTCTAAAATACGGTTCATCTTGGATGTGTCGATCACAATTCCTGGTCGTGTGGAATAGAAATGGCCCTCTAGAGAGGTACCTCCACTAAAAGGAACAACCGGAACATTGTACTTAAAACAGACCTTTAATACCGCAGATACATCTTCAGTGCTTTGAGGATAAACTATCCATTTTGGTTTCTCATGTGGAAGCGGTTCATGAGGAGTAAATTCATTCCTAGTATGATTTGCCAATTCCACAGCGGAATTATAAACGAACTTCGACCCAATTACCTCAGTGATCTCAGAAACAGCTGTTCCGAGTTCCGCATCTGTGCAATACTTGGGACTTGTTATATCATCCAACTTCGTCACAGACGATAATGGGAAAGTCTCACGAGAGCGATCGGAATTAATGTAGTATGTAATACCTGCGGCAATAGAAGCAGATATTGCACTAAAGACAAAGGTAGTTGAACGCAGTGATTGAACTTTGGGCTGCGAGGAGTACTGTCTTAAAGGCACTAGTAATGAGCGCACAATTGGTCGCCTAAACTGTCTGGTAATCATATTGACTTTGGTATCAAATCTGTCGATAGTCACGTGCCAATGCGAATATTCAATGAGCTTAGATATGAGAGGACAAAAGCTTACTGGGAGATTGGATGACGGACCGGGTCAGCGACTTTGCGAGTCTTGATGAGATGTCAGAGTAATTGCCACAAGATACTTACACGACGAAATTGACCTCAAGGTAACGAAATGCTCAATGGTTTTGCAACTACGTTTGAATAAGAAGTAGGTTTTGGGGAAGAGGGGTTTAGGTAAAGTCCTATTCAAGTGTACTTTTGAAGTACTCTTCTTAACATGAACCGTTACCAAACACGTTCACAACGATTTTTCTGGTGCCGTTTTCGCTATGACACAAATTCTTTTTGACTCTGATAAGATTGTTGGGCAGTACAAAGACTGCGGCTCCACATATCTGGGGACCGATAAGAGATAGATAAAGGCAGTAGGGGAAGGTGTATATCATGTAAATATTATCTCAACTACCCTAGATCAACAAATATACTCAGCGAAAAGATCGCGAAGAGATCGATATTCTATATGTTTCCATCATATTATTCGCCACATGGCCGGGAGGCCAGTATCCTTTTCTCGCGATATCTTAGCCCCACGTGAAATTTCACCAATCGAAAAATTTTTGGGCACGTGAAATCATTCAATTTGATCTGTGAACACGCTTGATAGTATACGATGGGGCCTATACAGAGCGCCAATGGCATCAATATGAACCTAATGGGTGATCAATTGATGTATCATACCATAGATAGTCATATTATGAACTGTAGGAGATCAATTCCGTCTTTCTACGAGTTTCTCGAGAGAAAACCCTTTTTTTGCACTCCACGTTTCGTATAGGCTCACTTTACTATATAAAGACATGGTTCCCTCTTTTTTTCAGTTCATTATAAGCAAACAAATCCATACAATATGGTTCAATCATCCGTTTTAGGTTTCCCACGTATCGGTGGTCAGAGAGAATTGAAGAAGGTAACTGAGGCCTACTGGTCCGGTAAGGTGTCTGTTGAGGACCTTCTTGCCAAGGGTAAGGAATTGCGTGCCCACAACTGGAAGTTGCAGAAGGAGGCTGGTGTCGACATCATTCCTTCTAACGACTTCTCTTACTATGACCAGGTCTTGGACTTGTCTCTTCTTTTCAACGTCATCCCAGACAGATACACCAAGTTCGACCTTGCCCCAATCGATGTTCTTTTCGCCATGGGTAGAGGTTTGCAGAGAAAGGCCACTGAGACCACTGCTGCCGTTGATGTGACCGCTTTGGAGATGGTTAAGTGGTTCGACTCTAACTACCACTACGTCAGACCAACTTTCTCCCACTCCACTGACTTCAAGTTGAACACTGAGGCCGGCCTCAAGCCTGTCGATGAGTTCCTCGAGGCTAAGGCTTTGGGTATTCACACCAGACCAGTCATTCTCGGTCCAGTCTCTTACCTTTACCTCGGTAAGTCCGACAAGGACTCTTTGGACCTTGACCAGACTGATCTCCTTCCAAAGATCTTGCCAGTCTACAAGGAGTTGCTCGCTAAGTTGAAGGAGGCTGGTGCTACTGAGGTCCAGATCGACGAGCCAGTTCTCGTTTTGGACCTTCCAGAGAAGATCCAGAAGCAGTTCAAGGTTGCTTACGATGCCCTTGTTGCTGAGACTTCTCCAGCCATCGTGTTGGCCACCTACTTCGGTGACGTCAGACCAAACATCGCTTCTCTCAAGAACCTTCCAGTTGCTGGTCTCCACTTCGACTTTGTTAGAGTCCCACAGCAGTTGGAGGAGGTTGCTGGTGTCCTCTCTGACAAGCAGACCTTGTCTGTCGGTATCGTTGACGGTAGAAACATTTGGAAGACTGACTTTGCCAAGGCTTCCGCTTTTGTCAAGAAGGCCATCGAGTTGGTTGGTGACAGAGTTGTTGTCTCTACTTCATCCTCTCTCTTGCACACTCCAGTTGACTTGGAGAGCGAGAAGAAGTTGGACGCCACCATCAAGGACTGGTTCTCCTTCGCTACCCAGAAGTTGGGTGAGGTTGTGACCATCGCCAAGAACGTTTCTGGCGAGGATGTCTCTGCTGCTTTGGCCGCTAACGCTGCTTCTATCAAGTCCAGAAAGGAGTCTTCTATCACCACCAACCCTAAGGTCCAGGAGAGACTTGCCACCATCAACGAGTCTCTTTCCACCAGAAAGTCTCCTTTCCCAGAGAGATTGGTTGAGCAGAAGGCCAAGTACAACCTTCCATTGTTCCCAACCACCACCATTGGTTCTTTCCCACAGACCAAGGACATCAGAATCAACAGAAACAAGTTCGTCAAGGGTGAGATCACTGCTGAGCAGTACGAAGATTTCATCAAGAAGGAGATTGAGACTGTTGTCAGATTCCAGGAGGAAATTGGCTTGGATGTCCTCGTCCACGGTGAGCCAGAGAGAAACGACATGGTCCAGTACTTCGGTGAGCAGCTCGATGGTTTCGCTTTCACCACCAACGGTTGGGTCCAGTCTTACGGTTCTAGATACGTTCGTCCACCTATTGTTGTTGGTGACGTTTCCAGACCAAAGGCTATGTCCGTCAAGGAGTCTGTCTACGCTCAGAGCATCACCAAGTCTCCAATGAAGGGTATGTTGACTGGTCCAGTCACCTGTTTGAGATGGTCTTTCCCAAGAGACGATGTCTCTGGTAAGGTCCAGGCCTTGCAGTTGGGTTTGGCTTTGAGAGATGAGGTTAACGACCTTGAGGCTGCTGGTATTACCGTTATCCAGGTCGATGAGCCAGCTATCAGAGAGGGTTTGCCATTGCGTGCCGGTGCTGAGAGATCTGACTACCTTAACTGGGCTGCTCAGTCTTTCAGAGTCGCTACTTCTGGTGTCCAGAACTCTACTCAGATCCACTCTCACTTCTGTTACTCCGACCTTGACCCTAACCACATCAAGGCTTTGGATGCTGATGTTGTTTCTATTGAGTTCTCCAAGAAGGATGACCCTAAGTACATCCAGGAGTTCTCCAACTACCCTAACCACATTGGTTTGGGTTTGTTCGACATCCACTCTCCAAGAATTCCATCCAAGGAGGAGTTCATTGCTAGAGTTGAGGAGATCTTGAAGGTCTACCCAGCTTCCAACTTCTGGGTCAACCCTGACTGTGGTTTGAAGACCAGAGGCTGGGCTGAGGTCAAGGAGTCTTTGACCAACATGGTTAACGCCGCCAAGTACTTCAGAGAGAAGTACTAAGCAGTGATGAGAAGTTTCTAACTTTTCAGATCTAGCGGGAAACGTGAGGCACGTGCTTTAGCACGTACTGTAACTCCCCCGTGTTTGCATTATTCAATTCGTGTTGTTGATGCAGTGTTTACATTTATTCAACATTAATGTAATTTGCCCTTGTGGCTTTTGTTTAGTTTTATTGGGGGGTTTGGGATTTCAACATTCGGTGAAATAAAAATCTATGAAATACTTGTAATGATTATTGTCATATTAAAGTGTAGTTTGGTTGTATCTTAGTAATATGTGGTGGACTTGTGGATTGTTAATGAAGGTAGTGCGACATTTTTCTGGAGCCGTTTGGTTTTCGCCATAATTTACAACCACGATAATTTTCAATATGGCTTCTGATCAACTTATTGACCAATTCATTCGCATAACAAGTTCTTCTCGCGATATTGCGAGTCAGTACTTGAACCGTAATAACGATGATCTTATTCAAGCTGTGGAGGATTTCTACGCAAATGATGAGAAGAAAGAGCAACACTCCGCAAAACCAGCACAATCCAGCAAGAGAGGGTATGTGATGATCCCAATATAATCAAGTATGGACTCTTGTACGAGCACATTACTACCGGGCAATTATATCGATGGATATGCCACGAGATAGTTAAAGTACTTTACGAGTAAGGTTCTCTTCGATTGACATTTGCCACCAATCTTATTACTAACAACACAGTGTACGTACATTCCGTGATTTAAACGATTCAGACTCGGAATCAGACAAAACCAACACCAATTTCTTCACTGGTGGTGAGAAGTCTGGCCTCCAGGTTGAAGACCCCAACAAAAAGGACCGTTCGAATGAGGACCAATCGATCATTGACAAGATCTTTGAACGTGCCAGACAGCAAATGGGAGAGCCAGATGATCGTCCTTCTGCAATGCAACCTGAACCACCTAAGAGAAAGTTCAAAGGTACTGGCTTCAAGCTTGGAGATGGCATTGAACCAAGCGAGGAAATACGTGACCCTAACTCTTTCCGTGAACAGATACCAAGTAAGGTCACTAGAGAAATAACCTTCTGGAAGCAAGGTTTTACAGTGGGTGATGGTCCATTGCATAGGTATGATGACCCTGCAAATGCTACTGTTTTGGACGAGTTAAACAAGGGTAGAGTTCCAGTCTCTATTTTGGGTGTCAGCCTCGGACAAGACGTCGATGTTTCTGTATTCAGAAAAACTGACGAAGACTGGGTTCCACCGAAGAGAAAGGCTGGTGGATTCCACGGTAGTGGCCACCGCTTGGGATCCCCAGTTCCAGGCGAACCAATCCAGCAATCTGAGCCAGCTGTGGAGACTGTTACAGAATCTAAGCCTGCTGAAACTCCAGGACAAGGTGATGCTACTATTCAGATCCGGTTTGCCAACGGAAAGAGAGTTGCTCAAAAGTTCAACCTGAGTGACGCTGTCAGTGAAGTATACGCTTTTGTTGCCAGACATGAATACACCACCCCTGGTAGGGCATTTTTCTTGAGTTTGTCGTTTCCAGTGAAGGAGATCGAGAACTCTGATGAAGTCACCGTTGCAGATGCTAAGTTGAAGAATGCTGTCATCGTCCAGAGGTGGACCTAAACTTGTCAAAAGATTCGACAACTACTTTGGAGTATATATAATGTATAAGCCAATCTGCTTAAATCCAGCTTTATAGGGGGAATGTACGTAGTTATTTCTCATAGTACGTCCTTGTAGTCATATTTGTAGTCCTGATTTTTTTGGCGCACTGATTCGAAAAATCCACCGATGAGCATGCTACGACTAGGACAAGTACATGTGAGGACTTCAACACCAGCATTGTATGTCGGTAGAAGCGTCCATTCAATAATATCAATACCAATACGACTAAGTTCATCGTTCTTTGATTATGGAGTTCGCCTTGATGGTTACTATAAAGCGATCACACAACAAGCTTCGAAGAGACCCGACTTTCTCAGTCTGTACTCGGCAGGCTCACACATCGGAAATTATGATCACACGCAATTAGGAAGGACAGACCTATACGACCTACCGGAACGTTTACCTGTTGATAACCTTTCTTCAGCAATACGTAACAACAAAGGAAAACCAAGCATTGGCAGCATTGTCGAATTTACGACAGGAGGGGATATTCAATTTGGAGTGGTCTTGAGACCATCGACCGCGATGTTCAACGTGAACTACAACAAGTTAATAGTTCTCAATACCTCGAATGAGTTGGTGCTGATACTGTCGACATTTGTGAATTTTCATGCCAAGGAGGTTTTCGACCCTCATTTAGTTGCACTGTTGAAGATACTAGAAAATAAGTTCAACGACGAGTTCAAAGAAAGGAAGGTGCTCTGTGATATGCTTCGGAAGTTCGTGTCAAAAGCAGTAGAATTTAACGGCATGCTTTCATCTCAATTCAACCTTGTTTTTTCACAGTATGCACTTGAAGACAGAATCAACAGCATTTCTACAATCCTAGCCATAGAGTCTATGAAGCTTCCATCACAGATTTTGGATGAGATTACACTGTCATATACACTGCAGTCAGCATTATTCCTTGCTGTGCATATGGAATTCTCTCATCTGCTGAAGTTTCTTTCGACATCGAACCTTAACCTGTTCAGAGAGTCAAATTTGATCAAGGGCTTTTCCAACGACCTTCCACAGGGATCAGATTATTTTGTCAATTCGTTTGTCAATGCAACAGCATGCGAAAAACTACACACTGCAGTACAACAACCTCACCAACTTGAACGCATGAACCTTTTCTTTGAAGACTTACTTAAAAAACAAACAAGTGTGGATGCAAAGGACATCATCGAATTATCATACTATTTTAACATTTGGGATGGCAGACAGTTCAAGTACGTGGTAGAAGCCATGAAATATGCCGTTGTCTACCCAAATTCTGTCTTGATGGCAGATCTTGCGAAATTAAGCGTTTTCGCAACAGAAGATTCAAAGAGCTATACATTGAGCTCTCTGGAGGTATTTTCATTTCTTTCAAAACTACAAGTGCTTGAAAATAATACCGATGCATTGCTTTCTCTGAGCATTATGGGTTCAACAAGACTCAATAAACTTGCGATTTCAGATCCGACTTCTCTTGTTACTCCAATTGACGATCTTTCCATGCCCAACACTATCGATTTCTTTCCGCATTTACGTCGTCGGAAAAGGTACTATAGTGACCATGTTCTTTATGCGTTAACTATACAAGGGAAAACAAGATGTGCAGTCTCCATTGAAAAAGTCAATACGAGGAAATATAAGTTCAACGTGCATGTTTTTGATGTTGCGACCAAGCTTAACCCCGCGGGTGATGTTTTCCGTGCGCTTGCTCGACTGGGCTTGGTCAATGTTCCTGGAGTCATTGACCAGTTCTACGGGAAAAATGGATTTGGTTCACAGTTTGAATTCAAGGAAACTGTTGACACATCAGAGTCATCTGATGGCCCTGGCCTGAAGACCAATAAGGATTTTTCATTCCTTACGGTATCTTTCACATACAACGCATTTGACCAGGATCCGTTTGCGAGTCTAGGTAAAAAAGTCGAGGTTTCCTTTGATTTGCTTGGTCCAGCTTCGGTGAAATGTTTGAATCAGGCCGAGTTAGAAGATTCTCTTCAAGAGAAAACAATGTTCTCTCCATTCAAGTTGTTTGGAACACATAACCCTGAAGAGAGGGAGAAATTGACATCGAGTGACCGGCATAATTTGGGTCTAATCAGCAGTATTCTTCAAGGTGCTTTCAAAGCTAGGAACCGTGATGGTGCTTCTATTTGCATGAAATACCCATGTGGACAGACGTCGCCACATATGAGGGCACAGAAGTTTACGACAAAACTCAATACCTTCACTGGACAGCTCGTGTCTGAGTTTTGTAAAGCAAATGAAATTCCCGTTCTTTCACACTCACAAGAACTAATCAACAGTGAGAATGCAGACGCTGTGCTTATTTCGCACGATAACATCATGCTCCCGTCATATCGAGCTCATACATATGCTGAATCCACGTTGGTTCGAGATGCACAAGGTATGGTTTCGCTCCCTGCTCGATTAATTGGACACAACTACTTGTGCCCTAAAGAGTTGACAGCTGGTACATATTCGCCAAATGTACCATTAGGGATTCCTACGGGGCATGTTGAAATCACGACGGGTGATATGTGTGGGCTTATTAACCAACTTCAACTTCTCAATCATGCTCAATGGAAGTTTAACCATGGGTATTTGGAGTCCACGGATGCGGACCACTTGCAATTAGTTCACAAGTTTGCTTACTTGAAACGAATGGGATACAACTTAAATGGACCGCTTTCGAGCGAGGTTATCGCCGAACAAGCTCGCAAAATATTTGGATTGGAGCAACTCGGTGACTGGATTTCTCGTTTATACAGGAGAATGAACAGATTGAGAGCTTTACAGGAAAGCACTGAGTATGAGGGTCCATGGGAATGTGTCATTACACACAACAGTCGCAATTTTCTGGGGAAGAGAGAAGATATTTTGTTAGGGTATTGTCTGGAGCTTGAACTCGAAGTTCAGGTTGCAAGCACAGAAACCTTGGAGATCGGCCAAACAATCTCCTGTGACAAGATATTGGTTTTGGATGCAGTGCGTGGAATCATAGTTTTGGGGAGTGAGGATTTATTATAGAGGAAGAGTATAGATTAATAGAAGGTAGACAGAAATAAGAAATAGGTAACAGGGTAGAGAGAAATAGGCAATAGGTAGCAGAGTAGATAAAGGAAGAGACGGTAGACAGAGGTAAGGACAGACAACACATGCCGATGAACTAGTTTGTGTTGCGAATGATTTGTGTTTGTAATGACCTGCATATAGCGACTGACTCACAAGATTTTCCAAAACTTCAATCCGTTGTAGCACCACGATGACCTTCACGGAGATCCAACCATCCTTAGATATTCTTACAGGCTATGTCGAGAGCCAGACTGAGGCAAACGTGTTCCCAGTGTTTAAATATGTTGGGAATGATGAAGTGACGATCCACCAGGCATACCTTAAGCTCGCCAACTTGAATGATCCTAAGCGTGCACCATCGTTTATGTTTGAGAGTTCTGTTCACGGAGACACTGTGGACAGATACTCGTTCATTGGAGTGGGACCACGTAAGGTTATCAGAACTGGTGATGATTCCTCCATTTACAGTGCAGAAGTGAACAATGTCGACCCCATTACGATCTTAGAGAAGGAGTTGAAAAACTACAAGCAAGCTGAGATTCCAGGTTTGCCAAAGTTCAGTGGAGGTGCTGTTGGGTACATTTCGTACGACTGTGTGAAGTACTTTGAGCCAAAGACCAGACGTCAAATGGAGGATGTGTTGAAGGTGCCCGAAGCTGTGTTAATGATGTACGACTTGGTTGTTGCATACGACCATGTGTATCAGCGTTTTCAGATCATCCGTAATCTTCACATCTCAAAGAAGGAAGAGATCGCCACAAAATTTGCTGAGGCTCAGAAGGAAATTGCAGCTGTGGAGTCTCAATTGTTCAGGGAAGTCAGCCCCGAGGACTTGAACCCTGTACAACCTCCTATTGAGTTGGGGAAGACATTCACTTCTAACATCGGTAAAGAAGGGTATGAGAATCATGTGTCCACTTTGAAGAAGCATATTTTGAAGGGAGATATCATCCAAGCAGTTCCATCGCAGAGAGTTGCAAGACCTACGTCTCTTCACCCGTTCAACATCTACCGCCATTTGAGAAAAGTGAACCCATCACCTTACCTTTTCTACATCGACTTGCTTGATTTCCAGATCATTGGAGCGCTGCCTGAGCTTCTTGTACAGACTGATATCAACGACAGAGTGGTGACACACCCAATTGCTGGTACTATTAGAAGAGGTAAGACAAGTGAAGAAGACGAGAAGAATGCTGAGACCTTGAGAGCCTCGTTGAAGGACAGAGCAGAGCACATCATGTTGGTGGACTTGGCTAGAAATGATGTTAACCGTGTGTGTAAGCCGGAGACAAACAGTGTGGACCGTCTTCTCACTATTGAAAGATTCTCTCATGTCATGCACTTGGTGTCGGAAGTCAGCGGAACCTTGAGACCTGAGAAGACCCGCTTCGATGCCTTCAGACTGATTTTCCCTGCGGGTACGGTGAGTGGTGCACCAAAGGTCAAGGCAATGGAGTTGATTGCTGAGCTTGAAAAGGAGAAGAGAGGTGTTTATGCTGGAGCTGTTGGACATTGGGGATATGACGGTAAGACCATGGACACTTGTATAGCTTTGCGGACCATGATGTACAAGGATGGTACGGCATACTTGCAAGCTGGAGGAGGAATTGTTTTCGACAGCGACGAATACGAGGAGTATATGGAGACGATGAACAAGATGATGGCCAACAACAACACCATTGTGGAGGCTGAAAAGATCTGGTACGAAAAACAAAACCCTTCGGGTAATTAGTGAGGTAATAGCAAGAATCCTCCAGAAGTCTGATAGAAATATCTGTTGGTCTGAGATCTAATAGAAGATCCAACCACATATACTCGAATTGGTAAATAAAAGATCTGCAGTGATCTGGTGACTCCACGTGATCTACTGATCTTATAGATGGTCTGGATCTCGGGTCTCAAGCGAGTTATTTCCGATATCAAATAGACGTAATACACAAAATGTAAAATTTACCCGAATTAGAAATGTCTTGTGCGTGAACACTTGAGGCGGTGTGAGTGTAAATGGGGCGATTTGACCCGTGAATTCGCGACATGAAGGCCCTCCACCTTGTACATAGACTAGGCATCCGAAGAAGTGACTTTTGCCCCTTCGCCCACAACCTTGGTGATCACCGGTTGTAGATTTCGTTGCTTTTATTACCGAACACTCCATGACCGTAGGAGAGACCACAGAGAAGAACAAGATAGGAGGGTGGGGGGAAGATGATCAAGTAGACAGTATGGCGCATTGTAGATAACATCAGTCGAGTACTAGAAGCGGGGAGGATGATAGTAGTGGTGGTGATGTCGCGATGATCATCTCCACGACACACACGACATTACTCGACAACTTTTTCTTACACCTATCGACAACGGTCAACGCGGCCCTGACACAAGGTTGAAATACAGTAGCGTTTGTGCCATGAGCTCCCCAGATAACAAGGATGCAGACAGCACGTCGGCAGATGCCAAGTCTTTCTCGCGAACACCCACATCGTGGGACGCAGAAGACGACATTTTGTTGATGCACCTCAAAGATCAACAGAAGCTTGGGTGGAAGGAGATCGCCAGCCACTTTAATAACCGTACACCCAACGCATGTCAGTTCAGATGGAGGCGGTTGAAGCTGGGTAACTTGAAAAACCCGCCCAAGCTGGCCTCCGCTTTGGGTACACAAATTAAGAAGAGGAAGAAAGAGGACAGTATAGGAGAGAGCAGCACCGGAACTGGCTTCCCGCCTCCATTTCTGCCTATTGCTAACTTTACGGGCTACGAGACCAACGCGCTCGCCGGTTTGAATGCCCTTTCTCAGGAGGAATCTCCTTTCACTACGCCGTCGACCTCGGTCAACTCGCCAAATCCGGCGTCATCGCAAGGTGGCATTACCACTAGTACTTATGAGTCACCCAAGCTGGATAGTTTGGACCCAAGAAACCACTCTAACTCCGCCAATAATGTCGGCGGCGGATACTATACCGATATCCTGATAGACCCAACACTGAATTTACCACACAACCAATCACACCCGAGTACACTGCTTACCACACCACGTAACCTGACAAGTAATGGTAGAAGCAATAGTGTACATCACCCAGGTCCAAGCGGAGTTGGTTTACATAACAATCTGATTATTCAAATCGCTCGTGATGACAGAACTCTGATACTGCTGACTGGGAGGTCTGCGCTGGTGTCGTCACTTCCTCTGAAACTGATGAATATTCCTCACCACCAGACCACGAGTAATGCCTTGGCGCATTTGCCCATTCTTTTCGGTGGGTCTATCAGTGGACCGCTGAGAAATGCGTCTATCAGTGGGCCAGGTGGAATATCACACTCCAATACTGTCACTAGCTTAAGAAATAGCAGTATCAGTGAATACAAGGCTCCTTTGGGTGGTTCTGGATATTACTCCCGTTCTGGAAGCGTGGTTATACCCTACAATGCGGACAAGACGACCCCAAAGGAGCCCAAGGAGCCCAAGGAGTCTAAGGAAATCAAGGGCAATAAGGAGCCACCGAAAAAGTCACGCGAACCTCCGCGTATGCAAAAGCCAGCGGCAAAGACTGCCAAGAAGGCAGCACCACCTGTATTTAAGATCCCATGGTCGATCGAGGAGGATGAATTGTTGATCAACCGTAGGAACAGAGAATTGTCCTTCGCTGAGCTCCTGATTTTGCTTCCTCAGAGAACTGAGGGCGAGATATGGTCCAGGATCGACCATCTCGAGAAGTTGAGAAATGGCCATCGTGCACTGACCTCTCTGCGAGACCGTAGAAGGAGACAGCTGTCGATCGGCTTGGATGACGTCGATGACTTTTATGATTATGTTATCGGCGGCGATATGGAGATGAGTGATGAAGAAGAAAAGGACGACGACGATGATGAGGCTTTGGTGGAGGTTGAGATGGGTGCAACCGATATCAGGAAAAGAAGGAAACGCAGGGCCAGTCTGGCCGTGAACCCCTATGAGAGGTGAGATGATGAGGATTACTAAGCAATTGCTTTAGCACGAAATGAAGGACACCATTTTAACTCCTGTTATAACGACTGGAAATCATTTCGACGAAGGTAATGCAAGCACGACCCGGGATTCAAAAGTATATGTATTAATAGCAGAGAACGAGAGAGAAGTGTAGATAGAGAAGGAGAGCCTCTAATAGCAGCTTGGAAGGTTGTCTAATAACTGCCTGAAAGTTTGTCTAGTAGCACGTTCGGAAGTAATCTTCTATGAAATGAGGTTTTACATTGGGTTGTCAAATGCTATGTGGCACTTGCATGCAATAGTTACTTTGCGTGCTATACACTATTTTAGTAACTAATACGTTTTGGCTAAGCTATGCGGGCTGCTTTCAAATGAGCATACGGTCTATTAGATGTGATTCAGCAGTGGTCTAGTACAACTTCAAAGCGCTAGTGATCTCATCGATCACCAATTTTGGGGCAGGTCCAAGGCCCAACACAGTAGCACTTCCAGCAGCGATTTGCGTCCTTCCGGCATCATGCACAATGTACGAGTTGACACCGAGTGACATTGCTTGAGCAAAGAGCATGTCCATTTCTTCCTGATTTGGTACTTGCAATGTGATTTTGGCTTGGCCATTCTCGCCTTCCCATCTCTCGACCATTTGAGGGTTATATGCTGGTGAGTTAGGGTTAGTAATCTTCTTGTATAAGGCTAATGTAGCATGCAGACACTGCGCAGCAGCTTTACCTTTACCCATCTTCAAGTCCTGGCGCACAATCAATGTCATGCGAACTTCACCGGGGATCTCGTTTAATGGTGTTGAATTGATATCAACACCTTCATCATCGGATTCGATTTCCTCTTCGGAATCTTCATAATCGTGAGTGTAACGAGAAGGAAATACCACATCTTTCATGTACAATCCTGTTGCAAATGCTGCCACAGCAACAGTGATGAGTTGAATGGCGTTTCCCATGGTTGAGATGATCTGGTACGTGATTTTTTTTCGCACCAGACCATTTAATACAGAACGGATCTTAGATAAAAAGGAGATTAGAATGATTTTAAACGATATCAAGACATTCAAGCGAGCACCTTGGGTTTCTTCTTTTTCTTCTTTTCAATCTTTTTGGAAAAGTCTCTCCAATTCTTCACGCGATCTTCTCGAGTGCTTTCCCATTTACTTTCCATCTTCCTCTTCAATTCCCTTTCAGACTGTACCTTTGAGATTTCTGCTTGTCGTTTTGCTTCTGTCTGTTGTTTGTAAAGTCTCTCGATTTGCTCTTCCTTGATGATATTAATCAAGATTTCCTTTGCTTTCAGTCTGACTTTTTCTATATCGGTTGTGTCCTTCAATATATCCTCATAAATTTGGTTGAGTCTCTTGAGCTCTTCCAGGTCTTCAGATGTGATAACACCAAGTGATTTTCTCAAGCGGTCGAAAGCTGAAGGTGCTGAGGGATTACTTGTTTTATCGGGGTGAATTAATAACGACTTCTTGCGATAGATCTTGGAAGCAGTAGATGAAGTCTCAGGAAGAAGATCCAACACAGCAAAGTGATCATGCTCATAACATGATAGGATTCTGTCTATTTCTTTATCCTTCTCTAGAGATGACTCTTGAAGAAGCAATTCTTTGTCCACATCAGACATCTCGTATCGTTTTAATGCTTAAAAAATTCCTTTAGATTATCTACAATGCCACCTTGGAAACCACGCTACTTTGATATTGGAGTCAATCTCTCGGATCCCATGTTCCATGGAAGTTATCATGGATCATTGAAGCACTCAGGAGATCTCAAAAACGTCATCCAAAGAGCACATCTTCTCAACGTCGACAGAATGCTCGTTACAGCTCTGACAATAGCTGAGAGTAGATCACATCTTGAGTTATGTTCGGAATTTCCTGGAAGACTCTTTCTGACTGCAGGAGTTCACCCATGCTCAGTGGCAAGCGAATTTTACGGCAAGCCAGGTATAAACATCGATAGTAAGCTTAGTGAGTTGAAGGAAATTGTTGAACTGGGCTTTTCCAAAGGCTTGATCAAACTGTTTGGTGAAATAGGTTTGGATTATGACAGATTGCACTATTCAACAAAAGACCAACAAAAGGAAATGTTTACCCGTCAGTTAGAGCTTATTGCTCTGTTGAAACACTTGAAGATTCCTTTGTTCTTGCACATGAGAAATGCCTGTGATGACTTTGTCTCCATAATAAAGCCTTTTATAGAAAAGGGAGATATAGAAAAAGGAAACGGTGTCGTTCATTCATTTACAGGAGATAAAGAGGAACTCCAGAAGTTGCTTAGTCTTGGTTTTTATATCGGTGTCAACGGCTGCTCTTTAAAGAGTGAAGAAAACTTGCAAGTTGTTAAACTTATTCCAAAAGATAAGTTGATGATCGAAACTGATGCTCCCTGGTGTGAAGTGAGGAAGAGCCATGCAAGTTATAAGTACATCAGTGGATATGGTAATAAGTTTTACCCTGAAGTGAAAAAAGCCTCACCAAAGAATCAACTAAATGAATCTACAACTTCAAAGGTGCCTACACCAAGCACCAAGGAGTCTACACCAAACACCAAGGAGTCTACACCAAACACCAAGGATTCTACACCAAACACCAAGGAGTCTACACCAAACACCAAGGATTCTACACCAAACACCAAGGATTCTACACCAAACACCAAGGAGAATATTAAAGAGGACGCTTCAAAAGGTAACGTCCAACCAAAGAAAAAGCAAGGAAAACAACCAAAGGGCCAACAGGTAAAGATGGATACATTTCTTCCATTCCCGATAGTAAAACCCGAAAATGTTGCAAAGCATAATACATTGGTGCAAGGTATGGTAGAAAATCATCCTGAACCAGAGACTATCGACTACGATTTTGGGCCATATGCACAACCATTGGTAAAGTCTAGAAACGAGCCAGCATTTGTTGGGTATGTGGCAGAAATAATGGCCAAGTTGTACGATATTCAGAATGAAGACGAAATCGAGGAGTTTATTGATGCTCTCTATCAAAATACTTGCAAAGTCTTCCATGTCGAACCATAGTAATAGATTAGACTAGATAAAAAGATTAGATTAGATAAGAAGATTATATTAGATGAAAAGATCAAAGTAGACATAAGAATTAGTAGACATAAGAATTAGTAGACATAAGAATATAGTAGATATAAGATTAAACTAGATAAAAGATTGTGTTTGTACTCATTTCATCATATGCATTTGTCTATAAAGAATCGTGTCTAATTTGTATATGCATTTCTAAGTCTCTTTGGCCTCTGTACTGGCTCGGGTGTTTTGGTTTTGATTCTAGTTGATCTTCTGGTAGCTACTTCAACCTCTGATTCTTCCAGAGTTTCTTCGGTCTCTAAGGCTTCCTCATTATCTTCATCATCGTTTTCGTCTATTTCGTCTTCGTCTTCATCTGAACCAAGAGCAATCCCTTCTTCTGCATCTAAATCTTCGGACCAAACCTCGTCAAAGTCTGATTCTTCGACTTCATTAGTTGCCGCTTCATCTCCTGAGGTATCTGGGATACTCTCCTTAACTTCTTGTGTCAGCTTTATTGGTACACTCTTTTTGAGAGAGGGTACTCCCAGTTGACAGACCTCAAAGTCATTAACTTCAACGGCATTTGAATATTCTTCTATCTCCATATGAGCCTCCTCTTCAAATGTGTATGGATTTTTGATATCATCCATGAGGAATCCAGAAATCAGTGAAATGCTATTATAATCGGATTTCGTCAGTGTATTCACTGAATTTATCCCTCCGGATGGACCAAAAAGCATCGGTTTCCAAAGCAACAAGGTGGGATTAACCAGGACATAATTTTTCGCATTCCACTTGGTGATTACATGATCAATATGATGAAGATCTGCGACAATGGCGTAAGTGCTCGAGTTTGGTTTCTTCCTCAATGCATGCAACTGCTCGAGCCCAACAACCACATCCAGCGGAGTCATACCAGTAAGTTTACTAAGTGTTTCAATCGATAATGACACTTGCTTATCTTGGTATTTGTCATGTAACATCTTCAAAGTGGTTGCAACAGTTACTTTCCAATAATTTCGGTAACTCAAAAGTCCTAAATCACTGAGGGGCTTCTCGGGTGTCCCGAACTTAAATTCATTTCTGGATAACAAATAGGAAAACTCAATCAAAAAACTCCCGTATCCTTTCCTCTGATATATCGGCAAGGTTAAGATACAGCTCACGTTATAATCAGAGCTGTTCAATTTTTCCTTTGAAAAATAACCCACAAAGTGATACTTGTTTGCAGAATCTATCTCTGATAAGACATAAAAGATGAAAGGTTCAACATCATAATACAACGTCTTCAGGTTGAGAAATAACTTGGCCAAAAGGCATAAGTTTTGGCAATAGGTAATGTTCTTTCTACCATCCACTTCCCATACTGCAACCTTGTTGATCGGATCTCTGTATATTTCAACACCTGGGGGATGGGAGTTCGATAAGTTGCAGTACTTTAATTGGTGTCTGTGGTATGATATGGGCAGGTTCATATATTTCAAGCAATGCTCGCAGATGTAAAGAGTTTTCAGTTGTGAATACTCTTCAGGATATGGTGCAGTATACCAAGTCTCGATCACGAAGTCTCGAAATACAATGCTTGATACGGTAGATGCTGTGCTCAGTATACCATATTGCTCTTCCTCTTTCTCTTTCAATTTCTCGCCTTCTTCTCTGAAGTTTTCGAATGCAATGCGATCTTCAGTTGTTGGATCTGTATTGTTTATAGTACAGTCTGGAAACCCCAAAATACCTCTATACGGTAATTCTTGAGCTTGCGCTTTTGGTTCAGGTTTTAATTTGAGTGATAATGTCTTGCGCTTTTTATATCTAAGTTTCACCATGTACAGTGTAGCATTCCTGTGAATCAGTACGCGTCTATGTCTTTGTTTGGATCGTGGCTCTTCTTCACTGTGGTGTGTACTCCGTAACATATTTTTCAAAGAGTAGTCATTATTGTTACGCCGCCTTTGCGAACGTCGGTCTAAATCTATGGGGGCAAGATTCGTGTAGATCTTGTTATTTGTGATCTTCAACTGGTCTAGTAACAGCCCCATAACACCAGGATTTTGTAACTCGATTTTTCATAAAAAAAATCTTAGATGTTGGACTGCAGAAAAACAAGATGCCCAAGACCGAAGACCCTTTTCATCACAAACGCAGTAACTTCTCGATGATTTCCCAATTTAATTTAAATATGAGCAAAGTGTGCTAATCTGACATATTTTAAACAAGTTGAAACGAACTGTCAAATACAATAACTTACATGTGGACTATCTACTGTACTCTACTCATAATTAATTTCATGTCAATTCGCATTCTACATACATTCTAGTATACTTCCCCTCAGTCGTACTAACTAGTGGAATCCCACAGTAGCTCCTGCATTATACCAAACCAGTTCAATCTTGCACTTACTCCTCCTTCGTGACATCTTCGATCTTCTCATCCTCGTGCTCCTCTTCATCATCTTCACCGATCATGCCCTCCATTCCGTTCTTTCTCAACTGCAGCAACATGGCCTCGGCCGAGCTTGTATCCAAGTAGATGACACCATTATCATTTGTAACAGCGTTTGTGTCTAACAACTTCTTCAAAGTTACCAAACTTGGGTTCCCTGGACCACCGAACAAGTCGTCATCATCCTGTTGGTTATCTTCATCAGCATGACCAACGACTTCACCGTAGCCTTCACTGTCACCTCTCTCGTCACCAGCACCCACTTTTCCATATTCATAGCGTTCACCATACATGTTCTTGTACAAAGACTCAAAATCTTCGGAAAGAGGACCCAAAGAAGCTGGTCCGACTTCTTCGGCACCATCCTTCTCGACTTTTTGTTTCCTCTCATCATCGAGCTTGATGGATTCCTCACCACGCTTCTTCATTTTTGCATACCAGTCATCTATGGTCTCGCCATTCTTCTGGTCAAGAAGTGCAACGATAACAATGGACATGTTGTCACATCCAATTCCGGTCCCACCAGTGCTTGGTGCAAAACAAAGATCAATGATCATTTCACAAATCTCAGGGAGCTTGTAACCCTCGTACAACTTCAAGCGAATGCACTCTATACACTTCTGAGAAGTGAGACAGTCCCAAATACCGTCACATGCTAAGACCAAAAACTCGTCGCTGTCATAGTTCAAGTTGTGCTCGATAACATCTGGGTAACAAGTGACGATTTGTTCTTCAGCAGGTAAAGTGTTATTGCGCTTAAATTCAAAATCACCAATACCACGAGAAAGAGCAAGGTTTCCGTTAACACGTCCCATGTCGACATAACCACCAGCAGAGCAAATTCTGGCTTTCTCACCCTCATTTGAAGGCTTGTGGTCGTAAGATAACGCCTTTGCATAACCGTTAATGGACATAATGGTACGAGAATCACCTGCGTTAGCACAAATGATCTGTGTTGGTGTCACAATTGCCGTGGTGGTTGCACATCCACTGTCATCATACTTCATGTACTTATTGTCCAAGATAGCGCGGTCACATGCAAGGAAACCCTCCTTGAGTGCATTAACGTAGTCTTTCTTCTTGAACTCTTCGGTGTTCTTGACAATTTTGTGGAGGAATTTACCCGTGAAGATAGCAGCCTTACGGCCTCCATGTCCATCGTAAACACCAAAAAAGGCCGTGTGGTCAGAGGCATTAGTCGTATCAGTGTCTGGGACATCTTTGTTGACGTTATCTTCGGAGTCGTGTTCTTCATCTTCCTCTTCATCCTCGAGAATAGGCTCGTCGAAGTGGTCATCTTCTGGAAGTGAGTGTAAGTTCAAAATAGTCGCGTGTGCATCTTCCATATTCATTCTCCAACCCTGCATGTTCAGGAGTGCATAATAAAGATGGGCATCTTTGCCTTGATGTGTCACCTTTTTGGTGACCGGTTGTGAAAGGATTTGCCCCATGTCGTTGAGGGCGTTTGTTGTGTTGGGAAAATTTTTAATTTAAAATCAATTACAAGCAACCAGATATGATGCAACGCGATAAAGAGGCTGTATCGGCAACTGCTTATGAAATGCTATTAGGAACATGTTCCAGATGATATCTATGAAGAGTGTATGTTCTACATCTTAATATCTTCGGATTCTCATTCTGGTTCCGCGTAGTGAGCCCTCGAATCAAGAGGCAAACGTTAAAATAGCCGTTCAAACCACAGTAATCTCGGTCGGGTTATTAATATCTACATATAAACCGAACCGAAGATATTACACTGTTGATATTACACCGTTGACAGTGGCGTACCCGTTAAAGTTGCGTGTTATTTATAGTGTTTTGTAAATAGTGTTGGGAGTTACACTTTAAAAAGTCCCCACCTTTTTGTTCGAAGGTAGCGTGATCTATACAGTTCTGGCTCGTGACACTATATCTCGTTCTTCATATGCTCGCCTCTTTTCCATACCCACGATCGTGACTATTGGGCCGCGCTATCATTGGTTAGGGTCGCCTAACACATTCCCAGAAATTTCGGAAATAACGGAGGTACTACTGGTACGCAAGAACTACTAGTGGCTGGAACCTTTATCTTTGGTTCAAGTAAATTTAAGTGGCACAAAAAATGGTAATCTCATATTAGAACAGGTTTTGCCTCTCAACGGCTCTACAAGTAACACATGGATCAATATCTGAACATTCATAAATTCTATGGACTAACAATTTTGTCACACCTCTATTATATCCTACTCTCCTTTCATGTATCATTAACGTTCCATCGTGCAATCATCATGCATAACGCATCGTGCTATCATTTCATCATCTTCCTCTCCTCATAGCAACATCTCCAATATGTAATCAAAATTCTCTTCTCACACAAACGTTGCTCCCACAGGTGTTTTTCGTAAACATGGTGTCTGCTTGTTGCTCCCACAGGTGTTTTCCGTAAAAGGTCTGCTTGTTGCTCCCACAAATGTTTTCTCTAAACTTCGTGTCTAGCTGTTTCTTCGGCAAGTGTTCTCAGGTATCTAGCAGTACTTCTCTTACTTTGGACCCCAAATACCGCCATTACCACTGTCAAAAGTACCCCCAGTCAAATTCAAGTTGTTGAACTTCTGGCTTAAGCGATCCTTACCTCCGTATTCATCATTAGCTCCCGTGCTACCGGCAGGAGGAGTTCCTGTTGTCTGTTGTAATGAAGTCAAACTTCCGCTCAAGTGCGCATGCTGGCCAAATGGCTGAAAACGGGAATTGAAGTCCGTGTTGGTCATTGGCGTACTTGGTTGCGATGTCTGGAAAAAGTGCTGCTGCAGGCTCAGCTGCCCACCGGGGTATTGTCCGTGATGCGTCAGGTGTTGAGGTGTAGGGGAGTTCGTAACGGATCCTGGCAGTGGCTGGTATTGGCTGCTTCCAAGAGGTGGAGTAGAACGCATATCAACGTATGACCGATTGCTCGATCTCAACAAAGAGGCTGCGCTCGTTGCAGCCATAGCAGAAGCCTGTGAGTTGGTAGCTGCGCCAGAACCACTAGTCGTTTGTTGATACAAAAATGGCTGTGGACCGTATTGGGATTGTCTGCCTGCTTGACCACTTTGTGCAGAGCTTGGTGGCTGCTGAACTGGTGGAACCGGAACCTGCTGTTGTGGCTGCTGTTGTCCTTGCTGGTATTGGGGGAAGTGCAGCAGGATTGGGGTCGAAGCCTGCTGTCTTAATCTTGGCAATGGCAAAGCACTCTGTGAGTGCAGTCTCAACAACTCCGGATGGCCAGTATTGTTCAATTGTGCTAATTGATTCAAGTTCATCATCAGTGTAGAGTGCGCCAGGAAGGGAACACCACCTAAAGCCTGTGCCGCTGGCTGCGACTGCGACTGAGAAGGTGTTTGAGGGTTGAGCGCACTAGGCTGCTGAATAATGGACAGTGAGACATACCCTGGCTTTCTGCGGATGATGATCAAGCCGTTGTCAAACAACTCCAATAAGCCCAAGTACGCGCATAAAACAGACAAAGTCTTGCGTTGACTCAAGTTCATACTAGCTGGGGAAATCGCCAATTCAAAAATCGACTTGTTCACATCGTCTCTATACAAAACCAACTGAGTGTACAATTCCAAAGTTTCCAGGTCGTTCAAGTCTAGCTCCAGAGGTGGCTGGATGCCGTTAAATGGAAAATTGATGAAAACACGCTCGGTTGGGTTGCCATTTTGGTTGCTCCCATTAATGCTCAAATTCTTAGTAGCTGCAGTAGTAGATGCAGCAGACAAAAGAGAAGCTAACAGCGCATTTGAGTTCAGTCTGTGTTGCTCCTCCAATTGTCCACGCTTCTCACGCTTCTCGCGTTCAATACGCTCACGCTCTTGGAGGGGGAGCATTTTCTTGTACTCAACACGCAATTTGCGGCCGCCGATTTCCCGTCCGTTCAACTGGTTGACAACAAGCAGAGTCTCATCAGTCAGGGTAAAGTTTGCAAATGCCAAGCCTCTAAACACGCCGTTATCGAAATGATAGTTGAAAGCGTATGGCAATGGCAAGGTTAACTTGGTCATGACGTCCAAAAGTTGCTCCTTCTTGATTGCAAACGGGATGTTCTTGATTACGATCGCAGTAGGGATCAATTCATCATCATCAAGATCGCCAGAAACCGATGCATTGATCGAGCTGTTCGCAGGTGTTGGCGATCCGTTCACGCTGTCGTGTTTCTCATCAGTTTCTAAAGTTGTAAGAGTTGACTGTTGTTGCTGTTGTTCTACCCAAGGTCCAGGATCACTTGCAACAGCTGGAGCATCTGATTGTGAAGCAGTGTTGTTCTGAGCCTGCCATCCAGTTCTAGTTGAATTAACCGCTGCTAAGCGCAGGTTAGTGAGTCTAGGGGTGCCATTAGTACTAGGAGATTCTTGCAGAGGTCCTGCACCTCCGTACGAAGACGATGCATACCCAGATGTTGACAGTAATGATGATAATGATGGCCGACGCTGCATTATGGTATGATCCAATGGCGTAGGAGACAAATTTGACAAGTCCATGACGTCGGAGTGAATGTGGCGTGGTTTGTGAGGGTTATGGATAATTCTTGTTTCGTTATAACTGTTAATCGTAGAATATATGCAATTTATCCAGTAATGTTCAGCATGTGTTGGTGCGATTGGTTCTAACTATAACCAATAACTATTGCCGGAACACTGAGCTTGTGGTAGAAATTTGAACGAAGGACGAAGAAAAAATGAACAGGCGGGAGAACCTGTATTATGTAACCTGCAAATTTAGTGCGTCTTTCCACCGCCATAAAACGATACGTGTGTTTTTTTTTCTCAGGTTCAACACATAACAGAATGGTACGTGAGATAAGAATGAATAGACAGTTAGACGAGTTTCTAGTTGAAGTTTAGTCTATACTGGTATGAATACTCGATTTATGATCATTACTAACAAGTAGTCCGCACCAGGTGGTTTGAGAAGCGCAGCTAAGAGAAAGTCTACTGCTGATAAGAAGGAAAAGGCGGAGAGCGCTATGCCTTTGTCAACCCGTGCCGCTGGTGCTGGTGGTTCTTCTTCAACCATGATGAAGATTTTCACTGATGAAGCCCAGGGTTTGAGAGTTGACCCATTGGTTGTGTTGGTGTTGGCCGTCGGTTTCATTTTCTCTGTCATTGTGTTGCACGTTTTGGCCAAGGTGACAGGCAAGTTCACTTCCTAAGTTTTCTTGGGTCAATTTAGTCAAAGGGAGAGTATTCTAAAATGTGGAAATATCATATAGGAGTCCAGTTAGCCGGTTGCATGGCCGTGTACAAATAATATAGCTTACGTCGAATCTGTAGAAAAGGCCTGAAAAATTATTTTATGGTACGGGTAAGCCATTGAAATGTCATTATCTATGTCTTCTTTACCTCTAGCTGCTAAATACTATCTTTCTATTTACACGATGACTTTACATATCGGCAGCTAATGATGTAAGAGCAACACGCAACCCGCTAACATCAAGTGTGTGCTTATTTCCTTGGACTTCCCACAGAAATGGTGCCGTTTTGTGTACGTCTCTCCAGGTTTCTGTGTAAAGATTACCACGGACCTCAATTTCGACCTTGGGATACATTTTGCCTACGATCACAACAAGTGGGATTCCCACCAAATTGGAATGTAAGGCCTTCTTTCCTAACCCAATCTTTGGTCGATCATCGACTCTGTAATCAATACCATTAAGCTGTTCAAAAACTTCTGGGTGAGGATCCTTTGCGGCCTCGATCACAGTCACATCCCAAGGAGCTATGCACCGCGGCCATTTGAAACCCAAGTCATCTCTTTGAATTTCGCCTATCAGTGCAAGTATTCTACTTACACCAATTCCATAACACCCCATCACGACGTTCTTCCGATGAACAAGTCCTTTAGCATCTGGTACCTCAACAGTGCACTCTAAAGGCTCTGAGTACTTTTCACCAAGGAAGAAAGTATGACCGACTTCTATGGCACGTGTAGACTTGAGGGTACCTGAACATGAATTACATTGATCACCATCTTCAGTAACAACAAGTGGATATATAGACTCACCCTCAGGAACATTGCTTACTCTGGAGTCATAAATTTTGGTGAAGTTTCCTGTTGGCTGTTCCAAAGTCTTCTTTAAGTTTTTCAACCCAGAAGCATTCTCCAAAAACTGAACTTCCAACTTTCTTCCCTCCGGATAAATAGCCTGTATTGTTTTTCCTGATGATTCATAGAATTTGCTCACGGTCTTACCCTCTATGGGTTTGGTTTTCTTCGGAACTTCTATGTTAGACGCTTCTCCACATCCATTGCACACAAATACAGTGTCTTCTCCAGCTTGGTGGGTATAATGGTACTCATGACTGCAAGATCCACCGATATCTCCTGAATCTGCTTCAGCCTTAACGAATGGAATCTTCAAGTCTTCAAATATCTCGGTGTACGCTTGAGTAGCGAGTCTATATGATTCCCATGCATTTTTCTCATCAACATCAAAAGAATATGCGTCCTTCATTATAAACTCCTTGCCCCTAAGCAAGCCTCCTCTGGGCCGTTTCTCATTACGAAACTTGGGGTTGACTTGGTAGTACCGAACTGGAAGGTTCTTATATGTGCTGATAGACTTTTTCACCAAGGAAGTAACCTCCTCTTCTGCAGTTGGAACCATCACAAGGGTCTCATCTGCGATCTTGAACAACTCCTCGGATTTCTCAAAACGACCAGTCTTTCTCCAAAGAGCCTCGTCCTGAAGTAACGAGAGTGATACTTCTTCAAATCCATTCGAGTCCATCCTTTGTCTGATAATATCACTGACCTTCTTTTGCATAGTCAAGCCCATTGGGAGCCAGTTGACAAGGCCGGCTTTAGGGTGGTTGATGAACCCCACCTTAGAGAAGAGCTCTGCAGTGGGAATGGTCTTCAAATTCAACGAGTCCACATTGTTACAGTAGAGTCTCGGTACGGTTCGCACTCTCCGCATAATACACACACAAAAAATAGCTGGAAAAATCAAAAGATTAAATCAGTTCTAGATAGATCTCGGATACACCTCAGAATCCCTCGAGTTGAACTCGATCAAATCTTGTCCTAACTCTTTGAGTGAAAGTATTTTGTATACTTTAAGTATTACATTGTGGTTGTGCTACTAAACTTACATTTCGTTCTTCTGATGTCGTCTCTACATTTTGCTTTAACAATGGTTAACTTAAAACCTATAATGAGCGTCCTTGAGTGTTAGTGAAGCTCTAGTTACCTTTGAATCTCTGGTTGAGTTCCTTGTAAACATCGTCTCCATACAGCTTCAAGTTCGCAAACGCACTCTCAACATCACTCTTGGCAGCATCCAACTTCTCCTGCTTACCAGGCTCCTTAGATTGGAGGAAGTCCTTAGTCAAGTTGTCCAACTGAGCCTTAGCTTCCTCGTACTTCTCAATAGCAGCAGCCTTGCTCTGCTCGAACTGCTTGGTGAATTCGTTCGAAGTCTTGTTCAACTGTTCATTGACTTCGTCAGTCTTCTTGCTTCCCCAGTTGAACCAGGACTTCTTTTCCTTCTCGGCCTGCTCCTTCACTTCCTTACCCTTAGAGAACAAAGAGTCCTTGCCATCCTTGTACGCCGATTCAGCCTCGTCAGCCTTCTTCTGACCCCAGATAGACCAGGAGTTCTTCTTCTCCTGTGCTTCTTGCTTCAATCTCTCGGTTTCGCTGGAAGAAAAGGCAGATGTGATCTTGTCCTTGGTGTCATTGTACGAATCCTTCAAATAGGAAGCAGACTTGTTCAAGTCATCCTTGCCTTGGTCAATGGCCTTGTTTACAGTAGACTCAGCTTCATCAGCCTTCTTAGAGCCCCACAGAGACCATGACTTCTGTTCAGCCTCAGCCTTTTTCTTCAAGTCGTCTCTAAACTTCTCGTCCTCGCTCTTGAACCAACCACCGAACAATTGCTTTTCCTTCACCTCCTCAGCAGGACCACTCGTGGAGTAAGGAGTGGTGGTCTTATTAGCAGATCCAAGATCATTGACCAAATCAATGTATCTGTCAACCAATTGGACAAACACATTCTTCTCGTGAAGGGGAGTTTTCACAGCATCGTACTTCTGTTCCACAGCATCTTTGGTATCGATTGTAGACTTGTACAATGAAGTGTCCTTGGCCTTCTCAGTCCAGTACTTACTCTTAGCTTCCAATTCCTTCTTTGTCTGCTCCACAGTCTTGCTCAACTTATCCTGAATGTCACGGCCGGCCGGAATTGACTTCTCTGTCTCGGGGACTGGGATCTGGTGTCTTTGCTTGTTTTGTTCATAGATGTAGGCACCGCCAGCAACTGCTGCGACTGCCGCTGCACCGAAAACGACTTGGTTCGACATATTGCTTTTCTTAGTGATAATATAGAGAGCAAGACAATCGCAATATATATAATGTGCGGGGTTCGGATTCGTGTCCACACCTATGGCTGCTAAATTCGTTAGTTGCTCCGTGATCGTCCAGATTAGGAATGAGCAAGGTTCGGAACCAAGCCTCAATGGGCCTTTAGACTGGTACCACGTTGATGAGCTTCATATCTATTGAATAGTTGAGCTTTGAAATAGCCCGCTGTTGCCCGTTTTTTTCATGTGTAATAAGCCTGTTCGTATCAGTTGTATACTATGTTACATTGCTTGCTTTGGATAGCCCCGGATAGAAATTCTACTCGATTGCTATGAGTATTACATAAGCTCGCCTTCCAGGCACGGTCTTCTTTTGTGTTAAATTGTGCACGTGACTGTTGACCAGGTGAGTAACATCTGGTGATGGTTTTTGCACCCAAGGCGATCGGATTAATTCGGGTCCGACACGCGATGAACGTTGGATGATTCAAGGCATCGCGTGCTTTTACTCCGATATAAAAGGCGCAAAAGATACCAAAGATGAGTTATCCATCAACCTCCTTCATCTTTCTTAACATAATCAAAAATGCTTCTTCAACTATCCAGAATGAGTGCACGTCGCTACACCTCAGGCATGCCACAAAGGCTTAAGCATAACACCAAGTTGTTGGCAGCTAGTGTCGGTCTTTATTCGGTCGTGAGCTTGGGCGTTGCCAAAATGGCAGAAGAGAATCATGTTGAACATATTTTCAGACAATTGGGTTATTAATCATTGGGATACAATGACGGTTTTACTTCCACTATAAGGAATATATAAGAAATGTCCTAGGACAGGTTTACAAACGTCCACACAAGTGTCGGCTGGCACAGGGGTGATGGCGTACTTCGAGGGTCTATCTATTGTTGTTTTATCAATAAGGTGATAATTATATCTTCTGTAATCCTTTACCAGGTACGCGGCGCCAGTACGACCTCGTATCTGCGAATAACAATTGCTTACTCAATTTCCAGACTTTGAGAAGAACATCCTTCCTAGGAAGAAACTTAGGGAAAAATATTTTAATGATATCGTTTTTGGTGGTGCTATCACTCTTTGTAGAATTTTCTTTCAGTCTGGTCAATGCACACAAATAGAAAATCACCTGTCCATATCCGTGGAACCCTTCATGGATAACTAAATCAATGATGTCGTTGATAGGTATGAACGTTTCTTCATCACTCAGAAACCTCCATCCCTTCCTTGAGATCAACTGTATACCGACATTTTTGATCGCGATTACCGAGTCTGTGGGCGACTGCTTGAGAAGCACTATAGCTTGAGCTGCAATTATGATTGTTATGTGTGTAGGTATGGTGAACTCTTTAATCTCACTCCAATATGACCACACAAGTACCAAGAGCACGATCTGTAACAATGCCGTGATAGCCCACCTATGGCGCACTAGTACTGGGTCGTGCTTATGCCGCACGGTAAACTTGATCAAGTTGGCGGTGGTCACATCTGCAGGAGTAATATCCAAAATGTAATCCTTGTTCGATGACATCTATGCATATGCGAACCCAACTCTAGTTCATTCCTTTATCTTGTTGTAGATAATCGACTTGATATGTCTAACCGCGTTTTGATGTCACTTTTTCTATGGGCACGTGATATTGTTCAATCGTCCTAAAGAATAACGTGGGTGCTCGGTGCGTTGCACGGCACTATCTAAATAGAATTGAAGAGGAAATTGCCCCAGGTTAGGAACATGTCGATGTAACCCAAATTTTACATAGTAGTCATTCTTAATTATATTAATTTCGCTGTCCGTTGCACATGAATTATTCATTCTCTACCTTTCTATCGTCAATCGATCCCAAAACGACTTCGTTCTTTCTCATTTCCTTCTGTCTCTCGGCTCTTGTCATTGGCTTCGCACCTGTTCTGATCTCAATTTCTCTCCTTCTGCTAGCTTCAGCATCCTCCTTGAACGCACGTTCTCTCTCCCTCTCAATCATCGCCATGTGCTCCTCATGCTGAACTCTCACTTGGCGGAGTTGCTCGTTGTAGTATTCCATACTTTGGATCTCCATCTTAGAGCTCTTGCAGTATTCCATCACATCTGCAGGAAGCTTCCTCTTAAGACACAATGCAATGATTTCAGGGTACTTCTTCTCCTCCAAATTGAACTTCAGCTTGATTTGCTTTCTTGTTCTATATGGGAAAAGTTGTGAGATGAGGGAAAAGTCTGTGCCAAACAGACTCAATGCGTCGTAAAATTGATTTACTTCTTCTGTAGTCCACCGATCAGTATGGCTTCGCTTCGAATACGTGAAGGATGTAACAGGGTTTTCGAACGGATTCGATTCCTCTCGCAGCAATGAGGAATTGTCTGTTCTGGAATGACGGCTCACAATAGCCGAGTCTGCATCATAACTAATCAGACCGTCTGCTCCAAGTGTCAACTGTAAACTGGTTGTAACTTGTGGCTCACGTTCTTCGGCCTCGAGAGCCAATTTCTTCTTCTTCCGCTCTTCCTCTTCTGTGTCGGCCGATCCACTCAATCGAGCCACCTCCTCCATGGAGATCCGTTTCTCTCGAGCCATTGCCCTTTCCTTACGTCTCTGCCTCCTCTTTTCCGCGATGGTTTTCTGAGCGGCTTTAACTGATTCATGGTTGTTACTGACTTTGCCGAACGGGAGATTTGGCATGCAGAGGTCAGCCATTGTCATATTGTTGACATCTACAGGAAGGTTGCTGTAAAACTCAAGGTCGTCTTCCTTCACTTTACGCGGCAATTGCTTGATAGACAGAATCGTCGTCACCAAGTCATCCGGTGCTAATGGAAGTAAGTCCGCATCTCCCTCTTCTATCTTCGCGCCCTTGCCCTCGGATTCCACCTCGGGCAGCGCTGAGCGGAGTCGGAACTTTGATAATTTGTTTGTTTTCGGGTCTATACCCATCACGAACTCCGCGTCCGTCTTTCTCATCTCTTCAATCATGTTCACGGGAGGTTGCTCGATAACCTTCTCAGTGGCAGGAGAGACCTCTGGCTCCTGTGTTGGCTCCTCAATATTACGAAGTACAGAGCCTCTTCTTGGACGCGATACCAGAGACCTACGTCTCTTTTGTCTCGCGAGTGGGATACCGATTTTCACAGGCTCGGCATCAGAAATGGATCCCGATCTACTTCTTGGTGTGATCCCGTATAATCTCCTTGTAACAGAGGATCGCCTGCGTTCTCGAGGAACTTTGAATATAGGCTCATTAGGCTCAGGGAGTTCTAACGACATTGTCTCCGCCCCCAGTTTGGGATCCAAGATCTCAGCATTGGTTACCGAGCCAGGAATGCTATCTTGCAGTATGTTCTGCGTAGCAACAGGAGTAATAGGTGAGATGTCATTTGCATCTGGAACCTGCTCAGACGTCAATGTGCTTTCATTCCCTGTAGTAACTTGGCTACTCTCAGGGTCTTTCTGAGTAGCTTGCGAGGCAGGTGGGGTCAACGTTGCTGCGGTACCTGCTGCAGAACTGTCTTTGGTACCAGCAGCCTTACGTATCACCTTTTTCTTCTTGAGCTTGGGCACAAAGTGCGTCGATTTCTTTACCACACTACTCATGGCTTCTTGTGTTTTTTTTTTTGGTCCTGCTCGTAACTTAATCATTTGTGCGCGCTACCAAGGCGATGAGATTGAAGTTTGCAAATCGCAATGGCCACACTCAAGTATACCTGGACGTTTAGCGAGGAGACAAAAGACAACTGGATTCTTCTGTTGCAATATATCGGTAACGGGGTCTTTGTTTGCTCTACAAGCTCAGGACTGTTATATGCCTTTCTGGCGAACCAGCCCTCAAACCAACCTTTGTGGAAGGTCAAGGCCCACGAATCAAGCATCAATGCCATCACCAAAGCAGGTGATTATTTGGCATCAAGTTCAACAGATGGAGTGAAGGTTTGGGACATGAAGTCTACCAAGCCCGTCTTTCATTTGACCAACCCAAAGAACCTGACGTTTCTTTCACTTGGCTACTCTAGGGGAATTTTGGCTGGAGGTACTGAGCTCATGGGAGTTGATGCTGAACTCCACTTGTGGGATTTGACCAAAGGTGGGGAGCTTGTGAGGAGTTTTATTGATTCACACCACGATGACATCACCGATATCAAATTCCATCCTACTGACAGCACTTGTCTCATGTCAGGGTCTACTGATGGGTATGTTAACATCTATGATTTGAGCCAGGAGGAAGAAGAAGATGCTTTACATCAAGTTATTAACTATACTTCGGTTCATTCTTGTCATTTCACTCAGCCTAAGAGAGTGGCCGTGTTGTCCCATATGGAAACCCTCAGCTTCAATGAGGTCAATGACAAAAACTACGAGGTCAACTCGGAACCCAACCCCAAGGATTTGGGCGATCTTCGTGAACAATGGCCTGATTGTGAGTACGTTATTGACCTCAAAGACAACTGGGTGGCTTATGGTGCGAACTCCACCAGCAAACTCACTGTTATGCCTTTTGATCCAATCTCTGAGCAATTCTCGCTTCAGGCAAGAACTCAGCTTCCCAATGCTCACGGTGACGAGGTAGTTAGGGATGTGGTTTTGATTCCAGACACTCGCTTCATATTGTCATGTGGTGAAGATGGTACTGTTAAGCTCTGGGAGGTGCCCAATGCCCAGTTCCTGACAAACCCAGTACACCAAGAGGACGGTAAGAAGGATAAAAAGGTGAAGAAGGACAAGAAGGAAAAGAAGGAGAAGAAAGAGAAGAAGGATAAGAAAGAGAAGAAGGACAAAAAGGAAAAGAAAAAGAAGGAGGTTCGCTACAAGCCGTACTAGATATAAAAATGACCATTGATAGACAGAACAGATGTGTAGAGATCAGGTGTGAAAGTAGTAAAGACTGTAAAGGTTATTGAGGTTAGACCCTCATGAAACTTACTCTACATGTATATTCTTCTTAACCTTTTATTTCTCGTATATACAAACGTTCCTCGTTACAATCTGCTGATGACGTCGTCGATGACTTGCTGGGTGGTGGAGTCACCGCCCAAGTCTGGGGTCTTGATCTTGTCCTCGGCCAAGTTGGCATCCACGGCGTCGTAGATGTTGGCGGCGGCCTCAGGGTAGCCCATGAACTCCAACATCAAAGCAGTGGATCTAATGGTAGCGATAGGGTTGGAAATACCCTTACCCTCAATGTCTGGAGCAGAACCGTGGCATGGCTCACCAATGGCGAAGTTGTCACCGACGTTTGCAGATGGGACAACACCCAAAGAACCGACCAAAGCAGCGGCACCATCACTCAAGATGTCACCGTACAAGTTTGGAGCGACAACCACATCGAAGATTTCTGGCTCTCTGAACATACGGTAAACCATGGAGTCCACAATCTGCTCCTTGTGCTCAACCGAGTGGTAAGTCTCAGGATTGGCATCGTAGACCTTACGACAAGTCTCACGGAACAAACCATCGGATTGTGACAAGACGTTGGACTTGTGGGTCACAGTCACAGATGGCACAGAGTGCAAGGACTTCAAGGAGCTCGACTCTCTGATAGCCTGTCTTTGCAAAGCAATGTCGTAGGCGATCTTAGCGATTCTGGCGGTGGCAGTCTCGGTGATTCTCTTGATGGCCTCAGCAACAGTAGTACCGTCAGCAGCCTTGTAGGTCTTCTCCTCCTTGATGTACAAGTCCTCAGTGTTTTCACGGACAATGACCATGTCAACAGGTCTGCCAATTCCCTCAACGGACTTGACTGGACGCACGTTAGCGTACAAGCCCATCTTCTTTCTCAAGGCCACGATAGGCGAGGAGTAGCCTGCCATTTTGACGGTTGGAGAAGAAACAGCACCGAAAAGAGCACCATCACACTCGTTCTTCAAAACCTCCACGGTCTTGTCCGGCAAAGCCGTGCCGGTTTTTTGGAACAATTCGAAACCAGCGTCCAAATCGACGAATTCGAATTGCAAGTCGTGCTTGGCTGGCAAGCTTTCCAAGACAGCACGGCCCGCAGGAATAACCTCACGGCCGATACCGTCACCAGGAATCAACCCAATCTTGAGTGACTTGAGTGCAGAACGAGAAGTCGAGAAGTTGCGCAAAGATCTAAGCATTGTGGATCTGTAGCCCTCAAAACTTGGAGATTTTCATCTATTTTATAGCGCGCGCATATGATTAGATTTTCGGGCCTGATAAACTAGTGCCGCAAATCTATCATGACTCACCAATCACGTGCCTATCTCGACCCCGGCGGTGTGTCATAGCTTTTTTGTGTTATAGCTACAACATCCAAACATCATTTTCTGGTTTTGGCTCATCTTTAGGCTCATCATCTGTTGGGTCTCAGTCATCTTCACCAGATGTCTTCAGGTGACTTTTGTTCCATCATCTAGAGCATAATCAAATGAATAATAACGTCTATAATTCCTGAATGGAAGGATAGTTCAATGAGAATGATCCTTGTAAATAGGCTTTGTACTCTTAAGATAACTTCGAGGCTATTTAATCGCACTCCTACGATTATTGTACAATTTTGGCTATTTTTCAGAAAATTCACCTCTGTACTCTTGTACAGTTTTGACTATTTTCCACGAAGACTAACATTACCCCCTCTGCTCTTGTACAATTTTGACTTATAGTTGGTTTCTTTGTAACCACTACCTCTTTTTTCACCACTCCTCTACGACTCTTTTATTCGCATATTACACCCATGAATCACTACCTCATATATACAAGAAATGCATTATCTCCTCCACTGCACTGCACCCAGCCGTTCTCGTGCGGCTAGCTATCGTACTTTGCCACCGTAGAGTTTTCAACGTCGAACCATGACTTGTCTTAGTCATGATTCTATTTACTCGTTGTCCTTCACGAGACCAACCTTAGCAGGTCTCAAGACACGAGCGTTCAAAGTGTAACCAGGCTGTTGAACGTGGAACACAGTACCTGGCTGCTTGTCTGGCTGAGGAATCTCAAAGGTAGCCTCATGTAAGTTAGGGTCGAATTGTTCACCCAATGGTTCTATCTTCTCAATACCGTGTCTGGCCAAAGTCTTCTCGAACACAGTCTTGGTCATAGAAACACCATCGTGCAAGTTCTTAACGTCTTCGTTACCAGCCAAAGTGTCCTCCTTCACTGCATTCAAAGCAAGGGCGAAATTGTCAGCAGACTCCAACAAGTCCTTGGCGAACTTCTGCAATGCAAAGTCCTTTGCCTTCTGAACTTCCTTCTTGGTGCTCTCTTGGAGGTTACGGAAGTCAGCAACAGCTCTAGCATAGTGGTTCTTCATGTCGGCCAAGTCTTTGTCCTTCTGAGCCAACTGGCTCTTCAATTTCTCAAGCTCGCTTGGTTCCTTAGCTTCTTCTTTGAGTTCTTCCTTGATGTCCTCTTTAATGTCCTCTTTAATGTTCTCTTTGATATCTTCCTTCTTGGCATCAGTAGAGTTGAAACGGAAGGCAAGTCTAGGTGCCATAAATGGTCTTGCGCAAAGTGGAGCTGCGCGTGTGGCTGCTGTTCTCGAATAAAGGGCTCTGTACATGTTGTTTGCCGTTAACTTTTCACCGAAAAAAATTTTAGGTCACCCAGAACAATTTCTCAAAATCGACCGTTGGTTGCGAACTCGGAAGAGAAAATTCACCATAAAAGTTATTCCGAAGGTACATTATAAGATAGTATCAACACTCGCCATGAAGTATGCTGAGATAAAATATATTGTGGTACCTTCCAAAATGGTCAAATAAAAGCACCATCTATTTACTATAATCTATTCTCACTTTTTGCGCTACTAATTCTCAATTTGCTCTATTAATTCTCATCTCTTTGCTCTATTAATTCTTAACAACTTTAGCTCTATTAATTCCATAATTACTTAGCTCTGCTGAACCCTTCCAAGTACTCTCTGCCCACAGTTTTCTCTTTGGAAGATCTCGTCTTTGAGCCATATTTTTCACCTTCACAGACTTCGAGTTGCACTTTCTTCGGAACTGTGTACCATCCAGAGTATTTTGCTCCGACAAAATAGCTACCATACTTTCCGTATGAACGAAGTGCACCTTCAGATCCATATAATGATATTATGGCATATTTGAACGAATCAAGATCATGGATATGAGCTCCAGAAACAAGTATATCCAGAGTGATACCTTTATTTGCCAAGACTTCTGAGACCAAAGCTTTGTGATGCAAATTTGCAACAACGATACAAATGTCCTCTGCAGGGTAACCCAAGGTAGTCATATACTCAAACAACAATACGCAAAACTCAGCCTCTTCGACTTGGTCATCGACTCTGATGAATTGTGTCTGATGTTTAAAACCGGGGTTGAAAGGCGGTGGATCGATATGATCTTCGAGTTCCATAGGTTCAATTTCTGGAAAAATACGTAATGCTTCTCCTCCTATAACAACTAGTTTGTCAACTCGCTGTTTATTGTTCATTAACACTATAGGAAGTGTCGACTCGTTAGCATTCACAAGAATAATGTTGGCGAATTGGTGTTCACAATGCAAATCGAGATAGTCGTCATAAGAAATCATCACGTTAAAATGCATGAAAAGATACTTCCAAATTTGAGGCACATTGTTCATTTTCTTTAAGCTTTCCCAGATAGGAGCCAAGTTCTTGATGAAGTTGATGGACTCCAAGATACTTGTGTAATGCAGAACGATTTCACCAATCTTCTCAAATTTGGTAGTCTTATCAAACGGATAAGTGGCCAAAAGATCTTCAGTCTTTCCTTGCAAATACTTGCTCCATGCATTTCGAATCTGTGTATTATAGAAGGATAACTTCTTGACATCGAACTTGTCATCGTCAAACAACAGTTTGATCTTGTTCACAGCTGATATCAACAAGGATCTGATCTGCTTTAATGAGCCAAGGTCGCCGTATTTGACCGTTGGAATGGCAGTGATGTCTATGTTAATTTCACTAGCATGAACATATGAAGTAGAAGATGTCACGATTAACGATCTGTGTGAGAGTCGCTTCAATGAGTCCACAACTTGTGTGGATGTCGCCTTCTTGATGACTGTAACTTTTTGTTTGGAAATTATATCACCTAGAACGATATCATTGTTCTTGGTGGTTGGTCTCTTGTGTTCTATAGATGACAGTTCCTCCTCCAACGGAGCTTGCTTCTCCAGCTTATACTCCAAAAAATCTTCTAAGTTCTGGGTGCCATTAAAGTACTCATTCAAATGAGATAGCACCCTTAAGGCCGTCGTCTGAGGTATAAAAACCACATAATTGACTCTTTCTGCAAACTTGTCGACACTTTCGCTTCCTTCGCAAACAACACTGAAAGTCGCCTTCTTGCCCAGAGCTTCTTGTTTCGTAACCAGCGCTATTCTCATCATATTGAGACCAAGCTGCTGCATGCGTTTACTCAGGGCATATTTGTTGGGTTTGATGATCTCCAAGAGTGCCACTGTAGAGTACAGCTCGGTTGCAGCGGCGGTAGTCACTTTGAACTCATGTACAGAAGTCTCCTCAACTTTTGCACTGTGGAAATATTTACTCGTGCTTTTCACTGAGTCATTTGAGTCCACAGTTATTCTCTCTAATACTCTCCCGATGTGCTTATTCAAGTCACGAATCACCTCCTGGTAAACATTAGAAAGAGTTTGTTTCACCAACAGCGTTGCATTTGTCGCTTTAGAAAGCGGATATATTGGCCCTAAGAGATAATTGTCCAAGATAACACTTTCTGTCAAGCTGTCAACTCCTATGAAGTTCTTAACATAGATCGAGTCGATTATCGTTGATATAATCAAATCTTTGTGATTCTGTGGCCCAGACTCAATAAATTTGCCAGATGTTAATCCTCTCAACTCAAACAATATGGTTTCTAACTGCTCCAGTGAAAACTTGGACAAGAAGGTCTTCAACTGTTGAGCGGAAAATGTGAACTTGGATGGAATATATGCAAATTCTCCAAGCATATCGGGGAATTGATCGTTAATAATCCTTTGAAGGTCCTCAATCTCGTATGTTTTCTCGCGAAGAATGCTATCAAGTACCCATGGAAGATGTGCAACTTGTCCCAATGACGGAACTGTTCGTGAAACAACCCCAATATTATATTCATTCAAAGTTGACTTCATAATGGGGTTTTCTGATGATATAGCTATCCAGAAAGTAAAGAATGACTCAACATAGACCATTACTTTGGGGGGTATCACTGATTGAGACATTGTCCAGGTAAAGAACATTTCAATTGTCTTATGAACCCAGCTCCGCTTAACATTATCTTTCACCATCTCTGGAGTAGATGCACGTTCACTCGTGAAACCTGCGTCATACTTACTGAAAATGCTAGAAAGGTACTGCGATACCTCCTTGTCCTTCTTGATGCTCATACGAGCTAAGAAGTCCATCATATATGCCAAAGACCTGAAATTGGTGTTTTCATTAATCACATTAGTTGAGCTCAATACTCTTACCAAGAGATCATCGAACTTTGTACCCCGCATATCGATGTGAGTTCTACCATCTCTAAGTAATAGTAACAATAGCTCAATGTGGTTGACACTGGCATCTTGAGTGAAGTTGTCCCAGAGTAAATTCAAGTAGTTTGTCGTTACCAACCAATCGATGCATTCTAAAGAAAAGGTATCATCCTGGAACACTTCCAGATGAATTGGGTTGACATGAATCTTGCTATCAAATGACTTTGGAGGTTTGGGATACCATTTTCGTGACAACGACTTCACCTTCTCAGCTCCTCCTTGCATATTCGGTCGTGTGTTCGCGAAAATTGGTTGAGTGAAATTTTTCAACTGAGATTTTTTTTTTGCATAGGCAGCCCAAGAGCATGTTCGCACGTCGTTTGTTCTCGACATCAATTGTTGCTCGCGTTAGCGAGCCCGTTAAGATCCAACCGATACTTGCGGCCAAGCAGTTTATCCCAGAAAATGCATCCAAATCGAAGGCTAGGACCTTGAGAAGAAAGGAGATAAGATTGAAGAAGCAGATCATTAGGGACGTGAATAGTTTCAAGAAGTACGAGACTAGAACCAAGCAGTTTGATGTCGACCCTGTACTTGGTCACCCTGACAACCACTTTATGAACAACATAAGAGATGAACTTAACGATCAAGAGACTCGTTTGGCCTATGGCTACAACAGAATCGAATTCGAAAAGTTGTTGTACGGTGCCGAGAAAGTGAGTTTGGATAAAGCCAGCCCAAGTTTGCGCCAGTCCGTCATCGACGTCGAAGAAAAGAAGAAGAGAGCGTTGTTGACCATTCTCAACGTCAAGAATTCCAATGCATACGACAAGAAGGCCATGGCTATCGAGATTGCACGCAGGGAGTTCCAAAGACACGAGGGAGACACTGCGTCACCAGAAGTGCAAGCTGCTATAGCAACTGTTAAGATACACTTTGGTATGGAGCATGTTAGAGTCAACCCAAAGGACAAGGATAAGATACAAGTCGTTAGACAGTTGGTTCAGAGAAGACAAAGAATCTTGAAATACTTGAAGAGAGACAAGCCATCGCTTTACTACTCTACCATTGCTCAGTTGGGCTTGACTGATGATGCCGTTGTGAGAGAGTTCAACATGGGTAGACAATACTTTGAGGACTACAAGGTTTGGGGTGACAAGAAGTTGGTTAACTTGTCTGAGAAGGAACAGAAGAAGGCAGACAAGTTCAAGGAATTGGAAAAGCGTGTTTCAGACTACCACGAGCTTTCCAAGAGAAATTATGCGATTCTCCAGAAGCAACAATAAGGACTTAGGGATAATTCAAAGAGCTTGTACATATAAATTTCATTAAAGTTTACGTGCTGTAAACATAGTATTCGTTAACGTTCGTGTAAGGATATAGACCAGTTTACCCCTTAACGAACTCGTCTATGAGTTTGTCTAATTGTAGCTTTTCTGTTTCCAGGTCAAGCGTCTCGATTTCTTTATCCAAACTTCTCAACTGTTCCTCAATATTCAGCTTGACCTCTTCACCTGAGTCCGACAAGGATTTTAGTTTCTCATATAACTCTGTGTTGTCTATGCGTAGCTGGTTATATATCATTGTCAAGTTCTCTATTGACTCGTTTGAATAGCTCAACAAAGTCGATTCCATGATATCATCAGACGTGAGCTTATCCAACTGGACGGGCTTTTCAGTTTTATGGGACTTTCTGTATTGGGCTAATTGTATAATTTCGTCGAGTTCATTTAGCTTCTCCTCAACATTGCGTTCTGCAAAGATCAAGTCAAACTCATTAAGTGAGTTGGTGTGCCAGAATTTTATGATTTGTTGTCGTGCCGTTTGGAGTGACTTCATACCAGTCAGCGTTAATGCTAGATTCGGATAACAAGACTTTAACAGCTCTAATGATAGCGACTTCTTTATAACCTGCTCGAGTGCCTTGCGGCACACCAACTTGAGCCGCTCGTAGCGAATTTTATCGATGGTTGGTGCAGATGACATTAGTTTGTTTGGTTTGATGTTTTGGCGCGTTCTGTGTTCTATCACGTAATCACGTGAGCAGGTGGCTATAATATACGATGTACTAGCTGGGAGTAAGAAGAGAGTGAAGTGAGGAGGGCCATCACTTGTAGGGTCTACATCTAAAGTATCAGTTTGGTATCTCTCAAAATTGTAGTTATGTGTATCGGCGACATACTATTTTATGTCGTCTTGGTGAGCAAACTGATTAAACATTTCTTTCTACTCATGTCAGACCCCAAGTCCCTTATTGCAGAAGCTGAGAAATTAGCCAAACCCCAGACCGGATTTTTCCTGTTCCTTTCAGGCTCGTCGCAGTCTATGAGATATGAAGAGGCCAGTGACTTGTACGTCCAAGCAGCAAACCTGTACCGTTTGAGAAAGGAGTTCACGGAGGCCGGTAATCAGTTCCTTAAGGCGGCCGAAGTGCAAGAGAAGTTGCAGAATCAAAATGATGTTGCTAACCATCTCGTTGAGGCTTACAAGTGTTTCAAGTCTCTGTCACCATTGGAGGCGATTAATGCGTTGAAGCGCGCCATTCACATTTTCTTGACCCATAATGGGCAATTCAGGAGAGCGGCCAATTTCAACAACGATTTAGCTGAGTTATACGAACTGATTAGCGACAACGAAAACGCCATCAATGCTTATGAGCAAGCTGGTGATTACTTCACTACGGATCATGCTGAAGCCTTGGCTAATAAGGCATATTTGAAGTGTGCTGACTTATCTGCCATTTCAGGTGACTACAAAAAGGCAATTTCATTGTATGATACCATTATCAAGAACCTGGCCAACAACAACTTGAGTAAGTGGAGCTTAAAAGATTACTACCTCAAGAACATCTTGTGTGTGTTGTGCACCAATGACGAAATCGAGGCTGAAAAGAAGGCATCCACTTATAAGAATGAGGACCCTGGCTGGGAGCAGACAAGAGAGTACAAGCTTATTCAGGACATTTTCCAGGCCATCCATGCTGGTGATGTGGAAGACTTCTCTGATAAGGTATTCCAGTACGATCAGTTCTCCAAATTGGACAAGTTGAAGACACAATTGTTGTTAAAGGTGAAGAACTCGGTAGTCGAGAAAGACGATGACGACTTATTGTAGTTAGATATAAGTGAGGTCAATAAATCTTGAAGGATATGAAAAGTGAAGTGATATAGGAGTGTGTAAGCTGAGCGTGAAGCATTCAGAAAGTGTCCTGAAAAACTCAAGTGAATGTTTGATAGGAGCTTTCCTCACCGAACTCAGAAAGTAGCAAGAAATGAGCTTAACAGGATGTTGAACTTCTGCTTATGAAGTAATTGAGCTGTCAAAGGAGGAACAATTTTCAGCCATCAATTTGAATTGGAGTCAATACAACTATTCATTCCTTCTAGTGAACTGTTTGTCTATTTATCCACCTTTTGAGCGGGAACAGCTCTCGGTGGTAATCTCTACATTTACTCACTGTAAACTTAATCCATTAATTATTTTTGGGTTCTATTAAAATCATTACTATTAGTTCTTTCTGAACAACCCTTTAATCTTTCTGATAATGATATCGTCATCATAGTCATTGACAACAACCTTGGATTCACTTTGCTGTTCACCAGCCTCCAAGCCCAACGACTGGACAGAGGTCAATTTGTGGTCTCTCAAGAAGAAGGTGAATACCAATAATGGGAAGCACAAGACCAAACCTGCAATACACAAATATCTTTGCACCTCAGCGTACGCCAAAACGACAGCGATTCTCTCAGGAGTACCCCAAACGTATGTTGTGATGAAAGTCAATGGCTCAGAGTAGGCGTCAGCGGCCAACTTAGTGTCGAGACCAGCCTCTTGGAACTTGTTCAAAATGGCGCCGTACATTTTGTTGGTCCAAATAGCACCACTCACGGAAGCACCAATGGCCAAGCCGACGTTGTACGAGGCAAGGTAAAGCGAAATGATGACAGCCATGTACTCGTGGTTGGTACAGGAAGCAATAGACACCTGGGTTGGGTAGGTGAAGAATCCAGCACCAAAACCCATGAGACACAAAGCACCAATAACACCATCCAAGTATTTCTGACTGGAAACACCGTCGTTGTCACCTCTGAAATGGAAGAGCAAACCAAGAGCAACAGCCCAGCATGCAGCACCGAAGATAATAAATCCTTTGAGTCTTCTAAAGAATACGACAACCAATCCCAAAAGTGGACCAGCAATAACACTCACAAACGAGTACAAGGATGTGATTCTGGTGGCCGCCTTGATACTTGCTCTCATACCAACAACAAGCACGGTGTACATGAAATCGTTTGGCATGTACCAAATGAAGTCAATCAAGAGACCAATGAAAAGAGCAGACCAGACACCACGGTCAGCCATAAGTGGGAGAGGGACAATTGGGAAGCGTGCAAACTTGTACTCCCAAAAGATGAAAAATGGCACAAGAACAACACCAATGACAAGAGGAACGATGGTGGAGGCCTTCTTCCAGTTTTCAGTGGTACCTCCGGCAATAGTCAAGGGCACCAAGATGAAACCAAACACACAGATGATGAAAAGAATACCAATCACATCCAATTCCCAGAAAAGGTCCTTCAACAAAACAGCCCAGTACTTGAAAGACTTCCTGGACAAGCCCTTTTCGATTCTCTTTTGGCGCTCTTCCTCGTTCAATTGTCTCCATTCTTCAGTCTTTCTAGCGGAGATGATCATGTGCACAAGACAGATGAGGAAAGGAACGCATGAGAGAGGGAAAATGAACGCCCAGATACCGATACAGTAGTTCCAAGAGTGCTTTGCAAGCAAGGATGAGGTGACATCACCCGATACCCAAGTGTTGATAATGAATGGCAAAGCTGGGATAAACGAGCACGCCAATCTCCAGTTCATGTTGGAAAAGTCCGCCAAGATAATCTGCAACATGATGATAATACCAGAGTAACCGACTTGGTAAAGGACAGATCCACCAGCGAACCTATAGATATCGTATGCCTGAGACTGAATCACAGTTCCCATGGCGTAGAAAACGATGGAGACGATTGTCAACTCGAGTCTACCAAATCTGTCAGAAAGTCTTGCATAGGTAGGCTGCGCGGCAGCAGCAACGACGGCCTTGATGACATTGATGGTTGACAAAAGCGAGTGCTGACTGTAAGAGTTAGTGGCATAAGTCTGCACAGTGCCTCGCACGGTACCGTCGATGGCATAACAGTAAGCAACAAAGAAGATGGTAACGAAGAAGATGATCTTCAAGAAGTAGCTGTCATACTGACTGTTCAACAATTCAACTCTTCTAATACCAATAGACTTGGTGGTGTGATGAGCATCCAAGAAGGGGGCTGCATTTGCAACTGCCGCACCTTGCACACCTGGACCCGTTGCAGGTGCATCCAAGCTATTTTCATAAGCTTCTTCACGCTTAGCGTTTCTCAACTCGTTAGAGCTAATTGACTGTGCGTCCATTGATACTTTAGATAAACTCGATGCAGAGAACGGCAGTTAAATAAGCCCATCTGATGAATTTGATGCCCAGAAGTTCGCGTTTCTTTTGTCATGGTGGGAGGAGCCAAAACAATATGAGGTAATAAAATACAATGCCGGATGGGTAAATACCTCGTGCGGCTTGTGTTTGCAGAAAGTCTCGGCATCTGTAGAACTTTTGAAGGAATCCTTTCTAATCCCTAATCCACATAATATGGGGAGAAGGGGTAATTTGTGATACCAGGCTGTTGCAAAGCATAAATGGCTAACATGAATGGTCGGACGAGCGTTCTACTATTTCCGTTGACCCCAGAAATAAGCCACGAAAGACGGATACTTCCTTTTGAACTACTTCCCATCTTTACTCCGAAGTCGGACAAAATTGTATTATGCTTGGATTTACTCAAAAAGAAGGTTGCATTAAAAACGGCATTTTTTTATGCTTATGCAAGCAGGGATGCATGCTTAACTAAACATGACTAAGGAAATGTCATGGCTAAGAAATTTAATACACCCGACTAATATCCCTTCGTTCGGTTACATTTATTGGCTAAGAAATTTAAAACCCACAGCTCCCTTGTGTTTGGTACTGTTGTTTGTGTTCAGATTCTCAAAAGATTCATCTAATAAATGCCTCGATTGGAGGGCTCAGCACATCGAGTATGTGATGATATTTTTTTTCTTCAGCTTTGTGACCAGATGGAAAAGATACAAAATATGTAATGCATTTCCGATAATAACCGTTGGAAGTTTAATAGGACCCCTAGTACAGGGCAGTGCCGATGTGTTGGACTCGACTATCATCTTGATCTTTTACATTATTCATTGCTTTCTATGTCAAACTTGTTTATCTATTCCATCGGTTATCTTTTCCATCAGATATCATCGGAATGTGTTCACTTGCTGAGCCTACAAAGAGACATGCAAAAAATTTCTTGGAATAGGCAGATCGTATTTTCATAAGCTGAGAAAAGCAAAAACAGAAACGTGACCGGAAAAGAGCAAGTTGAATCTCTCCGAAGACTCATAATACGTGGGGATAGATCCGGAACGTTTCACGGAAATCTCGTAAAATACAATCCTGCCAACTAATATCCGTTTTTCACAAAGATGTCTACATATTTTCATCAACATATCCGTTACTTTGACATACCTGCATGCCGACGTTGAAATGTGTTTCAGTGATATCCGTTTTTTTTCCTAACGGTAACTTGCTTAAAATATTTCTTGGAGCCCTTTCTTGATATTCTTCTCTACATTATTTCTGTTACTTTATCGCTTTATATTACATACCACGGCCAGCTAATAAGACCTTTTTAAACTGGCTTTCCACCAATGAACTGACTCCATCTCTTGACCTCCTCAGGAACAACAACTGTCTCAGGGACAGCGTCGAAGGTTGGCTTGTTCTCTATCTTTGCGTTCAAGCACTGCGCGAACAAAAGCGAAGTGTTTGGCTCGTTGAACAATGGAATGCCGAAATCGATTGCATTTCTTCTCATAACATAATCCTCATCCAACAAGTCCAGGGCTCTTGCCTTGGCCAAGTTGAAGACACCAGAAATCTTCTTCTCCTGGAAAATTTCACGAAGAGCTCTCTTGTCTGTCTTTGGGAAAGAGATGACCTCAACTGGCTCGGAAACGTACTTTTTCAAGTACTCAGCAACGGGTTCAGATGCAGTATAGAAGTTGTAGCCCAATCCGGTAATTTGTGATGCAACATTTCCTAATTTGTCGTTGGTCAAGTCACCGCCAAACAAGATACCAGAACCCGGTTGCGGTACATTGAAGTTCATTGTCGACTGGATAGTGGTCCAGTAGGCTTCAACCAAGTTGGAACCAAAGCATGCAATTTCACCAGTAGACGACATCTCAACACCCAAGAATGGGTCGGCACCTGCCAATCTAGTGAACGAGAACTGTGGTACCTTGGTTGCAACGTAGTCGTACTTGCCCTTCATCAAATCCACTGGAGCTGGAACGTTTTGCTTGGTCAAAGCCTTAGTGGCAACGTCGATGAAGTTGGTACCGAGGACCTTAGACACAAATGGGAAAGATCTTGAAGCTCTGATGTTACACTCAATGACCTTCAACTCACAGTTGGCATCGTTACCGTCAACATCGTTCTTGATGATTTGCATGTTGAATGGACCAGTGATCTTCCATGCAGCAGCAACCTTGTCAGCAATCTCCTTCAATCTATCCATGACTACCGGTGACAAGTTCTGAGGTGGGAGCACGAGCGTAGCATCTCCAGAGTGTACACCAGCGTTTTCAACGTGCTCAGAAACAGCGTGGACAAGAACCTGACCCTCGTTCGCAACACCATCGATATCAATCTCTTGAGCACCCTCTATAAACTTGGAAATGACAACTGGGTGGTCTTGCGAAACCTTGGATGCATTGGACAACTTCGACTCCAACTCGTCCTGGGTTCTGATGACAGACATCGCAGCACCAGACAAGACATAGGAAGGACGAACCAAAACTGGGTAACCGACTTCATTAGCAAAGTCCTCAGCCTCGGCTATCGAGGTCAATTCCTTCCACTTTGGCTGGTCAACTCCAATGGAGTCCAAGATCTGTGAGAACTTGTGACGGTCCTCAGCCTTGTCGATGTCCTCTGGGTTAGTTCCCAAAACATTGCAGCCGTTGTTCTGCAATCCAAGAGCAATATTCTGTGGTAATTGACCTCCAACAGACACAACGACACCGGAGGAGTTCTCCAATTCATAGATGTCCAAGACTCTCTCGAGTGACAACTCCTCAAAGTACAACCTGTCGACCTCGTCGAAGTCAGTCGAGACGGTCTCTGGGTTGTAGTTGATCATAATAGTCTTGTTACCATTGGCTCTCAAAGCACGTGCAGTAGCAACGGCACACCAGTCGAACTCCACAGATGATCCGATACGGTACACACCAGAACCTAAGACCAAGGTACCATTCTCGTTGAAGTCGATGTCAGAGGATGTCGCATTGTAAGTAGTGTAAAGGTAGTTGGTGTTTGCAGGGAACTCTGCAGCAAGAGTGTCGATCTTCTTCACGAATGGAACAATGCCAAACAGTTTTCTCACAGCTCTAACCTGCAACTCGTTAGCGTTCACACAAAGTCCAATCTGCTTGTCGGAGAAACCCAACTTCTTTGCTCTACTCATCAAGTCGGAGTTAATGGCAGAAAGTTCCTTGGTCGCCTCCAATTCTCTGTACATGTTGACAATGTTCATCAACTTGTGCAAGAACCACTTGTCGATCTTGGTCAAATCATGCACTCTGTCCACGGTGTAGTTTTCGTGAAGAAGTGCCTGTCCAACAGCAAGCCATCTTCTGTCAGTAGGGTTGGCCAAGGATTCATCCAAGTTGTCGAAGTGATCACCTTGGAATCCAATGTAAGATGGGTCAACCTGTCTAATAGCTTTCTGGAATGACTCCTCAAAGTTACGGCCAATAGCCATGACTTCACCAACTGACTTCATGGCAGAGCCAATGTCTCTCTTAACGTGCTGGAACTTGGCCAAGTCCCATCTTGGGATCTTAGTCACCATGTAGTCGAGCGATGGCTCGAAGTTGGCACTAGTAGTCTTGGTGACTGGATTTGGTAACTCAGGAAGAGTGTGGCCCAAGGCGATCTTGGCAGCAGTGTAGGCCAATGGATAGCCAGTAGCCTTCGAAGCAAGAGCACTAGATCTTGACAAACGAGCATTGACTTCAATGACTCTGTAGTCCAAACCATCGGCCTGCAATGCGTACTGAACGTTACATTCACCGACAACACCCAAATGTCTAATGATCTTGATGGCTGCCGATCTCAACATGTGGTACTCCTCGTCAGACAAGGTCTGCGATGGAGCAACAACGATGGAGTCACCGGTGTGAATTCCCAATGGGTCGAAATTCTCCATATTACACACAGTGATACAGTTTCCGACACGGTCTCTGACAACTTCGTACTCGACTTCCTTCCAGCCCTTCAAAGACTTCTCAACCAAGATTTGTGGGGCGAGCGAAAGCGATTGCGAAGCCAAGTTCTTCAATTCCTCCTTGTCAGCAGCAAATCCGGAACCAAGACCACCAAGTGAATATGCAGATCTAACAATGATAGGGTAACCAATGGACTCGGCGGCAGCAAGGGCGTCATCGACAGTTTCAACAGCAATGGATTCGGCAATTGGAATGTTAATCTCGTTCAATGCCTGGGCAAAGAGATCACGGTCCTCGGAGGTCTCCAATGTTTTGATTGGAGTTCCCAAAACCTTGACACCATAACGTTCAAAAACACCCATCTTGTCCAACTTAACACCGACGTTCAAACCAGTCTGACCACCGAAGGTAAGAAGAATACCATCGGGTCTTTCTCTCTCGATAATGTACGTGATGTACTCAGGAGTCACTGGAAGGTAGTATATTTCATCGGCTAAAGAGTGTGAGGTTTGGTTAGTGGCAATGTTTGGATTGATCAAGATAGACTGCTTGTTAGCCTCTTTTAAAGCCTTAATGGCTTGCGAGCCCGAGTAGTCGAACTCACCTGCCTGACCAATGGACAATCCACCAGAACCAATCACAAGCACTTTGGAAACATCGACGAGCTTCTGTGCGTTTTCATCGGTGAACTGCTTGAGGAGCTCACCACCAGCATACACTGGTTCGTTGTACAACCTCTTCCCTGTGCTGAAGGCTCTGAGCAGGGCCGTATGTGGGAATTTGGCGGTCCTGATCTGGCTGATCAGGAACTTTGCCAATAATGACTTTAACATATTGATGGAGAGAAATTATGAAAAAAAATTGCAGGAAGCAGGTGCCAATTTATAGTGGACATCCAATCGCCCGATTGGGTAATGACTCATGGACTGCAAAAATTAACCGCGTTGTAAGATCAGTGGAGAAGAAATGAAAAATTTTCGGAAGTCACGTGTGTTACCCGGCCACTATGGCAACGACATCAGTGCTCGTGCATGTCAGTTTTTAAGCCAGGTTTACAGTTTACACAAGTTTACAATTTCCGCGTAGGAAAGGTTTGCTGATTTCTTTAGGTTTTGCAGGTTGTTTCTTTGGTTTCGTGCCCTCTCTCGAATCGTTATCGGTATGCCGTGCTGATAACTATTGGTGAAATTGTCGACGAAATCCCCGCCTGATAAAGCTTTAGTAAATCATGTCTCACTATAATCACCGAGAATTGCTTAGCGTGATACCCCTGAAATAAAGCCACGAGGATTACACTTGTAAATTTAATGTAGGAAAGCATCAGTGGCATCGTCAATGAGCACAATTCATCAATCATGAATGTAAACTTGAGTCAATAGAGTGTATATCGACCAGTAGAACACGAAACTGAGAGCGATTAAAGTATTATCAAAATGGTAATGATAAGGTGTATTGATAAGATCTGAGGGTAACGGAGAGGAGTATCTATGAGAAAGGATATTGAAGTAATGATTTGAAAGGGTTATCGATGCGAGAGTCATAGAGGTATGAGAGAAGATAGCCAAAGGACCAGTATACCGCCTCTAAGATAGACATTGTGTTACGCAGCGCATAAAAGCACGTTGACTCCGGAAAACTCCCAATTAAATAAAAACTACCATTCGCCCAAATCTCGCGAGAACATTAATTAATCGCGCTACGATTCCGCATACTTTCGCTAAGCCAGATGGTTCCACCCCCTAAAAAAGATGTGGATGGGGTTCATCCACAGCCTGCTAAGCGGAAAATTTCCATATCAGAAGCGTTTAATTCTTTTCAAAATGGCAACGCCATGAGCAGTCCTAATACGTTTGAATATTCAGGCAGAAGCTACATAAGCATGGGCGGTCACCGTCCAAGTGTTGTGGCTCAGTCGCCAGTAATCAACTCAGGTCTTGAGATACATGAACAATCTGCCAACTTGGCTTCTATCGGGGTTACTGAAGACGAGGACTCGATAACCAACAACTACGATATCGACACGGAATTCCCTGAATCGGAAGTCGACTCACCTTTGGAGTCTGGTTACGACACTCCACTGCCGAGCCAGTCGATCCCTTCTGCTCAAGCAACAGAGTCGTCTCCTCTCATCAAGCGTACCGAACTTGACCTCGAAAACTTCCCATCAGCAACCACACCTTCAGACCAGCCACAGCCCTCATGGCTACACACTGCATTCGTCAAGCCTATAATGTACACTCCGGCAGTCTTCTTGGGAACACTCCTCAACATTCTCGATGGACTTTCATACGGTATGATCATGTTCCCCGTTAGTGAGCAGATTTTCTCCTCGTTGGCTCCTACAGGCTTATCAATGTTTTACATGTCGACGATTGTATCGCAATTGGTCTACTCCCTTGGAGGATCAGCATTCAAATCAGGTATAGGCTCAGAAATGATTGAGGTTACCCCATTCTTCCATACTATGGCGCTCTCGATCGCGAGTCAAATGGCTGGTGAATCTCAAGAGGCAATTATCGCCACAACAATCACAACGTATGCAGCGTCCTCAATAGTCACGGGACTCGTGTTTTACATTCTTGGAAAGTGCAGACTCGGCCTCTTGGTGGGATTTTTCCCACGCCATATCCTCGTGGGCTGTATTGGTGGTGTTGGATACTTTCTTATTGCCACAGGTATCGAAGTCTCAAGTAGACTCGAGGGAGGGTTGGAATACAATGCTCCGACTTTCCAATACCTTTTCAGCAGCTCAAATGTTATCTTAGAGTGGACAGTGCCCCTTGCACTTGCTGTTGTTCTCATTGTTCTTCAACATAAGGTGCATAATACTTTGCTTGTCCCACTTTACTTCATCACTGTCTTCGCTTTATTCCACCTCATAGTTTCACTTGTTCCTGCGTGGTCATTGGAGGGTGCCCGCGCCTCTGGATGGGTCTTCCCAGCAGTAGAAGACAATGAGCCGTGGTATAGCTTTTATTTCTTGTACAAATTCCAGCTCGTTGACTGGTTCGCGATTCTCAGGCAGATTCCGTCCATGTTGGCCTTGACCTTCTTCGGCATTTTGCACGTGCCCATCAACGTACCGGCACTTGCTGTTAGTGTCGGTATGGACCAGTTCGATGTTGACAGAGAGTTGGTCGCGCATGGCTATTCCAACGCGATATCCGGTCTCCTTGGCTCGATCCAAAACTACTTGGTCTACACCAACTCGGTACTTTTCGTCCGTGCCGGTGCTGATGACCGCTTAGCCGGAGTTCTCCTTGCTATTGCCACGGGTGCTGTCATGGTTGCAGGGCCTGTTGTTATCGGTTATATTCCTGTGTGTGTTGTAGGAGCGCTCATTTACTTGTTGGGTTATGAGTTGTTAAAAGAGGCTTTATACGACACCTATGGTCGTTTGCGCCGCATCGAATACACTACTGTCATTATCATTGTGGTGACCATGGGTGCAGTCGACTTTGTTGTTGGTATTTTGGTGGGCATTCTTCTTGCGTGCCTCTCGTTTGTGGTGGAGGCTGCGCGCTCGCCCGTTGTTAAAGGCATCTACTCTGGAAGTGTCGCGAGATCAACTGTGTTGAGGCACCCAAAGCAGCAGGAGTTCCTTCGCAATGTCGGCAACCAGATCTGTATCGTCAAGCTCCAAGGTACCTTGTTCTTTGGGTCAATTGGCGGTGTTGAGAAGGTCATCCGCGATAAGTTTGAGGATGATATCTTCAAAAAGGATCCAATTAAGTACTTGATAATTGACATGAATGGTGTCAGTTCTATCGACTTCTCCGCAGCCGAGGGCTTTAGAAGAATTCTCAACTTGACCAATGAGTTCAATACGCAGTTGATTTTCACCAGTGTCATGGAGGAGGATGAGATTATCAAAGCGTTGCGTGATGCTGGTTTGTGGGATCAGTGCGAAGATGGCCACTGTATCCAGTTATTCAGCATGTTGAACTATGGACTCGAGTGGTGCGAAAACAACTTTTTACAGACATACAAGTCAATCCAGCAATCACAATTGCACAAGAAGAAGATCAATGTGCCGGGAATTGGTCGTGGAAGTTCTGGTGGTACTCCGGCGGGTAGCCACTCATTGCTTGCTCCTGGAAGCACTGGTGGTAGTAGTAGGCCGCTTATGGCGTCACAATATGACTACGGTGCTACTCCACGGACAACTCACGTTTACCAGGCAGCTACAAAGACTGTTTACGATGAGCAGAAGTTGCTGAACAAGTACTACTCTCTGGTAGATTCGTCCTTCAAGAAGCAGCCATTGCCGTTGATCATGATCACATTCCAAGGGTTGCTGGACAAGGATGAGGAGTTCTGGAGTGACCTCACGGAGTTTTTCAAGAAAGAGCAGATTCCTGCCGAGTATGAATTTTATAACACAAGCAAGGATAACCCTGCGTTCTTCATCGTTGCGTCTGGTTTAATCCGGTCTGTCTTTGAGTTCGAAAGCGACAACAGAACGTTGACACTGAGCATCTTGCCAAACACGGCATTTGGAGACTTGTATGAGGTTGGTACTAGCTTCAGACAGGTAAGCTACACAACGGTCGCAGATTCCGTGGTATGGAAGTTATCTGATACGCTGATCGCTGAGTTGTTAAAACTCCCCAATGGTCCTCAGATCTACAACGAATTATTCAAGATCCAAACAAAGTTGATAAGGGAGAGATCCGATACCATGACCGCCAACTTGGTTATCGCGGGTTAAAAGATAGAAGTAATCTAAAATACTGGACATAGTACTTGAAATCGTACTGAACATAGTTAGTTGACTAAATATCTTGCATGAAATAAAGTCATAAAGTTAAGTATTGAGGCGAAGTATATAATGCATAGTAAGGTTCTGATTACTATCTAAGCAATAAGAGCGGACAAACCTGTAAAGCATATTAGTGGAGTAAAACATAATTAATGTAGTGATACTATTTATTTTTGTGTGCATCTCCGATACGCCGCAATAGTGCTATCAGCCTCACCTGGGAAATTCCGAATTTATCGGTGAAGTCACGCTTAGTCATACACCCCACTTACGTCAAGCACTTTAAGAATTGGTAATACCCTTTTGGTGAGGTCAATAAGCCTCTTCAGAAATCAGTGTGACCCACTTTGGAACTTAGTTCTAATCAATGTGAGTCTTTTAGTGAGTCTCTTGTGGGATGGGCACGAGGTCAAGAATTGCACAAAATTAACTAGCCAACAATTATCATTTCAGCGTGGTAATGATCGGTTATTAGAGTTCTTAGTAATGTAGACAGACCGTGGCATTCAGTACATGTAGTCGACAATTAGTAAACTTCCACGTCGTGTCCGACATGGACACGGCCATCTTTGCATCCTTCCCAACAACAATGTCGTATATGTCGCACCCGATGGCGACATTTGCATATTGCTTCTCAATCGGGGGGTTCTGCCCCCTTATTTGTACATATAAATTGAGCGTATTCCCAAAAAGTAGCTCGGCAAATACAATGGTTTCCATCACTAGAATCATCACCCTTGGATTAGCAGCATCTGTCAATGGTTTTTCATTCCAGAAGGCAGTGGATTCCCATTACCAGCAAGCATTGAGTGCATTTGGCCTTGACCATGATCAGCAGGTCATCATAGACACTAGTTTCCCAGGTGGACCCGACGTCAAGCCCGTTCCTGGTGACTCTCCAGTCCAACAATGTGATGCTAATGAGCCTCAGATCTTAAACTTGCAAAAGCTTATTGTTGATCCAAACCCACCAGTCAGAGGTGAAAACTTGACCTTCACTGCCGTGGGATACTTGTCGCAAGACGTTGAAGATGGCGCCTATGTCGAAGTCGATGTGAGATACGGCTTCATCAAATTGATTCACCAAACTTTTGACTTGTGTGAGGAAATCACCAAAGTTGATCTTGAATGTCCAATCTTAAAGGGCCAGCAGATCATCAAGAAAGAGGTTGAGATTCCAAATGAAGTTCCCCCAGGAAGATACATCGTCAATGCGAGAGCTTACACAAAGGATGATGTCTTTATCACGTGTTTGAATGCTGTAGTAGACTTCCCCCCAGCATAATCATGTCGCTAGCCATTCTACAGACGATTTGCTACAGTTGCCTTTTTGGCTTCTTTGTGCTTAGCTCTTTGAATTTTCCCGAATTAAGTATGTTTCATTAGTCTTTTCAAACGTCTTGGCAGGTCCCAATAGAATTAACGATACAGTTAGCATACTTCTGCACTCGACTTTATCACTTTATGCATGATTTGTTAGACAAACTACGATGTAATGTAGAGTACTCTAAAGTAGTATACTGGAATGTGGTAAAACGGCTGCACTAAACTGTTGCAAAAATGGGTGCTCATGATTTCTGTGCATTTAGACGGACATTTTTCTCTGGAAAATTTTAGGCACACCATGATCGAGGACTACTTCTCTGTGCAGATATTCTTTATAATCCTACGGGAGACACTAGAGACGGCCATTATCATATCTGTCCTCTTATCTTTCATTAACCAGCGAAGTCCAACCTCAGAATCTCACTCGCTAGAGCAACGAAAACTCAAATTCCAAGTATGGTGTGGGGCCATCTTAGGCTTAGTGATTTGCTTCATCATCGGGTTGGCATTTGTTTTGGCATTCTATTTCGTGCAAAAGGACTACTGGACGTATGCTGAACGCATTTGGGAGGGACTTTTCTCTATATTGTCCTCCTTCATAATTACCATAATGGGGATCGGCCTCTTACGCATCAACAAGGTCATGAAAATCAAGTGGTGGATGAAGCTTGGTGATGCCTATGGTAGTCATAACCACAAGCCCAGTTCCCAGCAACCAGAACTTGAACAAGATTTTGAACCTTATAATCAAAGGGAAAGTATAGACTCTAACGAGCCTTTGACCTCGAGAAATGCGGCTGTAACAACTGTCGAGGCACCTACAAAAAAACCGTTCACCAAGAGGTATTTCTTAGCGATTTTGCCTTTGGTGACAACTCTCAGAGAAGGGTTAGAAGCCGTCGTTTTTATCGGTGGCGCAGGCATGTCACAACCACTCTCGTCGATTCCATTCCTGATAGTTGCTGGTGTTGCATTCGGTTCTACCATGGGCTATCTCCTCTATAGAGGAGGAAATAGCATGTCTCTCCAGTATTTCCTTATTTGCTCAACATGTTTCCTCTACATTGTCAGTGCTGGCTTGATGTCTAGAGGTGTCTGGTTCATGGAATTGGAGCAATATGTGAGACGCTGTGGAGGGCTTGATGTTGGTGAAACCGGAAGCGGACCAGGGTCCTACGACATTTCCAAGAGTGTTTGGCATGTAAACTGCTGTAATGGTTTGAAAGATGGATGGTGGATGGTATTCAACGCCATTTTCGGCTGGACAAACTCAGCCACCTACGGAAGCGTCACAGCTTATATTGGTTACTGGTTGTTTGTTATTGCATGGTTGGAAATCAAGTTATATGAGGAGAGAAATGGCGTTTTGCCATTTGTGCCAATCAAATGGCAGTTGAAGAGAATTCGGAAAAAGGTTAGGTTGTATGAAATGAGAAGACAACACCAAGGTGCATCGGCACAATAATCTCAAATCGGTACTTAATACATAAACAGTGTAATACTATAGATTATTCGGTTCATACACAAGATAATTTTCTCCTTCATGAAAATAGCGACAACCTTATTCTGCAAAATATCTCGGTTCGTCAAACACATGGTATCTGTGGCCTCTGACACCGTCTCCGCGGAACAACTGTGGCATTCTCAAATTCTCTGGAACTTCACTTTCATCAATAAAGTGATTACCATATAAGAATTCGACGTCATTTTGCTGTCTCTGTTCGTCAGTCAACAACTTGAACTTCGCAATCTGCAACTCAGTGTCTGTGATCGTGGATCTCGAGATTCTTGCATATGCGACCTTCTTCAAATCACGGAAAAGAATGTATTCGCACCATCTGTCCCAGTCTGTCGAGTCAATATCGTAAACTCTAGACTTCTCGCTCACATATGTGTTGTAGTTGCCTTGAAGTGGCTCGGTCACAAGATAACTTAATAAGACCAATGGGTTAGAAGACTTGCCCATGAGTTCCTGGAGATACAAAGACTGCAATCTTCTGTCTTCAACGTCCTCTTCTTGACCAGAGTGGAAAACGACCACATCGACATGCTCGCCGTAAATGTCCAAAGTAGCCAGGATTGCAGGAGCCAACTCACCCACAGGTGATGGCAAGAGGTGATGTTCAGACTTGATGATTGGGAATTTAGACAACAAAGCCGATCCCCATGTGTGTTTGTTAGGTCCTGGACCATAGTCCGCATACATACCCAACTCCTCTGCAATGGTCTGGGTGAAATCACGTGTACCACCGATGAGACGTTGAGTGTCAGATTCCAAAAGGCCAATAATGTCCACTTCGGCCTCTCTGAGCAAATTGGCCATTCTAGTCTCCGATGCCCACATATCGTTGTCCAAACCGAAGTGGACACACCAAATACCTGCTGTGAACGACTTGGAGTCTTCATTGAATGGCTTGTGTGGAACAGTTGGGTACCTCTTAATGAAGACTGTAGCACTAAAAGCAACAATCACGGTGAGAACCGTCATCGCTTGTTTGAAAAGCTTCGACGTGGTCTTGTTTGCACCGATTGCAGTAGATCTCAACCTATAGTTGAAGATACCTGCAAAAAGAGTACCATGAGACAATACCAATAACATATCGGTTCTCTCTCTGAAAAGTGGTCCGCCTGGAACAAAGGCGTATGCAACGATCCAGATACTTGTCAAAGATATTATAATGTTGAAAACAAATGCTGTTGTGAAAAGTAATGCAGGATTGTATCCGACAATAGACTTGAAAATGACTGGAGTAACGGCAACCAAGTAGAACGTGTAGCCAACTGCACCAGCAAAGGAGACCCAGTGGCGTGCATTGTGGAACACAAGGATGCTTGCTGTACCAAAGGCAGAGAACCACCATGATCCAAAAACACCGTGATCCTTGACCTTCAAAATTGTAATGAGAGCGAAGATGACGGCACCGAAAAAGAATGGAGCAGCTGTAATCGGAGTAGGTCCACGGATTGGATAGCCTTCCCAAGTCCAAAGAGCCAAGGAAGCAGAGTCACTCAAGTATAATTGGAAAGCAAAGAAGAGCGATCCCAAACCTGCGGCAGCAAGTAAAAAGTAACCACCCTTAACCTCCGGTGTAGGTTTCTTAACAGTCTTTTGCAAGAATCTAGGGGTGAAAAGAGCTCCCAACAACCCGATGAGTACACCAAGTTCATTTTGGCCACCATTAGGCTTATGCATCACGACCCAAAAAGGGTTGTTGGAGTATGAGCCAAACTTGAGAACTGTAGTGATTAAGAACCCAAGAGCCAATGTTGTCAAATTAGAAGTGTACTTTTGAGGAGAATGCCACAAAGCCCATTGATCAATTGCAATGGCGATGATTCCAATTCCAGAAGCTGACGCAACACATAAAAGCCTGGTTGTCGGTTCCTGGAGCTTGTAGCTCGCAATTCCAAGCAAGACAATGGAGACCCTGAGAAGGAATGGATAAGTAGCTAAGAATTTTCTCACGGCAGGTACGACTAGGACGAGTGGGAAGAAAATAAGACTCAAGATGACCGTTTCGTAGCCGGAGATTCCCATGTACCACAATGGGAAATACCACACACATAAGTACATGGAAGTCAAAACAGTCCAAAAGATCATAGAGTTAATTAAGTTTGCAGTGAACTCAAGACAGCTGAATTCATCAACGGTGTCTTCTTTCTTCGATGCAACGGCACTCGACTTCTCCAGAGCAACTGGAGCGAATTGAATACCGGATCCATAAAATCTGATTTCGATCTGTGAAAAATCAACAATGGACCAGGCATCAAAACCGACATCAAGCAAAATCAACGACCATTCAAAGTACGCGTAGGTAGAGTATGCGCCTGGTCTGTCGTGCACCTTGTGCTGAATGAACCAATAAATTAATGGTACGATTGTTGCAAAAAATGATGATCCGGTATAAAATCTCCCTTTTCTCACAAATGAACCCTTTGGCGAGGTGATTGTAGTAATCACGGTCCATGGGATAGTCAAGACAATGTAACTGATCATGAAAATATCATGCCAGTCGTGGTCATCTGTAGAAGTGATGTATACCCAGCCACCACAGGTAAAGGTTCTCACAAATCCCAGAGCAAAACCCAAAAATGGAATCACCGAGCCGGTCTTATGGGACGAAGCCAAAAGGAAGTTAAAAAACAACAACATAAATCTAGGACCCGCAGTGAGAGCGATTAAGACTTGAAAGAGAGATCTCTCTGGATATCTGTCACCAATTGTAGCGGAGACACTAGGGAACCATTCATCTGGGTAACCGTAGGATGAGTTTTCCACAATCTTGTGGTAGTGCAAGTAACACCCAACAATGAGGGCCGAAAAGAAAGCAGCATATGCAAATGCAGTGTGTGCGTAAGCAATTGCACTAGCATTGAAGGAAAGAATGAGATCAGAAGGTGCGGCCTTCGTCTCTTCCTTAGACTTTTTCATTGGGGATGTTGACGTCTTAAATTTCATTTCCCCGAGGCTGCCAAAATCATACTACGCCCCACTCGTCATTTTGCACGTGACGGTGGACGCACGACTTTCTGGTGAGGAAAAAAAGTAGTGTTCAAGCATCCAGTTAAATTTCACGAAAATCTAATCGAGCAGCAAAATGGGTATGTTGATGTGGTATGGAAACCAAGAGTGAGTTATGTCGGTTGGACATACGACTCATTTCATTCCGATGTGTTGTTCCCTACTAACGTTTAGGATTGGATAATTACGCTGACCACAAGAGACCAGCTTTAGTCTCGTTCGATGATATCGACTATGAGAAATTCCCTGAAGTACAGGATGCTAGACTGTCCATGATGAGAGAGCAGTGGATAAGATCTCACGAATTGAGAATCACCCACGATGCTATCAAAAAATGTAAGACCCACCACAGAGATGATGCACAGAAGAACTGCAAGCCTTTGGTCATGAAATACATGAAGATGATCGAAACTTATCCACTTCAGGGCTACTTGGGCTACCAGAAGAACGACCCTTCCAAGTAAACATTTTGGAAAGAATCACTATAATGTCGCCAACGCGACACCTGCATTAGCTGTTTGATGTATATCGTATATACTCATTGTATACTAGACGTTTGAAATTGTAGACAGAAGCTGTAGAAGTCAAAAGCTATAAAATCAGAGGAAGTCAGAAGTTGTAGAAGTTAGAATGAAGAATTCACAAACTAAAGCAATCTTAGCTGACGATCAACAAGCCGATGTGCCTCTGTTAGCAGAGTGATCTACAGGTCTACCATTCGCGGTAGTTGGTGAAAAGTCGTGTATTTTGACTAAAAAGGACAGCCAATCAAAATCGAAAATCAAGCCAGGAATTCTCGGTTCTCAAAAAAAATTAAACCAAAAAAAATAGACTGGAAAACTCAACGTAAACCAACCAGACAACATGTTCCGTTTAGGTGCTACCCAAGTTGCCCGCACTGCCGGTGCCAGGTATGTTTAGCTTCAAGATCACGACATTGAGCTGAATGCATAGAATGCTACAGTCTATTGTACAATCCCCAAGGTCCACCACATTGATTCTTATTGGCTGAAAGCCATCGACGTTAAGAAAACACCACCTACCACCGCAATTGATACACTGAGAGATCGTCAGAGTCCCCGTAGTTCCTACCAATGATCTACCAACAGCGAATGTCATTTTCTATGATTACCGTACTAACATTCTAGAAACTATGCCACTTTGCGTGAAATTGAGATGCGTCTTAAGTCTATTAAGAACATCGAGAAGATCACCAACACCATGAAGATTGTTGCTTCTACCAGATTAAACAAGGCCCAGAGAGCTATGGAGGCCTCTAGAGTCTTCAACGAGTCTGACGCCGAGTTTTTCAAGAACGCCGAGCCAGAGTCTGCCAAGGACAAGAAGACCTTGTTGGTTGTCGTGTCCTCCGACAAGGGTTTGTGTGGTTCTATCCACTCCCTGATCTCCAAGGCTGCTAGAAAGAGAATTGAGGCCTTGAACAACAACGTCGACGTTGTTACCATCGGTGACAAGGTCAAGGCTCAGTTGTTGAGAACCCACGGTGAGTACTTGAAGTTGGCTTTCAACGGTGTTGGTAAGGAGGCTCCAAACTTCAACGAGGTTGCCTTGATTTCCGACGAGATTTTGAAGTTGGGCAAGTACGAGGACATCGAGATTATGTACAACAAGTTCGTTTCTGGTGTTTCCTTCGAGGCATCCCAGTTCTCTATTTTCGCTGCTGATGCCATCGAGAAGGCTCCAGGTATCTCCAAGTACGAGTTGGAGGGTGAGGGTGTCCCAGAGACTTTGTCTGAGTTCTCTTTGGCCAACTCTCTCTTGACCGCCATGGCTGAGGGTTACGCCTCCGAGATTTCTGCTAGAAGAAACGCTATGGACAATGCATCCAAGAATGCTGGTGACATGATTAACTCCTACTCTATCTTGTACAACAGAACCAGACAGGCTGTCATCACCAACGAGTTGGTCGACATTATTACTGGTGCTTCTTCTTTGGACTAAAGAGTTTACGCAAAATACTAAGATATACATTTGAAACGTAGATTGTAGTAGTGACGGTAAAGAGGTATAAATGGATGCTACTGCAAATGCTGCCGAGACAATTGATTTACAGTTATATTTACAGTTATTCTATTGAGATTGTTCAGTTATATTTCTATCATATGCATCACACCGTGCGAATGCGTAAAAGTACAAAACTTGGTCTTAGTCCATCTTCACCGCCCCGTATATGTTCTTGATGAAGGTCAAGCCAGTGATCGAAGCAACAGCTCCGAATGTAATAGCCAATAAAGAGCATGCAATTCCCATATAGGTGAAGTACAAGACCCCACTCAAGAAGTCGTTCACATCCAAGTAAACGACAAAATAGAAGATAGAGTATAAATAAATGTAGACACCAACACTAGACCCCACTCTAAAGCTTAGCCACTGCCAGCTTGGGTTGTTATAGACAGCTAACGAAATGTAGACTGCTATAATGGTCGATTCTATAACGATGGCGACTAACAAAATAACCGTGACGAACAAGAAGCCATACATGTAGTAGAAGGTTGTCTTCTCAAACCAAATACTATTGAAGACGAACGCCAATTCCACGTAGACAATAGAAAATGGAATAAGCCCAAAGATAGCAGTACTCAATATTGGGTTGTGTATCCACGAGCGAGTGGTCAAGATGCGAATATAGTCTGTGGTTTTCTGTTTCAAAGAGAAAGGCTTCTTCTCAATACTTCCGCTACCTGAGTTCAAAACAGAGTCGGCCGCAGCTTTGCGCTTATTGCCCAATATTCCTCCCATAATACCCAAAGGTATTTCTATTGCCAAAAATAATAATATGAGCACCACGATGGTTCCCAATGGTAGAGCATAAGATGACTGTTTTGCCCAAACGAAGAAGTTCAAGAAGAGAACGATTCCGAACACGGCAGCAGGAACTGTTCCACTGAAAATAATAGAAAGGGAAACTGCCGAGCGTACCTTGTATTCGGTGTTAATCTGACCATTGTGAAACAACTTGTGAAGGATCACACCAACATAAGAGGAAACAGCTCCCGATGTGACAAAGAAGAATATCGATACCAGGTATACTGAACCTTGGTGCATGGACCCCAACTTTGTGTTGAAGACTGATATACCAATAACACCGAGGCATGCAACCAACATTTGTGTTCCATTAGCGACAAAGAGTGTGAGCAAAAGAGCCCATCTTGGTGATTTACTGACCTCGTTGGAGAGTGTACGCCAGGAACTCTTGTCTTCTTCCTCTAGTATATGTTGACTTTGGATGTCCTTCTTTAACACTTTGACCAAGACGATGGCAACAATAAGTGAAAGGAATCCCACAAGAACAAGTGCATTCACGACAGATAGCCAGTGGATCTTGTGATTGTTTGTGTTAGATTCATTCTCATAGTACATGTCCCAACGCAGAGAGTAATCCACAGAGGTATCTTCACGCCAATACACGGAATATGTCCAGGGAATTCTCTGCTTGAAAACTGTTCCCTCAGCCTTGGCAGCCTCGATCTGCTTAGTATATGAAGACACTGGGAGGTTCTTGTAATCTTTGGATGCACCAGGACACGACTCATCGCTCACACTCTTTGGGTAGACTTCGAATCCCACAATAGTATTCTTGCGCGTTTTCCTCTCTCTATGCCATCTAATTACTATCATTGCGTGGTTGTGAATGTAAGCTACATCCTTTTCAACAAAGCCGAGAGAATATCCTGCAGCATAGTACTTGTTGTTGTGTTGCGAAAGGAAAGTTGTTGCACCTGGAAGACCATCCACAGCCCACTGTACCACATAGCCATCCCTGATCAATTGAGTCGCGCGATCAAGACCCTTCTCGTTGGCGATTAAATCGCAGAGTCTCATACAGGGCATGTCAATCCCAAAGCGTAGTTGGTAATTGCTTTCCCATAGCCTGTCACCACGAAGAATTGCCCCTAAGGACATAGGTATAGCTTTAGTGTCTTGTGTGCGTGGACAGACAAAAGGTAAGCTATAATAACTGTAGGGTAACTGTGTATGGTCCGACTCGATCTTATTCACGAGAAGGTCCACTTTATCGCCATGCTCATAGTAGTTAGGCTTGAATGAGAGGTCGAGCCCAATCACTGAAACCACGAACACTAGGAGATTTAGTATTCGCATGGCTGTTCTGTTTTTTGACTTTTTTTACGTTGTACCGTGTTTGACATCATCACAGATCTTGATTATGTAAGCGTGCAAAACATTACACAGTTTGAAGTCATCTACTGCTATATCGGGGATGATTGACTCAGGAATATCACCTCTAGTATGGTAAGCCCTAGCATTATCGCCGGGAGATTCGTGAGGCAAGCCGTGAGCACACGAAGAAGGCGTATCTTTTTGTGGCGAGGCTTTGTTTATGATTTGTTCCTCGGACGTGCAATTTTTGCAATGTTTATTTTCGGTCCTAAGCCGTGCGATGTACACGTGCAGGGACCCTTCGCTGTAACGGTTTTAGATAAACTGATCTACATTGGGCTTATCATCGGAATGTTCGGTGTTACAGATTGACAAGATCGGATCTTATATTGAGAAAGTTAGTTGTAGACTAAATAGGCATATTCATAGTTAGATAAGACTAAGCAGGCATTATATTTAAATAGTTTGGTGAAGACCAAACAGACAGTTATATTCAGACAATGCAGACATTATATCAGAATCCAGACATTATGAATCCAGACAGTGCAGTCGCAGCCCAGTCAAAAATATGTCAAGGATGTCGAACTACTTGTTATATCTTTTGTGGATCCTATTACATATAATACACGATTAAGCGTACATAACCAGCTTTCCTACTCCTTCATGGCCTCCATAGCCTCACGTATCAAATAGTTGCCCTTGGGGTCCAAGTTCAAGGCGATAGTGAATTCCTTGATTGCTAGGAACTTCTCACCTTGAATGTTGTACAACTGTCCCAATAAGAAATGCACTGACGCCTCGTCTGGGGCTAACTCTTTCAACAACTCAAAACACTTCAATGCTTTCGGGAACTGCTGCATTGCGAAAAGAAGCTGTGCCTTCTTGAAAATGGGCAATGGGTTGAGAGGTTGAAGCTTGTTTGCAAGTTCGTACTGTTTTAAGGCGAGACTCCGTTTACCCAAACGCTCCAAAACCATTCCCACACAGCAGATCAAGATGATGTTGATGGGGTTGATCAGAACCGCCATTCGGAAATGGTAGTCCGCCTTGTGGTAGTCGCCCAAGTTGATGCAAACCATGCCGATTCCGTATGCGGCATTGTAATGTCTTGGGTCAATGAGCAAGCTTATGCGGAAGTTTTCCAAAGCCATCTCGTAGTTGTCATTACCAAAATACTCGTGACCCTTCAAGGTGTATGCGTAGGTGAAGTTCTTGTCAAGTTTCGTTGCACGGTTGAAGCATTTGATTGCTTCGTCAGGCTCCCTTGTGAGTGAGAATAAGTTCCCTATGGCGCACCATGTAATGGGAGAGCTTGTGTCCAAGTCGTATAATTCGTTACAGAGGTAGGTCAACTCGATCTTTTTGTGAAGATGCCATAATAATGTGGAGTAGTACTCCATGTCTTCGAGTCTTGTTCTGTCCAACATGCGCAACTTAACGAAAAAATGCTCCGATTGCTTGTAGTTGACAATCTCATAGTGAAGTCTCCCTAGTTTGCTAAGAACCCAAGCACTTGTCTCCTTTTCGTGTTCTGGGAGAGACTCGAGTAATCGTATTGCCTTATAACAGTCATATCGGGTGAAACACTTGAATGCTTTAGCAAATATCGTATATACACCGAGTAAATATGCATAGCTCCTTGTAAGCTCCCTTTTCATGGTGCTGGAAGAAGCTGAACTAGACGATACCGAAGAAGTTGCGATCGAATCGTTCTGAGAGCTCGTCCTCTTGAGTGCGTTACGGAGACCAGTCTTCTTTGCCCCTTCGTCCTTTTGCGACAGTGGCTGGGATATTAACCTCGACGTGATTCTCGAGTAAGTGCTCTTGTGCTTTTTGTCGTTGTCACTAACAGGGAAGCTAGGCTTGGTAAACTCGAAGTGGCTGTTTGTGTTCAAGTTGGACTTTCGGAGTGGGGCATCTGGGACCGGCGTTGGTTTGACGCGTGGAGTGGATATGGTTTGTGTGAAGCTATCGTCCGGGTGTATAACAGGGGTATCAGTATTATTAGTAAAAGGATTGGGTATCTTCTCACCCAACTCGTAAGGGGTAATATTTGGTAAGATATCATCTCGCAGTTCACCCAACAGAGCTTGGTTATAAATGGCTTTCACCTTTACATTTACTCCCAACTTGCAGAGCTCTTGGAGAGCTTCGAAATCGAACTGGTTATACTTGAGGGCCTGTGAGTAGTTGAGGGCGCTATTTTTTGTGTCGTTCATGCCTTTGTATAAATCTCCCAACAAATGGTATATTGCAGATGGGTCAGGTATCACACTTCGCCTCAGCTCATACTGGTACTTTTGCTGTGTGGAAACAAAATAGAATGGACCCAGGGGATTGCTATGATTCTGGTCCAAAGCCGTTTCATTATACATGAAATTCAACTTAAGTAACTGGAAAACTCCTTCCTTGAACTTCTCCAAGTGCAAGCATACCTTGGCAAAGAGGAACGAACATCCTAGGTGGTTGTGTACTAGAAGCTCCACTAATTTGCTGTAGACAGTTTTGTACTTGCGTTGATGGTAGAGCGACAAGCAGTACAAGTGTATCAGATCCAAGTTGTCGGAGTCAAGAGCCACAAGACGCTCGCTGGCAAATTCTGCGTTGATAAAGTTGAATGTATCCAAAGAATGCAAGATTATCGACCTCAAGTGCTGATGGACATGTGCCCCATCCGCGCTGGCCTCCATACTCGTGATCTTTGTAAACAAAAAATCGCAGATCAAATTAGCGAAAATAGGAAGCAACTTGTGTACGATACTACAATATTCCGATTATTATTTCTATCATTCTTATCCCAATTCTTCTTATCACTATCCTCCTATCACTAAACTATTCTTCCTATTACTATTCTTCCTAGTACCTTCCTAACCTTTCTCTATCTACACTAATCTTGATCTACTTCTAGTTCCCTCATACATCTCGTTTCGTCCCCCTATCTACAACCATCATTATTTCCATTCATAAGGCCATCCCTCAATCTCAAATTGAGTAACTGTATCCATTAACACTTCTCCAATAGTACTTCTCAAAATCAGCCCTTAATCAGCCATTCTCAAAATTTCAGATTTCTCAATTTTTCAGTACTTCTCGATTATCTCCTCTACTTCCTTTTCTTGCTTCTCTACTTCTTCGACTTGATCACAAAAGTATGGTTACCCAGCCCGTCGCTGGTGTACGCTAGCATCTTCTCGGCATTCTTCCTGCGGCTTCCGCTTGGAGCCCTGCTGGTGGTGTTCTGGAAAGATTTGTCCTCTTCAGTATCTCCGTCCTGGAAGTAATCAGTACCTACTCCACGCAGATTTGGAGTCCCTGGTGAGTTCGCGCTTTGACCCGACTTCGGCGATAACAATCCCGATGCCAACAAGTACGGTGAAGCAAACCCAGCCTGGTGAGGTGACTGTGATATCAATGGCGTTGATGGCGCCTTTACCTTGGTTCCATCAAAAGTCGTGTCGACCGATAACTTCGGAGGAGCACCTGCTGGTCCCTTGGGCGGAATCGAGTTCACAGTAGTCTCGTCAACGGAGTCGATGTTGGGAGAAGTGTTCAGGTCCAACGACGTCTGGACATCGGTATTCAAGTCATTAATATACTGTCCGTAATCGGTATCAAGCTCGAGCCCATTGGCACCATCACGCAAGAAACCCTTGGCACGTAACTCCTCATCCTTCAAGCGTGTCTCCTCTCGTGCTTTGGCAAGCAACTCCTGAGCCTTCGACAAACTAACAGTAGGTGTCGAACAGCTGCTCACAACTGGTACGGTATCATCGATGTCTATGGTCGCCACCATGAGAGCCTTCAACCAGCCACGCATCTCCTCTGCAGAGTCCACAGCGAAAAAGTGGGTCTTGGGCTGCGTGAACGTCAAACCCTTCTTGAAGCCCGGTGCCGGTGGCAATATCTTGAAGCAGTACCGCCCGTACCCGGTCGACAGTGCATACAATGCCACGTACTTGTCATTAGAGCCACCAGATTCGGAGTCAGGGTTAATTGGAACCACCTTGTGCGCGGTGATATCAATCAATCCCTTCTCCTTCTTATCCTTCATCGAAGTGAAGTACGACAACCGTGTACCGTGGAGGGTGAAATATCTCGAACGCCAACTCAAAGTGTTGCCCGACCGCTTCGACATCCATCCGCTGTAGTTGGCCGTCTTAACGGCCTCCTCAGGTTGAATCTCACGGATACCCTCTTGGAACGCTGACGTCTTCAGCTTCTTTGACAGTGTAAGGTTACGGAAGTTCTGTGTCGATGTTGTACGCAACGTCTTCAACCGTGCCACGGTACCACCACCGCCACTCACACCAGTGGAGTCTGACGTCGCGCGCTTTTCGTCTTTGACTGGCCTCTCTGTACGGTATGACACCGACTTCAGCTTCTTGGGCGATTGTACGCTCGAATCGATGTCGATGGTGTCATCAGCAGGCTTGCGCTGTTTCGGTGTTATAAGCTCGTTTTCACGCGCATTCTCACGCTTCACCTTCACAGGCGAGATTAATTTGCCGTAAGGAGCGCCGCCGATATTATCACTGTTCTCGTCATCATCGCTGTCATCCGCAGCCTTCTTCTTCTCGGCATTCCCAGACAAAAACAGGAAGAAGCCCGAGTGGCGGTTCGACACACCCGATGCTGTTGTAGGCGTCGTTGTCGAGTTGGACTGCGCACTCTGCGGGTTCCAGCTTGGTGTCGCAGCCGGTGTGTGCATCAGGGCATTGTTGCTCGATTGTGTGTGTACGTGAGTACCATTACTTGCCGGTGTGTGCATGGTATTATTCGCTGTGTGGGTGCCATTCATGCTCGTTTGCGTGCTGGTGTAACCCGATATGACCGACGAGTTGCGCCTGTGTTGCGGAGCAAGGTGGCCCAGGACGCTCGACGCCCCGCGTGTGTGGCTCACCATCAGTGGCTCGTACACAGACGAAGCGGGCCTGCTCGGGGGGCGTGCCTGTGGGTCTGGGCTCCCTCCAAACTTGAACGATCTATTGACGGGGCTATCCACAGGCTTTCCAGATGCCGGTGGTTCGGGAGCTTTGCGTGGAGATGCAAACAGTAACTCCGAAGGACTGAGGAGCGTCGATCCGCGCTTCTCACTAACGTCATCTACCGATTGTGAGCGCTTGCGGTGGTGCGTCTTGTACGGCAGATTAGTAATCGTCGCCGATGGCATAAGTTTACGGTCATCCACAATCACCGAGTAACGTTTGTGTGCGTAGTCTCTACGATCCCTCTGATCGCGAGTTCTCTGGTCCCTTTGGTCCATCCGACCTCTCAGTTCCATTTGGTCTCTTTGATCCATTTGGTCCCTTTGACTTCTCTCAGCATGCTCGGGAACCTCACTAATGGTCGATTCGGAGAAGTCACGAGTGGGCTCCTTTGGCTTTTCTTTGAAGCTTGCGGACCTACTCAAAGACTTGTGTTTTGCGTTACGCGACGAGATTGCGCGCAACTTCTCGATCTCCTTGTGGACTTCGAAACGCGTACCGAAGGAGTCGATCTCCAACTCCTTCAAGTGTGCCAAATCGAGCTGGAATAAGATATCACCGGTGATTTTGTGGCGTGCGAACTTTCCGGCGAGCTCCATGTCGAATCCTAGTACGATTGCGAAATATGATGACACTTGCTGTGGTGTCCACTCATGAGCTTTGAGCGGGTTGAGGTCCTCTGTGAGCGACTGCATCGATGTACTACGCAGATGCAGTGGCTCTGGGCCAGGATTCACTGAGAGTTGGCTCGTAAATGGTGTTGACAGCGAAAGCTTGCTTGTATTCAACGGCAAGCTATCGTCACCATTAGACATGTCGTAGCTTTGGTTAGGTGACTCGCCGAACTGGTCGATTTGGAGTTCCTCGAGGGCTCTGTCGATATCGTTCATGGTTTTTCCGACCTTGTCAGACTCACCAGCACTGTAAGATTGCCCAAGACTACTTTGACCATGAACTTGGCCAGTTTTAGAGTGGGTTTGTGGGAGAGTATCTTTCTCCTTTTGATTTATGTTAGCACCCACCTTTCTAGAACGAGACCTGAGGAGTGATGGTGCCTTATTATCTTGGACGAGTTGTGTGAACAGCTTGGGGTAAAGCCCCACCTTACCGGTGATTATATTCTTTCCCATATACCACCCATCATTGTACTCACTATCATCAGCTAAGAGCTCCAACTTGTCTCCTACCTTAAGCGAGAGCTCGTCCCCCAAACGTGCGTTAAATTGCTTGATGCAGATGTACATCGTGCCTGTGGACATGCTTGTGTTGTCGTCTGAGTGGAGTAGAAAACAAACAGAAAAAAAAAAGATGAGGCTACACAAGTGTGCAGGCTACGACGAATCGGTCGGCCAAGACCCTACACTCGCGACATTCCTATGTCAGTGTGTTTGTGGCTCTACTAGGGTATTCACTACTAGGGCATTCCAGTATCTTACGAAGATGCGTATTCCTGAAACAGATCCTCGACTAGCAATGTGGTACGGTTATGTGCAATGGCTACAGAGGTCGAGATCTAGGTCGATTTGTTTAGAGCTTGAGGATGAGAAGATGTTGGTTGCGGTGATATTGAAGTATTGGTTGGGTGAGATCGAGATGGTTACCTTGAGATGTTCCTTCACTTGGATTGTGATGAAGTTAAGATTGTGTTTGAGATTCTTTAGTTTAGTGCAAGATTCAATGTACCTTAATGTTCCTGCTGAAAGCTTCTTGTGACTTTTTCCGCTGACCTCTTTTCCGTTAATGGACATCTTTTTTCACCTGTGGCCTTCATCGTGACTGTTGTCTTTTTTCATCTATAGTCTTCATCTTGACTGTTCTTTTTTCATCTGTAGTCACTGTTGTCTTTTTTCCACACTCTTGAATAGTCTTGGTGGTCTTTTTTCCACTCTTCAATCACCGTTTCTTTGTCCTTGACTTTTTCCAATCTACTTTATTATTGTACGTCTAGTCATTCTTTAGTTTCTAGAATACTGTTAGTCATTACTGTTAATCATTAGTATCTGGTCATTATTCTAGTCATTATGGTATAGTCATTATGGTAGTCAGTATGGTCTAGTCATTATGGTAGTCAGTATGGTCTAGTCATTACGGTCTAGGTACTATCTGTTCTTTACCCTCTACTCTCTATCCTCCACTTTTCCTATACTTTACTTTTTATACATTTTATTGTCTTTCCCGTCTTTCGCTCTTTTGTATGTCTTATGTCTCTTTTTCCTTTGTCTTTGTTCTTATACTTTATCTCCACGTGACGACACATGCCTCCACCGTCTTCGCCCAACCTGCGGCGGCGCGTCAGCATGTGGTCGAATGACCACGATGCGCTGGACGCTCTCGACTTCCCCAGTAATGAACTCGCTCCCGTGAACCATGGCCGTACGCGTGCTTCCGTGCGTGGTCTCCGATCAAGCCTCAACTCACTAAACATCATGTCAGACTACCTCTTCCGCAGTCACCGCACCGACAACCCTCACCTCGCATTCTCCAGTATCCCAGCCCAATTGCGCAACATCGACTCAGACCGCTTCGGTCTCACCCGTGTATTTTCCGGCTACGAATCAGAAACAACGTCACTGGATGACGATCAGGAGGAGCAAAATGAACAAGGCGACCAAGACTATCAGGAGCAAGACTATCAGGACGACCAAGAAGATCAAGAAGACCACGACGATCAAAACGATCAGGCAAATTCAGCAACCTTTCACTCTCCCCCAGAAAGTGCCCCTGACGAGGTCGTGCGCGACGAGTATATTGCCCCTCCGAGATCCTTGTTTGGTAGTCCTTTCGCTATGATAGACTACATTCAGAGCTCTCAGAACGAAAGACAGAACTCCGAAAGACTGTCAACCCAAAACCAGACTTCTTCTCGGAATTCATCCCAAGACCAGAGCTCTTCCCTGAATTCTTCCCAAAACCATACCACTTCCCCCCATGACTTATTTGGACGGCTGCTCCCCGAATTGTTGCTCTCTGCGCGCTCGTCCGGAGTTTCGCGCTCATCTGGAGTTGCGCTCTCCCGACTGAATGCAATCCGCTACCGTGGTTCGGCACGTTCAAAGTCGCGGCCTGGTAAACGTGCAGTGCTGGCAGAGCTCCGCAAGATTAAGCAGTCACGGGCGCAGGCGCTCAGTGCCACCTTCGCGCGTGTTGGTGAAGAAATACGCGCACTCCACGCAAGTCTCTGTTCGCTCCGTACATCTCAGTGCTTCTCACCACTCTTTCATGTGGAAGATCTCCGAGGAGACGTCGCACAGATGGTTGTAGCAAAGCGCGACCGTTTCCGTACGTGTGACTGGCTCTCTCCTGACTACAAATCCGCTATGGATAACTTCTTGCGCCGTCGTGCACGCGGAGAGATATCCTTTGATGAGCCCAAACACCCAAGTCGTAAGCGCTCAATGTACCAGAGACGTGCTTCCAAGAGATTCCGTGTGAATAACAAATGCATTGAAAGAAGTGAAGATTTCCATAATCATGATCCCAATGATCCAACTGATTTAGATGATCCAAATGATCCCATTGATTTTGATTCCCGTGAGTTCAGTGATTTTGATGCTAAGTCAGCCGACTCGGTACTCAGTTCCCCTCCATGTCTGTTGTTGACCGCGGGGTCTGGGTTCCAGCTCTCGTGCTTGGCTGAGTCGATGAAGTTCGAGGCAGATATGGCCTTCACGCATGTAGACCACAATAACAAAGCGGTAGAAGTGCGTTTCCGTACGCGGCACACACCAGGTACCGATGCATGTGCGCGGTGGGAAGACTACATGTTCTTTGCATCGTTCTTCGCGTTTGGTGCACTCGGCCTCCCACCGAACTCGAGGCTCTCAAAGCGCGTACAACTCATGTCAGTGCTACGTGAGGAGTTCGCAGAGTGTTTGCGTGGCCATGATGGTGAGCAGCTCGATGTGCAGTTCGAGTTTGTGGCTGCGGGCGACATCATAGACTTTAAGAAGCACGATCTCCGCTTCCTCGCGGATAACGAACTGTCCTGGGACCCATTGAGCGTGCGCTTTCCGAAATACAAGGCCAGCTTGGTGCGCTCCCAGCTTCTCTCGTGGCTCTGCATCAACCCATTTGTCCAACTCAAGGAGGATTACGTATTTCTCTACATGGAGGAGTTGGTGAAGGTGTTTAACGAGAAGAGAAAGGAGGGAAATGGACGAAATGAAAATGAATATGAACGAAATGAACGAAATGACCAAAATGGATATGAAAATGGAAATGAGGGTAATGAGAAATCAAACACATCTCATGTCCGCGCAAAGAAGCGCGCAACCGCAGCAGGCAGTGAGTTGCGTGCATTCTACGACCGGCTCATGGATGGACTTCCGTGTTTCCGAGCGAACGACAATGCACGCGTGGCAGAGGTAACTCGGCAGTTTGCGACGGCATTGGACCCCACTCAAACTCGCTATATCGAAGACTGGGACAGGCGGCTTGCGGGAGCTATGTGTAACAAGCTCGTTGAGGAGTGCCCGCGGACCTTGGCCAACATCCAACTCAACTATGTGCTCTTTACGGTGCGTATTGACGCTGTGGCGATGCTTGACCAGTTCCTTTCATTTGCACTTGGTTTGGTGCAGAAGATCGGCATGACAGATTCTTACGGCCGCGGCCACGAGTACTATGCGACGCTATTCGATGTCATCCGCGAGCAGGACGCCACAGCACCTCGCAGCGAACGCGAGGATAGCACGTACACACTCGTATGTTCGTTGAACAGAAAGACTGGCCAGGTAGAGATTCAACACTCCGCCGCGCACCTCCGTCATTTTGGCTCGTTTTTTGGCAAGTTCGATCATGTACACTATGGTGTACCTGCCGTGCCGTCTGAATATGCTGATTTCTTCCGTGACTGGCTGGAGCGCATGAACGCACCTACTGGTGCCGATTCCCTTGGCTTACATCCAAGCTGGCACCCACCGTTCGTCAGTCAACTCTTGGGGCGTGCCAACGGAGGAGGGCGCCAGACGTACGAATTTGTATGAGAAAGAAGCATAAGCAAAGGAACGAATGATGTCGGTAGTATTCTACCTAACAATGGGCCATCTTGTAAACTTGCACAATTTTGCACGCTTTTCCCTGACACCGGTATATAGCAATTGATATCTGCTTCATATTGTCCTACGTAGCTATCGTCAGTCGTTTCTTTCATCCTACTTGTGTTATTTCCTCATTCTCTTCTTTGTCGTTTTCTCTTTCTCCCTCTCCTTCTCTACCAAAATCCCCAGCCCTTTTTACCCTCTCTGCGGTCCTGCTTTCTCTTATTGAAGAAGTCTTGTTTGCACTCTTTGTACGCATCGAAAAAGTCCTGGCATACCGTTCTGTCTTCTTGGTTACGCAACACACAATCCATACTTGCTTGTCTGCTCTGCTCGCAAGGATCGTAGTATTTTGATGCCTCTTTCATAGACCACCTGTACTTGTGTCTGTGGTTTTCTGGATTGTCAGGGTAGAACTTGAGCTTGTCTCCGGTGAAGTCCACCTTGGACTTATCCGTCTCCACGTCATCCGTGTCTAACTTCTGCTTGATGGCATCGCGCTGTGTCACCAATTCAACAGAGTCTACGACTTCTTCATCTGCATTACCCATGTTGGAAATATCAATAGTAAATGTTTGTCAGATATATCGATTGGAAAGATGGTCAGATGATATATCGATTGGTCAGATAGTATATCAATTTGTCAGATGATATGTGAACTGATGGTATATTGAATGTGTATCGATTGATCAACTCACTTGTGATATTCTCTCGTGAGATTTAGGATATTTCAACTTGTGATATCCTTTGATCGGAATCTTACTATCGATATGGTCCGTGAGATTTCCTCAAATTTTCACAGATTTCTTGCGATATTTGATTTGATATTTTTGATCATTTCTCATTGAATTTGATTTCTGATTCTTATGGAACCTGTGCGCCTCCAGAAAGACGGCGTGTGCCTGCGGTGTAAGGATGCGACGGCGGAAGTGGTTTCACGCAAAGAGCACTTCTGTTCACCATGTTTCATAAGATTTGTGCGCGGTAAGCAGCGCAAGCAGATGCATCACGACTCTTACAAGGTCAAATATGGCGCTGTTCTAGAGCGCTTGGGTACAACCAAAGTCTTACTTACGATTTCCGGCGGAGTATCGTCGGTGGTGTTGCTCGATGTGCTCGCCTCGTTATTACAGGAACAGAGGGTGGCCCACAAGGGCAAACAGGGCTTCGAGTTGGTTATACTTCACATCGATGACCCAACCGAACCAACTGATAAGAAGGTCACTGATATGGTACCGTTACTTCTTGAGCGTTTTGAACCTCTCGATGCCACATTCAAGGTAGTATCGCCTGATACTTTCCTTTTAGATGGAGCTACGTTCAGTAACATCGCCATCGCCAACGACTTTGCGGCCCTTGCAGCCCCACTTCGTGACGACCAATCATACACCGTGAGCGATATCCTCGCACGCTGCACAAACAAATCCTCAGCTGAGGACCTCGCTGGTGTGATTTACGCTGAGGTTGTGCGCCGCGCCGCTGTCTCAGAGGGATGCCATACCATCGTTTACGGCCACAGTATGACACGCATAGCCAGTGAGATCATCTCTTTGACTGTCAAGGGCAGAGGTGCCATGGTATATCGTGCAGTTGCTGACCGCACAGAAGAGGTTGATGGCCATACTCTCCAAGTTTTGTACCCGATGCGTGACGTTTTGCAGGCGGAGATGGCAGCTTATGCTAAGGTAGCGGACTTGGAGCAGTACATAGTACAGCCCACGCGGCCCAAATCGAAGATCACGCGAAATCTCACCATTCGTGACTTGACTACGAACTACTTTGCGATGTTAGACTCTACGGGGTACGCATCAACAGCGTCGACAGTGGTTAAAACGGGCGAAAAACTTGGTGCACCTAAGGAGCCAGTGGTAGCACATTGTGAGGTATGTGGCACTGATATCTTCCATGACCCACGGGGTTGGCTTAACACCATAACTGTGAATGAGGCTGCGTCGATAGGAGTTAACGAAAGCTCAACAATTGTTAATACCTCAAAGGATACGAAGACCGATGGTATGAGTGATGGAAAACCAGTTTACATCTGTTATGGATGTACTGTTTCATTACGGGGAAGCGACGATTTTGTGTGGCCCCTCCATAGTGAGGCTAAGGAGGTGGAAGATGTTTTGGAGGAGTTTGTGTTGACGGATGAGGAATAGGGAAGAGAATTTTATAGACCATAGAGAGAAGTAATGTAATATAGAATACAATAAGAATAGAATAAGAATCGAATAAGAACACCGGATAACAGAACATGATATAGAACAAAAATTAAGATAGAATCAGTAGTTTTATAATAGATTAAATTGACTTCAATGTTCTTCAATCATATCCATATTATGTTTCTTAGTTCTCTATTATCTCTCACTCTCTATTATCTCTCACTCTGTATTATCTCTCATTCTCTATCATCTCTTTCATCTCTTTCATCTCATCGTATTTTTCACCTCTCGATGTCTCTATTCAATTTCCAATATTTATCTGATCTATTTTCCCATGTACACACCAGGCTTCTCCAACTTATATAGCCTCTGGAACGGAGAGGACCACGGCAACAGCTGGGATAACGTGCGTATACGACGCCAGGCTCCATCATCCACCAACTCCTCAGAAAATGACGAGCACAAAAAGTACATACGACTGTTGTTTGCACCTCCTCTCCTGGCATACAGTCCAGACTACCCTGGCGCCAACACGTCGCACTTCGAATACACGATCAAAACCACCACGGCGATGGCTGCTGACGGCGCAGGCGCCGCCACGGGCTCGCGCGCAAGACTCCTAGCCCATATGCACATCAATAGTCCAAGTGCTCAGCATAAGCTTGATCAGTTAGAACTCATTCGTAGCGCGGGCTTTTCCACACTCCGGCCAATTGGCATTGAGCGCACAATGGAGGAAATTAGTGCTGAGAGAGCGAAGAGGCTCGCGGCGCAAGATGGGCTGTATGACGACGTTTCGTACAATCACACCGCAGAAAACGTTCCTACAGATGTTTCGCATGGAGACGTCGATCTCGACGCCAATGTAGTGAACGCAGACGATGATGAGTCGTTAGGTGATGACTACGGTGACGACGATAACCGTGTAAGTGGTATGGCCAATAGCAGCAACGTTTCACTCGGATCCGATGGGCGCTTTCCCGAGTTGCGTGCCATTGGAATGCACGTGGCGGAGGCTTCGCCGTTGGTACAGGCACATGCAAATAACTTGGTCGATGAGGGGTTCATGGCGGATGATGTCGAATACCAAGATGATCACTCGAGTGTGGATCCTGGGTTGCATCAGATGTTGGTGAGTGGACCCGGATCCGCAGCCACTACCTTCACTGCTCCGACCTCTGTTAGCGCACGCATGGAGGCACCTAGAGGAAGTGTGGTACAGGATGATGAGTATGATGATCTAGACATGGTAATTGAGGAGTAAACGGATAGAAAGAGATAAGAGAAGACAACCAATGAAGAGGACAACTTCATCGACGACCTCTCCGACCTCATAGACGTCTAGAAACAGACCTAGATTTCAGAACTTGGGTACTTCGTATGTCGACTACTTACCATGACCTCCCATGACTCCCACCTTTCTACAATAATCCTACTCATATACATATCTATAAAGCACCTTCCCCACCTGTTTGTAAACTCCTTCCCTCCATCTGGTTCCCCTCTACTTGGTCGTAAAACCGATCTACCTTCGCTGATTGCACGTGGATTGCAGGCACCATCCACTTGCCACACGAGCACCTCGAACCTTTCCAAGAGTAGCCACCGATCTTAGCAGTACACTTGGGGCATGCAAACTTGCCTTCTATCTCACCCTTCTTCAACTCATCAGTCATCCACGCAAGAGGCTCTGTATAGAAATAATGCAGACACGTGCGTGCCGCACCCTCTGCCTTGATGATTCGTCTCGAGTTTGGTGCGGTCTTAATGAAGTGTGCCTGGCGCGAGTCATTCGAAGGAGGGATGTGGAATGCCAATTCGGCAGACCGTGAGATGTGTTCCCGACATTTCTTGCACCTGAGCCTGAATGGGCGCTCGAGATCAACAGTGGTTTCTTCCGATGCCTTATTCAGCAAAACTTTCTCTCGCAACGAATCAGCATCGATGCGTTCGTTCAAGTCATTGAGCAAATCCACGTAAATCCCGCGGTTTACATCAACCTTGTAACCCATCGCCTCATATACCTTCAACTGGCGGATGAAGCTGTGATTGGGCTCCACATCGTCTTTCTTTCGGCGAACTGCGTGCATGGCCTGTGCGACCTTGAGCTGATGCTTTTGCATGAGATATGCCACGATGATTGTGACCGACCGCGATACACCTTGTGCGCAGTGAACTAAGACGTTTCCTGGCTTTGCAGATTCGATGAACTCATTGCATGTGGCAAAGTGCTCGATGATATTAGTGTGGGGGGTGTCATCGATGGGAATTTGCAAATGTGTATAAGGAGGCTCGGTGTACTTCAAGGGTACGGGGTTTGGACCTCCGATGACGGATATTATGTGTGTGATATTATGGTCTGTGTGGAGATCCTGCTCTGCAAGGAGAGGCTCTAACGAAGAGAGATGGACCCCTCCGAGAATACGGTACACAGACATCGTGATGCGAAAAATGCAAAAAATACTGCAGATAAGAGATTTGGCGATGAACGTATAGTACACAGAAGTAGAACCAGAAGTAGTAATCGGAATCGGATATTGAAGCTGTTGATCTGATTAAAGCTATTAGATTGAATAACGAGTTTAACTAAACAGCCTGAAGCTAAAAAGACTGAAGCTAATCAGATTAAGGTCAAACAGATTAAAGCAAATCAGATTGAAGCTGCTAACCATATATTGAAGTGTTAACCGAAGCTATTAGAACCAAGAAGGCTAGAACTAGAGCTTGTAAGCATCGGTTAAAGTTTAAACAATAAACCCTGTTGATGTGATATAGGGAGCTCTGTTGAGTAGTGAGATATATTAACCGTTTTGGTATGTGCTGTTAAATGTATAGGAAATCTTTCATTGTAGGAAACCTTTTAGAACTATAGAGGGCCGGTTAGTACTATAAGAAACCAATTACGCCTCTAGGAACCTATTAACCAGTGAATCCTAAGCTGAGATTGAAGGAGGTATGGAGCTTCTCGTAACTAATGAGGTATAGATGATTGGAATTACGAGCTTAGTTATAGAGCATTGTCATGCGGAAGTCTCGTGAGCCCTTAATACCCGAGCTCCGCATTATTTTCTCGTAGTACGACATGACCCGGTTATCCGACGTACCCCAGAAAACTCGTGATTCGCAACCGTCCTGAAAATCACACCTCATCCGTCGCTCGGAGTGTGTCCAGAAGGGGCATGAATGGCATGCTTACGGATTTACAATTTGTGTTCCCGATCATGAGGATGAGCGTTTTGTACGCATCAAGGAGACAAGCGGGGCATGTAGGGTCGTACGAGGGATGTAAAGTCTCGTCACCTTATGTCCTATCCCGTGTGGGGTTGTGATTGGATGGAATATTTCTAGGTGCCATGATATTGTGGGGTCCCCCACCGGGCTAGATTTAACTCCCGACATTGGGCCATGGCTACTCCGAAATCTGGGGAATTCTTGTCCCGAAACGACTTCCGCGGACTTTCCGACTATGGCTACAGGGGGAGAAAGATGAATGTAGAGGTCACAATGGAGTACATTGGCCCCTGAAGTGCAAAATGCAACTAAGCGCTAGACAGTTATGCATTTGCGAGCACTTGCCTTATATGTGGCATATTTGCTCCGAGGATATTCTCATGGTTTCTTTTCACCCACATTTTGTGTCGCCTACACGACCTATGAAATTTCTTCAAACGTATTTTTTGGCCGTATGGATCCGACGTCATATTCTCACACTGCAGCACTTTGCCGCTGTGTGATTGGTCAATATACCGCGCGCCCCAGAAGATCAATGTTTTTGCTACCGGTTTTCTCGTGACTTTTGAATAAATTACTGGAGGCCTCTCGGAGTAGCAGGCACGCTGAAATATTATATATATGAAGCCATTTTTCCCTCCTTTTTGTTTTGTTCTTTTTACGGTATCCATAAAATCATGTCTGCCTTCAGATCTATTTCCCGCTCCACTGCTTTCGCTAAGAGAGCCGCATTGAACACCAGAGCTTTCGCTACTGCCGAGCCAGTAAGTATCCTCTAATTCTACAATTGGAATTGGCGCAAGAAATACCTTGTCGTCATTCCTCCAATCCCTTGTACACTTGACTAACATCCTTTTAGACCTTGAAGACTCGTTTGGCCGAAATCCTTCCAGCTAAGGCCGAGGAGGTCAAGCAATTGAAGAAGGAACACGGTAAGACTGTAAGTATCAGATTCATTACCCACAATTGAGGAGATACAGTCAAATTTGCATCGTGCACAATACCATATGACTGCATTTTTATCTCCTAGATGTTCGCGCAAACGGAAGATTATTTCCGGTGCCGAAAAAAAACTCATGTGATTTACGTAATTTTGTACTAACTTTTTCTCCAGGTTATCGGCGAGGTTCTCCTCGAGCAGGCTTACGGTGGTATGAGAGGTATCAAGGGTTTGGTCTGGGAAGGTTCTGTCTTGGACCCAATTGAGGGTATCAGATTCAGAGGTAGAACTATCCCTGACATCCAGAAGGAGTTGCCAAAGGCTCCAGGTGGAACTGAACCATTGCCAGAGGCCTTGTTCTGGTTGTTGTTGACCGGTGAGGTTCCTTCCGAGGCTCAGACCAAGGCTTTCTCCGAGGAGTTGGCTGCTAGATCTGCTTTGCCAAAGCACGTTGAGGACTTGATCGACTCTTCTCCATCCCACTTGCACCCAATGGCCCAGTTCTCCATTGCCGTCACTGCTTTGGAGTCTGAGTCCCAGTTCGCCAAGGCTTACGCTAAGGGTGTTAACAAGTCTGAGTACTGGAAGTACACTTACGAGGACTCTATTGACTTGTTGGCTAAGTTGCCAAACATTGCCGCCAGAATCTACAGAAACGTCTTCCACGACGGTAAGTTGCCAGTCCAGGTTGACTCCAAGTTGGACTACGGTGCTAACTTGGCCGGTTTGTTGGGTTTCGGTGAGAACAAGGAGTTCGTCGAGTTGATGAGATTGTACTTGACTATCCACTCCGACCACGAGGGTGGTAACGTCTCTGCTCACACCACCCACTTGGTTGGTTCCGCTTTGTCCTCCCCATTCTTGTCCCTCTCCGCTGGTTTGAACGGTTTGGCTGGTCCATTGCACGGCCGTGCCAACCAGGAAGTTTTGGAGTGGTTGTTCAAGTTGAGAGAGGAGTTGAACGGTGACTACTCTAAGGAGGCCATTGAGAAGTACTTGTGGGAGACCTTGAACGCCGGTAGAGTTGTTCCAGGTTACGGTCACGCCGTCTTGAGAAAGACCGACCCAAGATACACCGCTCAGAGAGAGTTCGCCTTGAAGCACATGCCAGACTACGAGTTGTTCAAGTTGGTCTCTAACATCTACGAGGTCGCTCCAGGTGTGTTGACCAAGCACGGTAAGACCAAGAACCCATGGCCAAATGTGGACTCCCACTCTGGTGTCCTCTTGCAGTACTACGGTTTGACCGAGCAGTCCTTCTACACTGTTTTGTTCGGTGTTGCCAGAGCATTCGGTGTCTTGCCACAGTTGATCTTGGACAGAGGCTTGGGTATGTCCATTGAGAGACCAAAGTCCTTCTCCACCGAGAAGTACATCGAGTTGGTCAAGAACATCAACAAGGCTTAAATGAACTAGTCTACGTACTGTGATGAATTTTTCAATCTATTTATTTATTCGTATTTAAATTTAATGTAGATAGCTATCCATAAACACACTTCTGAATACTTCTGAAGCGGCCTATAGCTTTGTCTTTGATAAATTTTGTATCGTGTTTTTGACCATTTTTTCGCACCTAAAATTTATTACTCACAGATGACTGCAAGGATACCATGGAAGTCCTTGAGACACCTGTCGACCAAACTGGGTTACTCAAAGACATTGAGGCTACCCAGTACTCCTTTTGGACCCAAAATCCCGAAAGGTGAGGATCGTGCAAAGCTTATAGAAAAGTCTTCTCAAGCTTTGTACGAATGGCAGAGATCTCAAGGCGGTGACAGATCGAAGTTCGTGTTTCATGACGGTCCACCATATGCAAACGGAGACGTGCATTTGGGCCATGCATTGAATAAGATATTGAAAGATATTATAAACCGTTGGCAGGTCGTCTACAACAACTCCCTTGTTGAATACAGACCAGGATGGGACTGTCATGGGTTACCTATCGAAATGAAAGCTGTAGCCATAAATGGAGCAGGATCCCCCGAGGAGATTCGCGCTGAATGCAGAAGAGTAGCTACTCAGATGTTAGATAAACAAAGAGAGCAGTTCAAATCTTTTGCAATCATGGCAGACTTTACTGAACCTTATGTTACCATGAACCACAGATACGAGATCAACCAGTTGAGAATTTTTGAGAGATTGATGAAGAATGGCCTTCTTTCAAGACAGATGAAGCCAGTGTGGTGGGGCTGTGAAACTCAGACCGCCCTTGCAGAGGCCGAATTAGAATACAACCCCAAGCATAAATCCTCCTCATTGTATTTGAAATTTCCGTTAGAAACCGCGTCTGAGAAGTTCAAAGTGGCTTTACAAGATAAAGGAATTGACACAACAAAGGTAAACTTCTTGATTTGGACGTCTACTCCTTGGACTATCCCAGCCAACAAGGCGATCTGTGTACATGAAAAGTTAACATACACAGCTATCAAGACACCACAGGATGAGTACTTGATCGTCGAAAAGGGCTTAGCTGAGTCAATTGCAAAGTTTGAAGAAGGGTCTACAATTCTTGATATCAATATTCCTGGAGATTACTTGGTCGGATCATTATACTTCAGTCCAGCTTCCAGAGAAAACTCAACTTTCCCAGTCTTGCATGGCAATCATGTCACAGCTACGGCTGGTACGGGTTTGGTTCATACTGCACCTGCACATGGTGGAGAGGACTATTTGATTGGAAAAGCATCCGGTCTTGATATCCAGTCGAGTGTCGATCAAGAAGGTAGAATCCTTGCACGTTGCATACCAAGTGGGTTCCATGAATTAAACGGCATGAAAGTTACAGAACAGGAGTGTATCAAGACTGTGTGCACCATCCTAAAGGAACATAACATGGTTTTCAAGCTTTCAAAAATCGTGCATTCATACCCCTACGACTGGAGATCTAAGAAACCTGTCATACAACGTGCAACTCCACAGTGGTTTATCAACGTAGAAAAAGTCAAAGAAGCTGCGTTACAGTCTTTAGATTCGGTTGACTTTTATCCCGAAGCCGGAAAGAATAGATTGCTGCTGTTCATCAAGAACAGAAACGAGTGGTGTATTTCGAGACAGAGATGCTGGGGTGTTCCTCTTCCAATCGTTTATGAAAAGTCTACTGGAAATCCTTTGTTTGATATGGACATTATCAAGCATATTATCACAAAGATTGATGAGTATGGAACAGACGCATGGTTCACAGAAGAAGTTGACATTTCCCGCTGGCTCCCTAAGGAGCTTGATGGTAAAGCGTATTCGAAAGGGAAAGACACAATGGATGTTTGGTTTGACTCTGGTTGTTCATGGAATACTTTGGGTGACAACTTGACGACATTGATGGAAGCAAACCAACCACCCGCGGATATTTATTTGGAAGGTAGTGATCAACACAGAGGCTGGTTCCAATCGTCGCTTTTAAACAAGGTTATTGCATCTTCGGAAGATGGAGTTAATTTTAAACCTGTGGCTCCATACAAAACCATCATCACTCACGGGTTCACATTGGATAAGAATAATGACAAGATGTCGAAGTCTAAGGGAAATACTATCGCACCATCTGACGTTATTGATGGAAGCCAAAAACCTTTCTTACCATCACTTGGTACTGATGGGTTGAGGTTATGGGTGGCGTCATCGAACTACAACTATGATGTCAACGTTACCAATGAAGTGTTGAATAGAGTGTTTGAGAATGTCAAGAAATTCAGAGTGACTTTCAAGTTCTTGTTGGGTAACTTGAAAGACTTTTCGGATCCAGTTCCATACGAGAAATTGGCACCATTAGACAAGTACACATTGTCGACATTGTACAATTTGCAGACGGCGTGTGTTCTGTACTATGAGAACTTTAACTTTTCAAGAGTTGTCAGTGAAGTTAACCACCATATGAATTCTCAGTTGTCTTCGTTATACTTTGATATTTCCAAAGATACTCTCTATACTGCTTCTGTGGATTCTATTAGAAGAAGATCTATTCAAACTGTTTTGGAACGCTTGCTTGTCACGTACATTGGAATCTTGTCACCCATCCAACCTATTTTGACCCAAGAAGTTTGGACAGAACTCACCAAACTCAAAAACGAGGTTCTTCCTGAGTCACCTTTTATGATGGGTAAATGGAATGAATTCTATCAATTACCTAGGAACTACGCAAATCCAGAAATCGAGAGTGAATTAAACAAGGTGTGGACGTTGAGAGCAGCTGTTAACAAAGAGTTGGAGGTTTTGAGAGCAGCAGACAAGTACAAAAACCAATTGGAGCTTTCTGTGAATTTGGACGTTCAAGATGGCAATTTACGGGATCTTTTGGTTAATCATAATGAGTATTTGGATGATTACTTTTTGGTTTCTAGAGCAACTGTTGGCCCTACACCTGATACTTACTTACTGGATTGCACTACGAATGTAGACGGTGATGCCGTCAGAATAACCGTGTGCAAATCAACCGAACACAAGTGCCCTAGATGCTGGAAGTATATTGCTCCCGTGGAAGATGAGCTTTGCTCGAAATGTGACTCAGTGGTGGAGTCCCTTAACATGTAAATAATTAAAAAATGCTAATGCATGGAAATAGAATAAATGAATACGCAGTATAATTCTTCCGGAATTTTTCACCGGTCTCTCTATTCTACTAGTGCTATATGACTCAAGAATATTATACAAATACTATACATATGACTGCTTTTGCAGAAATGCTTATTTCTTCCCACTCATCAATTGGGTCAACAACTGCGAACTAGAAGAAACGTTGTTTGAAGGAATGCTTCTTTTATTTTGCCCAGCACCGTTAGCGTACATGGCATCGCTGTTGTATTGGAGGTTTGGGTTTCCCAGAGCAGATGGAGCAGACTTTGGAACACCACCAGCAGTAAACAAACCCGGAGGTGGAGGAGTAGAAGCATTAGCACGCTCATTGAATCTCATCATATTCATATGAGCTTGTCCAGAGCGTGGTTGCTGCTGACCCTGCTGCTGTTGCTGTTGTTGTTGCTGCTGTTGCTGCTGTTGCAACTGTGCAAGAAGCAACTGTTGACGCACCTGGTGCTGTTGGGCCAAGGCAGAAGCATCACCCTGCATACCTTGTTGCGATTCTATTAACTTCTTCTGTTGGTCCAAAGATAACTGCTGTGTTTGCAAGCTTGGAGTAAGCTGAGAATGCTGTTGAGCTACCTGAGCTTGTTGTTGCGCGGCGGCAGCAGCTGCTACTGCAGCCTGCTGAGCCTGTTGTTGTTGAATCTGCGCTTGAATCAAGCTTTGCTGTTGACTAATGGGGTGGTTCTGGTATGCCAAATGATAGTTTTTCAATGGTCTGAAAATGAACTTCTCAATGACTTGACGTGCGAGCAAACTTTCGTCCTCCAAAGTTGTGTCATTAGTATACGTATCCTTTGGATCGAAAGAAAACAATGGCACATTGCCAGTCTTGGCAGATACAGCAAGCTTAACCTTCAAAGGTTCCTTGTTTGCTGCCATTGCTTTCAAAGTCTCTGTAGTCTGCTCAACGAAAGTCAAGGCGAAATCATCCTCAATGCTAACGTCATCGGCAGCCAACACGGCATCCTTGTTGGTTTTTGAAGACTTGATCTTTTGCTTAGCATCCTTTTTCTGCTGCTGCTTCTGAGAGTTAAATATCTCACCCAAAGTAGGGAAAGCAGCGTTGTTGGCCAAAGGAGTCAGGTTACTGACCTGTGGTGAACTTGTTGAAGAGGCAGGTGCCACATTACCAGCTGCCCAATGGGCAGTGGCAGGCAAAATAGGAGCATTACTAGCAGGTGGGGGGTTCTTAGAAGCTGCGGAACCAGAGGTTGCATGATGATCCAGTTCATCGTAATAGGAGTCGTAATCATTACCACCATACGAATTGTATTGCGCGCCTGTGACGTTTGAGCTGCTACCTGTTCTGGATCCAGAGTTGATACCACTCATACCCATCTTGATACCTTGCTGAGTAGACAAATCCTTTCTTGTATAGGAGTCTGCCTCCTCACCAGGCTCATGTAAGAACATACAATTTGGATTTGGGCATGGATGGCCACGTAAATACGACGAGCAATACTTGGTAGTGCCGTGCGCAGCTCTCAATATGCGACCATCACAGGAGGTTCCATCCAATTCGTTGATGCATTTCAAGGCATCTTCCTTCCTTGTGAATGTCACATACACCACTAATCCTGGGTTCAGATGATGATGGTGACTGGTTTGGGGAGTTGGTGCCTTTTTGTTGATGACAATCTTCAGAATCTTACCGTATTGTCCAAAGTACTTATCTGACCTTAATACAGAATGCAAATCCTCTGGGCTGCATGGTGGATTCAAACCAGTGACGTACACCAAGTTTTTCTGCACAACCCGCAAGCCTGCTAAATGCTTTTTGTTTGCCATTTCTGTCTCCTTCTTCTCTTTTTCACGCTGCTTCTTCTCACGATCACGCTTCTCTTTCTTCAATTGCTGCAGTTTATATTCCTCAGTACTAATGGTCTTATACTCAACGCTTTCGTCATCGTATAATCTCCGACATCCTGGACATCTTCCGTTCAACTCTGGGTTTTGCCTAATGTTGTTATAGCAGAATTGACAGATTTGGTATCCACATGGACATGGTTTGAAGTTCTTGTCTGATATGTCCATTTCCTCCACACATAATGGGCTATAAGGCTAGTTAGTATTTTCAATCTGGGTGTAAGACTCGCTGGTTTGTCAAGTGGAAGTTTATACGTACCAGAACTCTTCCTCCTCTTCGCTAATAAATGAATCATCACTTGGAATCATATTGATTGTAGATATGCGGTGTTTTTCGTAATGGCCGGTAGTATGAGCTTAGATTGTCGCTATGTCTCTTGTTTGACTGACCTGGTGTGCTGATTTATCCTTTAAAAAAATTGTCAAAAATACGTCGTGTCGAGCCCAGTATTGTCTGCTCTCGTAAGTCTTTACGTAATGGAAATATGGAGGGCGAAAATTAGCTTCAATCAGTACTACTACTGAACACTTAGACATCGTCATGGCATTCATAACAGAGTTGTGGGAGTCGGTATTCACCCCAGGAACAACCCCAGCTTTAATCAAGGCTACTCATGCATCATTCATCTTGTTGATTATCTCCTTGGTGACCTTGATTTTCTTGAGTAAGTCCATCCACTTCTTCAACTTGTTGGTCATTGCCTGTTTGCTCTATGCATCTGTGATCTGGTTCATTCTGGAATTAAACGCAGCTAAGTTGAAGTCGAATGAGGAGTTGGAAAAGGAAGCCGAAGAAGAGTCTCAGGAAGAGAAATCAGAGACACAAGAAACTGCCCAAACTACATCGGTTAAAACACCAGCTCCTTTGAAGTCTAGAAAGGCATAAAAGGGCAAAACTTACACTCTGGCATATGCAAATTGACATATAAGTTCCTTGATAGACATTAATGATAATACTTTGTAGCCTTGTAAATGGCGACTATTTTTTGCGTGGCGAAATCTCATATTCTCCATGAACTTTCAGTATGCTTTGAAGACATACATTGACAAACCCAACGCTAATGATGACGTGGTAATTTTTCATAATGACGAAGTCGTTATCATCAAAGACAAGTTCCCGAAATCGATAGCTCATTACTTAGTTATCCCAAGGTGGAAGGACGTGACTACCGTCCACCCATTGAACGCGTTCCATAGAGACTACAAGAATTTCACCGCCATAGAACTATATGACAAAGTGGGGGCATACGTTGAGAAGGCAAAGGATATGATGGTTGAAGAATTGACTCTGAATGTGTTCAGAACGAAGGATCCAGATCAAGTAGCACAACTTAAAGCGGGCTTCGTTAAGGCTGGAGTACATTCAATCCCTAGTTTAAAGAATTTGCATATTCATGTCATTAGCCAAGATTTCTATTCTTCTCGAATGAAGAATAAGAAACATTTCAATTCTTTCAACACCTCCTTCTTTGTCGAATATCATAAGCTCAACCCCGAGTCAAGTAAGAGATACCGTCAGCTTTACAAACACGGGGCACATAACTACGCTGATTATGATTCCGATTCACATTCAGCAAGTTCAGATGACGATGATCAAGATACAATCACACTTGAAAGGAATGAAACACGCTTAAATGATATAATCAAGAAAACTCCTTTACGTTGTCCCTACTGCAAACTATCCTTCCAGTTCCAATTTGTGAAACTTAAAGAACATCTCGCAAATGAGTACCAAAAAAAATTAGCCGCGTACGATCTGGGGTCCGGGTAACAGTCCATCGCTTGTATATAAAGATGGAAATTTTCCATATAAAACTTGCAAAGAACATTGAATAAACGACCATCTTATAGTAATGTAGGATAGCTTGGGAATTATCTCTGAATACACGCCATCTCACAGGTGTATTTGGTAAACGAATCCCAGAAAACAATTTAAACATCTGCAGAAGAGTCGATACAAGTCCATGTATTACACTCTTTTGATGATGTTTTACAAACCCAAAAACCCTATTTGAACAAGATTCTTTAGATATAAACTATACCTCTAACCCTATATATTATTTACAAGTCTGCATACTCTTCTGACGTACCTTCTTTTTCTACTCCCCCGAATGCAAAAAAGCGTTGAGCCGATACCCCACGGCCTTCTTGTTAGGTAATTTGGAGTCTACAGTTCCATTGGGAACCATGCATTTCTCCTTGAAGTCACAATAGTTGCATCTGGATACATCATCTGTGTAAAAGGGATATCTTTTTCCGTTCCAAAACGTAGCTGCACTTTTTAGATGTTCTTTTAAACTTTCCACATCTAATTCGTAAACGTTTTCATGAAATAGCATACCATCAAATGATGTGTGGTATTCAACTGTAGTCTTACCACCGAGGAGGTTGTGGATCAATGAGAAAAACTGGCTCCCTCTTGCTGCAAAATACCTCAAGGTTGGAGGTATTTTCCAACTAGTCAAAAGTTTATCAGTCATTAAATCCTCAAAACTCAAATCTAGTTCACTATTCTCTTTAATTCGCGTATGGTCGTCAATAGTAAACCCTGAAAGGTCATATTCTGGATATTGTTGTGCTTTTGTGTAGTCATCAAATACGGCAAAACCAATGGGCTCACCATTAGCTAGCTTTATAAAGTCTTTATAAAACAATTGGTAGTTCTGCCTCAAGATTGAAGCCAAAGTGCTCACATTAATGGGAGCATCGACGTCGAGTCCTCTAGATTTCGCATTCTCAATCAAGCTATGATAGGCAAATTCACTCTGGGAGAGAATAGACACCATCATGGTATAGTAGAAAGTCTGGAGCTTTGCTGCTTCCACTACCGATTTTTGTGAAGGAATGGTTTTACGCGACCTAGTCTTGACATCGGTGACTGTTACCTTGAAATTCTCGCTATGTTCGCGAATAATTGGCTCAATAGTTTGGAGCATTAGCGTCAAGTCAAATAGTTGAGTACCATTTTCATCGGGAGGAAAATCGTAGTGCAATGCATCTTTCACATCATTAAATAATGAGATATCCGTTATATCTTCTGGATTATGAAGCAGAAGATAATCAATGATACCACTAACGAGAACTTTCTTATTGGTCTCGAGTGATGATGCCTTGTGTAAAAAATTACCTCCATTCAAATCAATATAACAATGCACAAGAACTTCTCTAGCTTCCGAGGTTGTCACGAGCTGAAACAAACGGCTGATTATGGTTTCTGACCATTCCATAGCCAATGTACTTTCTTTCGAAAATCCGAAGATCATTTGCTCTACTTGGTCTTGTGGTTTGTCCCAAGTCATCGTCTCCATTGCACCACGCAATTCCTCTACCAAGTAGTCTGTGTCTATCTTCTCATGAAGCTGAGATTCAAGCTTATTGTGATATTTGCTTCCTTGAATAACGGCTCTCAGTTTCTTCGTTTGCAAACTTCCAGCATACACCTCATAGTAGTCTCTCAACTCACACCACGATGAAGTCAATAACTTCGTGACAGATAGACGCGGTGAGATAACATAACTCAGATCACTGTTGTATCGCGAATGATATTCAAAAGGAGATATATTTAAAGGACTCACCAAGGGCAAGAACTGTTGTTCAGATATATTCCAAGAAGTCTGTAACGCGTGAAGTTTGGTATTTAACGAAGCCTGAGATCTCGAACTAGTTGGAATAAGAAACTTCTTGAGTAATGAATGAACCTTGTCATGCTCACTGAAATAGGCTCGCGAAGTTGAAAAGAATCGCAAGGTGTTTGTCGTCATATCATCGCGTTATAGCGGCAAAAAACTAAGACTGATAAGGTTTTTGGTAATATGCAATTTTGTATGAAACGGTAGATATTCTGCACAATACAAAAAAGGAAAGATCCAGCTTGGGATTAAGATCCACATAACTTCACACACTTCATCGCTATTGTCTACTTCTTTGACGCTATGACTACATTAACATGACTACATCAATATGACTACATCTTCTTCTTTTTGACTACTTCATTATCCGTATACACCTTAAACGTCTATTCTGATTATAATACAGCCATACGGCGTGTATCGGATTTTGGTCTAGTGAATGCCTCTCTTCATCTTCAAAGAGTCACGTTTTTTCTCGCTTAAGCTCACAGCTGTTGGCAAATGTACTTTTGAGTCCATCATCAAGGTATCATTGTTTGCTGCGTTGGTGTTCACAGGGCTCGCGCCAGTCGAGCTGGTTGCACTAATACCACCACCGTTCAATCCCGCAAATCCATTGCATAAGTAACCGTAGTCATCATTTGGTGTGGTGGCAGATAAGAACGGAGAGTCTAGGCTAAATTCTTCATAGCCCGAACGAACTCCGTTAGGCGTCATCAGGATTCCATGCAATGCATTCATGGCTTGCGTATTAGCCTTTTCGGTGTTTATAGTCAATGGCCTTGGGAAAGTGTTGCTCTTAATCGATGATGAGCGCGACCTGTCGCTAGAATCACATGGGAAGTCCTCGTAACCTTGACTCATAAAACCCTGTGGAGTTTGAGTGTTTGCTGAACTTGGGGGTGTGCTATTTTGAGCAGATCCTCCGCTTCCAAAAGCGATTGGTGGCTGTAATCCATGGCTCGAAAATGAGCTCTTGTTGGATGCTGGTGGAGTTTGGTAGTCAGTTAACATTGCATTAAAGCTGTTGGCTCCAGTTTGAACTCCGGCCGCCGAGCGGTTTATGAAAGATTGTGGAACATAGTCTGGCATGGATTGTAATGAGTCTGTACTGGCATTAAAGTTTTCGTTCGAATGTGGGTGGTTTGGACGAATGCTATTGATATTACCCACATGAATCCAGTTATTACTCAGGTAAGAGTTGTTCCTAGTAAGCGACTGTTTACGCAAGCTCATAGAAGAGTTTCTCGACCGATTAGCACTGACTTGCCCCGAAGCACCACCATTATTCGCATTGTAGTTTGAAATATTGAGCTCTGTCAAAGACAAGTTAGAAATTGATGACTGGCGCAAGTTGCTTCCAGAATAGCTGTTGATCGACACACTTCCGTTCGCGTTAGATGTTATGGACACAGTAGTCGACTCTGGCAATTTTGTCAGGGGCTGCTGCTGCGCATCCTTGACTTGACTAGTCTCGACATGAAAGTTGCACAAGTCCAAAAAGCGCTTTCTGATCAACTGCAAAAATATGGCTTGGTAGTTGTGATTCGATAACGAGTCCGAAGTGATGATATGTTGATAGTCATACAGTGGTGAAGGTGCGTCGTTCAGGGTAGTCTTGAGTAAACTAGCCATAGTCTCATTCGCAACCTTACTAACCAAACCACTCGGGGGTATAAGCCCCAGGAATGGAGTAGTTGTAGGTAAGGAAAGGAAGTGCGAGTAAATCGACCAAACCAAGTTATCGAAGTCTGGTGCAAAGTTGAGGGTGAAATTACGCGTGGTCTTAGAGTCAGACGCGTTGTTCGATAACATTAAGAAGTCATCCGACTCGTTGTACTGTGGGTTTGTATAGACACTTCCCAACCGACTCAAAGGTGGTGGAGCCGTAATACTTGGGGTTTCTTGCGCGAGTGGAGTGCTGGCACCATTAGCACTATAGCCATGGAAATTTCCGGGTTGACCGCCCGGACCCCACGGGTGCTCTAATGGAGTCTTCAAAGTCTGCTCTACTGGCGTATATGGCCCTTGCTCGGGCATATTCAAGTTGTTTAAAGACTTGTTGAACTTGAGCGACAAGTTCACTTTTTTGTTGAGCATAGTAGGGTTGGTGTTATCAGCTTCAAAAAGGGGAATCTGTTCTTTATATTTTTTTCCCTGACCACTAAATAAAGTGCGTCGCGTGAAATATTCAATCTGCCTACCAGATTCGTACAAGAGATGAAGTACATCTACAATCACCGCGAAATTCAAGGTGAAAGCCATGGGGTAAGAGTAAGAGGCGGGGATGCTTCACGGCTTGTTTTCATGAACGGCACAACTATCTCAGAAGATCTTTCTCCCCCAAGGGGTTCTTGTGCCTTGTGTTAAATATAGCAAGGGTTGTTATGACGTGTTTTGTGTAATATCTTTCAAACACTAAGGGGAGGTAATGACAACGACGCGGGTATACTATGCTGCGAGGCAGTACCCGACATACCTTGTGCAGCATGTCAAAAGCTCTTAATGTTTGTTCCGATGCTCAAACCTTTACAGGGTATGCTGCAGCCTCATTTTAGCTTCGAGAGAACAATTTTGCAATTAGCGAGTGAGGATATCACTTGGCAAGTGTTGACGGTTACATATTTCCTAGATATCGATACGTGAAACCTTACCGCATGAACTATTTAGCAGGTTTGTGCAAGCTTGTCATTGATAGAGGTTTGTATCATGTATAAAATGTGTTATCTCACTCCAATTACAGCCTTGTCATTCAGTACTTGCTGTTTCACTCTCTCTCCTGGCTGAAATCTCTGCTTCCTTTTTTCACTCTAGATCTATATAGAGACGACTTCATAACCGTAATTAAACCCTCTTGGGAAGTAATCCTGAATTTCCATCAATTTTTCCCTTTTGGGAAGAATTCCCTTCTCGATGCTGCTCTCCGTCGCCGTTTCCCAAGAACAAAGTATCCAGCATTCAATGCTTCCTAAAAAAACTTTTAGGTAACGTTTCGAAGGTTATTTACAGTATTACATGCATATCTCTCACCTAAGTTCTCTGCTGAAACGCTACCTCCCCATCAAAATGGTTTAAAAAAAAATTGCGCAAACCCGGAATCGAACCGGGGGCCCAACGATGGCAACGTTGGATTTTACCACTAAACCATTTGCGCTCTTCTTGAAAAAGAAATGATTTCCAGGGAACAGCTTAAGATGCATGGGGTAGGAAGACTGGAAACCTGGAACTAGATGACAGGAGAGTTACCTTCTGTAGAGTGACATATCTTATAGTTGGGTTTTAAAATTTCTGCTGAGAAGTTTTTAAAAGGAATATCAAAAATATGTACATTCCTATGAAACCTTTTGCTGAAAATCCCAATTAATTCTACGTCAAGTGTTCGCCAGTAAGACATCCCAATCTACAAGCGTTCGCCAGTACTAAGACATCCTAATTAAATTTACAACAAGCGACATGTCATTCCTTCGTAACACCTAAACATCTATAAAATTCATCAGAGAAACATCAAATTGTTATCTCCTCCAATACCATCATCATTCGGCACTTCAAAATTATCGTTGTCGTGTTCTGTGTTTTGAATAGTGTCGAACTGCACAGGCTCTGCATCCTGAACAGTAGTTGATATATTGGCCTCCAAAAGATCAGGATGGTGCTTTGCAGCATACTGGATATATTGATCTGGGGAATCATCCTCGAGTTTACTGTCATACTTCATATTATAAGGAAGTAACTTTTCCAAAGATTCCGATGGTCGTACGACAGATTCTTCCACTTCTTCTTCATTGTTATTAGTGAGTTGACCACCGGTAGTTTTCACATCCTTAGTTCCATCCTTCCGGGGATCCTCTATGCTTAGCACGACATGGTCGAATTTGCTTGCATTTTGCATGTAGTGCTTGAATTCTTCATATTTCTCGAACAAAGTGTTCTTATTGCTACCACTTGTTGGGTGAAACTTGGGATTAGACTGGAATTTCATGAACTCATCGAAAAGAGAGGTGTTCACAAACTTTAAGTCATGTCCTAATTTCAAGTCCTTCTCAATCAAGAAATTCAACCATTTGAGGTTGTCTTTTTCTGTTATTCCCTCGTTCATATCATCCTCTTCTTCAAGTTCAGTCAACATTGTGTTTGCTGCCAACTCATTTAATTTAAGCAGGTTATAATAGTCTTGTCTTTCCTTGTACTTTCTCTTTTTCTTCTCTTGATCCGTTTCTCCATCATCTAAGTCCAACTTCCTCTTTTCTATCAAATTTTTCATCAATGCAGGGGGTAACTCGTTGAGTCGCCGCGAAACCCGGAAGGATTCGCTGTATTTTATCCAATTCACAAACGAGTCGAGTGATTTCGTATTATATGCTGATTTGGGTACTTTGGACATCGAATATGCATTATATAACTCGTTATCCTGACTGTCATCCAAACGTAAGTAGTTCTCTGGTTTGATAAATCCTACCAAGATCATCGACTCCGTCACATCTTGGACTTCAATGTGGTTGGACTTCGTTCTCAACTGAGAACACTTGAGCGCTTCGCATACTAACTTCTTCAAGTAGTTGATGTATATATCAGTAAGAACATTGAGAACTGAAGGTTTGCACTTATCAAATCCATTGGCCTTAAGTATTTGAGCTATGGAAATCCTTAGCAAAGCGAAGTGGAATGTATCGTCCATTATTCCTTGCGCATTAGTTTAAAGCTTGTTTTTTTTTTCTGAACAAGTACCACATAATTTAATATGGGTTTGATATAACCCTGTTTAGTGCAAGCTTTAATAACTTTACATACACATTTCCTAGTCAAATGATTTCATCATGAATACCTGCTTGATGCGAATACCTGCTTGATGCATTACATATCTTACTATTCTAATTCATTTCTTGACAAGTCTTATCTTTTATACACTGCGGCCAGTATTCCACTAAGAGTTATCTAAACTTCCCTTTCTAGAGCTCTTATAAACTCTGTTGCAATCTTTCACCAAATCTCTTCGCAAAAGAGAATGCACTGGAGATAGTGTTCTCGTTTATCTCGATGCCGTGAGTAGTAATCTCCAGCGATGGACCCTTCGTTACTCTGCTTACAATAACTGCTGGGTCAATCTCCATCAACACACCTTCTTCAACAGTCTCGTCAATAGCTAAGGCAACCATGTCAAAGTTTTCCAAAATGGTCGTGCTATCAACAGAGTAGTCTAACAAGATGCGCACACTCTCGTACAAGTTTGCCAATGCAGAGTAAATCAATGATTCATTTTCGCTCATCTTGGCAACCATGATAAAAATCACTTCATTGGCCTGCTTGTATGTAACCAAATGGTTGTCGTACAAGAGAATATCCTGATGAACCTTGTTCACCTTGGAAAAGATAGCCTTCTCGAACTTTTGTTGTTGTGCTAATGTTTGAAACTGGCTATCAAAACCAGCCTTAGAATCCTTGGTGGCATCCTCGGTTGGATGCTTGTAGTACTTGGCAAATAATCGATTGCCCTCCTTGTCTAGTATTAATACTGCAGACACAGTGTGTAACGATATGTTCAACGACATTATGTGGTGAGCAGCTAGGAGATATTGATTCGTTGGACTTGTTTTTTCAGAACACCGTGTGACAACGTATATGCAGGAAAGATCACCACGAACCAAAAGAAGTCAGGTGTGAGAGTATCTTTGAATAGATGTGAAAGAATCTTTATATAGAGTATCTATATCTACTATTAGTTACATGTAATCAAGCAGTATTATTTTCAATATATAGTCCAATTCTTGTGTATATAATGTTTTTCTTGGTTCTTTTGTGGTATGCTAATTAACCTTCTCGAGGACATACTCGTGGATGCTCTTATGAAGTGCATTATTCACGTAGAACTCGTCATTGAAGTCCAAGTCCAAGCTCTTCCAGCCGAAAACAAAGTTAACAATCAATGCAACGAACAAGCCGACGGCCACAATCAATGGACCAAAAATGTTGTCAAAGTGCTTTCCAGACCTTTCCTTGATGATATCTCTTCTAACCATGAAGATATAGTATCCCCATAAACCAGAGAACACGGTCAACGCAAAATAGCCATAGGCCAAGTAGTCTGAGAGAGATGCAAAGTTCGACTTCTTAGACGATGAGTAAATCACGAATGTCAATGTAGATAACAATGTGGTCACATGCAACCAACGGTTGAAGGTTCTTTCGTTAGCCAACCAAACCTTGGGTTCAATTTTGAGAGGTCCGGCATTCTTGATCCAGGATTCTGGTTTGACAACACCTGCTGGAAGCTCAATTTCCTCGTCCTCTGAATCAACGTCAATCAACTTCGAGAATTGATTTGGAATGTTCAAGATCTTCTTGATAGGGTTCTTATAGCGGTCATCATCTCCCTCATCGTTGTCATCTTCATCGAAGTCAGATGATTGGTCATCAGTCAAGCCCTGAGTGTTACCACCAGCTTCATCGATTTCCTCGATAGTGCCAACATTAGTCGGTTGGAATGACTCAGCTTCGCCATCCTTGTTGAAGATGAGCGATCCTGAGAAAGATGCTGATCTCGGCTGGAATGATGAGGTCTTGTTGTTCAAGATCATCGTCTTGAATCTGGACAAATTGTCCTCATCAGTAATACCGGTTTCAATCAGTTCAGAGTCTTTCTTAGCTTGTTCATGCCTGCTCGTAGACAAGTATAACTCTGGGTTAAAGGATAAGTCACTTTCCAATTCATTGAACCACAATGGGACATTGTCCAACTTATCATCTTCCAAGAACAACGATGCCACACCGTGGATGAACTTCGAAAAGTTGGGGATCTCTTTGATCAAGTGAGACAGATTGATCAACTCGTTGATCCAATTCAAGTTCTTGAAGTTCTTGACAGACGACTTCTTGATCTTGATCTCCATAGTTGAATATGGGAACTTTGATGACTCTCCCTTTCTCAAGTATTGAAGTGGCTTGTTGCTCTTCGAGTCAATGTCAGTTCTGTGCCAACTTTCTGGGTCTCTAATTGGCAACTGCTGGTCAAAAGTGTCTTCTCTGATGAAAATCAAGTCAGAGTCGATGATAATTCTAACTTTGTCGTCTCCAGGAATTTGAAAAGCTGTTCTCTTGTAGGTAGTTCTCAAGATAGGCTGTAAGTCGTATTCTTTGATGAAATCCAAGATATTGGTCAAAGACTCTTCCAGGTTAATCTTCTTCAATTTCTTTGGAATTTCATGCTTGATGATGTACTGCGAGATGTACTTCTGTTTCAAAGAAATCTTCTCGTCAATGTGGAAGTTGGAGTTCAGGTCGAACTGCTTCTTCTCGAGAGTAATCTTTGGTTTATCCAACAACTTACCAATCCATTTGATTCTCAAAGTCGATGAGTTATTGATCTTGGTCAACTTGTTGTTGTACAAATCAAAGTGATCATTATCGAAATAGAGACAGTTGATAGTTTGATCATTGTCCTTAGACACCTCATCTTCATCTTCGTCGTCCTCATCGTCATCGTCATCGTTGTCATTACTGCGCTGGTTTCTGTTGTAAATCAAAACCGGGAGATGTCTCAAGATAGTGGTCTTGACCTCCATCAAATTGTCTGGGTGGATCCAGAACTTGAAGGACTGGAATTCATGGTTCAGATTCGACAGGTCGTTAAATGATGACAACTTTGAGAGTGACTGGTCAATGTTGTAGTTGTCCCTGAGAAACTGGAAAAGAGTTCCAATCTTGTACAACAATGGAGAGTAATCTTCAGAGTGGAACGGTAATGACTTCAATCTAACGTTCAACAATGGCTTGACGGAGTAGTTAGAATGGATTCTGTCGTGCTTTTTGACAATCTTGGTGAAACCAGTGTAATTAATTCTCTGGAAGTGCTCCAATTCTTGAGCAACAGTCAAGAGTTCATCCAACTTAGTAGAGAACTTGTCAACTTCAAACTTCTGCAGAGGCAACTCAGTCAACAACTGCAAACGGTTCAACTCTTGGTTCAACTCATCAAACTTGGTGTGTTGAAAGGTGTAGACCTTCTCAAGGTCGGAATCCAAAGCACTCACAAAGTTCTGCTCATCAGTCTCCGTCCAGTTGTTTTGCAAGATAACACCCTCTTTCAACAACTTCTTGAGATGGTTGTAGTTCAAGTAGTATTCCTTCCAGGGAGGGTAGATCTCATGATCCAACTTGTTGGCAAACAACATTTTAGGGTCCCTGGCACTAGTGGTGGAATCACCTTGATGGTCACTCATGCTCTAAGGATTTTTTTCAACAATGCAGAATTCTGAGACTATAAAGAAAGTGTTCGCGCCCCCGTTTTTCACCTTAATTGGGCTTGGACAATCGTGGTGGTACAATAATAATTAATTTATACTTCACGTCTTTTTTTATCTGCGTAAATCCAGCTCTATCAAGAAATTTGGGGCTTCTACAGCAAAACTATATTGCATCACGTTATCTCTATCCCTTTCTAGCCTTTCAATACTTCAAAGGAGAAGCGCATATCGGACAAATGTTCATATATTCTATTATCGCTGGCACTACGAATACCATATTCAATGTTTGATTATCTCCCACACGTGGGTCTTCTAATAATTTCCCATGTTATTTTTTGGAGTACAAAACGGATCCAATCTTCACTGCGTCTCTATACCCATGTCGCATTATGTAACATATTAGCAATCACTAGACGAGGTCTTGTGAGGTTTGTCAGCGATTATCTCATCCTGCGATCAATAAGAGCAGTTAACAGTCCTTCACACGAAGAAATGATGAACAACCCTATACACACACACAATAGGTTGTCACCACGAGAACCATCACCACAGAACCTACGAATATCAACACCTCATCAACCTCAAGAAGCTGATACCTTAAAGAACTCGGACCAAGGTTATAATGTCTTCAAGAACCCTCTCACTCACTTGTTCAAGTTCATCACAATGCTCACGAGACCAAGCAATAACATAACAAATAGTACCAGTACACCATCAACTCTTCGAGAAGATAGCCTGGAAGCTATAGAGAGAAATTACGAACAACCACAAGACCTTGACAACTTAATAGTCACAAATGATTACCATTTGGTTCTCAACGCTGACAACAGTATACTTATAGACGACCAGAACAGCGAAGTCATTGAAGAACCCGCTCCACATAATGTATTTTTACCATTCTTAGAGCCCAGGTTACAGAAAGGACTGCAATCGTTAGTACCATTACCTAGGTACGGAACAAACTTTGAGAACTCAATATCATACTTGAAGGACTCTACTTATCAACAAAATTATCATCCTGAAAGTACTATCGTTCCCTCAAATGACTGGAAATACGATAATGATGACCAATATAAGGTTTCTGTGGAAAAGTTTTATGCTAAACCTCCAAGTGAAGACTTCTCAGAGTTAGATACTCTAGTATCCAATTACCACATAGAAGATGAAGTCTTTTCGAAGTATACTCGTGAAAGGAACGACCTTTTGGATAAATTGGATAAAGAGAGAGCGCTGTTGAGCTCAAAAATAACCACATTAACACCAGATCAGCTACAAAAAGTCAATAACATATGGAAGAGCCGAGGAAATGCTGTGGTGGTCTCGAAATTTCAAATCAACATTACAGTCGGAGATTTGAAGACCCTCCAAGATGGTAAATGGCTTAACGATAACATCATTGACTTTTATCTCAACATGATTACTGCTAGTGAACCCAAGGTTTACGTCTGGACCACTCATTTCTTCACTACATTACAATCAAAAGGTTACCAGGGAGTTGCCAGATGGGCAAAGAGGAAGAAATTGAACCTTTTTGATCTTGATATCGTTCTTGTTCCCATCAACGTACTGAACACCCACTGGGCGTTAGCTTGCATTAATAACGTGGATGCGACTATTCAATATATAGATTCCTTGACCACGACAGGAAACTATTCAGCAGTCAAATTACTAGCAACATATATGTCTGAAGAGGCAAAAAGGTTAAACGTCAAGGCTCCTGAATACGAGTTACACGGCAATGTCAAGTCCCCCCAGCAAAATAACGGTTCTGATTGTGGTGTCTTTACATGTACAAATGCTCGATTCAGAGCTCAAAGACGGCCATCTAATTTTTCGCAGAAGGATATGAAAACTATACGAAGACGAATGGCATTTGAGATCTTAACTACACAAATTCTTGACTGATGCGATAATAACTATATACACGTCATGCAAGTCCCACTTTCGAAAGGATACCTGATTGTTTCTTTGTAGGAGAATTGATTTCACTAATCTTCGACTCATACGCGACGATCTTAGCATTTGAATTCTCGATCTTTTGTGAGATATACGCAATCCTGTTGCTCAATTTATCACCCAACTTGTGGATAGATACAAGCTCCTCCTCCAATTTCTTTATCTTTTCACCTTCCATCTTCAGAAGTTTGGAAAGGTAATTGATCTCATATAATTTGTAGATCTTCTTGTCTTCAATGAGTTTCTTGAACGCTGCCCTATAAATTGGGCGTCCTGTCAGAATCTGATCTAAAACTCCATTCACTCTTTTCAAAGTCAACATATCATGCTTCTCTAAAGCAGACAAGGTGTTGTTGGTGTCAGGACTGTCGCCAAATACAGGAATCTTCACTAAATCCTCGTAGTCAATATGGTCATTGGCACTCAAAGCCTTCATCAAAGCCCAGATCTGAGCAGTGTTCCAATTGTTCCCATTGGTCTCCACGCTATTCAAAAAGAATGTTGTGATTTGCTCAGCGGCTTGGGTGATCATTTCATCCAACGCGTCAAGAGGTTTTTCACCAGACTTGATTCTTCTCACAATAGCTTGCAAATCAAGCATTCTACCTCCCAATGGCTCCAAGCACTCATCGATCACGTCACTATCCTTCAACTTCAACTGGTTCGTCAAGAACTGCTTTGCGCCACTGCATGAAGCATCAGATAAGGAAATGGTCTTGAAAACCTGATTTGGTAATGATTCAGCTAATTGTGGAATACTTCCCACGTCTGAAGTGATAAACACCACATGTGCCAAGTTGTTTTGAACTAGCCCAGCTGCCCAATCAGAAATCAACAGGTAAATGAAGTCGTTACCCTTAGGTTCGATGGATCTCCTAGCATATTTACTCACAACAATGATAGGCTTGCACTCTGGATGTTGGGCCATGAAGTCTTCCTCTCCAAGTACATCGACCGCCTCCTCTCCTTTTTTGAGATTTTTCGCATTCTTCTTATTAGCAGAAGCAACATATCTCTTGTAGTTGTTGAGAGCAAGTTTCCTTATAACTGTGTTCGTTAAAGAAAACATGTTCTTGATTTGAGCTTCTTTACTTTCACTCAAACCTGATTTCTGTCCTGTGATACCTTGTACAGCTAAGTCAATGAACTGCGAAATTGAGTTCGTCCATGTGAAAACCGGGAAGTAGCCCAATTGTAAGGCCGTGTTTGATATCAAATGGTTATCTGTTCTCGATTTTACCAACTTGTCACAGTCTATAGAGAGTACTTTGTTCACCAAAGTTGGGTCGTCTGTCAATGAGTGTTCGATGACGAACTCCTCTTTTCCTGAACCCTGAGGCCCTTTGACAACAATGAAGGTATTCACATTTTCGTGAATCCACAACTGCAACTGCTTCGATTTCTCGTACCTTTCTGACCATAGCATATTAACGTCCAAGTTTTCAAGATTGTCATCTTCTGCGCTTGAGGATGATGTAAACTTATCAGAGATTTGCTTGTCGAGATAATCATACCCACTATTAAGCCAGTTGACAATCGTGTAATATGGAATTAACAATATTTGAACGTAACGGTTGTCCAAGTATGTTGTCAACGCATACTTCTTCGTGATCTTCAACTCAATGCACCATTCTCTAATAGGATCGAAAATTAAGACAGCAAACGCAGCTAAAAGTGCAATAATAATTGGGACGGCAATTTTCTGGTGATTGACTATAACGTCAATGAAAACCTTGAACCTCTTCACAGGGATGAACTGCATGTGCAAAGTCGTAGCACCTTTAGACAATGAGAGACCAGTAAGACAATGCTTTGCCCTGATTGCAGATCTTACGTGTCTAAAGATTATTGTAGCTGACTGGCCTTCAGGTAAAATATCATTGATGAAACCATATCTTCTAAGAAGAAGATACAATTCCTCCTCGGTTAATGGATGGCCCTCAAAATTCACCTTCAACTTATTACTAGGGTATCTTTTCAAATCCTCAATCCACGGAGTACCCTTAACAGTGAAGATCTTCGGTTGAGTGTCATAGATTTTATTCAAGAAAAACCTAATAGGGTTCTTGTTGTTAGAGTCATTGTGGTCGCGGAGATTATTATTGATCTTTGTGATGAACTCTTTGGCATTAAGGTCGGCCGGGATAGAGAATTTGACAAATGCACCACTGTCTCTCTTCAATGGAATGAGTTCAGAGACCTTGACACCTTCAGGTAAAGGAGACAAGTTCTTACGAATTCTCTCCACATTTTCTTCAGTTGAGAGCTTATCGGTTAATGGCCGTAATAAGCCCCTGACTCTAGCCATTAATGAGCTGTAGTTTGCACCCCATGGGTTGAGCTGATCATAGTAAATCAAAATGTCACTTTTGGATTGGTCGATCACACCAGTAGTGGAAGCAGAAGTATCACTTTCTTTGGAATCAGACTCTTCCTTGATCTCTTTAATATCAGCTGAATACTTTCTGTACAGAAGTGTAATTGGACCTCTACCATACACGAATGAACGCTCAGGTATGGCCAACCTCCTTATAAGGCTTCTACCAAACATTGCGCTAGTGGTGGCAAAAAAAAGGAGTGGCTGATATATATAAAGCAATCTCAGGCGTGACAACTAAAATACAGGTGCAAGCAAGGATCGTCAGAACAGGGGGATACCAAGTAAATTGGAAAATATTACAAGAGTACGGAAGTATTCGCAAACTATGAGATTATGCACAGATTAAAAGGATGGATGTATCAAATCAATTATCTCCAATGGTTAAAAACCATCGGTTCTACCCCTTGCATCTTTTAGTGAATTGAGTGTAGAAGCCAAATTGATCGTGAAAATGCAACATTTGTTCTTGGCTTCGCTTTGAATCTTTACACCACGGAGAACAGGTGTAAAAATCTTCGAAGAGGCCATGCTCTACATATGCTGTTTCAGTCGAAATGTGTATTGGTTAGTTAGTTGAAGTTTTTTTTTTTCATTGTCAGCCAAAATCTTTATACTGCTTTTTTGGATCCGGGTAACACGTCTAGCGACAGTGAAGACAAGGGCTATTTGGGGCACTTTAACATGTATATTGTACATACTTATACTAGTCTATCGAAGAGCTAGGAAGCGCTGTGCTCACGAAATCAGAAGTCCTCAACGCTCTAACGGGCATGTTGTCGTTTTCGTCTTTGTTCAACTTACCACCCTTATAATTTTCTCTAATGTACTCACGAACAGGCAAAATAGCGGCCTCTCTGCACATCTCCATGAGATCTGATCCGCTGTAACCCCTTGTTAATGAAACTAGAGCATCCAAGTCAAAGTCATCGTCGTCAGTTTCGGCATCTTTGAGAATCTTGGATAAAATAGATTTCCTCTGTGTGTAATTGGGCTTTGAAACCGCAAATGTCTTTGGTAACCTCCTTAAGAAAGCAGCATCGATGTCATCTTTCCTATTGGTAGCTCCCATAACTATGATTCTTCCGTTAGCTTTTAAGCCGTCCCATAATGTCATGAACTCGGCCTTAATGACAGCACTTACTTCGTGGTCGTTGGATGATCTGTCTCTCAAGAAGGAGTCGATCTCATCAATGAATATGATACATGGTTGAAGCTTATTTGCAAGAGAGAATATGGCATCGACTATTTTGTTGGACTCACCATACCACTTATCCATTATTGTGGACATACGAATCAGCAAGAAGAAAGCTCCGCTTTCTTTGGCAATGGCCTTTGCCAACATAGTCTTTCCACATCCTGGAGGTCCATGAAACAACACACCCTTTGGTGATTTTATCAAACTCAGGTGCGCAGCAAACAATTCTGGTTCCACCAATGGCAAAATCACAGTCTCTTTCAATTCGTCAATAATAGTTTCCAAACCTCCAACATCACTAAATGTCACGTTGATATCCTCCGGTACGACCAATGATCCCAATAATGCCTTTTCATATTGGTTAAAGGTGACCTTCTTCAAATGAGGGTTCACTTTCTGTAATTTCTTGAGAACAGTGTTGCCTTTTTGATGCTGTTCTTTACCGCCACCACTTGAATACAGTTCATTCATTATTGTGTTGAGGAGATAGTACACGGAAAGTCCGGCACCGGCCAACACGACCAAGTCTCCTATCAACTTCACATTGAGCTTGGATAAGTCGAACTTGAACTTACTCATGTTCGGTAGCCGTCAGGGAGAAATCGCACTTGTAATTTTGAGTTCCAAATGGGGAAGTGCATTTGAAAAAATCTGATGAGATAGTTGCAAACCACCATGGCCCGGCAAGACGATGAGATCCAGATTCCTGCCAAGCTCTTGGAGCAGATTCAGAGCAAGACAGACAAAGGTGACTATGATGATGACGATTCACGCTTCACTGTGGGACTGAATAAGAGAAAGAGAGAAGACGGCAAAAGCGTTTCTAGAAAAGAGAGAAGAAAGCAGGAAAGAGAGGAGAAGAAGAAGAAGAAGCAAAAGCCCAACACAAAGGCTGCTTCTAAAAGCAATGAGAATGTTTCTAAATCTAAGAAGACAACATCTGAAAAGCCCAAGCCTTCAAAGAAGAATGCACTGAAGAGTGATGATGGGGTACGAATTGTAAAGGAAAGCGATTTAGATGACGAATACTCGGGATCAGATTTTGATGACCAAATCGATGAAGATGGAATCGAGAATGGAGACTTTGATGATGAAGACTTTGGTGGTTTTGATGATGAAGATTTTGGTGGTTTTGATGACGATACCGATGATCTGAATGAACTTGAAAATGAGTCAAACGATGACCCACTTGCCCAACTTAAAGCAATAAAAGAGGCAAAAAAGCAGAAAGCAGACAGAAAGACTGAAAACAAAGCTGATGATCCTCTCGCACGTCTCAAAGCGTTGAAAGAAGCTAAAAAGCAGGGGAAACCAATAGAAGAATTCCAAGATCTGGATGACGAAAACATGGATGATGAAGATCTTAATAGTGACGGATCAGAAGATTACTCTTTGGATGAAATGGATGAGAATGACTTTGACTCTGAGGAGGAAGAATTGGAAGAAGAGGATGACCCACTTGCAAAACTAAAGGCATTGAAACAGGCAAAGTCTTCGGAGCCTAAAGACAAAAAAGAGAAGAAGGAAAAGAAGAAAGACAAGAAAGACAAGAAGGAAAGTTATGCGGTTCCAATCGATGCAGCATCTCAAAGAGACGAGGAAGATATGACTTTTTACGCCAAGAAATTGGGTCTTAAAGATGGAAGAAAGAGCAAATTGTCTAAGATCGATGACAATGACGAAATTGGTGGATTGCTTGATGGTCTTGACTTCGATTTTGGTGCTTCTGCATCGGAAAACGAAGACATTAGTGACTTTCCAGAAGAAGATGACTCACAGGATGAGCTGATGTCTGATGACGAGGAAGCGCCAAAGAAAAAGGAAAACCCATATGTTGCACCAACTGCAGACAACTCATCGGGAGACGAAAATGAAGGTGAGCAAAAACAAGCATACATTCCACCTGCATTACGGAAAAAGCTTCTATTGCAAGGCGATGTTTCTGAGGAAGTTCTCGCTTTGAGAAGGTCACTCAAAGGTCTTTTGAATAAGCTTTCTGAGTCCAACATTTCCAGTATTGTTAATGACATCAATGGATTGTATTTGAATAACCCTCGCAGTGTGGTTAACACTGAATTAACTGAAATCATTTTGAACAGTGTTATACAACAAGGGAGACTTTTGGATACATTTGTCTATTTACATGCAACTGTTGTTGCAGCCTTGTACAGACTTCAAGGTGTTGAGTTTGGTGCTCACTTCATTCAAACGTTGATCGAAAAGTTTGAGCAACAACAGAAAGAAAACACCAAAATTGCATCTAACTTGGGTTCGCTTCTTTCTTCAGTGTATCTCTTCAACCTTGTCTCCTCGAGGCTATTGTATGATATCATTAAGGTTCTCATCAACGATTTGAATGAACAAAATGCTGATTTGTTGTTGAGATTGATCAGAAACTCTGGTAACCAGATGAGATCAGACGACCCATCAGCTTTGAAGGATATTGTACTCTTGGTCAACCAAGTTTTCGCCAATATGCCCAAAGACAAGGTCACCACAAGAACCCAATTCTTGGTTGAAACTATCGCATCTTTGAAGAACAACAAGATGAAGATTAACAATGAAGCAAACCACCAGTTGTCTATTCGCTTGAAGAAGTTCTTGGGCTCGATTAACAACAACAAAATCAATGACCCTATTCAGGTGGGCCTTGATGATATTCACAACATCGCCACAAGAGGTAAGTGGTGGTTAGTTGGTTCAGCTTGGAAGGGTCATGATAAAGTTGAAGAGGAGAAGGATAACAAGATCGAGATCAACGACGTCTTGGATAATGCAGAGCCTAACTGGATGGAGCTCGCTCGTGCACAAAGAATGAATACCGATATCAGAAGGGCTATATTCATTTCTATCATGTCAGCCACAGACTATGTTGATGCCATGACAAAACTTGACAAATTGTCATTGAAGCGCGCACAAGAGAAAGAGATCCCGAGAGTATTGGTTCATTGTACTGGTGTAGAACCATCATGGAACCCATACTACGGTGTTTTGGCGTCGAAGTTGTGTGCTGACCATAAGTACAGAAAGGCCTTCCAATTCATGCTTTGGGATTTAATCAAGGAGTTTGAAGGTAGTAATGGTGACAACCTGGACGACGAAGAAGTCTTCACAGGTTTTGACCACAATGAGTCTGATGAATCCAGGTTAAAGAGAATTTTGAATTTAGGTAGATTTTTCGGGTACTTGTTGGCTGAAGGAGCGTTACCTTTGCACATCTTGAGAACAGTCAACTTCTTGACTGCTACCAATGACAACGTTTTATTCATGGAGGTCTTGTTTGTGAAGTTTTTGGACCAAGTGGCGAAGAAGTCTCAGGTTAATTCTGTGGGAGCAGGATTGACCAAAAAATCGGGAAGTATGCACGAACACAAGTTTGATGACAAGATTCTCATTGAGCGGATCTTGAAAGCCAATGATCAAACTGTGTTGTTGAGAGGTATTCAAATGTTCTTACTGGACAAAGTTCTCAGTAGTAGTATTATTGAGGGCAAGAAACAGAAGAAGAGAATTGACTGGGGTGTCAATGCGGCAATTGACGTCATTGATGAAGTCTTGAAGAACAAGCAAAACGAGTAATAGAATTTGCATAGTTTATAGAATAATATACATTGTATTACAGTATTATTACCATTGCCCGTACTTGGACACATCTATTTACAAGCGATGTTATGCTTTAACCTCATGAACCTTTTGTAATGTTTTTGAATCTATGACGACTTGCCTTTTCTAGTCACTTGAACAGTCTATGAGTATTTTGTAACCTCCTTGAATCTGTGCCTTTTGTGATCCCTTAAACTGTCTATGACGACTTTCCTTTGTTATTCCTTTAACACTCTATGACGACCTTCCTTTGTAATCCCTTTAACACTCTATGACTATTTTGTCTCTTCAACCAATTCGAGAATCGCTATTGTTTCAACCTGTTTAGTCTGTGGGAAAAAGTCAAACCCACAGATATCGCGAACTCTATACTGTACATCTCCATGTTTTTGCAACTGTAAGAAGTTATGGATATCTCTTGCTTGCGTAAAGACGTTGCAGCTAACATATGCAATTAATTTTGGTTGGAACTCGTAAAGCTGTCTGAGGAATGATTCATTAGAACCTTTTCTTGAAGGGTCCATAATTACGACACTGTCCCTTCCACGAATGTTGAACTCTTGGAATTCCTTAGATTTAAACATTGTTTCGGAAGAACCTTGAATAAACTGAACTCTTTCCATATCAAGGCAGTTGAGCTTTGCATTTGCCTTGGCATATTCTATGGAATTAGAGTCAATCTCAATGCCAAATACCTTACCGTTCGGACCGATAGTGTTTGAAAGCGAAATTCCAAAGAATCCAGATCCACAATAGGTATCTACCAAATTTGTATAGCTACCTTGATTGATATGGTATCTCAAATAATCCAAAACAGACGGCAAAATGTTGTTATTGGTTTGGAAGAAACTCGCCGATTCAAATCTAAAAAGCTTGTCTTCAACCTGTTCAGTAATCACTTTCTTATGATCTGAAATACAATACCTCTCTGTTTCTCCTGTGTCTAAATCGACATGCACACTTTCACGGAAATACATGGTTGATTGCTTGCCCAACTTCTTATCTGGTACCGATGGAAGCGTCTCCAAAAGCTTTTTCTTCTCTCTTGCATATCTTCTATTAAGATTCTCTGGCATCAAGTCACAACGATCAATGTCTACGACCTCACGACTTTTGTTGACGTGATTATAGCCAACATATAACCCAGAAGTCTTACGACTTTTTGGTAGAGTATAATGCGGAGTAAACTTTGAGCGGTAGGCAAATTGTAATGGAGATGGGTTAACACCAGGGAACTCGCCATTCCAATTCGGATAGTAATCTTTGAGATCAGGGCAAAAAAAAGCGTAAGCTTTCTCCATTGTCTGCTTCTTCAACTGAAGTTGGTCCTCGTAGCGAAGCATCTGATACTGGCATCCATTACAGTTGTCAAACTTTTCACATAATACGAGGTTATTCCTCCGCATTGGTGATGGCTTCAAGACCTGTAAAAGTAAACATTCAGCGTGGAATCTATCATGAAGTCCCAATTTTACTTGCACCTTATCTCCCACAAGTGTTTTCGGAATCACCACAGCAGTGAATTTGTTGAACATAAAATCCTCGTCGTCAACAAACTGGCCAGCATACATGGCTTTAGGTATGAAACCCACTCCATCACCTTCGGCTGTATGATAAACGATATCCACACTGGGGATCACCACCTCTGCTCTCGTTTTTGCAAACAAGAAACGGTCTATTAATTCTGGGGGATTCAGCACATCTTCTATCATTACATTAGTACTCTTTTCCTTGTTGAATTCTTGCAAAGCAGCCTGTATTTCAAGAAACAATATGTTGGCCTTGTTGGTGCTATCAACGGTATCTCGTTTTGTCTTCTTGAGGTATTTCTTCAAGTTGTTGTAAACTTTTTCATGATGTTTATTTCTGTTCCCAGTAATGTGAACGCCAGGTTGTGTCCTGTTAGCTACAGCTCTACCCACACATGTTGCAGAGAAGAACCGAATATTACGCAAACTAGGATAGACTCCACCAAATCGTATCATCTCGTTTTTTTTTGTTAACGATGCTGCATTTTTTAGTCCAAAAAGGGCAGATCAAAAAGATGCAAAATTTCACGATGCATTACTTCATTTATTACGTACACAATCATTACCGTATCTTTGAGCTTTTATGCTGCTAATGGTGTTTCCTCTTGAGGGTATTCCCTTAAGTCGAGCGTAACCGTCTTAGAGGTGTTCCCTCTTTGCTCTCTATAGATTCCAACTAAGGCATCAGACTTCTCAAACAAAGTATTCTTAAGTGAAATCACGATAAACTGGAAGCTTGGACCGGCATGATTCTTAATATAACTAGCTATGCGCATGACGTTGGCGTTGTCCAATGCTGCATCAACTTCATCCAAAACGAAGAAAGGCGACGGGTGGAAAGAATGAATAGCAAATAACAAAGCAAGAGCTGCAACAGTCTTTTCTCCTCCTGAAAGAAGCTCCATATCCCTGAACCTCTTCATTGGTGGCATGGCATGATACTTAATACCTGATGTAAAAGGAATATCTTCATCTTCAAGCGTCAAGTAAGCTGAACCACCCAATGGAGATGCATTGGATTTGGTCAACTCCTTATAAATATAGTCAATTTTACCAGAAATATGTTCGAACGCTTCCATGAACTTCTCATACCTCGCATGCTTGATGCTGTTGAATTTGTTCGCAATCTTTTTCTCCTTCTGTCTCGCCAATGTGTGGTCTCTGTCGAACTCATGGAGTTTAGATTCCACAGCTCTCAACCTTTCCACAGCCTTTGCATTTGGTGTGAGTTTTTCCAAGAGGGAGACTATATTGTCGATTTCATTCTCTAACTCTGCTTCAATCTGTATCTGGTAAGTGTCCTTGAATCGAGTATCCAAACTGCTATAGTCAATTTCGATGTTGTACGCATCCCTGATAAAGTCATCCGAGTTCTCGCCGATCGGAATAGTGCTCAAAAGGCCATCAGCCAACGGAATGTTCACATTTCCGATCTTGCAATTCTTCAAAATATTGACTCTCTCAGTGTCAACCTTCAACATGTTTTCTTCGATGGAAGTGATCTCTGAAGTCATGCTTGAAATCTGGCCTTCTATTTCAACAACTTTGCTTTCAGTTGACTTTGCAACGCGCAATTGGCTCTCCACATTCTCGGTTAATTGATCTTTTTCAAGCGACATGACTTCTAGCTCGGCTTCGTTACGATCGATGCCATCTTCGAGTTTTTGTTTTTCAACAAGTACAACATCAAGTTCTGCTTCCAATGCTTTCAACTCCAGCTCCAAAGACTCGCGCCGGCCTTCCGTCTCCTTAACTCGTTCATTTTCAAATGCAAGTTTATTTGAGAGAACAGAAATTGCTTTGGAAAACTGTGTTCTTTCTTTGGCACGAATTCTCATTGTTGCTCCATGGAGGTCTTCATAGTCCTCAATTCCATTAGTAAAGCCATATTTGTTGCAGAAATCCAGGTATATCGATTCTTGCAACTTTCTCACGGACTTCATTATAGTATTGATTTCGTCATCCAAATCAGCTAATTCTTTCTCTTTCTCTTTGATTGAAGCTTCAAATTTGACCGCGAGCTCATTCTGATGCTCAACTTCTTTCTTTCTATCGGCTATGACCCTCTCGATACTCACTTTTTGATTTCTCAATACGGGTAACTTATCGTCCAATGCTCCGATCTCTTCAGACATAACACCGATTTCGAGTTCTTTAGGTTTATGCTCCTGTAATTTTAAGAGGTCGTTGGTGATTTCTTCTTTGCTTTCGTTTAATGAATTCCATTCATTTCTGTCCCAGTTCAATACGGTCCTGTAAGTTTGAGTTTGTTGGCCACCAGTCATTAAGCCAGATTTGTGGATAACAGACCCATCTAATGTTATCAACTTGCAATCAAGCTTGAAATTTGAGTTCCATTTCAACTCCCTGGCTTTTTCGATACGGTCCACGATTAAGGCATTTCCAACAACGTAGTGAATGGCTTGCTCCAAAGACTTGTCATCAAACTCCAAAATATCATAACCTGGCTGTACTGCATTATCAATTGATCTCAAAAAGTTTAAATTGATAGGGTCGTTAACAACGGAATCCAAAGGAATAAAAGTTGCAATACCGCATCTTCTCTCCTTCAAAATCTCAATGCATTTATAAGCAGTCTGTGTAGTTTCAACAATGATAGAGTCGAAATTTCTACCAAGTGCAGTCAGAAGAGCCGTCTCGTATTTTTGTTGAGTAGGGCGTACTAAGTCGTAGACCAATCCCTTAATGGCACCCTTAGGGAAAAACTTCTTGAGCATTGCAACATTTTCGCGCAATTGCCTTTGTTTCTTGGACTCACGTTGCTGAGAAGAGAGCTCATCCAATCTCATAAGCACCTCCCTGAGCTTTGTGTTCAATTGCAATTCTTTATAGTTGAATTCTTCCTTTGACTTTATAAGTGCAGCTCGCGCGTCGATTTTCTCTTGTTTCAACGTGAGAATATCATTGATCTCGTTGGTCTTATCTGTCAACTTGGAGTTCAAGTCTGAGTCAACAATGCTCATTAACTCAAGTGCTCTGCTATTGGCATTACCAAGCTGTGTTTTAAGATTCAGGATGTTTACTTGGAGAGACTCTTTGTTGTTATTCACAAGAGCCAATTCTTCTTCGAGTTGCGATCCGTTATTTGCCAAGTACTGTGACCTCAAATCTTCGTACTCTTTCTGACCCTCTGGAGTAACAGACGAGGAGACGGTTGTCAAAACCTTCTCTTGAAACTCTTTATAAAGACTACGTGCATTATTGAGCTCCTTCTCTATCTTTTGGGTATTTTTCTTCTGTCGTGAGTAGTCGATCATGATGTCATTGACTTTGTTCTTAAGCAGAGAAATTTTGCTCGTAATGGCTCTCCTCTTTGCTTCCACTGGAATTAAGTCTCTCTTCGAAGATTCGATTTTGGTTGCGAGCTCGTCCTTTCCAGACAGATGCTTTTTCTGCGATATGACTAATTTTGCATGCTCTGCGATCGCCTTCTTCAACTCTGCCTGTTCAACAGCCAAGTCAGCTTCGAGCTTGTTTAACTCCTCTTTCTGCACTTCAAGTTCATCTATGTACTCAAAGTGTTTTTTCTCATTATGGAACAAACGATAAAGGTTTAGTTTCTTTATAGTCTCGACTTTGTCATATAACTTCTGTTCGTACTCTTTCTGCTCTGCCAATTGGTCCTTGTACTGTTTCGATTCTGAATTCAAAGTTCTCTTACGTGAAAAGACTGCATTAGAAGCCTCGTGTGCTTTCTCTAGCTCATCTTTCAACTTTTCGTATTCTTGAGAGTACTCAGCGGATCCTGATATTGTTTCAATTATGGTAGTTAAATCTTTGGGTGATTGAGAAGCGATTTGTTCAACATCACCTTGGAAAACAAGAAAGTTCCTTGCTTTGATCAATATGTTCTCCGCTTTGAGAACTAATGAGTAATTGTATGCTGTCACTGATTGGTCGTTGATTCTGTATTCACTGGCTCCAGCCGATGTAATTGTTCTTTTCAACTGGAGAATTTCCCCTCCATCTTTTTCGTATGTTGCCATCACATAAGCTCTAGTAGGGTCGGGCTCATCTGTAGAATCATCCCGTCTTCTCCCTCTATAAATTAAATCCTTCATATTATGTGATCTCAAATGTGTAGAACTCACACCAAGCACAAATGAGATCGCGTCCATCATATTTGATTTACCAGCTCCATTAGGCCCTATGATGGAGGTAAAATAAGATGTTCCAAACCCTATAGTAGTGGTTCCTCGATAGGATTTGAAGTTGTGTAGTTCCAAGCCGATCAATCTTCCCATGATGATATCAGTACGCGATTTTTATTTTGCAAACGCGTTTATGATCACATCGATTTATCATGTGACTTATATCACGTTTTATAACCACACTAGATACGGAGCCGTGTCACCGCACGATAAAGGATATTGCGTTACACACTTTTTCTTTTACAATGAGTTCTGAGAAAGTTTTTATTGATGAAGGTGGCTCCAGAGGGCCAATTGCACTTGCAGATGATTATGAAGAGGACCTGACTTGCACTAGTATTGTTTCCATCGTATCCTCACTGGTCGGAGGTATGGCCGCACAATTGAAAAGGTTGGTGATGGAAAACCCGGAAGAAACCTTCATAGATAGCGATGGAGATTTTGATTCCGATGATGATAGCGATATTGAACATTATCCAGACACCAAGTTTGTGGAATCTCGCCTCTCATCAGATGAGAAGTTAAAACGCTTGCGGCTGTTAATGAAAGAGCACAATATAGGAGTATACATTATTCCGTCGGAAGATGAACACCAATCCGAATATACTGCACTTGCAGATAAACGCAGGGAATTTTTAACAGGCTTCACTGGAAGTGCTGGAGTTGCTGTTGTTAGTTTGGATAATGAAACGAATCTTACTGGCAAAGCTGCGTTATCTACTGATGGAAGATACTTCCTCCAAGCAGAAAAACAGTTAGATCCCAAGCTCTGGAGACTCTTAAAAGCAGGTGCTGCAGGGTATCCATCATGGACCCAATTTGCCATTGATACTGCTATCAACAATCCATTTAGTAAGGTGATCTCAGTTGACCCACGGTTGATTTCCATTTCCATCGGTGAATACTTTGCCAATAACAGAGTGAATTACGGAAACAAATATGATTTCAAGCCAATATCGGAAGTGAATTTGGTTGACAGAGTTTGGGGCGCAGAAAAGCCTCACCGCTCTTTAGAACCTGTCTTTCCTTTTCCAATTGAGTACTCGGGTGAAAGCAGTAATGATAAATTGAAGCGTGTGCGGGATGAATTAGAGAAATTGGGCTCTACTCATTTGGTGGTAAGTGACTTGGATGAGGTTGCGTGGCTTTTCAACTTGAGATCTACAACCGATATTCCTTTCAATACCTCTTTCTTCTCTTATGCCATTGTGACAGCTAATTCTGCAACCTTATACATAAATGAGGTGAAAATCGATGATGACTCTAGAGCGCACCTTGATGATATTGAGGGTCTCGTCATAAAGAGCTACAATGACTTCTATCAGGATCTTTCCTTTTTGAAGGCTACCGTGGATAAACCTAAGTTGTCTATTGTTCTCCCATCGAGATCTAGTGCCACATACGCTCTTTTGGACTCAATTCCTGCATCCACAGCCAAAGCTGAAATCAAGTACCAATCCGTGGTTGGGCTTTTGAAAACCTACAAAAATGTTACAGAATTGAAGAATGCAAGAATAGCGCAACAGAAGGATTCATTGGCGATTATCATTGCAATTTCGTGGTTGGAACACCAACTTGTCTTCAAAAAGCGCAAAATTTCCGAATGGGACTTTGCTAAGAAGTTGTTCAAAGTGCGTTCCAATTTCCCGAACTTCAAGGGGTTATCATTTGAGTCCATCGCTGCCTCTGGTCCAAATTCATCTTCACCACATTACTTTCCAACTAAGGAGAACCATTCAGATATTGATCCGAAGAACGTGTTCTTAGCTGATGTTGGCTCACAATTTCTTGAGGGAACTACAGACATAACAAGGAGTTTCCTCTTTGACGAATCTGGGTTGAAACCAGAACTCAAGAAACATTACACTTTAGTTTTAAAGGGACACATCGGTGTTGCAAATGCTAAATTCCCTCAGAACTCACCCTCTACAGGTGCGGTATTGGATGCAATTGCTCGTCAACCATTGTGGAATGAAGGCTTGGACTTTAACCATGGTGTTGGTCATGGTGTGGGGTCTTTCGGAAATGTTCATGAAGGTCCCCTCGGGATTCTGTCGACAACTGGTGGTCCTCTGTCCGATAACTTGTTCAAAAAAGGAGGTATTTTGAGTGATGAACCAGGCTATTATGATGATGGTCACTACGGGTTTAGAATCGAAAGTGAGTTGGAGATCATCGAACTCGATTCTAAGTTTGGTAAAACTAGAGCTGGCCAAAACTTCTTAGGCTTCGCTTACTTAACTCAGGTTCCCTTCTCCAATAACCTTATCGATACCAAATACCTCTCGTATCACGAGATACGTTGGATTAATGAATATCATCGCGGTATCCGCCTGCTTTTTGCTGAAAAGCTTTTGGATATTGGCGAAAAGGGAGCTTACAAATGGTTGTTGAGACAAACACGGCCTATATTTTAAATAGACAGCCTAACAATCAAATATATGTAAAAATTATCATTCTTAATGTACACAAATACTTACGCCACAGTATGCAATATTAAGTTGCGCATGTATCTCATTTGATGTCATGAAATGGTTCTATTTCGATGATGTGCTCAAAAGATGAGGAAATCCCATCGATTTCCCTTTTGAGGCTCTCGTTGGTGGTCTCTGGAAAGTCCCTGGCTTTCTTAAGGTCCCTGGTTTTGACATCGCCTTCAGATCTGATACGTGCGTGTCACCGTTAACCAAATTAATCTTGTTGGATATGAAAGGTGATGTTGTTGGTAAGGTAAGTGTTGGATTTTCAACCTTACCTGTAGACGAATACCCCAGTGCTCCACTTAGGGACGGTTTTCTGTACTGTGGTATACGCAATGCTGAATTATTCCCCCATCCTGAACTAACCGTGGAATTCAATGACTTTCTGATCTGATCAAGATTAGAAGCAATCTTTGTATAAGTATCTTTATCCTCACTGAAATTGTCATTCTTCAGTCGTTTTTCTCCAGGAGAAGCATCTGAGTGCGGTCTCTTCTGGCCGATTTTGCTTAGTGAAGGATCTAAAACGTCATTTTTTGGACCTGAGGAATTCAGTGTGTTGGTGCTAAACTTGCTCTCATGGAATACAAATGAATCAGCCCGACTTTCTGGTGTTCCAAGCTGCACATTGGCACCCTTCCAAAGTGCTGTCAACCTCTTTTGATTTCCAGAATTTTGATTGTTCTCTATTATCAATGATATTGTTGATTTCGTAGCATTTGTTATCAAGTCAGGATCTTTCAACTGTCTCCTTTCGGCATAGAGCACAGCAGATGCTGCTGTTGCAGCAGACGTGGCTGTCAATATAGCGTTTGCGTCTTCTATATGAGCAAATCCAGAAAGCATATTAAAAATATCCATCAAAGGTTTCTTAAACTTGATATTGTCTGTCAAACCAGCTTCCTTTGAATCTTCAGATGCATGATTAGTCTGCTTTCCTTTTCTTGCTATTCTCTTTTCCCTGCGCTTGTTGAACTCTGTTTCAATCCACTCTTTCTTCTTTGGCGAGTCTTCGTCACCAAACAAAATAGATGCCTTCTTCCAAACTCTTGATCTAAGGTCATTATCCTTGTTCCTTTCCGCATTTTCTTCTCTCCATTTCTTTTTCCTGGCCCTGTTTTCTAGACGCACTAGTTCTTTGACATCTTCGGTATCAGTCGGTTTCCGCTTATAAATGGACAGTAAAGATTCTTGCTTGGAGCTTTGAGAGTGGCTAACTAACACACTTGCCACAGACTTGCTAACGTCAGAGATTGAATCAAAGGAGAAATTATATGCACCAGGAGTAGTCGACTTTTCTGCTTCAATTCCGCTCTTAGTCTGCTTCAAAATGGTATCTATCAACAGAATTGCCTTTGAGTTCTCTACTGACGAAGGACCTTTGGACTCGAGAAATTCTTTCGCCACTAGAAGCGATTTGGTAATTACCAACTTATCCTCATCATCTTCATATGTAGCCATTATGCCCTCAACATTAGTCAGAGTGGAAGTTGCCGCCAGTGAACTCGTCCCTTTGGAATCAGAAGTCAATATGTTCATCATTTCTTTGATTGCACTCATCACGTTCGTCTCCGTTGAGCTCGAAGCTTCACTACTGCGGGCCGTAATTGAATTTATCACATTGGATATTTGTGATCTTATAGGACCAGTGTAGCCGGGATTTGTTCTCAATGCCTCATTTAAGGATTCTATCAGGGCATAATTTCTCCGGGGTGTGTTAGTCATGTTGGAACGATGTAAGGCAAGAGTCTCCGCGATGGAAAGCTCTTTCTTTTTCAGATCCTGATTCTCCTTCGCCTTCGCTGCGGGTTCCGAATCAGAGCGAGATGAAGGTTTCTTTAGGACATAGCTCGGCGGACGTGACGACTTACCAACAAAAGAACTACTTGAGGATCGACTTCTTGCTGAGTCCACATAAGGAGGAAGTCTCACTCGTGATTGATCGGCGCTCTTTGGGACATCGTCAATCTCCAAGTCTTGAAGTAGCTCATACGGATTCTCCATAGCCATATTGAACGCATTCTGCAAGATATCGTTCATTTGTAACAGCTCCAAGTCTGTGTCTGTCGATGGAACCTTATCAAAAGTACTTTGAAGTCTCAGTCTACTAGCACCTGCTCCGTGATGTGCTTCATTATCGAAGTGCTCAAGGATGTTTTCGTCAAGCTGAGGTATATTTGACTTTGGCAGTTTTGCGCTAGAATCCTCGACAATCTGACTCTGAACCTTATTCGATATCTCCAATGCAAGTTCGTTTAATGCATCCTGCGAAGCTGGTCTCTTTTCTTTAGACGAGTCTGTAACCAGTTGCACTATATGAGGTAAATTTAAGCCCTTTGATGATTTATTGACTTTGGAAGCAGCAGCTTTAAATGCCCCAGTAATTGCACTTTCCATGCTGTCTCTTCTCACAGGAGCCTGGTTATGCTGGCCACTAGTCATTGCCTTCTTAAAAGATGCGGAGATCGCTGCTGTTAGATCATCGTCTTGAGTACCCATATCTTCTACATGCTGCTGTGGCAATATGCTCTTGAAGGCATTCCCAATTGCCTCATCAAGATCTAGATCCAGTTGCTCGTTCTCTTCTTCATTGGCAGATTTGGGCATATCTCTGTGTTCTGGGATCTTGGCCTCCTGCAACAAATTGTCGAATACATTTTCAATGACCTCGTTCAAATCCTCGTCGTTCTTCGGTTCCTTGTATTCTTTATCCTCATCTGATTTGGTCATAGCATCATTGAGTGTACTTCCGATTGCATTGTTGAGGTCTTCGTCATGAGACTTATCCACAGTCTCCATTGAATTCAGGATATTCGACTTACTTTTATGCTCATCTTCCTTTTGCGCCATTGGAGCATGATCACGCTCGCCAATGAGACTCGCGACGGCATTACCAATCACATCAGCCAAGTCTTCGTCATTTCCATCTTTGTTCTTTGGTCCTATCTTGTTTGTGAAGCTTTGATTATCATAGTTTCCATGGTCCGCTGACTTTGAAACGACTTTATTGGCCAACGACGTATCCGCAGCATCCTTGGTGGATTGCTCCGACTCATCATTTCCAAATGCATTAGCAAAAGCAGCACCGATGGCGTCATTGAGGTCGTCATCATTGTCCAGCTGGACTTCTCCAGACTGCTTGTCCTCATTGCTGGTTTGTTGGCTCTCATGAGGGTCGTCTATATTGTATTTGGTATGTTTGTCGTCATCCTGTTCTGACTGTATTTCGATGTTTGTTTCTGTGGTCTTGAAAGCTTTCCCAATCACATCATCTAAATTGATATCACTGTTGTCTTTTGTACCTTGCGTATCTTCCGATTGATTGTCAAAATCGAATTGGTTAAAGACATTTCCAATCGCATCCTTCAAGTCGTCGTCGTCATTTTCGTCCGCGTTACTACCCTCATGGTTGTTTTGAGACGCGTCTTGTTCATTTTGCAGCAATGCCTCATTCTCCCCTGTTAACGAGCTCAATGAATTGGCAATCACCAGGCTGAGGTCTAGGTCTCCAACAATTGATTTGTGGGTGTCAGTTGAGTTGTCATGGTGTGGCAGGTTACTTTCTGCCATTCTAAACTTGCAACCACTCGGATTTAACCCTATGCCGTGACTGCTTTTCCTGATCGGTTTGTTGTGACTGTTTTTTATTTGTTTTTTTGTGATGTTCACGATGAGCGCGTGATTCAGTCACATGACTTGACATTTTGTATTTGCGGCAAATCAAGAGAAGCAGTCGATAATACAACTACGAATCGACATAATTCACTGGGTGCAACGTTAAGTGCTTCCCATATCTGTTTCCATTTATTGCTCTGATAGAGTTCATTGTTAAGTCATGTCGTCATGAATTTCTAAATATAATACCTGTGAAACCCATTTTGGGCTGTCTAGGTCTAGCGCCAACCATTGCGAAGTCAGCGCAACTGCGCTATCTTTAATCCTTGAGCTTCTCCTCTACGAGTGCAAAGTTAAGAACCATCGCAGTGGTTCCATGACCAACACCTTCGTAACCGTCGCTCTTAAGCACCCAGTTAAAGTTGTTCAACTTGTCATTTGCGTACTTTGACACATCGATATCGTATGTTCTTCCTGCGATAGTTGGAATGCAAATGGCGTATTTGGAATCGGCCACCTTCACTGAGATCGTATCGAATATAAATCTGTATGACTGGTTGGCACGGAAAGTCAAATGTTCACAGTTTTTTAAATTGGTAAAGAACCCCTTGCGTGGACCCGCCCCCACTGGGATCTTGATGTCTTTGTCACCATTTTCTACTAGATTCTCCTCGTAGTCACCACCACCATATTTCCCCCCGTAATTAGCCGGTGGCAACGGCCACTCCTTGCCGTTCTTGTCAGTATTGTTTAAGGTGACGTATGTGATGCTATTTGCCACCAAACCATACAAGAATGGCTTGTCACAGTAGATGTCTCCACGAAGTGTGCTATTTATAAACTTGGTAAATAACTTGAGACCCGTTGACAACAACATTGAGGGGACATAATCTCTGATCGGGACACCAAAGTCATTACCAAAGAGCAACTTATTGCCTTTGATATCTTTTTTAGGCTTGAAATCAATGGCTAAACGAAGATTGTGCTGATCACGCTCGTCTTGTTCGCCTTGTTTCTTCGGTTCGGCATTGAGGTATGCGGCGTCGCCCACGTTGTAGAGTGAATTTGAAAGGTGCGGATTTGCGCCATCGAAGTTTCTAATGAAAACACGGAGCTTGACTTCGCCTAGCTCAGAATTAAGGATCACCGGCTCATTGGTGTTCACTGGTACCAATTTCCGCTCATTTGAGTAGTCTGACGAAGCGCTAATAACCAATCTTTTGATCATAGCTAGTGTTTGATTTTACTTTACAGCAGGAACAGGAAGCATTATATACAAACAATCGGACGGAAATAATATCATCGGCAGTCGGCGCAAAAGTGCAGTCTTCCATAAGCTCCCCTGCAGAAAAGAGGCAAAACCCTCCTTCTCATTGACTAAGCTAGGAGTGAATGGCCCGGGTTCGAGTCATGTGGATTACAATCTTGTGGCACGTGTTCACACTCGCGTGAAATTGCTCAAAAGTAACGGGCGCTCCGGTTCGGAGTCCAGGCCCCCACATTAGTAAGATTCAACGGTTACATACATTGGTCTTTTAGTTGGGTTAAGCGGCATTATCATTCAATGTAACACTAGGTCATCTATTTATCCAAGAATTTGAGACAATATACTCACAAAATACTAATGGTTGCGCAATTATTAGATCATCCTCCAACATTTTGGGTAGTTGCTGAAAATTCGGTCGAGTGCCCCCCCAAGATATAAATCGTGACGTTTCCACCCAAATTTTTTTGACCAACAAACATGTCGAACTCTTTGGAACAATTGAAAGCTACTGGTACCACCATCGTCACTGACACTGGTGAGTTTGAGTCCATCGCCAAGTACACCCCACAGGATGCTACTACCAACCCATCCTTGATCTTGGCTGCTGCTAAGAAGCCAGAATACGCCAAGTTGATTGACGTTGCTATCGCCTACGCTAAGGACAAGGCTCCATCTGCTTCTGCCAGCGAGAAGGCCACCATTGCTCTTGACCGTTTGTTGATCGAGTTCGGTAAGGAGATCTTGGCCATTGTCCCAGGTAGAGTTTCTACTGAGGTTGACGCCAGATTGTCCTTTGACAAGGATGCTACCGTCAAGAAGGCAATTGAGTTGATTGACTTGTACAAGTCTGTTGGTATCAACAAGGACCGTATTCTCATCAAGATTGCTTCTACTTGGGAGGGTATTCAGGCTGCTAGAGAGTTGGAGGCCAAGCACGGTATTCACTGTAACTTGACCTTGTTGTTCTCTTTTGCTCAGGCTGTTGCTTGTGCTGAGGCCAAGGTCACTTTGATTTCTCCATTCGTTGGTAGAATCTTGGACTGGTACAAGGCCAGCACTGGTAAGGAGTACGACTCCGAGACCGACCCAGGTGTGCAGTCCGTCAGAGCCATCTTCAACTACTACAAGAAGTTCGGCTACAACACCATCGTCATGGGTGCTTCCTTCAGAAATGTTGGTGAGATCAAGGCCTTGGCTGGTTGTGACTTTTTGACCGTTGCTCCAAAGTTGTTGGAGGAGTTGGTCAACTCTAAGGAGCCAGTCCCACAGGTCTTGAAGGCTGAGGCTGCTGCTTCTGAGAAGATCGACAAGGTTTCCTACATCGATGACGAGGCTCAGTTCAGATTCGCTTTGAACGAGGATGCTATGGCTACTGAGAAGTTGGCCCAGGGTATTAGAGCCTTCGGTAAGGACTGCGTTACCTTGTTGGAGCAGTTGGAGTCTAAGTTCTAAGTAATGAAATCACGCGAATATTAGTAACTCATTGTAGATATTTCACAATATATTTCACAATATATATTAGATTCATACGTTTCGGGCTTTTGCTAATCATAGGCTATTTAGCAAATAGGATCCATCCAATGGATGTGTAAAATTGTGCCTTACTAATCGGGATTTATCACGTCGTATTTTTTGTCCACCAGTCTGAAAAGCGGATTCAAATACTACGATGAGTCGTCCTGAGCTTGTTGTTCCTGAAGCACCATCGTCACCATATCCGATCACAGTACACTCCAAAATTGTCTGTGGTTTTGGAAGAGGATCTGCAGAACTTGGAATTCCTACAGCTAACATCCCCATAAACGATGATTTGAACCAGTTGGATACGGGAATTTACTACGGCTGGTGTAAGTTGGCACCCACGACATCATCTGAAACCACTACAAAGAGAAATGATGGTAGAGAAGTCACCATCAACAATGGTAAGCATTTATCAGGTGCGGAATTACAAACCTTGCCTATGGTGATGTCTATCGGTTGGAATCCTTTCTATAACAATAAAGAAAAGGCAGCTGAAGTTCACATAATGCACTCTTTCAGCGAGAACTTCTATGGGGCCGATATCAAGTTCAATGTCTTGGGATATATCAGACCAGAATTGAACTACACAACCAAGGAAGCTCTTATAAACGATATCAACTTGGATATTGAAATCGGGTTGGACATTCTCAAGCGGCCGGTATACGCAGAGTATGCGAGAAAGCTTTAATGCTAAATTTTAACCCGAATCCAATAGTAGAATACATAGACATTGCATATTCATTGAATCTATTGTAGATTAACATTCTTAGTCATGAGTTGCTTTCTCGGAAAAAAGCTGCGCCGCACAGCACCCAAGACTTTCAACCCCCCCATAGATGTCGGAATTTGAAATTAGGTCATTTTCGTATGAGATCGCGAGCTAAATGGACTCTGGTAGTCTTTGCCTTTGTGGTCGTTGTTCTGATCATTACTATCACTTACCATCATGGCTCTAACAAAGCCATTTCAACCAAAGATAATATTTCATGCGGTTTTACCATCACAGGCGGCAAACACAACTATTGCCAAACCATAAAGGGGTGCGATAAGCTCTACTTTGCGATAGCAAGATTTTACTACTGCTCTGCACAATCACACCCCGTGCTATTGCTATGTATCTTATCGTTGGCTATCTGTGGCCTTCTCGTGATAATATTGACATCACTTAGTGTTCTTGTCTCAAACTTCTTGTTTAAGAATTTACACGAACTAAGTGATACTTTTGGAATTAACCATGATATCCTCGGTTTCGTTCTCATTCCAGTTACCAATGCCCTTCCAGACTTGATCAACTACTATACAATATTTGACTCTGGAGCAAATGATTTGGTCTTGGGTCAAATAATAGGTTCTGTCCTTATCATGCTAACTATTATTGTGGGTGCGATAAGTATTATAAGCAGTCCATTTAAGGTCGAGAATAGCAAGGGATTGTTCATTGATATGTCATGGGCATTTTTCACCTTTATCGTGCTTCTGTATATCTTACTGGATAGCAAAATCACCCTCACAGAATCTTTAGTCATGGTTCTGGCATATGTGCTTTACATCGCTTTCCTCAACAGTTTCAACAAGGACAAGCTATTAGCAGATGTCATCCTGGATTATGAAAGTGTTGGTGAGAGCGTGCATGAGCCATATAACATTGAAGACGCATTGAGTCTTCTTCCTGGCTCATCGGGAACTTTATCACCGGTGAAATCCCCAATTCACAATTTCCTTGTCAATAATATTGAGTATACTGAAGAGGTTGTATATGAGGAATCTGTTAGTGTTCTTCAGATGATGTTGAATGCTATTGACTTCATATATCTATTTCTCGTTCCAATGCCAATTCCTGATGATCATGAATTGTGGGTACTTAAATACCGTGAAGTCCAATTTGATATGTACACTACTTGGTTCTCTATTGAGGTTCCAATGTTAATTAACTATGGCTTGGTGAGGTTGGGTGTCTGGGATATCATACCGGTAATTATGCTAACCATGGTTTTGGTATACAGTTCATCCATATTTATCCCCAAGGCATGGAGGATTTCCATAGTCAACATCACCGGTGTGGTAACAAGTACCATCATTATTTCTGCCATTTCCAAAGTTGTGTTGTGTCTCTTGAAGAATTTTGGTTTGCTATGGAAGATTAACGATTACCTGTTAGGGCTTTTCGTATTCTCTGTGAGCAATTCCGTTAACGATATTGTAACAAATGTCACAATATCAACCAAGATAAATCCAATTCTCGGAATCAATGCGTGTTTAGGTACTCCGTTACTTTTGATTTTACTTGGTTTGGGAGTCAACAGTGCCTTAATGATAGCAAGAAACGGAGGGGAACCCTTACAGTTTAATGTTTCAATGGATGCTGCAATTTCTATTATTGGTCTATTAATCATTATGACGATTTATATCGTCTATCTCCCTATTAATTCGTGGGTTTTCGATAAACGCTTAGGTATTTTCCTAATAGCGATTTTCTTTGGGATATCGGGATTGAATCTAGTGCTTAAAGATAGCGGTTAATCTCAGTCTCATAATCGGCTGCAAAGTCAGCAACTTTATCATGGCCATTTACCACCTCGCTTGCGAGTTTGAAATGAACAGTGTCCTTGAACTTGGCATCAAAGTCCTCTAAGAACTTAATCTTCGCCTCCTTTGCGATCTCATTGAATAGCAAAAGGAATTCAAAGAAATACCCGTTCTTCGTTTCCGAGATAATCTCGCGAAACAAATTTAAAAGGTGATCTTGATCTCCAGGCGCAAGAATTCTCTCAATGCATATCAACTTTTCATAAACAGGTACCGGAATCGAAATATTAGTCTGAATGTAAGACACCAATAAGTCTTTTGCGTATGTGTAGTTTTCCAAAATAACGTTAATGTCAACTAATTTCAACAAGAGCTTATAGTGGTTGTTAAATGTAAACCCTCGCATCAAAATCTCAGATGCTTTCAAGTATTCACGCGAAGCTATCTTGAAATTCGCAAACTTGATCCAAAACTGTGGATAACTGGCCGTCACAATCAAGCATCGTTCAAATGCAAGATTGACATATTCCTCTGGGTATTGTTTGATCTTTAAGAAATCGATATATAAACTCCAATTGTCGAGTTGTTGTTTTGGCAAATATTTCACATCAAAATAAGGTTGTGTGATGTGCTTCTCGAAAGCGAACATCTCATAGACCTTGTATTGGTTTGTAATGTATGCGTCCATAAATGTCTTTTTCAAAGTCAGCGCGGCTTGCTTCTGATCCAACCTTGAAAACTTATTCAACTCCTTCGATGGGACCAAGTATGACAAGGTCAGCTTGAAGTCGTCTGGTTTAAGGTCTATCAACAGTGTTATTAAATCCATGAATCTTTTGAAGAAGTACTCGTAGTGATATAATGGAATTTCTATCACTTGTCTGTACAAAACATACAACCTCATTTTGAATTTATGAGGTTCAATATATGCGTAGTCTTCAAGGAACTGAATGTATAACTGGTAGAACTCGTATGCATGAAAGTGTTTCCCTATTTTCCATCTTGCCGTCTCAAAGAGGTCTAAAACCTCGTCGATGTTATCGGTAATTGTGTTTAGCTTGAACGTCAAGTATTTGGTCCATATATCTAGCGAATACGAAAGATATTGTAAGCTATGTTTGAACACCTCATCGGCCCTCTCAGAATTACCTAGTTTGAACTCCCAGTCTGCTAATTTGGTCCAATAATTGAATAATAGCGGATATTTGTCAAGGAAGTTATCATATGTCTCTCTCAATACCTTTATTTCATCTGGTGGGGTTGATTTATTGATTCCCTTTTTGTTGTTCGTTTCAGCAGCTTCCACCAATGATTGCCATAACTCTAAGTTATCTGGGTCTTCGAGGAGCTTGGCTGAATAGTTGGTCCACTCTTTGTTGCCCTCTTCCATTCGTTGTGCGCTAATATTTTTCTGTAAGATGCCAGACACAAAAATCCATAGATCATATTAACCAACCCAGGTGTCGTATCTTCTACCGACATAGTTTGCACAGACGTTTTTTAAAGCCTCAGGTGTATAATTCCACACGTAATACGTCAGACTGTATCCTTCCAATAGAGCTTATTAGGTGAAAATGGCAAATATCCTTATCTACACACGCAAACACGTAAAAGTGAGCGACTCAAGTCATGTTTAACACCATAGATCTGCATTATGGATAATGAAACACTCATGTCAACAAATTGAGTTATTATCTTTATAATTAAAAGTATTCGATGCATTTGAGCTTTGCTTCACCACCTTCACCAAATGATCGATTTGCAGCACAAATTTTTGCGAAAAAATTTAGATACCGCTTAGTATCATGTCTGACGACGAACTTAGTATTGAGGGTGGCCTTTTTGAGGAACCAGAAGGCTTCTTGCCTCCTCCACCTGAATCGCACTTTGCAAAGTATCAAAGAAAAATCGAGAATGCAACCCCTGCTGAGGTAGAAATGAAATTAGTCGGTAAGTCTCCTCTCTGGGGACACTTGTTATGGAACGCAGGTATCTACACAGCAGATCTCTTGGACAGAGAAAGTACCGACCTTGTCAAAGGAAAGAGAGTATTGGAACTTGGAGCGGCTTCTTCATTGCCATCTTTAATCTGTGCATTAAATGGAGCCAGTAAAGTGGTTAGCACAGACTATCCAGATGCTGACTTGATCAGCCACATCGAGTGGAGTTTTCAGAACTTGGTTGACCATGGCCACATCACTAAAGAATCCTACGATGTCAAAGGATATATTTGGGGAAACAACTTGGCTGAAGTTGTTTACTCCGATTCTAACAGAGATACTATTGATGAGGAAGATAAATTTGACTTGATCATCTTATCCGATCTTGTCTTCAACCATACTGAGCACCACAAGTTACTCGCCTCGTGTAGAAACGGGTTGAAAAAGGGAGGAAAATGTTTGGTTGCCTTCTCACCTCATAGGCCACACCTTCTTGATAATGACTTGGAATTTTTCAAATTATGTGAAGAATACGACTTCAAGGCAGAGAAGATAGACTTGGTCAACTGGAAACCAATGTTTGAAGAAGACAATGAGACGATCGAGATTAGAAGTAGAGTTTACTCATTCTACTTACTCCCTCAGTGGTAAATACATAGATTAATAGACTTAAAGACATGAACAATTCTAGTTCGAGTAGAATTCATTCGAAACCTATGCACTCCAACTCCAATTAAAACGCTCTAATCGAAGCTTTTATGGACTTGACACAGTGCTATCGTGTTTACATTGTTTCATAGATGAATTGCAAGAGCAATCCAACATGGGCACTTCTCGTATAATATTTTCATGTATTAATAAACACCAGGTGCATCAACTAGACAGCAAATAGCTTACTGAGAAGCTGGGGATGGGTTCATCTTTCTCTTACCGTTAGTCAAAGTAACGTTGACGAATCTTCTAGTGTACAACAATCTGACGTAAGCTCTTCCCTTAGGCTTCTTTGGCTTCTCAGCCTTTTCGACCTTTGGAGTTTGAGACTTAACCTTACCAGCACGAGCCAAGGAACCGTGAACTTTACCCTAGTATATGTTAGTACGTGAGCTTTAAAACTTTTTCGGGGGCACTGAATGAGCTTGAAAGAGTATGTGGTTGAAATCCAAAGTAGTCGAATATAGAACTGAACTATAAGATCGTGCGCTTGCGCATCTCTCAGTCGTAGTCGTACTTCATTGTCGCAGCATCATGGCCCTGGTATACCAGTTAACATACCATTTTGTATGATTATTAAAATAAGTATATCGAAAGAAGGAAACTTAACAGTATCTATTCAGAAAAATTTTCCCCCCAGCGAGGGTGTCGCCACGCTCAGAAATCATTTACAGGTTAAACATTTTTTCGGAGGAACTTGAAAAACAATTTTGCATTTTAGAGCACGTGATAGGGTTTAAGCCCTATCGTAGAATTACTGTCCCCACACTGTCACGGTTGCAAAAGCGCTGCAGGAACCAAGTCCCGCATCCATAGGTTAGTTTAGAGAGGTGAAAGATTGTACTGGAAGTATATGTTTTACTAGAACGTCACATGAAAGGGGATTTACTATATATGATCAGCAATCTCTTTTAGATAAGAGTCAAGGACCTCCAATGTAGTTTCTTGGTATATCTTGTAAATCGTGTGCCTAGAGCACACGCCTGCCCCCATTGAATGAATCATACTGTTGCTAAAGCAATCAAGGTTGTTTATGTCCGATATTTGTTGTTATTCTCTCCGAAAGTGTGTCCTTCATGAGACCCATCACGTAACTTTTATCACCAAGCCAAAGGTCGCTATGATCAATGCAACCACAGCGACAATCAAAGATAGAATCGATAAGCGTGTTGCTGGGAAGTGGTTCTTTGTTAGCAAAGCCTGAACGTGGAAGAAACGAGAGAACCCCAAAAGTAGGGTGGCAATGCCAAGGATAATGAATATCGCGCCTAAAGGCTTGCCATATTCATGTACACCACTACCTGACTTGCTGTTTAAACGGAACAACTGTGTCACACCTATGCCTAATGAAATGAAGGATAATGAAGTTCTAAGCCACGCGAGAAATGTACGTTCATTGGCCAAGTGATCTCTAGCGACTGTGCCCTTGTTTTCCAAATAGAGTGACCGAACTTTGCCAAACCAAGGCTTGGTCTCGTGCAATTGGCTTGGCATGGTCAGATCATTTATATCGTGGCTGTGTACATCAACACTGCTATTGTCGTGGTTGGATCTGTGTGGTGACAAGAGTAGCCTATCGTCGTCTGTCGACTGGTACCCTTTCCTTGATGTCATTTTAATTACTTTAGTTAAACATTGGATCCACAATAATGGGGAAGCAAAATTACACGTGATGAGAACTTTGGTCCCACCCAATTAGGAAATAGGCTTGGAAGTCTTGCAATCAAGAGCCCGATTCGGGGACACCTAGAAGAGAAGTGGGTTCAATGGGATGCCAGCTTAGAAATCATCGCTGGGTGTGTTATAAATAGACTATGTAAGTTTTGATGTCTCAAGGTGACGTTCATCCCTGCAAGGGCGAAGAAATTTTGTCACAGCAACAGCTTACAACAGACTACAGGCGTTATGTCTAATGTTAATGAATTCAAATACCTATGTCAAACAGCGATAACATACTTGTAAACGAAATATAATGCGAAATATGAGTAGTAGAGTGCTCTTGTAATCTAGAGCAATGCAATGACAGCTAAAGTGGCACCAACCGCACTGACAGCTAAATGCAGGATTCTGACATCACCTCCTTGGATGTTGTTGTAGTGGTGATTAGCTCCTCCCTTACTTATAGTGACCATCAGATACGATCTAACATCGCCTACTTTACCGGAAAGGGAGCCCATACCGACGCTTCCACTCGAAGGCAGCGCAACTTGCGAGTACATCGACGAGAAGATTTGTGAGTAGGCAGATTGTGTAGTTTTAGTCTGACCATTAGAATCAGTTCCTGTGACCCAAACCAGGGTTGCTGGAGGCTTGGAAGAGGTTTCTGCGGCCAAGGTGAATGTAAAAAGCAGAAGCAAAAAGGCGACGTAGTTGAACCAGTTCATTTTGACGTGAGTAAACGATTGAAGGGAGCGCATCCGAAGATATATGAAGAGCCAAGATTCAGAAAAGAAACGCGAGTAAAAAAATATCTCGGGGCCAATTTACGCGGGAAATCTTGCGATGGAACAAAATCAAACGTCGGTTGCGGAATTCACGCGACCATGCCATGACTTTGTTTTCTTAGCTCCTTCTCAAGAAAAGTTTCTTTAAACTTTTTTATATGTTATGATGTATATAACCTATAGCATGAACCATAACTTCAGGAAGAAAGCATAACATCACGAGCTATAAGGCATGTTTTTTGATATTTGACCTGCACATAAGATGGTGGTGGCTTTTAGTCAGGATGGCCGAAAAAGTGCGATTAGACTGCAGTTTTTTGTATATGTTGTGAGCCCATAACTCGGATAAAATTCCAGACAATTGAAATACGCGATCCTGTGTAATTTTTAGATGGATCCACCTAGCAAACACGACAACCTCGGGGATCCGAAGAGAAATAATATACACCGAAATTTATGGGGTTAGCCCACTACGCGCTCAATCATAATCGTACTAGGTTTTAGACGATGTTAAAATGGGACAAGGTAAATAAGTGAAGGTGTCACAAATCGCGGGGATTTCTAGTGGGGCATCGACGCGTCGGTCACAAGCGAGGCAATTTCATAGAATGATATGGAATTACTAATTTCACCAAAGGGTATTGGCATATGAACATTTGTCTGTTGAAGTTTACACTATCATGAACTCGGTCGAGTATCCGATGTTTGTTTTTTGCTATTTATACATACTAGACAGGTAAACACACATCGACAGGAGTGGACCCAGGAGTTACTATCTTACGTATTTGCTGCGCCTATAAGTACGTTTGTGTTTTGACATATTGTGCACGATCCATGTATAGATTGAAAAATACAAAAGTCGACTTTATCGACGTCAACCCGTGGCAGTTGAGTACCATCTACGCTGGCGACAAGAAATTTTGTGTCGTAAAACTGCCATCATAACCTTAATTACTGGTGTGGAATACCTAATTAGTTGTGAGCATTTATCCTTGAAAACAAAGAATGTCGAATGAGGATCATGAGCACAAGGATCAGCACTCCCTAAATACGATGCTTCCATGACCCGATTAAACTCCGAGGATATGCTGATCACATTCCATGTAATCACGTGCTATAAAATTGCAAGTGCACGCCCGTGATCGTTTTCAGTCAAGGAAACAGGGGGTCCTGAGGAACATGGTGTACTGCATCTTGGTATTGCCAGGTGTGAAATTAGGTGAACTTGTGTCGGTTAGCATCCGATATGAATGCGGAATGTGGTCAGATCCAAAAGGCCAGTTCCTGAGCCATATTTGTCTATTTTTTACAATATAATTACCAAAAGTGTTCTGATGCAACGCGGCTCTATCGAAAGGTATTTCAGATAAGCAAAATTCAGTTGTCTTTGTACCGCAAATCCAAGCTCTCATTCGTTTCTTACGGCACCAAAGATAAGACACTACGTAGTTATAATCATCCAAAGTGCTCATTATACGAAATGCTCAAAGACATGCTTTTTTGGGGGAATGAATATCCTGAGGTCAAATATTTCGTAGTCGTTATAAAAAGCCTTCGCTATATAGAGTACCTCATTGAGGGCTTTTGGGAGGCTTTTTTGAGGAAATCACCAATATCGTGACTTCTCGGTTCAAAAACTACGTAGTCGTGATACACAGCCTTAGCTATATGAAGTATTCAATGGCAGGCTTTTTTGAGGGTATCGAACCGATGTCCTGACTGCTAGCTTCAAACACTTTGTACTCCCTGTTAAAGTCATCGTCAATGGTCAACACACTTGCGACATTGCCGCAGCGATAGCAGTAGTTTGGGGCCAGCCACACGGTAACTAACTGCAGGTTGAACATTTCTTTGTATCCTTCCATCACCAACTGGTGAGCTCGTGCTATGAGCGAGATGTCGTTATTATGCAAAAACTTGCTTACTTCATTTTCCCCGAATAAATAACCTGCTCCGCGTGGGCTTATTGCCCATCCAGGGATGTCTTCAGGATCAGACCAAAGTAAGTCACACATACCTCCCTCATGTGGCACCTCCTGCTTCCGGTCAAGCATGCGGATCTGTTGAATACTGTCAATTCCAGGGCTGAGACCCCCATGAATACAAAACACACCGTTCTTACCACCCACAATGGCACCTAGCAGGAGATAGTCAAATACCTCACAACAATACCTCCACACATTCACAGATCCATATTTGCGAACACATTCGTCGTAGAACCCGTATACTGTTGTAATTTGTCGCGATTCGTGATTTCCTCTGATAAGTGTGACGCGGTCAGGGTACCGAACTTTGAGACTGATGAGAAGAAGGAACGACTCAAGCGAATAGAAACCTCTATCCACAAAATCACCCAAGAAGAGGTACTGCGTTTGAGGGCACTCGCCTCCGGTTTTGAAGAGTGTGATTAAGTCGTGTAGTTGTCCGTGAATGTCTCCGCAAATGGTGACCGGCGTATCCACCTGTTGAATGTTTGCCTCTCGCACCAACAACTCGATGACCTTTGAGCAAAGCTCTTCCACATCCGATTCAGGGATATACTTGCACTTCTTGATATTCTCGATTGTTCTGAAAGTTAGTAAATCCTAGGCTATTTCTCAGCAAACTTACTCGTCCAAGTTGAGCATTGCAACGGTTTTTTGTTTCGAACGTGGAAATCACATTTTTCGCACTTCTGGAACTTGAACATTTGATGCTTGGGAAGCTCTCAACCAACGTATGGGTAGATATTTCGCTCTATGTGTAATCACTCTATATCTCACTTCTCTACACTTTATTTCAATTGAAAGGTACTGGGAGTACTATAAAGTGTACAATCTCTAACACAAATCTCATATCTTCATCTCTACGCTTTATTTCACAAATCTTTGATACATAATACAATATTGAAGTAAACGTATGCCCATCATCTTCGAGGTACCACCTCAGGCCCTTGCCTGCCTTGCCCTCGTGGGCAACGTGTACTTTTGGAAGGACTTCTGCAACTGCTTTCTCACGGTAATCTTCTGCGCGCCAACAAAACTGTCAATGCTCACCTTAATGGCTCTGTTCAAATCATTTTGCGAGACAAAGTCACTCAAACGCATCTTGGCAAACAGCTCTGCGATTCTCAAGATACTCTCCAAGTGACGCACTGTGATTGGGAAAGATCCAGTGGTGATCGACTCTCTTCTCAAGTCTGCATACACCTTGGCGACCTTGTCCATGTCCATCTGGTGCAAACGAGGCGTCACTTTGACTCTAGCATAGTTGATATACTTCACAAGCATATCTTGTGAGATAGGTGAAATCTCGTCCATTTTAGCCTGATTGATGCGCTGCTGTCTCGTTGCACTCTCCTCGCCCTTCATCTCTTCGTCGTCAATGACATCTTCAGTGTTTGCTGGATGGGATCTCATATGCGAGTCGATCACGAAACTAGCCAAACGCTCGTCCAGTTCAGGGTTTACCAAGTCACGCACAACACATAAGATATCGAAACGCGACAAAATAGGCTCTGTTAAGTCGACATTCTGCGATAACGGCAAAGTCGAGTTGTATCTTCCACCATTGGGGTTAGCTGCCGCGATAATCGCACACCGGGCCTGTAAAGTTGTCACAATACCGGCCTTGGAGATGGAGATCGACTGCTGCTCCATGGCTTCGTGGATCGATGTTCTATCCTGATCATTCATTTTGTCGAACTCATCGATCAAACACGTACCCTTGTCAGCAAGCACAAGTGCACCTCCTTCCAAGGTCCATTCTCTAGTGATAGGATCCTTCCTCACACTTGCTGTCAAACCAACAGCACTCGCACCCTGGCCCGTGGCGAACACGGCTCTGTTAGCAGTCTTCTCTGCGTACTTCAAAATCTGCGACTTAGCAGTACCCGGGTCACCCAAAACCAAGACATTAATATCTCCTCTAATCGAGAGCTTACCGTTGACGTCTTTTGGAACACCTCCAAAGAGCGAACACGCGAGCGCGGTCTTGATATCCTTATGTCCATAAATAGAAGGCGCCATCGATGAGATAATCTTGTCAATGATTCCTTTCTCTTGAGAAAGCTTTCTGAACTCTCTCTCCTCTTCTTCTGTCCAGGAATTTGACGATTCCAGCAGAGACATTTCCTTTCTCCACACCGAGTTAGCCTCGATAATCGTCGCAAAGACGGGGAAACCGTTCTTAGCATTGAGATTGCCATCGTAGTTGTTCTTGTAAACACCGGTAACCTCGATTTCTTCACCAGGTTTCGCGATATCTACCAAGTCAGAGAGAAGAATTACTTCCCTATGTCTTGGGAGTCTACCTGCGGGGACAGTACCTGGTGCTTCTTGTAACGTGATTCTTTGGTAGTTACGGTACAAGGTCTTCTCGGAATTGATCTTGAAAGGACCCTTTGACTGACAGTTTGTGCAAAAGGAGATCCTCACCTCTGTGTTGGAGTCCTGTACGAAGGGACCGAGGACACTACCACACTTCAAACAGTCGAACTTGACGTATTTCAATTGTGGGAAAACACCCGTTCTTCTTGTAACCACACCGCTGACCTTGATCATCTGGTTCAAGTTACTCTCACGCAAATCACGCAAGTTCAACCTATTAGGGAAGTGGGTTATACGAACGTGGATCTCTTGGTGAATTTGTGAATAGTTAGGGTAGTGCAACTCTGTTGCCTCCATCGCCACGATGTCGAAGATCTTGAGCATCTCAACAGGGGAGGTCGCCAAAAATAAGGCGAGAATGGCCTTCAGGTCCGCCAAGTGAGCGTATGACACGTCCAACGACTCAGAGTTAACCTCACCTAATGTTCTAATACGTGCACCGTATACAGACCGACCCTTGTCATCGGTATATTCTAAAAGGAACGATTTGAGTTCACGGGCAATCGACCTCGACACCGCCGGCTGTAAAATCCACTCTGTTATGCTGGGTGCCTTGATGTCTGTCAAGCTATCCAAGGATAATTCTTCGTTAAAAGGGTCAATTTCAACATTATCGTCCAACATCTCATCGTCGTCGTCCATTTGTCTTCTTCTTCTCCGCTGGATTGGTAAACCATATTGGTCCACTCCCTCACCCATTGCATCGTCATCATCATCATCTGCCACGTCCATGAACGCCTGACGTCTTGAACGTGATCCTGTCTGGTTCAAGAGTGCATCACGGCGGCTCATTTGCTCATCAAGTCTTCGACGCGTGGCAGCATCCATCTCTTCGTATTCGCCATCATCGATATTCCCATCACCCAAGTCATAATGATCCTGATCAGCACGCACTCTGTAGTCACGTTCCATGTTTTCAATCAAATCCTCACCCTCTTCCTCGTCGGATGGGTTCAAGTCGTTGAAGTCATTGTGAATTTCTTCCTCGTCTTCGTCATCAGCAAAAGGCACTGCTGGCGACGATGGAGGGAGCTGGGGACTCGAAGCGAGCGCTGGGGACGATGGCTGGTTCAAAGGGGTGTCGTCGTCACCGTCTTCTGCTTGTCTCTTACGGCTTCTCTGTGACATCGATTAAGAAAAAGAATATCAGTATCCAAAAAAAGTACGCGTTCCAATAAGATTTCTGTTTTGGGATTAATGAAAACGGGATTATATGCAGGCATGTCAAATCTGAACGAGGACAAGCGAAGCAAGCTAATGTAGCGAAATGGACGGTAATTAAAGGCGAACAAGTAAAATAACTTTATAGTTTTCAGAATAAGAGGGAAGTTTGTGTATAGGAATAATGGTTAAAACATAAGTTACACTCGACGCAGCATCATGTTCACAATTTTTGCAAAATTTCACCTATTTTTCTCATTAATACAGTAGGCTGGACATACTAAATACCTCAGAGATTTAAATCACTTCATAGTTATTACATATTGATTACTCTCATCCTGATTACTTTCATGCTAACCATTAATGTCTATAAATCGTAAACTATTTCCCTTGTACAGTGTGTCACTATCTGCTCCCATCTTAGTCCGGTCCTCGCAAAAGAGGCACCTCAGCGAGCCCAACGGCACTGTGATCGTGATGCTGGCCTTGGCCGGGGCCATGCATATGGCCACAAGTACACTCATCAGTGTCCATAGCGTCGTCTTCTGGCTTGGAATCAGCCTGGTTATTCATAAGTGTCGGGGATACTTCGAGCATAGGCATATCGAGTTCCGGCGTTAACATTCCCGTTCGGTTGTATACATTTTTGAGGCCGGGTGCACTTTCGGGCAATACGTGGCCATATGAATGGCACAGAGGTACCGGCTCATGTAACTTCCTTCTTTTTGCTTCCAGCTCGTGGCGGTCTTGAGGATAGTGGGTCGCCATGTCTTTGTTGGCGCTGCGCATCGATTTTCTCCGCAAGTTGAGAATTTCAGTCACGTGAACAACAGAAGGATGAGAAGGAAGGTTTAATGAATTGATTTCATGCTGGTCTAGAGAAGGTATTCTTTTAGGTAAGAATCATTGATTGGATACAGTTGTGTCAATTATGGATAATACTTTAAAAGACTTTTGCTTAGATCTAAATCTTTTCCTTATCTGTTCGACCACCATTAAAATTCTTAATATCCTTCTGCCCTTTATTTCCTTTAGACCTTCTTTGACCTTTAGTTTCTTGGACACTCTATGTAATCTCTATATAATTTCTCATTTTGGTCACCAGTGCTATTTATTTCATTATCTCTATTATTAGGTCGCGGTCATTTATCTCTATCAATAAATATCTTGGATCTTGGAATCTTTTTCAGTAAATCACTAGGATCTAGGTATTTGTTTCAGTAAATCTCTAGGAATCATCAGGTATATAGGTATTTCTACCAATTAGTCCTTATCTTGAGTATTCTCAACATTGTTGTAGCATCGCCGTTCACGATTGGATCTCACGATGCAGCGGATCTTTTTTTGGATCCGTGGACTTTTGTGTCCACCAAGCAACCTTATCATTTTTTTTGATACTCCTTTTTCCAAACAATGCAAGTGGCACGTCAGCCTAACCACGTCCATTTGAAAGAGTCGTTTCTCGTGGGGAAGCCTCTTCTCTACTTCACGTCAATCTTCGTGTCTCTTGGAGTTTTCTTGTTTGGTTTCGAACAGGGACTCATGAGCTCTCTTTTGACCAATAAGTATTTCAAATCGTACTATAACCACCCCACACCAGTGGAAGTGGGTACGATGATCGCGATCCTCGAGATCGGTGCATTAGTCTCGTCCTTTTATGCAGGCAAGATCGGTGACAAGGTTGGCAGAAGACGTACAATTCGCTACGGATCCTTCATTTTCGTCGTGGGCGGACTTATCCAGACGTCTTCAGTGACCATTGTGAATTTAGGCGCGGGTCGTTTGATCAGCGGTATTGCAATTGGGTTCTTGACTACCATCATTCCGTGCTATCAGTCGGAAATCAGCCCTCCTAGTGACCGTGGTTTCTACGCGTGCCTCGAGTTCACCGGCAACATTGTGGGGTACTCAGCGAGTATTTGGGTTGACTACGGGTTTTCATACTTGGAAAATGACTACTCGTGGCGTACACCATTGTTTATTCAGTGTGTTATGGGGTTCTTGTTGTGGGTCGGATCATTTGTCATTGTCGAGACACCGCGTTGGCTCTTGGATCACGATCATAACGCTGAGGGTATGATTGTTATTTCTGACTTGTACGCCGACGGTGACGTGGAGTCAGAGTACGCCAAGAGTGAGTACCGCAACATCAAGGAGAGTGTGTTGATCACAAGAATCGAAGGCTCTGAGAGATCATATCGTTACCTTTTTACCAAGTACACTAAGCGCTTGTCCGTGGCATGTTTCTCGCAAATGTTTGCTCAATTGAACGGTATCAACATCATTTCATACTACGCGCCAATGATCTTCGAGTCAGCGGGCTGGGTTGGCCGCCTGGCTATCTTGATGACCGGGTTCAATTCTATCCTTTACATAATAAGTACAATCCCACCATGGTACTTGGTGGATCGGTGGGGCAGAAAGCCACTCCTCCTTTCCGGCGCAATATTTATGGCAATTCCGCTTCTCATCACGTCATATTCTCTTATGTTGGACAACGACTACACTCCTGGCATCGTGGTCGTGTGTATCATGGTTACAAACGCTGCGTTCGGATATAGTTGGGGTCCGATCCCATGGCTCATGAGCGAGGTTTTTCCGAACTCTGTGAGGTCAAAGGGTGCCGCAATGGCCACGGCGACCAATTGGTTCTTCAACTTTGTGGTTGGTGAGATGACGCCAATTCTTCTTGATCTTATCAAATGGAAGACCTACCTCATACCGGCATCTTCGTGTATCTTGTCGTTCTTTGCAGTAGAGTTCTTATTCCCTGAGACAAAGGGCTTGAACTTGGAGGATATGGGCTCAGTTTTTGACGATAACTCATCGATCTTCCTGTTCCACTCAAGTGGCAACACCGGAGCCTCCAGTACAAGTTCCGTGTATGGTGCTGTTGCCGAAGGTGAGCCTTCGGGAAGACACGTTCTCGACGTGTCGAAGAACGACGTGTTCAAAGCAGATAACACACCACCTTCTGTCAAGACCAAGACCACACGCACGGATGCCACTGAGCTGACCCCTCTTGTGGGAGCAACCGCACTCAACCCGGTTGCATCTGTGGACAACCTAGAGGACAATTCAATTCCTCAGGTGATCCAACCCCCATCTTTGGAGGAGCTCGTCAAGTTTAAGGCTGACGAGCACGCTAACCTGGGATGGATGTGGAGACTCTTAGTCAAGAGTACCAACACAACAAGAGGGGCAGTGTAGAAGTGTAAGAGATCAGACCAATGTATCGCGAATCTCTCATGCGCCCAAGTGTTCTCAGGAGAATGCTAGTTCCGGAGATATACAGTAGTGTGATTCAGTAAAGATTGTTTTTGAGAGATGTAGAGGAGTGAAGGAAGAGCCAAAAGAGGGAACATCATACGCTTGCACGACTTCGAGTCTTGCTTCTTTGGCGTGCGTTTCTTCATGTTTCTTAATATATCCAAAATTTGTTTCTTCATGATAATACACTTCTTCGTACGCTTTATACTTTTAACTTCTTTCCCTTGCATATATACACATTGGCGTTACCCCTTCACGTGGATGTCCAACTCAATTTGCTCCTTGGGGGTTGGCTCCAAGAGGCTACCACCGTCACTAAGGTGTTTCTTTTCTTTGAAGAGCTTTCCCAACTCACGTTCAATCTCACTGATTAACTCGTCATAACCACTGCTCTTGGCACGTACACGCGACTCGCGCAACATGCGTTCACTCTTGTCATAGTCGGCAATGTGGAGGTGTATGACACCGAGGCCATATGTAGCCAATGCAATGATTTCTGAGAGTGCACGCTGCTGCTGGGCGTCGTCTTTGGGTGTGGAAGTGTTGACTGCCTTTGCAAACTCGAGAACCGACTCGTACGCTTCGATAGAAGACTTGATGCTCTGGCGCTTACCTGCGACGGCGTCAGTGAATTCAGCGCGCTCATCGTCAGACATCTTCTCATCCCACAGAATCTCGCTTACGATGGCAGCCTTGTCCTTGGCCGTCGTGTCCTTGACGGTCAAGTTAGGGTACTTCTTCTTCAAGACAAACTCTTTACTCTCAAACTGCTCTGCCTGGAAGTATAAGAGCGAACCCAAGTTGCACTGAGAAAGTAAGAGCTTCAGAGGGTCGATACTAGCTAACAACATACCTTGAATAGTGCCAATTTTGATCTGTGTTGCCAAGGCAAGGTCACCAGTCACCAAGCAAGTAGCTGAGAGTAAATCCATGGCGTTAAAGTACTCCTCGGCGAATGGCTCCCAGACCTCTGGATACTTACCGAGGGTTGCATTGTCGATCTTCACTTCTCCAGCAATGGCATTGTCGGTGACACTAGTGAAGACATCATTGATGGAGTGGTTACCCAACTTGCGTTTGATCTCATCCTGGGCGATGATCAAGTGTGTGATCAAAATAGCCTTGACCAAATGTGGGTGATTCTGGTTGATCTGTGCGAGTTTGATGGCGATACGCAAGTCCTTCTGAATAAAATGGCGTCTTTCGATACTGTTGAGACGCCGCGATTTATCGGTGAGCAAAGTCAAGTACAAGACACCGATCTCGTTATAGACCATCGCGGCCTCCTCTGCCATGTTCAAGCGCTCGAACATCTCCGCGATCTTCAATTGGACCCCAGTGTACTCGTCACTTGACCGGTCCACCCCGGTCTTCTTACACTCCTCAAGCGCCTCCAAGTAGTGCTTGAGTGCCAATTGGTAGTCGTTCTCACCACGGTCACTCTCTGCCCATAAACCCTTACGGAGGATCTTAGCCACCAGTGTGGGGAATGTGTGCTTTGGCCACCAAAGGTAGTAGGCACCATATAAACCGACACCCAATCCTCCAACTACCACGAAGAAAGTCCTCCATTTGGACCGTGGGGGCTGGTATGGCTGATGGTAATTATACTGCGAAACTCTACGGAGCCCCATGATACGAGGGCGCACCGATTGCGCACATCGTTGGAATCCTCGTATGCGAAACATGTAGTCACGATTTTTAGAGAGCAAGAGATGAAAAAAGATGGGGATAAAGTTGAATAAAGATGAAGTAGAAAGGATAAGAAGGATAGCAAGTATAGAAAGCATACATAGCAAGGATAGAAAGGAAAGAAAGGATGGAAAGAGCGGAAAGGACAGCAATGAAAGAATGGATGGAAATAGTGGGTATATGGGTAGGGTAGAATCGTTAAAAGGTGATTAAGAGATGAATTTGCCTTGGTTTATTTGGACTCAGATTGATTCTAGATTGGGCTTGATTAGAGAGGTGAATACTTGGGATCGTGACCTTTTGTCTTTTTGCTCTTTTCTACCTGGGTCTTATTTATCGTTGTTTGTTAGCAACTCTGGATCTTGATCAAAAGACTTTTCTTTTGTTCCTTCTTCTAAAGCTCCTAATCCTTCTTTTATGTCCCTTATCCTTCTTTTGGTATCCCTTATCCTTCTTTTGGTTATCCTGATTCTCTTGATTCTTCTTTTGTTCTACTCAATTATTTGATCTACTGATGGCGTTATTGATCGGTTTTTCTTTGATCTTCATCTTTCTGTGATCCGTTCTACCACTTTCAATGTCCAACATCCTTTCAGTATTCAACCCGCCACCACCTAGGGACCTCCCCAGTACCGACTGTGTTCCATGTACCACGATCCAGGGACTTGTGGCGATCGCGGGAGGCGCCTATATGACAACTTCGATGCCGTTCCGTGATGGCAAACCAAAGATTGACCTCACGAAGCACCCATTGTGGTGGCAAAGATCTGTACGCGGAGTGGGCGTGGGAGTCATTGGCTTCGGTTTATGGCGTCTCGCGGAAGCATTTCTGATGTGGAAAGATGAGACAGTCAAGCAGAGAGACAGCATGGAATAGATAAATAAGAATGGGGATAACAAGGAGAAAAAGAGCAAGGAAAACAAGTGCAAAGGGAAGGAAAAGGAGAATTCAGACCGAGAGAGACCATACAGATGATTCATGGTAGAAGACCTATTGGTAAACTATGATGGTAGTCTCATATATCGAAGGTTTTGAGCACATGGACGATGTGATGGTGATTGTATATGAAGTGATATTGGGAGATTATGAAGATGTATCAGCTGGATCTGGCCAGATCAAGCTTGTTCAACGTGAGTTTAACGTGAAGTAAATTTGAAGTTAACCAAGGAGATCCTTCACTTTCTGGTGTTGATGGTGAAATTTATTTGGTGTTGACCAGTGACGTTTATCTGGAGTTAGTGAAAAGTTGATCAGACTGAGTTTGATCAGATAGAGTTTAAACTGGGGTTGATCAGGGTTTTTAACCTGAGGTGATCAGGGAGTTTAACCTTGAGTTGATCAGGGAGTTTAATCCAGAGTATTATCTAGCTGATTTTTTGGTCTGATAAAGTTTGGTTTCGAGGTTGAATTTGTATGGTCTCTTGAAGTTGTGCATGTGTACTTCTTCCGTCCGTGGTTTCGGCCGACGGCTCTAATACTTTCCGCTTTCACATGACGTCATAATTGTATATAGGAGATGCGAATCTTGCATACATGTAAATAAGGCAATTTCATTTGATAAGGACAGAGTTAAAACGTCGGAGTAGCTTTAGGGAGAGAGCAAGTAGTTTTAGCAATCAAAGTAGGATTTCACGTTGTCTGTGATAAGTGGACTCTGAAGCAACTATGCAAAACTTGCTCATATGTGGCTGTGTCGACTATCTCTATCTTACTTTTCCACAGGCATTTTGACTTTCTTTGACTTTCATGTGTAACACTTCTCCTATTCGTCAAGGTAAGAATTTTCATCGAGGAGAACTCGTCGATTGTCAACAAGGTAGATTTCGCAGCCATCCACCAACTTTTAACCAAAGCTGTCTCGCTTTGCGAGCCCAGTATTCTAGGCGAACCCAGGGACCGTATCCCTCGCGCACATCGCGATGAACATGGAGCGGTTCGAGTGAAGTATTTCGAGCGTGCACAGAAGACGCATGTCACAAACTGCACACGAGCACTGTATGCTACACTGCACAGGTACTAAAAATAAATGTCCACAAAAGGATTGATTTCCTCCGCTTGCACGAGAGTGGAATCCGTGGACAGCCAATGGAAACTGAGTCCTAACGTGGCTGTGAAAGCGTGGCTGTGGACCGTGTATTCCCCTAGAGTTCCTCGAAAGGGCTCAAACTTGTCAAAGACTCCCTAAAGATCTTCGAAGACACAAGGATTCCTCAAGGGTTCCTCATGAATGCCGGTGGAACTTGTTTTTTTGTACGTCATATGATATGGCGAGGATTTAGGAGGCGCGAGTACGCACCGAGGCCCTGGCGGTACGCTGGTCCTGCCCCTGCTTTGAGTGCGCTTATGCTTGGTTTGCACCGAAGGGCAGATCGAAGCCGGAAGCATGTGGGGGTGAAGTTCGTAACCCGAGACCCCTACAATAGTTAGAGACAATCTGATGAGCATGTCCGCTTGGCGGTAACTTGGCCCGAGTCACTGCAACGACTATTTTCTTTACCGATGGTGAGGCCTGAACACTTTTCTTTTAGTCCACTTAAAATGGGTTGGTTTTATTGGCTAGGGTCGGCATCAACTTTTTCGCCGTTAGTTGCGTCAGCCTTATCCACGTAGCATATAATAACCGCACTGTGCAGGCTGCAAGGACAAATGCAGGCCGTGTCGGACGAATGCAGGTCATCCAGTCTGTTCCAATCATCCAGTCTCCTCACATCATCTAGTTTGTCATGTATACGTGTGTATTATGATGGAAAAACACTGGGGGCAGTGCCCACGGGGCGCTGTTAGTGTCGCGTCGCCTTTTCACGGGGCACAAAATACTGTAAGGAACGTGCGACTGAGCGTTAGCGTATTATAAACCCGATTCCGTGCTTGGGTCAAGTTCTCCGAGACGCAAAAACAAAATTTCAGATGACGATAGAGGAAAGATGAGGACAAAGAGAGAAGACAGGAGAACGAGTAGACAATAGATGATACGAGAAGTCTAGAAAGGAGGTGTTTACAATAAAAAGACTGGAAAGTGATTGAGAGAGGTATGCTAGGTACACTATGTTGACTTTGTGAACGATGTAGGCTTTGTTGACTAGAACAAGTCTATACAAGGTTGCGAGCTTAGCAGGTAGAATCAGAGATGCAGAAGTAAGATCTAATGAGATTATGAGAACTACCGGGAGAACTTGTTGGTGTATATAGTGACGGTATAGAACTAGTGATAGAACTAGTCGGAATATGTAATGCATCTTGAGAAGCTCCAGCAGATGTACTCCGGACGTTCTGATCTCTGGCATCCTCATCTTGCCCCTGAACTAATACCGTTAGTGGCCAGTGTCCTTGTCATCCCGGCACGACTATGACGTCGGGCATTTTGTTACCCATGCCGCTGCATGGGCACTTTTCGGGATCTGATGACAATGATTTTCCTCCGTGTACGTGGGGACAGAGGTCAAGGTCTAGGTATTCGGATCAATGCATGCTCCCCAGACACGCCCTCGGTCAGGTTCCGTGCCCGACTAGCGTGCTCCCCGGTGCACACAACCGCCGGTCTTCTTTGCGCGCCCACACGGCTATGATGGTAGTGGACCGTCCGGTGGGCCACAGGCCAAAATGACGTCGTCGCACATTGGTGGCAGAAAATAACACCCGAAAAGAAATGTCCCGACACGAGTTGTCCCGTGCGCGGCGACACAAAGAACAAGGGGTGGGGCGGGGCATAGAAGACGGTGAAGAGGGAGGGGCGAAGAAGAGCGACCTAGGAGACCCACTGTATGAACATTCGAGATATACCAGGGCACACGATGAGCGTTGATCGATTGAGGATTGTTTGTTGCCCACAAGGGAGGGTCAGGAGGCATTCCAGAGGCATGCACGAAAAAATAAAAGACCCCGCCTGACGTGGCACAAAACCAACGCGGCAGCGCGAAACTAAAAAGAGGAAGGAATTATTATTAGACGCGGATTAGCAATCGAACTTGTTGATGTGCGACTCGTCGGCATGCAGGCCCGGAGATTTATATATATATCAAGGTTCCTTCGTCGAGATTTGTAGGCACCGTGCTCAGAGTCAAGATCCCCGTAGCATGGAACAGCCCTTTCTAGAGTTAGATCATATACATCATCATACACAGCACCAATCGACGCATCAGCCATTGCCACACCCCCACCAGCCGCGCACGCTTTCCAAGATGAATAACCACCCTGCACTCCCTCACCCACACTTAGGTGTTCAGTACCCAGGATATCAACAACAGCCACCGCCACAGGCGCCTCAACAGCCGCTCCAGCAGCCGGCTCAACAACAACAACCAGTACATGTACATGATACTCTGTCGCATCCACAACAAACACAGACTCAAGCACCACAGCCATCGCAGGTGCACCCACAGGAATACGACCAGAACATGATACTATCTGAGCAGCAGCGGTTCATGCCATACGGTGCGTTAGCACCTCCAGTGGGCCAGTATACACAGGCGCAATATCAGGGCGCTCCATATGGCCAATACGCAGGTAATGGAGCAATGTACCAATATGGCGGACCGATGGCACAGACACCACTCCCACCACCATCGTACCAGATGGATGTGCGTTTCGACGAGCAGTCGCACAGCAAGTCGCGTGCACTGCTGTACCTGGAAAAGGGATTAATGCAGCCTATTCCACCGTTGCATATCCAGCAACAGATCGTCAACCAGAACGTGGAGAGTGCTGCAGAAGCCAACGGGCTGCTTCCGATTAAGGCGGACCCAAGCCCATTACTTTCACAGGCGTTATCTAAGACTAACCCAGAGCTGCTTCCACCAGACCAATTGTTGAGATCACTGTGCTCACGCTGTAAGAAAGATTTTGACCAGCCACTTATCATTCCTACAACCAACAATAAGGATGGCGGCGTGGCCAAGTTTCTCACGGAGCCCAAACTATTCAAATTATGCCAACACTGCCGTGACTTGCAGCGCCAGCGTCTGCGTAGGTGGCAGAAGAAGACCAAGGACAAGCAAGGTGCATGCAGACGGTGTGGATCGGATATCCCAGTGGAGGAGCAGAAATTTGTGCTCTGCCCGCTGTGCAGACAGAACTTACGCAAAAGAAAGGCCAACCGTGCAGCACAGGGCCGATGTGTACACTGTCTGGGTCCGCTAGATGCCAGTATTATCACTGAGGATGGTAAGAAAGAGGAGAAGGATGAAGATGGTAATGTCCGGCCACGTATGGGTAATTATAAGGTGTGTGAGCGATGTCGTGAGAATGATAAGATCCGGCGCACCAACCTTGAGAAGATGGGTAACTGCAACCGGTGCGCCAAGACGTTGGACGCGCTGGACGTGGGCAAGCACAAGGTGTGCCTCAGCTGCCGTACTCGTAAGAAGAAGCTTTCGCAGAATATGAACGGTGGCGGCGCCGGCAATGGCACTGGTGCCATCATCGCCGAGCCCGCCATGATGCAACCACCCATGATGGTGAACGACCAGATGATGATGCCTGCTGGTCTGGCGCCGCTTACGGGCCAAGCACGGCCTGCAGGACCGCCATACCTGCAGTTTGCATACACTCAGTCACAGCAATCACAGCAGGCGTTCAACCAGGCCATGCAGCTGGCCAACAGACAACAGCAGAACTACGCCGCAGCCTTGGGAGTCAAGGTTGGCGAGTTTCCATATCAGCAGTAGGACCAGTAGTGTAATATATGCATAGAGAAAGAGGGTAGAAGAGGGTAGAAAAGACAGTTAAAAAGAAGGTTGCGAGAAAAGAAATGGTGCAATGGGATAGAAGGATCAGAATGATATAGAAAAGTCAGATGGATGATGAGGCTGTATTCTAATGAATGTCAAGGGCTGCAAAATCGGGGTGTTCGTGTCCATTGTGCGTTAGCGACGAGAGGTGGTGAATAAAGTGGAGGGTGATAAAGAATTGTTCTCGAGCCCTGTTGAGGTGTTAGTATATGCGCATAGCAGGGTTACCAACGAAAAAATAGAAAGGGGAGGAGAGCACAGAAGGAGAAAAGAGAGAGCACAGAAGGGAATAGAGAAAAAGAGTGACCTGACACACAGTGATTGAAATGAGAAGGAATACCACTAGAAGGCAGTAGATTTTTGGAAGACAGAGACCACCAAAATGTACTAAACCACTCGAATGCACTAGACCACTAAACCACTAGCAGACACTAGAGTCCACTAGAATGCACTAAACCACTAAACCACCAAAGAATTGAACTCCCAGGAGTTCACAGAATTGAAACTTGACAAGTAATGTCACTTGTCGAGAACAATTGAAGTTGAAGGATATCCCAGTGATATTTTGGTACCATGACTCAATTGTATTCGTCATGATTTTATGGTACCGTGACTCAATTGTATTCCTCATGATATTATGGTACCATGACTCAATTGTATTCGTCATGATTTAATGTCCTTATGCTTTCTATCCGTTCAAACATATACATACATCTATCGAATCTGTCCATTCAATCATATCCATCTATCTATGCAAGTTCATTCTAAGCATTCTACTCTACCTATGCATTCTATGCATTCTATCTATAATTCGTTCTACTCATATTCTCTTCATTTATCTCTTATCACTATCCTCTATATCTTTCTCTTTTCTCCAATTCTGCCTGGTATTTCCCTCTTTTCTCTTCCTTTCTCTCTCTCCATCCTCTCTCCCTTCTATTTACCTCATCTTTCCCTCATCTTTCCCTCATCTTTCCCTCATCCTTCCCTTTCTTTCCCTTCTCTTGCTTTTTTCTTTCCTCTCCCTCCTTTCTTTCTCCCTCATTTCTCTCTTTTCTTTCCTTTCCTTCCTTTTCAGTTTTTCCCTTTTTTCCTTTGTTGTCATTGTTCCTCGCTCGTCACATACGAGTAACCGCCACCATGATGCGTTTCAACAACAAATCCCTGGCGTCGGTGGGGTCTAGTAAAGATAAGGACCTCCCACCGATCCCATCACCGGTGGCATCGCCTTTGGCCTCGCCGCTGGCGTCGCTGGCGTCGCCCCTTGCACGTAACCAGCCCTCGTCACTGTCCTCCGTCATGCTGGTGACTCTAGCAGACTCCCCAGGACCTTTACAACATCACACACATCCACTCTCACAGTCCAAAACATCACAAGCAAATACTCCACAGGCAATGACTCCTCAGGCAAATACTCCACAGTCAAAGACATTCACACAAGTCAATACACCACAGGCAAAGACAAAGACATTCTCACAGGCAAATACACCACAGGCCAATTTCACATACTCAAAGTCACAGTACACAATCGATTCGCCACTGCACATGCTCAACTCCCCCAATTCTCAAGGTACATCCGATGCTCCCCTTCAAACAAAGACACTTAAGCGCAAGAACTTCAAGCAGTTGTCGTTGAATAGCCCTCGTGATGAAGAGCCACGTTTCGAGCAAAAATCACTTCGACAGAAACGCGGACTTAATCATGCGATTCCAACGTTGGATCTCGCTCCGGGGCCGTCACCACCGCCAACAGCACACTCCACCATGGACATAGCACAGAGCAATCGTAACATTGACCCGGACACCACGTCATCATCAAGCGACTTGATACATGAGTTCACGAGCCTCGACTTATCGAGTAAACATACACATAAGGATGTCGCGGGCACCGGGCGGTCTGGGCGTAAACGCCAGACCGTGATCTCGTCTATATCGCCGACAAAGAGCAGCGCTGGAGCATCCCCCGTGGAGGCGATAGCAACTGCAAGTACTGGTGTACGGTCTATGCTGCCTGTCGCGACGACATCATCGATCACGCTTAATAGTACTGACCTTGTCACGCTCAAATCGCTCGGGTCCGGTAACTCGGGTACTGTGCTGAAGATTTTGCACCTCCCATCGCAACGGACGATGGCAAAGAAGATCATTCCTATTGATCTGAAGACAGTGATTAAGACCCAGATCATCCGCGAATTGAAGATTCTCCATGAATGTCACTCTCCATATATCATCGAGTTTTACGGTGCATTTGTCAATAACAACAATACCATTGTGATCTGCATGGAGTACTGCAACTGTGGGTCACTCGACAAGATCTTGCCGTTGTGCGACAACAAGCAATTCCCGCTCGCGGTGTTGAAGAAGCTAGCATTCGCCATTCTCTCGGGTTTGACCTACCTCTACACTGCACACAAGATTATCCACCGTGACATTAAGCCAAGTAACGTGCTCATGACTCACCGTGGTGAGTTCAAGCTCTGCGACTTCGGAGTTTCGCGCGAGTTGACCAACTCGCTCGCAATGGCTGATACGTTTGTGGGCACATCTACATACATGTCACCAGAGCGTATCCAGGGACTCAACTACAGTGTGAAGTCCGACGTGTGGTCAATGGGGCTCATGTTGATTGAACTCGCGAGCGGCCTCCAGGTGTGGAACGACGACGATGACGGCATCGAGGCGTTCTCGGGCAACGGTGGACCTGAGGGTATCTTGGACTTACTCCAGCGTATTGTCAATGAGACAGCCCCGACCTTGACGGGCAAGATCAACCGCAAGACGGGTGCGCCATATGACCCGCACTTGTGCGCATTCATAGATCTGTGCTTGTTGAAGAGCGATGCCGACAGAAAGTCGCCCTGGGACTTATTGGCAGACAGAGACGGCTTCTTGCGGGGAGTCGCCGACGGTGCTTATGATAAGGAGGTCCGTGCTTGGGCAAAGGGCATTCGCAAGGTACACAAGGACATGCTGGAAAAGTAATTTAATTCTTCTGTATATTAATAGACGAGGGTAGGTCAGATAGACTTGAGAAGACATGATAGAAATAGAGAAATAGAGAGAATAAGACATGGAAAAGGAGACTAACATGGATATGTCGCGAATATTCAAATGGATATTTATATGACATATGAAGGAAAGAGGTGACACTATGCACCTGTTGAGATGTTCGATTCGAAGTTTCCCATTCCTACGAATATTTTTATAATTTGACTATTTCTACATATTCATACTTCTTTCAATGGAAGTCAACGAATCTAACAACAATGTCCAGGGTGACGATGTAGACGCCCCAGCTTGGGCATTTGGGCGCCCCGAAGCAACGTTTACCGCCATGGAATCGTTCTATGTGACCAAGCCGTTTTTTTCCTTTGGGCGATTACGACGCGTCTTTGCTGATGATGGCGATACAGAGAGTCCCAGTGAACCCATAATGGAGGTACACACACCTACATGTACCTCGTTGCTGACAAGCTACATGACCTTCACACGGCAAGCTGTTTGCGAGCGCATCCACACATCGAAAAAAACGGTTGCAAAAAGTATGGCTGCAAATTCGTCGGCCGAACCACTCACCACTATAGTGGAGAAGAAGTACGTGTTTTGCACGGTGTATCGAAACTGGCTCGTGGGATCATTTGTGCTGCGTTTCATCCTCGAGTTCCAGCCTGATCCATTCGACGTGGCGTCCAAGTTCTCAGTGGTGATGTTCGTCCACAACTACTCGAGCTACGCCGATGCGATGTACAAAGGCACCAAAGTAAGGTGGTTGGGCACTGCCCCGTTGTTCGCAAACTCACACACAGATGCCTTCAATATGGTGTTACTCGACGATGATGAACCCTCTCTTCACGACGACATGGACCCATCTACGAAAATCCCGGGAGGCAGCTTATTGTCATATGGATGTGTTGCCATGAAACAGTTCTTAAAGGGATTGATACCCACGAGGCAGAACGATGGAACAGTTGACTACGTTGATGGTGCCTCCCCACGGTACCCCGCGCCGTTTGCCACGCTCATGAAAGTCACCGGGACACAAAGCAATGGTGCTAGTCTCTGGGACCCACCGCAACCGGAGACAAAAATCACCGTGCGGCTGACCGGTCAAAACTTCGAGGATACCTTGGTGTTACTCGTCCTTGGTCTTGTATTACGGCAGCAGGAGCTTGATCATGAGATATGGGGTAATACATTTTTGTCATCCACTCCCAACACCGCCAGGTCGCATGAGTCGCGCACTCGCTTCCATTGGAACTGGCAGCGTCAAAACCTTACAGAGACGGAATTCTTCGGGTTCCCACTAGGTAACATCAGCTGGATGTAGATAATGAGTTGCAAGAGGTGCAAGAGTGTCAAAGAGTTGCAATTAAGGATATCGAGTGGTTTCAAGTCTCGATGTTTCACTTCACGAGGAGTTTGTAATAATCGATAGTCAAGTCTTAGACCAAGAGTCCACATTGACTTGTTATCGAATTACAAGATGAAGTACCTTCCTTGAGTGATTTCATCAAATTTTGCAATGAGGCTTAAGGGTTTAGCCTCTACGATCGTCTTTCAGCCTTACATCTTCGCTCATAATAGTACAAGTAGATACAAAAATTTATCTCTTGCTGACATCTTCGTTATTCCTTCCTACTCATATTTTGCTATCACGCTTACTACATAACTACAACCTCATCAACTGTAGTTCCTTTTCTCTCACTTCAAGAAGTCTCCCTTGTCCAAAGCAAGCTGATACTCGTAGTCAGGCTGGAACTCCGCATACAAGCTCTCAGGGTCACCTGTCATGTCGCGAGTGTACTCGGCGACATCGTCTGGGATGAGGACATGGTCCTTTGCGGAGGCATCGGCCAATAACTGCGCCTGGCAGCATTGCTCCATAGTGATGAACAAGGCTGCTGCCTCGTCGACAGTCTTACCCACGGTGATAAGACCGTGGTTCTGCAAGATAGCAGCTACACCCTCCGATCCGATACTTTCGGCGATCTCCTCACCTTCTCTTTCATCGATGGCAACGCCTCCGAAGTTAGCGAATACTGAGTGTCTATTGTAGAAAACTGTGACGTCCTGGTTGAGCATCTGCAAAGGTTTGCCAAATGCGGAGTACGCACGGCCGTATACGGAGTGGGTGTGACATGCAGAAACGATATCTGGGCGAGCCTTATGGATCGCCACATGGATGGAGAAACCAGCAGCATTGACTGCAGACTGAGCACCCGTAGACAAGACATTACACTGGTCGTCGACATGAACGAGGTCACTGACTTTGATCAACGAAAAGTGCTTGTTCAAAGGGTTGATCCAGAAGGTTCCTGGAACTACCGGATCCTTGATGGAGATGTGGCCTGCTGACCCAAACGAGTATCCCATGCGGCCAAATACTCTGAAAGCACCAGCCAAGTGTTCTAACATCCACCTTCTTTTGGCCATAGGGTCTGTGAACAGAGGTAACGGGTGTGGGTGTGGTAAACCTTTGGCGATGTTGTGTGCGCCAGTAGTGGAGACTTCATATCCTTTCTCTGTTTCGATTGTCATTGCTGCAAATACAAAATTATAACTTGTAACTTGATAAGACCCCGCGAAAAAACCTAGCGGCGATCAAAAGAACACAAAGGTATCACCACGGAAACCGTTTCCCTATGCGGCAACTAAATTTACGAGCATTACTAGGACCACCTCAACCCTGTCTACTCTAATTATTCCAACCCTAGTTCTACTCTGGTTCCACCTGAATCCTAATTCTACTCAACTCTAGTTTTACTGTAATCTCCATTTTACAACTCTAATCTTCATCTACTCCCTAATCTATGTTTCCGTTAACACTCTTGGATATCTCCACACCAGAAACTTTCTGCGTGTAGCTACTAGTGGGCTGCAATTTACGCGTGGAGCGGATCTCGTCCATAGCGTAGCCTGGGATCTTGATGTTCCAATTGCGTTCCAAGTGTAGCTGGACATCCTTGGGCTCGATACTGTCCACACGCCTATGTTTGGCCAAGCGGCATGCGAAACTCGTGACCGAGTGGATGAACTCATCTGCCAAGTCGAGGAGGAGCTCCTCGACGTTACCGTCAATGTTGGTTTTACCGTCACCCTCGTCTACACCCGTGGTGCTGATCAACTCATTCAACTTGCGCTTAGTGAGCGCACGGCCTCGAGTCTCCGGCATGCTCAGCGTAGCACTGTTGGTCGAGAGGTCAAACATCGGCAACTTGGTGATGGCAGGCGTGCTCAAAATCGATCCAAGCGAGCTTGCTGTGCCTCCAGTGAGCGACGGCCTGTAGTCGCCGCGTGGCTGCAATGTTACTGATGTCGGTGGTTTGACACTGATTTGCGACGAGATCGGGATCGATGGCACCGTAGGCTTCGTGATTCCTGCCAAATTCACCGGTCCCTGAGACTCACTGCTGCGTATCGACGATGATGACCCACCAGTCTTCTGTGGCGTTCCGCTCTTGCCATCTGCCTTACTGGAGCTTGCTGCGTTCGCAGCATTTGCCGCATTCGCCGCGCTAGATGCTGCATTTACCGCAGCGGGCGTACTACCACCGCCATTGATCGGTACCAGCGCAGTATTAACAGGTGTCGCTGTCTTAGGTGTGCCAACTGATGCTGCTGGCGAACCCTGTGTTTTCTTGAGCTGTGGAACATTGGTCGTCGACCCTGGGCGCGTGCCAAGTTGCTGCTGAGCCATTGGACGTTGTTGCTGCTGGAGAATCTGCTGTGCCTGTTGCTGCACCTGTTGGATCTGACTTACAGAGGCCTGTTGCGCCAACTGCTGAGCGCGGAGCTGTTGCTGCAGGTTTGCGGCATTCGGTGCGGGCCGAGCCATCATCGCAGGTGATCCCATGAACTGATTCATGTTCGGTTGGTTAGCCTGGTTAATGGGGTTGGTTTGGTTGTTGGAATTGGTTTGGTTGATGTTAGCTTGGTTGATGTTAGCTTGATTGATGTTAGATTGGCTGATGTTAGATTGGTTGATGTTAGCTTGATTAACAGGGTTAGCCTGGTTAATGGCACCCTGACTAATAGGGTTAGTTTGGTTAATGGGGTTAGCCTGGTTCATGTTCATGTTTGTTTGGTTAATACCCTGCCCCATATTCATCTGCTGAGACTGTGCCCCCTTTTGCTGCTGCTGAACTAAGGAGTTGCGCATTAAGATACCAATACGTTGATACTGTGCGAATTTGCTCTTCAAATCAGTAATCTCAGCATCGATTTGCCCAATCTGCTCCGGCGTCACATTACCCTTCTTACTCTGCTCCAAGATCTGCAACTTGTGCCGCACATCCTGTAACCTCTGCTTAACCTGATTGAACCTCTCCTGAGTGATGGCACTTGCCGGAATCTGTGGCACGTTGCCGCCATTCACGCTCCCAGGACGAGCCGCTTGCGCGCCCTGCGCCATGGCTCGGTTCACTTGGCCATATTGTTGTGCCATTGGTCGCGGGGCCGCTTGCTGTTGCATTATCGGCGACTGATGCTGTTGCATGTTGGGAGAGCTCATCACAGGTGTGGCATGAGTTGATGGCTGTCTGCTTTGCTGCGGAAGCCCGTTCCCTAGAATCGGTGATTGCATGCTCCCTGGACTACCCGCGTTAAACTGGCCCGTCAGCATGTTCGAAAAGCTTTGACGTGCTTGCATTTGACCGGGTTGTGCCCGTCCTGCCATGTTCATGTTGGGACTGTTACTCATGTTTGACATCTTCCCCTGCATGGGCATCGAGTGCTGCATGTTGGCCATGTTGGACATGTTCATGTTTCCTTGTATGTTCATATTCCCTTGCATGTTCATATTCCCTTGCATATTCATATTCCCTTGTATGTTCGTCATGTTCTGGAGGCCTTGATTGAGCATCTGCCCTTGATTGAGGTTTTGGCCCTGGTTGGGATTCTGTCCCATGCCCTGGTTGGCTTGACCTTGACCCATTCCTTGGTTAGGATTCTGGCTCATTCCCTGATTACTCTGACCCTGACCCATTCCTTGGTTTATGGACTGCGCTTGCATTCCCTGCGAGGCCATGGCGGGGTTCTGTGCTTGTTGTCGTGCGCGTTGTTGAGCTTTATAGTTAAGTAAGATTTGACGAATGTTCTCCGCTTTCGCGTAGTGCTGCTGTTGCTTGACGCGATCATCCCCAGATGCTTTAGCCATAGCGACCTCGTTCTTCATATGCTGCATTAACTGTTGCAATTGCGCGGGCAGGATGTTCATGATCCTGCCGGCGTTGGGCCGATTCATCTGCTCATTTTGGCCACCCTGTGCAGGGTTTCGATTTTGATTGTTCATGTGAGTAGAAGACAGTGACTGACCTGCTTGTACTGCTCACAAGATGACGTATTGGTGTCGGTGAAGTAATTACAAGCGTGAGTGCTGCCTAGACGTGAAGTTTTCAGTGAATGTTTTCAAGGGGAACGAGCGTGATCGAGGTCACGTGAATTAAACGTGACAACTACAAGATAGCAGAGAACAGATAGAACAGATAGCAGGAACAAGATAGCAGAAACGAGAGGAGGAGAGCAAAGGTGCAGAGAAGAGAATATATGAGGGATATACTTGATGCTTTAAAAAAGAGAGAGAATACAAGAGAAAAGTGATATTTCAGTTGTAGTTGAGAAATTGTTCGGTTCAAACCGATTCCTTGTTCCACTTAATATCTAGTAATTTGAAGCCCTCAAGTATTCATTTTACCACTTGAAGTCATACTGTTTCCGACTCTTCTCTCTATTAATATATTTCTCCTATTGAGTATCTAAATTCTTCTATTTATATTATTCATTAATGCATCAACTGTGCTCATTTCTTACCAACATTTATACTCTGTTGGAAACCACCTCCTCTGGGGCGTTGACCGAGTCGTTCTCAGCCTTTGTCTCGGAGCTAGAAGCCAGATTCTTTTGCTCCCTCGCTTTCTTTTCCTCAGCGAGTTTCTTGAAGTATGCGGCGTAGCCGTACTTTGACCGTGCCCTCATCTTTTTACCAATCTTCTCGAAGACAAACGGCACTGGGACCATTGCCAAAGCAATAAATGCAAACAAAGATGTTGCCCAGTCGATATGTAACCGTTCATACATCTGCACAGTGAACAATGGGAACACGGACGCCAAAATATATCTCAATAAGTTATTGGCAGCCATGGCCGATGCCACATTGATGGGTGGAAATGCCATAGAGAAGTACAACACCACTGAGAAAAATACCAAGATCAAGCCAAAACCAAAGGGGAAGCCTGCGGCCGTGGGTGCCATCCAGTGCACAGAGCTTCTACCAGTCCAACCGAGCCAAAACAATGAAATTGGCAAGCAAATGGCACCAATTTTACCCAAGAGCAATTTCAGCTCGGGAGGGTCCAAGATGGGATTACCGTTTTCGTCGCGCTTGCCTCTGGTACCGTCAGGGTTCTTACGGTAGTAGTAGAAGCGATCCAAACACAAATAGAAGAGAACACCGCAAATCAAACCGAGCCCCACACCAATGAAGGGTAAGCCAGAAACACCCAAATCCATATGGTACACACCGCGGAAGATGATGGGGAATGCCTCAAAGAATCCGAACAACACAGCAAAAATAAACGCAATGTATACCGACATAAACATCACAATGGGTTCCATGACCAACATCTCCAATGGCTTAAGAAGAACAAAGGTCGCCATGGCCTTAAGTGCTGCGGCGTCAATCTTGGGCTCGATCACCTTATAGCCACGCTTCTTTGCCCTTCTACGCAAGATAATGGGCTTGTAAGTCTCAGGAACCAAGAGGAGGAAAGGCAAGATAGCCCCCATAAACATGAGAAGAACCCATGATGCTGCCCACTTGTAATCCTTGTGTTCAGCAGCAAAACCACCGATAATCGGACCGATGATGGGACCCATGAATGGCGCAAGACAAAAGAGGGCAATGGAGAAGGATAAGTCCATGGGCTCGTTTGCCCACACGTCTGAAATTGTTCCTCCAGCGATTGAGAGCGCAGGAGACGCAAAGTAACCGGTGAAAAATCTCAACACGAGGATGGTGCGGATGTTCTTGGCGAGACCCACACCCATGGCGAAAAGCATAGCAATGGGGAACGACACCACATAGATCACACGACGGCCAACCATCTCGGAGAGTGGTGCAGTCATCAAGGGGCCGAAAGCGAGTCCCAAGATGTAAAAAGTCAAACCAGAGATCACCAATTCTTGCGAGACATGGAACTTCTGGGTAATTTCAGTCGCTCCGGAAACGTAAAGTGACGACCCAAGCGAGCAACACAAGCATACAATAGCCACTACTAAGGTAATGGACCACTTCTTCCACCGTGGGTAGTTGTGTGGATTATCCTTGTCATTCTCATCGTCAAACTCCAAGTCTTCCTTAGCAATGACTTTTTCGCCGTTGACGGAACTGACCTTCGATCCTCTCGTCGACTGGCGCTGGAATTCCTCAAACGCCTCTGTAGCATCCATTGACCTGTTACTAGCCATTCTCAGCAATGAGTAGCGTCTATTAAGACCCTCTTCAGTTAAGTCTTCACCGTCAACCAATTCCTTGGGTTCATCGACGGCTGAATCTTGAATGTTCATGATATGGTCATGTTCATAGTCGGCCATGTGTTCGTTCAGTGTAAGGTCATCTTGCTGTGTGTGATTTGCAGCTTCATCTTGTGGTTTGTACGTTTCGGTGACATCCGAGCCAAAACTTTGAACCTCATCTTCGGGAGCGGTATCGTATGCTGATTGACTAACCGATGAGGAGGACTGGCGCGCAGGATCATTGCGACCTGCAATCGCTACCTCTCTCAATTGGTTTTCTTCTTCTTGAGAGGTTCCAAAAACTCCCATTTGTTTTAATTGGTTTCGTTGCGTCTAACGGCGATATATTCCTACTTTTTATATGTTTTTGTAGATGCAACAATATTTTCTGACTGCAAAAAAAAAAGAAAATACAGCACGGAGAAATGACCTGTTATGAGCTGCCCCTGGCTTTGATGTTGGCTTTGTGGTCTTACGGCGGAAACGGGGTAGTAGAAGGGTATATAGCGTTGATAAGAATGCATTCATCGATAATACTCTCATTATTACTAGAAGCTACAATGTAAGACGTTGCCTACACTTGATCTTCTAGCCGATCTCGGCTATATAATTGGGTGCAAAAGTATTTTTTTTTCTTGTGCGGCTAAGTCCAACCTGGTTTGGAGAACACGGCATGAAGTCCTCCGTTTACACACTCAAGAACAACCAGGGAGAACGGTTGGTTCTTCTATTCTAATGGACTGAGAAGATTCTGTTCATTCATTAAATCTGCATCAAAATGCTATAAGGTTGGATCTGGGCATCTAACATGGGAAATCTCGCCATTTGAACGTTATCGGCAGTAAATACATCTTCCTGAATAGGGTGTTGGTAAAGAGGGGAAGAAAGATCGAAACCGGCGTCGGCCTGATAATAGTTAAGAAGATCGGCACGGCCACAACGTCAAGGGGTGAGATAGTGGCTGTATGAATGTAGCAGAATACGAACCGAGGATGTGATTTTTATTTTGTCTCACCTGCTGTCACTGCTTTTTTTTGCTAGGCACGGATTTTTTCCAAGTACTCTGGGGTTTCCGGAAAACTATAGAACACAGAAGAGAAAAGCAGGAAAGGGTAAAAAACAAGAGTAAGTTTATGGGGACAGAGTAAGTTCAAGAGAATAGAGTGAGATCAAAATGATAGAATAAGTTCAAGAGGAAAGAACAAGCTCAAGAGAATAAAGTAAGAATAAGACAAGAGTTTAAGCATCTACATTGCTTCACTTATAGAGGCTTACAAGAAGTGTGCATAATGACAGCGTTCGAATTTTTTTTGTTTATAGACCGTTTAGATTATTCTCTTCAAGTATAGCAGTCTTTGTCACATTCCTTGATTACTAACCATCTTCAATCTTTCATTATCGGCGTCTTGCATCATGATTTGATGACATGATTTTTGCCTTAACACCGAGGACGCATTCGTATTTTTTTTTTGGCTTAGATGCGTTGTTTCAACGTTCGGATTTACTCATTAACTGTGCCGGGTAGTCTAAGGTATCCGCGCTTAATGAGAGCAGCCGCACTTAATAATTATGAACTATAACTTATTATTCCTATATCGTTGATTCTATGTATTCCCATCGTTTGTTCATTTCCAGCACCAATTTCCTAATCGACTTCCTAATCATCAAATTTTCCTAATTCAGTCTAGTAAGGCTTGTTAATATTCCCGATTCTTCTTTAATTATCTTCCAATTCTTCTTCATCTTCCAATTCTTCTTCATCTTCCAATTCTTCATCTTCCAATTCTTCATCTTCCAATTCTTCATCTTCCAATTCTTCTTCATCTTCCAATTCTTCATCTTCATCTTCAATTCTTCATCTTCCAATTCTTCATCTTCCAATTCTTCATCTTCCAATTCTCTTTCATCTTCCTTCTCCTCTCTACTCAACTTTGGTTTTATCATCACCATCTCCCCAGTACATCTTGGCCCGCACATAACCAAACAAAACATTGGTAGCAAAAGCTACCGCTATGCACAAAACCAACACCGAGATAAACTTCAACGACAATGGTTCAACCAACAGATTGAAGATTAACCCGAGTGTTTGTGCACTTGTAGCCACTACCTGCCCGTTCACATTCTGCTGCATGCACTTATACCAGTACTCGCATTGCTGGCGCAACAAAGGAACCGCTGTCTCAGGCGCACATTGGTTTTCGTAGTAGTGCCGACGGCAACTCTCGATTTCTGCAAGAACTAGTTGCGATTGCTGTGCAAGCAGCAGTTCGATATCACTCTTCATCGTTTTCCCCACAACAAACACAACATAGAGACCATATCCCGAGAGTATAGCATTAAACACAAGCTGAAAATACGACGACACAATATATGGGTAGCGCTCGTGTGGATGAATACCTTCCTTCCAGGGTGCGGGAAGTGCGTAAGGAACTAGGTTCGAGGAGTCGAAATCTTCCTGCTGGTGGTTCACGATGCTCTGCTGTGATCTGTTATTTTCGCGGTTGTCTTTCAAAACATCGAGGTTCTTCTCTGGAAGGTAGTAGTGGTGGTGATGGTGAATTTCTCCAGGAAAAGAGCCATTCGGACTATTTCTACCTTGGAACTGCGGATCGTATCCCGAAGAGTAGGAAAGATCTTTGTAAAAGTGACTTCCAGGTGAAGGATTCGACTGATGTGAGTAAGTCGATGAAATACCCCACTGATGTTGAGAATTAGATGAGAGGTGCTGATGAATAGGGTTAGTCGAGGGATGCTGATAAAGTGGGTTAGTCGAGTAATGCAGATGAAGAGGGTAAGTCGATTGGTTTCCCAACTGATTTGGACGTTGAAAGAAAGATGGTTGGTCACGACTAAACTGCTGATTGAACCTTCCTCCCAATGCACTGGCGTGGTTGCCATGACTCTCTGTCGAAGCCTTCATTTTGTCGCTCATGAGGCGATATTCATAGGACTTGGTCAATGCATTTTCAACTGGCTCGACTTGCGTGTAGTCCTTTTTCAGGGGGTCAAACACGTATTCCTCGTGATCTGCGAGCAACAGCGATAAGTCTGCGTTATGGAGCACGCTCACATTACGCAGTTTCATTTGGCTGGTATCATACTCCATATCATATGTGGTAGCCTTAGACTGTTTTGGAGGTGGAGGAAGAAGTAGACGTGGTTTTATTGCCATATAAGCTCCTAAAGTGGTTGGTGAGAGCAAATTCGGAGATGGCATGGGAGGTTCGTCGTGAGGTTCATCATGAGGTTCATCATAAGGTTCGCCGTCTTGTACTGAGGGCGAGAGATTGTTTTGAATATCATCGTCCAGCATTTGCTCACTGGCAACATCAATATCTATGTCCATATCACACACATCACATTCTTGATGATCTCGTGTGTCATCTAAAGATAATGACTTGAGGAACCCTTCCTCGAGTCCTGTGGAAAACATAAGCTTCGACTCCAGGATATCTTTGATCGTAGATTCTGCACACTTTTTTTTATCTACGACGGAGATGAGTAAACGCAAAAAGGCTGAAAAGGCTAAGGACTTCGCCAAAAAGAAGCTCAAGGTCGGTAAAACCGCTGCTAAGGCAGATAACCACACTGATACTTCTTTCAAATCCAAAACAATCTCCCTCCCAAAGCAAGGGTTAACGAGAAAGAATGACGCTGATTCCCAAGAGCCTGACTTGGCCCATCACTTATCGCTCACTAAACATCATGCTAATACCACAAGGAAGGAGGTATTGAACTTCATCGAGCTGCATTTACCATCTAATCCAACCATGTATAAAAACATCTTGATGGCAACAATCCCCATGGTACACGACCAGTCCCAAATGGTGAGGACAGCTTTGGTGTCTCTTCTCGAGAAGTGCGCAGAAAAACAGCCTGGTTTGTTAGAATTACACCTCCGCTCTACTGTGCTCTTCATTCACTCCGCCATGACACATATCCAACCCGATATCCGTAATAACTCGTCCAAATTCTTGCAGGTGTTGTTGAACCACGCATCCGCAGCTTTGGTGAAATCGTACTTTGTGAAAACTATGAAGAGTTACTTCAATGTGCTTTCATGGACTTTGTCCGATGATAAGAAGTCACTTTCACTTGCAGTCACTACGAGTTCGTCGGTGGGTGGTTCGACAAAAAAGGCTAGAATCAGTCATTTGGCAGTATTGAAGCAGTTTTTGACCAAGGCATTGTTCGAAGAAAAGAGAGATGATGATAATGATGAGGATATCATCTCGGTGCATCCTATGACAGAGAGATACTTGATCCCAACAGACATTCCACAGCCATATGAGCCTCTCAACTTATTTGTGACCGTGGGTCATGCCAGACTGGACCCTTCCACCAAGGGCCTCAAAGAGATTGACGATGGAACTTTCAGCGTGAAGGATTTAGACACAATTTCTGCTGAGGATTTACTGACTCGCCGTAAGGTGACTATGGATGTGTTTTACCAGCCCATGGTCAAGAACTTACAGTCACTCATTACAGAAGGTGGAGAAGTGGGGAAGGAAGCAAACGGAATCATCGCCTTGTTGGAAAAGCTTCAAGAGGAGATGAAAGAGAAAGAGACATGAGGAAAATATAAGAGATTTCGGATGAACTAGAGTTTAAAGGAAATTTCTGCTCGAGTGATCTCCAAACTTCACTATAGATTGTACAATATGAGCCAATTTAGTATTCCCTTTTTATATAGACAGATGCATACAAATGGACTTGGACATGGTGTAGTCTGATTTTCGCACTAAGATTTGCAGCCGTCAGCAAACTTTTTTTTTCACCGATCATGTTGAGGTTGTTCCCAAGACCAGCTTCACTCTTCGCAGCTGTGCTGCATTACCGTGGCTTGCTGTATAGCAGAGCTCAATACTTTCACTACACCCCAGTATCCCTTGCTAAAGGAAAGAAAGGAAAGAAGTCCGCACCAGTAGAGGAAGAAATAGTGGAAATTCCAACCATAGACATGGAAGATGCAACCAAGAGGTTTTCCTCCGTCCTTGAGAAGTTCACCAAGTCTGCAAATGATATGAAATTGGGAAAGACCAATCCAAGAATATTCGACAAGTTGCTCGTTGATTTGGGTAAGGGTGAGGAGCCTGTCCCTTTCAACACCGTTGCTCAAACTACTGTCAAAGGTAGAAACTTCTTGATTACCTTGTTCGATCCAGCATACGGTAAACATGTCATCAATAGCATCTTGGGTTCCGGTTTGAATATGAATGCGCAAGCAGACCCTGCAAATAAGTATTCCCTTAAAGTCCCCTTACCTCCTGTGAGTACGGAAACCAAGAAGGAGAGTGCGAAGGCATTGAAGGAAGCCTACGAAAAGTTCAAGCATGGCTCTTCTAAGTCGTCTTCATTGGCGGCCATCAGAAATGATGTCAAGCTGAAATTCACAAAAACTAGTAAGAAGGGAAAGACAAGCGATGCTGAACGTAAAGCTTTGGACGAGTTCGAAAAGCTTCACAAGCTGTTCTCCGATAAGTTGGCAGAGATCATGAAATCGGCAGAAACTGCCATCATGAAATAGTTATGTCTACAATGTTGTAAAATCGGTGGTTAACAAAAGTATTATAAAAGCATAGGACAGCCTTGTATTTTTACTTTCTTGTATGTCATATCCGGTGATTTCGTAGCCAGAGCTCTATAAAAACTATTCCATATAAACCATCAAAACACGACTGCATTGCCCATAAATAAGCGCTTGCGATTTCTCTCGCACCATTTAATAATCTTGAGTCCATTTATGATCAAACTTTTGGAGTCGACAGACGAATGAACATTACACAAACAGTAGAATTCAAACATATCATCTGACAACATGATGCCGACGACTCTATTGTCCCAACTTGCATAGGTGAGCTTTTTATCCGACACATGTTCACCGGGAAGACGAACATCTTGTCTTGCCACGTTGGTTGCCCGTGTGTTTTTGAGAACCGAGTAAAAGTATGACAATTGCAAGTGAATATTGCGCCGTTTATCAGTATTGAACTCGCTGACATCGCTCATGACAAATTGGTTCGTTTTCTTAATTTTGTAGATGAAGTGGTTGACCATGGGCACCTTTATATCCCGTGAAATCAGCAATCGTGCACCTGCGTACAATTCTCTCGATAATTTGAGTTTAAAGGACTCCTTCTTAGTGAGCTCACTAATGAGGTAGCTCGAAATTTGTTGCATTTCAAAGAACGAGTTCTTACTGCCGCTCAATAAGGCCACCACCATGGATGGTATGTTCTTGTTAGAGTCCACCATATAGTCTGTCAATGCAAACTTACGTACAAATACATAGAGAAAGCCGTTTTGGTTAAACTGCGGTAAGCATAATGGAAACCATAAATCTTCGCTTTTCTCATTGTTATTTGATAGTGCTGGCAGGCCGGGCGCCGAATCGAGAGTATAGTTAATCATTCCAATCAAGATATTCAAATCACTATTAGAAAGAGAATGTTTCTTGGGTCTCATCATGCTGACTAACTGTTTGGAACTAAGCAAAAGCCCAAAGAGAAGATCTTCACCATAAAATGAGTCCTGTGGCTGTAGCGGAGTAGAATCGCTTCCGAAAAAGGGTAAACGGAAACCCTCAGAAGTAGATCCTGTAGGCAGGTCGTTTGGCTTCTTCAATTTCTTTGTGGAAAGAAGAAGGCTATTTAGCTTAGTTCTTGTCGTTTTGGTCGTACATACCGAGTGAAGCGAAGAATCGAGTAATTCGCTAATAAAATAGTGTAAACTTCCGTCATTTCCCAATGTATCTTCTGACAGAAGCCCATATGTGCCTTTCATACATATCGAATCTAAGTTGGCGAAGTCCACAGGGGTGAGAACCTTTCTCAAGTCAAAGTTTAGACGGCGATGGAAACTGCGGTCGATTGAGGGCTTAGATAATATTGCCAAAATATAACCATAGAGTGCATGCAATTGATTTACTAATATGTTTGGTTCTCCAGGAATATTCTCTCGATTGACCTCATGGCTGATGTTGGATATAGAAACTAATATTATGGGGTTTCGATTTAACACCAGTATAATAGTAGTATCACCCAATTTCACTGAGCGAATTTCGTCATTGAGTGTTTCTTCGAATGTTGACACAATTGTGGTGATGATCCCCATGTATCCCATAATAATATCATCGGTACCGTTCGTCGAATATATTGGTTTTCCTGCTGACGATAAAATAAAGAAATGTTTAAGCTTTTGGTGGAAGGCTTTCTCGTCCAGCGTTTTGCCAACCCCAATGTACTTGGAGTAAATTTCATCATCACTGATATCTCTCACTGTTGCGTGTTGATTTGGATTTAAAAACCCCACGAATGGCGAAATCCTTTCAAGTTCTCTCGATGGGCCTTGTTGAATCTTATGGTTCCGCATCAAGTCATTCAAGAGGTGCTGAAGATCCTCCTCCTCACCTAGGTAGTTGTCGTCAAAAGTGTTTCTGTCGTCTTGGTCATTTTCATCACTACTATATCCATCAAGAGATTGTAAGAAACTTGAATTTCCAGTTTCTCTATTCAGTGTGGTAGTAACGAGTCCATTATCAGATCTCTGATCTAACAAGTTAACAGAGCTGTTATTGTGGGAATTGAATGATTCATTACCGACAGTTTCTAAATTAACTGCTGTGGTCGGGCCACTGGATAACTTGATAGCAATGTCTGACCCAGGTGGGCATAAGTGCAGTGGCCGAGTTAGCAGGGTTGATCCATTGTTATGTTGGCTATCCGAAGGGCTATTGCAATCATGTGGAATCTTATCATCCATCAGGACCATCTAAACATTATTTATATACGATTTTTGTTGCGTGAATGTTTTGTAACGCAAAGTTAATTACATGTTTCCGTCGCTATTGCTGTCACACTCCTCTGTACATTAAATAATGAGATTCCTATACACAATGTCACTGATTAGTGGAGGAACCTATACCAAATGATGAAGACGAAAATCAAGCCCACACCAATGATCGGTACATATTGTCTAATGAGTGCCTCCAAATTGATCCTCTGGGCTCTTCTTCTGTATTTAAGAGAGTCGCTTTTTAAACTTGACGACAAATCACTCATCTTATCCAAAGAGTCTCCTCTGTAGAGAAGATCTTCGATATTTTTGGTCATGACTTTCTTCACGTCTGCCAAATCATTGTTCAACTTATCCAAGTTGGACTGTGCTCTTTGGTCCAGATAAATCTTCTTGGTCTTACCCAAAAAGTTGTCAAAAGACGAGAACCCAAAGGGTCTTGCGGTACTGCTTAACGCCTCCTGACCATGAGAGTTCTGAAACTCATTGCATACCTCTTCCAAATATGAGAATGCCAATTTTCTAGGGTATGACTTATCGCAGATTGTAATGTAGATGATAGAATTGGAGATTAAATAGTGGATATTGTGTGTTTTCGACTCAATGGTAGCTTGTGGTTCCGAGTTTGGGGTCATTCTGCTAATGATAATCTTACACTTCTTCTTTTCTTCTAACAAGTCTGGATCGTGGTTGTCATCAACAGATCCACATAATGGAAGCGCTTAACTGTTAGTATATTATCGTAGATTCTAATAGCTAAAAGATTATAGTAGACTCTCATGACTTAAAGATTATAGTAGACTCTCATGACTTAAAGATCGTAGTAGACTCTCATGACTTGAAGATTTTACTAGACTATCATGTCGATATCGTGGTGTCTCCACTTTCAGATTATAGAATGTATCTGTTATCAGAGACACAGTTATATTTGAGTATCGCGTGGTTCAAGCTTCAACTTCACAATATTCCTTTAGCATTATATCAAATAGTACTCACAGTCATCGCGGTATATTAATGTAGACAAAACCATTTAGGAGTGTCTACTGCTGTGTTGTCTCTTGAGTTGTTTTTTTAACTTGGTTACAGACACGTGAAGATCAGCCTCAAAGAAAAAAGTTGTAAAAAGATACTACACTAGAGGAGAGAATCATGGACTTGTCGAACTTATCGTCAAACTTGCCTCCAACCAAGCCGGTGGACCAGAGCTCGATCAACGAACTAAACAGAGAGCTCATCACCGAATTTAAGAACGCAGCGAAGTCTGTGGCTATGCTATACAACTCATCAGTGTCTGACAGTACTCCTTCAACCAAGCAAAAGACTGATTTTGCAAATGCTGCCAAAAGTGTGGCATCCTTATACAAGTTGAGCACATCCTCGACCTCGCTTCTCAAGTATAATGGATACTTGAACTGTCTCGATGATATGCTTGAGGTTATTGCTCATGGTGGAGACATCGAAAACTGGGTTTTAGCAAAAAGAGCTGAGCTCACTAATACAAACACTACACACAATAACATTATGAGTTCTCCAGAGAGATCAGCCAACACCGAAGCTGCTGTATCATCTCCTATTTTACCGGTATTATCGGATGAAGAACTCCAAATACCACTGGACTTCAAATTCACTGCAAGTCATGAAATTAAACCAAAGCATCCCTTTGTCCCATCATACCCACCACTTTCAGTACAGCATGACAGAAAGAAGCCAGTGAAGGAAAGGAAAGAGATTAAGAAGGATCAGAAGAAGAATGAGAAGTCAGACCAAGAGAATGATGATGCTGTTGCGCAAAAAAGGAGAAAGATCAAGAATCAGACGGATGCAATCGAGTTAAAGAAGAAATGGAAAAAGAATTCCGACATGAATAGCTAGTGGTTCTGGGAAGAGCTGATGCTTCTGAAAATAGCGTTTTTTGATGCTAGTATTTCGAAGAACAGTGGTTCCAAGAGCATCTAGAAGCTCTTTTATGATTTATGACCTTGCATCCTAATCCTTCATTTGCATATATAGATTTACATGGTAGAGTAAGCTACGTCCATCACATTTACAAAATTTGACCAGTAGTAATATTGTCTCCATAACCACTAAAATGATTGTTCAGCCCGCCACACTTTTAGTTATATCTTCATAGCTTCATACATAGAAAAATATTTATTACGTACTGCTTTTGACTCTATATGCTTAATATCCAAACAACCCATCGTCGTTGTCGACGTACTCGTCGTGGTAGTCGCTCATATCACTTTCATCTTCACTACCGCTTTCGCTTTCTGAGTCGGACGAAGCAATAGCAGACTCCTCACCCTCTACTAAGCCTTCTAATGTAAGGCAGAGCAAATTCTCACCCTTTGCTTGTGTACCCTTAGTTACTTCATGTGTAGACTCAACATTACAGTTTGTCAATCTCAGCTTTGCCCTGATGACCACATCGTGCCCTATAATACAGTTCTCCAATTGAACATCATCCTCGATAGTGACATTGCACAAAATAAGTGAGCCAGTTAACTTGACACGCTTGCCAACAGTACAGTTGGATGCAACAACAGTTCTCTTGACGTTGGTCTTCTCACCCAAAGTAGTGTCATTGCCAATCAAAGAGTCGACACCCACATTAGCCAAAACCTTATCCTTCACCTGTTGCTGTCCTTTCTTGCTAGCTTGAATCTTCATGAAGTATCTGTTGGCTTCCATCAATACAGGTAAGTTGTTACATCTGAAGAATGTTGCCTGGTCTGGAAGAACCATGAAACCAATATTACCTTGTGGCTTGTTGTGTTGCCAGGAAAGTCTAGCCAAGTCACGAATGATTTTGCTTATTGGTCTGAAGCGGAAGTAAACGTCATTGAATTTCACAGGATTAGAGTCAAATACCTTGAAGATCGACTCTGTGTTTCCAAAGAAGATGGCGGAATTCAACAACTTTGTACTGACAACAGAGTTAGGGAACTTCCAACACATTTGCGATCTGACTTGCAAAGCCTGTTGCGCCATTATGTCCTCTGTTGTGTAGAGGTCGAGTAACTGAGTTCTACCATCTGACAACTCTGAGTAAATTGTGTAGTTCTTCGGGAAGATACGCCTCTTTTTATCCTCGATATCCAAGTGATTTCTATAGTGTATGTATAACCCCAAATCTGAATCTTCCTTGTATCTGTAAGCCTCGATTAAGACTTGAGGGGGCAAGTTGGTGATGAAATCACACGGCAACAAGACGAAGTTCAGCTGTGACTTTAACAAGTCAGTCTTGTACAAGTGGTACAAGACCTCACCACTATACTCAGCATCGTAGTCGATGACATTGATTGAGCTAGTATAAACACCTTCTATACCTTCTTCTTTCGAGCTCGCTAATTTCAAGTCTCTGCTTGTCTTGTAGTGATTCACAGCATCCTCGATATCCTCCTTCGCATTGGAGGTGGCCACCACGGTGATCCTAGGGAAAAATGCCTTCTCGCACCATTCCAAGACGTACTCGATCATGGGCTTATTTGCGATAGGCAATAATGCCTTGGGGATACCAGAGGTTCTCACCTGTGAGAGCGGAGACAAGGCCTTGCCCTTACCACAGAGGATAACAGCGTGAAATTCCATGTCTGTGACAATATAGATGGGTCCTCCTTAACAAATTTTCCACGATCCACGTGATGTGATTTGGTCGTGTGAAAACTCATACTTTTTTTGTTCACCAGATTCTTTGCCACTGACAACACAGTATCAATTGCAATTGACCAACGAACGCTGCAAAATGGCATCTGAAGAAAATGACCCCCTCTTGGCAGCATTGAACGCTGATGGAAATGGAGAACAGGCCCCTCAAGAGCCTACCGACCCGGAGAGAGAAAGAGCACTTAACAAGTTAAAGGAAAAGTTGATCGACCACAGAAAGTGGAACTCTAGGTTAAAGGACCTTAGACTCAGCATACGAGATTTAGGAAATGACTACGAGAAGACTGAAGACGACATCAAAGCTTTGCAATCTGTTGGTCAGATGGTGGGCGAAGTTTTGAAGCAATTGGACGATGAACGCTTCATTGTTAAGGCCTCTAATGGGCCCAGATACATTGTCGGATGTCGTAACACTATAAAGAAAGAAAACTTAAAGTACGGTGTTAGAGTGTCCTTAGACATGACCACATTGACTATTATGAGAATCTTGCCAAGAGAGGTTGACCCCTTGGTTTACAACATGACAACATTCGAACCTGGTGAGATTTCTTTCAACGGTATCGGTGGGTTGACGGAGCAAATCAGAGAATTGAGAGAGGTTATAGAGTTGCCTCTTAAAAACCCTGAATTATTCACGAGAGTCGGTATAAAGCCTCCAAAGGGTGTGTTATTGTATGGACCACCAGGTACTGGTAAGACCTTGTTGGCTAAGGCTGTTGCTGCCACAATCGGTGCTAACTTTATATTCTCGCCCGCATCTGCGATCGTGGACAAGTTTATAGGTGAGTCTGCCAGATTGATCAGAGAGATGTTTGCATACGCTAAGGAGCACGAACCCTGCATAATCTTCATGGATGAAGTCGATGCCATTGGTGGTCGTAGATTCAGTGAAGGTACATCTGCTGACCGTGAAATCCAAAGAACCTTGATGGAGTTATTGAACCAGATGGATGGTTTCGATACCTTGGGCCTGACAAAGGTCATTATGGCGACTAACAGACCGGACACTTTGGACCCTGCTCTTTTGAGAGCTGGTAGATTAGACAGAAAGATCGAAATCCCATTGCCAAACGAGGCAGGTAGATTAGAGATTTTCAAGATCCACACGTCCAAGATCTCCAAACAAGGAGAGTTTGACTTTGAAGCCGCAGTTAAAATGAGTGACGGTTTCAACGGTGCGGATATCAGAAACGTCATCACAGAGGCAGGCTTCTTTGCTATCAGAGACGAGAGGGACTACATTGTCCAGAACGACGTAATGAAGGCGGTGAGGAAGGTTGCTGATGTGAAGAAGTTAGAGGGTAAGTTAGATTACGAAAAATTGTAATGCAATCGAAGATGCGGCGAAATGCGTATGAGATAATAGATTTTTCACAGATCTGGTTAGTAGATCCATACCAGCAGTATATTATTTCATTTATTCTATTTGTAGTTCTTGATATGGCTCTCGTATGATCCCCGTGTTGTACTCCATCGCGCATTCTTCGCCATAATAAGTTTAGTTGCTTCTCAGCCCATATGCTCTTTGCATGTATTACTATGTACATAATTATTGTTTTTGAAGCTTTTCAAACTCGTGGTTACGCTTCGACGACAACAGTTCTAAGTGTGCCAACATGTATGGGTTGTCAATGTTGTTGATATGCTCAGCCATCTTCTGGCCAAGGAAATCCTGGATCTCCTGTGACAACTCCTTCGGCTTGGCCTTCTGGGCTGCCTCCTGTTCGCTCTTCTCTTTTCTGGACAAGTATAATTTCTGTTCCACAGATAATGGCATTTCCGGAGTGCGCATTCTGCCGACTTGCATCTTACTGAAGATTCTCTTCTTGTGCTTGGAGTGTGGGTTCCTTATTTGATCCAAAGCACCAGCAGGCACTGGAGGTCTTGCTAAGGTCTGCATCTCAAACGTCTTTTCAAAAACGACATCTTCTCTCGTCGACAAAGCGCCATCTTCGACGTTAGGTGGGTTTGGCCATGGGATTTCAATTGACAGGTGATGTTTAACGAATCTCTTTGGAATCCACTTCTTATATCTGTCGTCATAGTATTCCTCTTTAAGGTGGACGTCATCGGCAACCAAGTAGGTAATTTTACCAGTTTCTGGATCCTTTTCTCTACCAGCCAACTTGACGTTTTCTCTTGGTACGAATTCTGGGTAGTCGCTCACATGGCTTAGTTGGCCCTCAACCCAATGAGACTTAGGGAACAACTTCTTGGTGGTTGAGTTGGTCAATACATATGCACCGAAGTTTGGAAGGTATCTCGACACAGTGGCGATTTCACCCTTCTTTGGACCCTTGGTCAAGTAAACAAGGTCTCCATCAGTAATACCCTGTTGAATGCCGGTCTTCTGTTCATGAACTGGAAGAGTTCTTGGAGGCAACTCCTGGTCGAAGGTTGGTAAAGCCCACTTGAGCTGCTTTTTTTGTAAGAAGTCCCGAATACGAGCAGGGGCCTTATCAAGGTCCCTCTCAAACCTCTTCTTTGCAGTGTGCCAGGACATGCTCTACTAGTGTTGAAAGTTTTTCTGTTAAAATTTTCATAGGTCGTGCACACAGTGGAAAAATCACTACTGGCGTACTCATAGATTATAGAATTAAATGGGGCTAAATATTACATAGGATCTCCAATTCGCGTGTTCTTCTCATCAAGGGTCAGCTTTTGTTGTTAATAGCATGTTTCTGCACTACTCAGTGCATATATTGATAAACTCCTGCTCATTGACTTTTTGGTTAGTATGTTTGGGGTATGATACAAGGCAAAAATACTTACTTTCTCCATCTTCATCGAGGTCAAATTCTTCAATCATAGCCCGCAACTCATCATCTGTCAAGTTTTCGCCTAATTCCTTAGCAACTCTTCTTAAATTACGGAAACTGATCTTTCCTGTATTATCATCATCAAAGAGTTTGAAGGCTCTGCGTATTTCCTCTAATGGATCCCTGTTAACAATCTTCTCTCCAACTACATCGTTAGTATACTGTGTTTCCGCCACGAAAGTCATACGTACCTGCTTGGAAGAAGTTCTCATATGTTATCAAATTTCTGTCATCAGTGTCGTATTCATGTATGATATCCAAAACTTCTCTCTTTGATAAGTCGAATCCCAATGCACGAAAGGCAACTTTCAACTCATGGTAGTCTAGACATCCGTCGTTATTCATGTCAAAAAGTGAAAATGCCTCTCTGATTTCTTGCTTCTGCTCACTCAAGAGCTCCCTTTTGACGTTTGAACCTGCAGCACCATTGTTAGCCACTGATCGTTTTATCCCTGTACCAGCACTTCCTGATATATGTGGTGTATTCTGCCCTCCGATCTGAGGGCTCAGGTAAGCATCGCTCTTTCTCATGAACCCTGACATGTTGGTTGTGTTTACTTGAGACGCGGATTTTTCTGATTTTCGAGTTCAATTTCGCGCACTTCAAATATCAATACCAACACTATGTTTGACATCGGCCTGAGCGTAACGGTCAAGGGTGAGCTGGGTCATATCAGATTCATAGGACCTACAGAGTTTGCTCCAGGCATTTGGTATGGTGTTGAGCTAGATACACCCACAGGTAAGAACAGTGGATCAGTGAAGGGTGTCCGCTACTTTAACTGTCAAGACAACCATGGAATATTTGTGCGACAATCTCTACTTGGGCCCCATGATTCTGCTAGTCCTATGAGCAGTACCAGATCCAGCAGTCCTGCGAACTTAAATGAGAGCAATTTGCACAGGATCATTCAGAAACTTCAATCGAAGCTTCACGTCACGACCCAAGAAATCAAAACCCATAATGAACGCATTGGGCTTCTCGAATCGGAGATTCGTGAGTACCAAGAATCAATGGCCTCGTTGGAGTCCCTGTTAGAAATGACTTCAGTAGATCGAGACTTCCAGTTGTCAGTCAAAACACGACTAGAGTCAGACTTGGAACTGCTTAAACTGCAGTATGAAGAATTGAAAACGGATTACCAAATACTTCAAGAGGAAATTGAGCTCAATAACCAAATCGAAAAGGAGGTTTTGGCACAAATTGAGCTGGATGAAGTGACCGAAGTGGATGTAAAGTTCTTGGTTGCTCGCAATAAGAAACTTGAAGTATCCTTGCGCAACCTTGAGTCTATGAGCACAACAACTCAAACAAAATTGAAGACAGAAATTGATACCTTAACATCGAAGATCAAGGAACAAGAGTTGGAATTGTTAGGGTTTTCTGACCTCAAGGAAACGGTTGCCACTTCAACTTCGAAGTTGAAATCATTGCAAATGCAATTGGATACAACTAGCGAAATGGAAAGAATAATAGAGCATATGAATCTGGAGAACGAGAAACTCACCTTGAAAATCTCCCAGTTAGAGAGCACAGTGAAAGAACTTAATGAATTACATGAACTCGATAAGTCGTTAGAAGAAAATCAACGTCTCGTGGAAGAGGACTTACGCAAACACATTAAGAGCTTGTTAAACCAAATAAAGAAGGATGGTGCAGCATTAAAGAATTTGGAAACTACCAACAAGTATATGGAGTCAAAGCTTTCTGCCTATAAGCATAATACAAAAGAGGAAATCAATACACCTGATACCAGCTTCATCGATACTAGCGAATGTGACTACAACTCTAAGCTCACAAACGAATTGGATTCTTTGAAGCTTCAGATATTCCACTATAAAAGTTTGAATCTCAAAAACGAGTTAGCTTCAAGAATATCCCAGAACAAGATGGCATTGCTCCTGGAGAAGATGAATTTACCACATTATTTTCAACACAAAGAGACCCTTGATCTCATATTTGAAGTCAAACTAGTAGCTGAAAACATTCAGCTGCTTATCGACACGGTGAAAAGTGATCCTCATATCGAGCATAACAATTTGCTGTTGTGTTCTCTCCAGGTTCTTGTTATATTCCTTCAGGAGCTCATTATGAATTTGGAGTTTACCTCTGATATTACGCTAGGTAAGGCACTACTTCCTCACATAATTCAACTAAGTCAACATACGGAATCTTTGGTTGACACCCTTGTTGAGGTTGGTTTTGCAGGCTTGGATTGCAAATTCGTATTTGAGTTCATGCTAACTGCTGTATCACTGGTGGGTATCTTTGAAGGATTTAATAGTCTCATCATCCACTTTGTTCACAGTGCAACACGAACAGTTTGTACTGCATCTAATGACATGGTGAACCAAATTCGCAGCAAAAACGATCTGCATTTACTAGATGATCTCTCGGAAGAATTATTTGCTATTGCGCAACAGACCAGCATATTAGAATTAAATCTTAGTCAAGAGGTCAGATTAGATACTTCCTTGGACTTGGTTTTGTTCATTAATAGTTTGAGTGATATGGCACTGTCAGTAACGGAGATAATGGATCAAATAAGTAACCATGATAAGCACAATACCAGTCTTGAAGATTTACAACTTGATCCATTGTTGTCATCAGTTTCTTCTCAAGTGGCTACAATTAGCCAGCTTTGCAAGTCTAGTTATTCATTAGTACCGATATCTAGAAAGTCGATTTACGATTCGATCGTCGAAGAACGAGAAGCAAGTTCTTCTAAAAACGAGGAAGAGGAGGATTTCACTAGACAATTACTCGAAAAAGACAGAAAGTTGCATGAGCTCCGATTAAATATAGAATTATTGGAGAACAACATGAAATCCATACACCGCGTTCAAGAAGAAAAGGTGTCGAATCTCCGCGCCGAAATTGAAGATACAAAGGCGAGATTAACCCAGAGTGAAGAAAGAGTGGCATATTTGCGTGAAGAAAACGATGATCTTGTCGACAAATTACATGAGTTACTGAAATCAAACCAGATATTTGAAAACGGTGATCTCTTTGATACATTTAATGATCTTGCAACAGAGAACGCGTTTACTAAAAACATGGGATTTGTTGATGAAATGGTATTATTGAGGAAACTTGCATGCTATAATTTTGATTCTCAATTAACAACATCTCAAACTCCGTCATGGTTGCTGCAACCGCTCACGGTAGGCAAGCCAAATGATATCACACCGGCATCGAAGTTTAACCTCTTATCCAAAGACCTCAGGGAATTGGCTTTGAGAGCCGAACCCGTTGACATTTCGAAATTGGAGCTGTGGAAGCCAAGAAAATCAGCTCCCAGATTCATTTCATTAGCATTACATGAGGAATACTTGAAGTATTCACTGAACCGAGATTCGCTTCTTAAGTAGGCGTATTTGCTCTATACACAAACTTTTGTGAAGAACGGCTCTTTTTTAGTGGCCATTTTGTGGCCTTGTCTATGTGTTCTCTTGGGTAAAGCCATTCCAAAAGGATAAACACAAAGATATCAACAATACAGCATAATACAAATAACTTACCTGCCATGAGTCCACAAAAGTAGTACTTTTGTAACCTTACAAAAAGGGACTCGTTCAAGAAATTTGTATCCAAAGAATCGTAGACATTTTCTGTACGCTTAGCAATATCTTCCCAGCTGTACATTCGACCAACCTCTTCATGAAATCTTGATGTGTCGATTTCCCCGCATTCCATCGCTTCGATGGCTCTGATAGTTGCATCAACTAAAGAATCCTCGTCTGGTTCTGCGAAATCATACATGTAATCCGGTAGCACTTCTGGGATCCCGCCCACTCTAGTGGTAACCACAAAAAGACCACACGATGCCGCCTCAACTATAACGGTTCCAAATGCTTCAGTTAAGGTTGGATGTAAGAATATGTCACCTTGAATCATTACGTTACGAACTTCCTCGTGATTTACCCCTCCCATAAGTTGTACGCGATCTTGTAAGTAATACTTCTCTCTCATCTGTTCCAAATCGAGAAACTTGGGACCATCACCAGCAATTAAAAAGTTCACATCTGGTTTCGCCAAACAGATCCTTGGGATAATGGCTACTAAAAGATCGGCTCCTTTATTTGGGAAAAGTCTTGATATCGCAACTATCGTGACGTTCTTGCTTCTCACAGAAGTATCTACCTTGGGTTCTCTGGGTCTGAAATCTTCTGATATCACCGCATTTGGGATTACAGATACGTTAAGTGGATCCAATGATGCTCGCAAAACGGTGTTCTCCTTACACGTATGCGAAACGCAGATCACATGTCCAACATCACTCAACGTGAATTTTAATAACTTGTTGCCCATGATGGATGCAACATCTGCAAATCCAATCAAAGAGTGGTCAGTGAAAACAGTCTTGTAGCCCATTGTACGGCCATGCAATATTGCCTCGCAGCAAAAACTGGAGAATGACCCGTGTCCATGTATGATGTCGATGTCTTCGCGTATGAAGATGTTGCGCATGAATGGGAATGAAAGGAAGACTGATGGGAATGTTGAACTTCTATGTACGACGAAGTAAGGCACATAGTATACCTTAAGGCCGTTTGATAATGTTCTGATTCCATTGCGAGTGCCATAATCGTGTGTAATAACAATGACTGAATGGCCTAAATTGATCAACTGTTGAGCTAAATGGTATACATGGAACTCCACTCCACCAGGTTGGGGAAAGAAGAAGTCCGTTACCATTGCGATATTATAGCCCATCTTGATGGCTCTAGGTGTGCATTTCGAGTTGGAAAAAAAATGTAGATCTACATAAGAGATGGGTCAAAATACATTCTCATTAATAGAGAATGTTAGTATACTAGCTACGCTGTCAGTATACTAGCTACGCTATTAGTGCACCAGCTATACAAGTGTACTAGCTACGCAATATTAATGTACCAGTTACGCAATTATAATATTTAAATATATACTTCAGGGTGCGTACGCATCCGGAGGGAGGGTTGCGACCGAGTTTTTGAAGTTGACAATGCAAAGTTGGTAGTCCCAGTTACTCTGCTCACAGAGCATGATGCCGTATTGCAAATTCAACTTTGTCTCCAAGAGCACTTTGACTAGAAGTTCTTGTTGAATAGGGTTGAGATTTGCTCTAACCTCTGGAGGCAAGTCGTTGGCCGTTGGACCAGGCTGTGGCTGCGGTTGCAATCCTACTGGTGGTATCTGGTTTTGAGGTGCAACAGGAGCAGGAGAAGGAGTAGGAGCAGGAGCAACTTGTGTGGGACCAGAATTTTGTATTCTTTGATTGTTCCACGCATCACTGCCCGAAAATGGCCGAATAAGAAGGAGGTCACTAGCCACGATCATGCTACCGTTGGGACCAGGGATAACGACGAATGTTCTGTCAAAGGTCTTTTTTGATAAGGGGATTTTTTTGTTTCTATTGTTGTTCATCCTTCCTCTAGAACCGCCACCAAACAGAGAAGAGTTCAATGCGTCTAAGTTGTCTGGAGGAGCAGTCTCTTCAAAGCTTCCATGCAAAGTAATCAATATTCCGCCCAATTGCGGGTATCTGTAAGCCTCCATGCTGAATAAATCAGGTCTGGTCATGAGGTCATGCTTCGTTTTAGGTAATTGACTGAAAATCTTGAATATCTGCTCTTGGCCTATTCCAAGTCTCGTCAGTCTTGCTTTTGTAGATGACACCTTGCTCAAGTTTCTTGATACCGGTAAATAGTAGTTGAAGGTATTGCTGTCTGTGTGAAAGCTCGAATTGTAAGATGTAGTACTTTCAATCAAGTGAGGATGACTCGAGTCCACTTGAACTGAGAATTGGGACTCATTTTGGTAGAGAATCATCAAGTCCTCTCTCTTCGCATCCCACAAGCTGAGATAGTTGCTTATGAAGTTTGTAGACATGTTCTGAATTTCATCATCCAGGAAGAACATCGACTTTGGAGAGTCGAATGGGAATGTCAAGTTCCTATTCAATACTTCCTCGTTTCTCAATACTTCACCGTTCAAGACAACCAAACGAGGAAATATTCTCATAAAGTCCATCTTCACTTGTGGAACTTGTTGAGGGGTAACTTGAGCGACAAGAGGGTTTCCAAACAAAAGCAATTCGCGAACGTAATTCAACTTGTTCTTCCACACATCAAAAGATTTCAAGCGTGTGAATTTGTTATTTTGTAAAGACAAATTCTGTAAATATGGAAAGGTTTGGGGCAACGTCGTGATAGTTGTCAAGTCAGATAAGTCATTTCCCGACAAGTCCACTGTCACCACATCAAGTTTCAAGTCTTGCGCAACCTTCATTAAAGCGGGAAAGAATTTGGAGGAAGTAGAATTCGAGTTGAAAAAGCCGCCGGCGTTTATCGATGGGTCTTGTTTTGCCAAACTCAAATTCAACATCTTGAGCTCAGGGTTATATCTAGCTTTTAAAAAGTTTCTCAATGCATCGATAGCAGAGTTCGTACCACTAGGAGTGGAGGTATTGTTTCCAAAGCCACCAGCATCTGGGGATTTGGAAAACTTAAGCAGTTGGCCTGCAAATCTAACACCTGACCAGTTTAACAATTCATTGAGTTGGTTTTGGTTCTTAACAAACCCTCTCAATACTCCTGAGCATGGATCAACCAGGGCGTTGGTTACATGGATCCTTGTTTTCCTTGAGATGAAGTCAATGCAGTCAGATTGGCTCGCGCCGTTCCAGCCTACAATGTCCACTCCGAAGTTGGAATTCGAGTTCTGGAAGTTGTTGTTGTTGTTATTGTTGTTGCGGTTATACTGACTGTTGTAGCCGCCTCTACCATTACCGCGATAGCTCATGCTGCACAGTGGGAGCAGATCTCTATGGTACCTGGAAAATCACCAGTGAATTTTTTTGTCAAATACTTTTTTTTCATATACACGACCTTATCTAACCGCTGTAGACTGACGCTACTCGATCTCGAAATGCAACGTTCCAACAATCGGGTACTTGCTTTCGAAGAGCTCCTCCCAATGATCGAGCGATTCGATCTCAGCCTTTGTTAAATCATCTAATTTATCCAATGGTTGATCCAATGGAGTCAAGTTTTCCAATTCGAACGAATTCTTTGCTAATCCACGTGAAGCGTCCCTACCAGCAAAGTTCTCGTATGGGCCACCAGGGCCATAAAATGAAGCTCCTTGAGTTACATTGAAAACCCTCCCTCTTACTGCAATGAAAATCTTTGGGTCTTCAGTTCCGTTGAACTTAGCCAATGTCGTAGGGGTAAACTTTCCTGCAACAATAGGTTCTTGAGTCTCCTCTTTTTCACTAAACGGGTTGATCGTCTTTACATCGGATGCCACGCTTCTCAAAACGAAAATGAGCACCAAGATAACAAGAATTGTAGTAAGCATGATACTTCGTTAATCTAGGATAGTTGGGAGTATATTTGGGAAAATTACTAATGCCACTCGTGTGATTTCCTATGATTTTTTGGGTGTCGGAAGTGGCATACCCCAAAACTAAATGCTGTCACATGATCTCAATTTGGTATTTTTAAAAAATTCGACATTAGCCATGGGCCGCGACATCATTTCACTCGATGATTTAACGGTGAATAATGTGGGCATTTTGAGACGCATAACTGAGGTCACATTACCTACGACTTACCCTGACCTGTGGTTTGAGAGTGCGTTGAATCAAGACCAATTGGTTAAGATCGCATACTTTTCGGAGTTACCTGTGGGTATTATTAGAGCAAAGTCCTTCCACACTTCAACAAATGACAAAATCGACACTTTTGAAGGTACCCAGAAGTTTTCAATCAGTACTGAGATCCCCAACGCTATTTACTTAGAGGTTTTTGCCGTTTTAGAGAGTTACAGAGGTTTGGGAATCGGTACAAAGTTATTGAACTACTTGGTTGAAGAAACGAAAAAGAGGTTTGTACACGAAATCATCTTACATGTGCACGTCGAGAATAAGGATGCGATTTCGTGGTACTTGAAACATGGCTTCGAGCAAAAAGGAGAAGTAAAGGATTACTACAAGGAACAGAAATTACAAAATCCAGACGCATTAATTCTTTCTTTGAAGGTTTAATGTTGAACTCTCAAATTTCTATAACGGCATTTATAAATAGACACTGTACGTGAATGCATATCACTCTGAAAGATGTCTCTAATTCTCGCCCTCATCCTCTGTGTCAGTGTTAATATCAGTGAACACACTTTCATTGTCATCATCATCATCATCATCAGCCTCAGTAGCCTGCTCTTTGTCCCCAGACATGCCTCTCAATGCTGAAATAGCAGCAGCTAAGGAATCATCCTCGGGGTCAGAGATATCACTCTCATCGTCAGAATCTGCCTCAGGTAATTCACCTTTCACCTTCATCATCTGCCTCTTTAAGTTAGCAACATCTGGTGGTGGGGCTTTGACGTCCATGTCTAAAACAATATCGACATCTGCACCATAGTATGTGTTGTTTTTCAAAAGCAACCTGTAGTTATAAGTTCCTATTTCTTTAGGAGCTGGAGATGGCAATGGAATCTTGAAAGTGCCAACCTTGACATCTTCACCACCTTCTTTCCAAGTTTCTTGAGAGAGTTCCAAGTTGCTCAAGTCCACGTTTTTCAATTGGTATGCCGATGAACTTTCAACTAATTTGTTCTCTTTCTGGGCTATCAAGAACCCAGTCCATTGGTTCTGGACAGTGTTGGAGAAGTATGGTGCGTATGCGAGTGGCAACTCTGGTTGTTCATCGTTCACCTTCAATGGGTTTCTCAAGAATTCCATACTGTCTTCATCTTGCAATCTTGCCTCATCAATTTCAGGGACACCCTTCAACTTTGGAGACTTGACCAAAAACTTGAGTGACAAGTGAGTGCTTGCCTGTGGGGACACAGTCTTTTCACCTGGTACTTTGAAGTCGGCTTCAATCACACGAAGGATTGGGATGTGAGCGGCAACATTAAGAGCTCTATCTAACTTGTCTGAATCGGTGATACCTAAAACCTTTCCTGCTTCTGCCTTCGACAAGGTCATCAACTTTCCAAGCTTGTTAACATCGCTCGATCCGACAGCCTTAGCATCGACAAAAGGCAACTGCAACAATTCCTGTCTCTTACCAACTGGTCTCACAGCCTGGGTAACGGCCTTCAACAAGTCAGTTGCTGCAACCAAGACATCATATTGTCTGAAAACAACAGCAATTTCAACGAAGCCATCAATCAACTTAGGAAGGAGGTCAACCAAAGCAACCTTGTCGGCTTCCAACTTGGGGTCCGACTTAACCAAAGAAAAGTCCCTTGTGAAATGCTTCTCAACCAATTCCCTAACTTGTTCTGGACTCAAGTGTTTGAATCCAGATTTAACTTCTTCACTGGCCAATACCCAGTCTAAAATGTCATATGGTGTGAAGACCTTGCCCGGGTTACGGTCAGTTAACTTACGTGTGTACAATCCAGCGGTGTTGATGTGCAAACCCTTCTTAGTCATAGACTTTGTGTGAGACCACCACGAGTTGACAAACCATGGCAACAAGATACCAATCAAAACAAAATATCCAATCACCACAAAATAAGAGTACTGGCCCTCAACGAAAAACTTAGGAATTGCAATACCATGAGTGATAACCTGGGGTCCGTCAGGGTTACCATATCTCAAGAAGTTTTCCTTAGTAACAGCATCAGTCAACGACTTGTATGCAGCATTAATTCTCACCCACTCGGCCTCCTTGATAGCTCTAGCGGAATCGGACAAATCTCTTGGCAACTTGTCTGGGTGAAGAGTAATGGACAACTTTCTGTAGCGAGACTTAATTTCCTTGTCGCTGGAGAATGGGGAAACTTCCAAGATAGCATAAGGGTCGAAAGCACCGGTCAAATTTGCCTCCTTCAAAAAGTTGAGGGCAATATAAACGGCAGTAGACCAACCCAAGATTAAAATAACCAAAGTTTTGTTGAAAATCCTGTCCGAGGTCTTCTTCCTCTTATAGCTGGAGATTTGTTTGAGGTTATCCACAGCAACACTTCTCGAGGACTCAGTGATTGATCCTTTTATAGACGCATTGTGCAGTGCAATATCGTCGGCATCACCTGAATAAAAGACACGGTTGATATAGCTGATAGTCAATGGAATCAATATAACCGTGAGAGTGGCCATAACAAAGTATGGCCACGATTCGCCCTCTTCGTCATAATTGTATTCAGACCCCATACTGTTGTGACTGAAGCTTTTTTTTCAATCGACGTGTTTAAAAAACGAACCGAAAAGTAGTATGCAGGTCACATGATTTAATGGGTGCAACCATTTAGCGGTAATGGACAATTCGATAGGATAATTCAATACATGAGAGAGGATTGATGATAGATATTTATATACCTTGTGAGCTTTGGGCTCTCTTTCATTTCAAAGAAATTTCAATAGTTTTTCAAATTTTGCTAAAACTTGACGAAAGTCTTCCAATATTATGACATCACAAACTCTCCATAGCGACTTCTTGACACAAATGTTCTTACCAATTCTATCAAAACCTTAAACTCTAGAAGAAGACTTCATTTTCAAAAGAGAGAATCTTCATGGAAAGACTACTAGTATATATGCATAATTTCATTCTTAAAGGTACTAGAGTACTAAGCAACACAACGACATCTACAATTTACACTTCGCAAACTGGGACAAAATTGAGACCAAATTAACCCCACACAGGTTGAGCCAGTGTACTTAAATATATAGGAGTGACCTTTTTGAACGAACAGGTTCTAAATGCCAAAAGCTGAAATCGTTTACATTAATAAAGTACTTGTTAAAAAGTCGTACATGCTTTTAACACAACATTCATTACTAGTATACAATTAATGGTGGAACAAACGGATTGGGTTCTCAACGTAAACCAAATCATGCGAGTCAGCAGCACCAAAGACCGCCTTGTCCATCACTGAACCAGAAGGAGCAGCAATGTACTTGACACCAGATCTAACAGCTCTGTATACGTTGTCTGGGAATGGGAAGAAGGCGTCGGAAGACAAAGCAACATTGTTGAGCTTGTCCAACCATTCCTTTCTCTCAGAGTCAGTCAATGGCTCTGGCAAAGTCTCGAACTTAGACTCGTATTCGCTCTTCTCAGGCTCGGTGGTTGGGATCTGGCCAGTGACGTACAAGTCAATGGCGTTAGACTTCTCAGGTCTCTTGACACCCTTAGCCCACTTGAAGGCCAAAACCTTAGGGTGCTGTCTGAACCACCAGTTGTCGGCCTTGTCACCGGCCAATCTGGTACAGTGGATACGCGATTGCTGACCAGCACCCAAACCGATAACCATACCATTCTTGGCGTAACAGACAGAGTTAGACTGAGTGTACTTCAAAGCAATAGTGGCAACAGTCAAGTCGAGAGCACCCTGCTCAGTCAAGTCCTTGTTTTTAGAGACAATCTCCTTGAAGGAAGAGCCCTTGATGATGGCATCGTTGCGCTTCTGCTGCAAGGTGATACCGTATACCTGTCTAGACTCCAAGTTCTCAGGAGTGTAGTTAGGGTCGATCTGCAAGATGCAGTACTTACCGTTCTTCTTCTTTCTCAAGATAGCCAAGGCCTCGTCAGAGAAACCTGGGGCAATAACACCGTCAGAAACCTCCTTGGAGATGATCTGAGCAGTTGGGACATCCACGATGTTGGACAACGCGATGAAGTCACCGAAAGAGGACATTCTGTCGGCACCTCTAGCTCTGGCGTAGGCATTGGCCAATGGGGACATGTTCTCGATGTCCTCAACGAAGTAGATCTTCTTCTCAACGTCGGACAATGGCAAGCCAACAGCACAACCAGCAGGCGAAACGTGCTTGAAAGAAGCAGCGGCTGGCAAGTTCAAGGAAGCAGACAACTCTTTGACCAATGGCCAAGAGTTCAATGCATCCAACAAGTTGATGTAACCTGGGGAACCACCCAAGACCTTGAATGGCAACTCACCCTGAGGCACAAAAGCCTGAGCTGGCTTCTGGTGAGGGTTAGCACCGTATCTCAATGGCAACTGAGACACGTTTTCGGAGTACTGCTTTCTGAAGAAGTCAGAGATGGCAACATCGTAGTCTGCAGTGTGTTCGAAAGCCTTCAAAGCGTAGGTGTTTCTGGTGTCAGCAGAAATTTCACCATCCTTCTTCAACTCCTGCAAGAAGCCAGCGTAGTCCTTAGGGTCGGACAAAATGGTGACTCTGGCGTGGTTCTTAGCAGCAGCTCTCAACAAGGTGACACCACCAATGTCGATCTCCTCAACGGCCTCTGGAACAGTGACAGCAACCTTAGAGACAGTCTCCTTGAATGGGTACAAGTTGCAAACAACGAAGTCGACCTTGTCAATGTGCTGTTTCTTCAAGTCAGCCTCATCAGATTCCAAGTTTCTGGCCAAAATACCACCATGGACAGCTGGGTGCAAGGTCTTGACTCTTCCACCCAACATCTCAGGAGCATTGGTGATTGTGGAAACGTCCTCGACAGGGAAACCCGCCTCACGGATCAACTTGGCAGTACCGCCGGAAGCCAAAATACGGACATTGGCTTCGCTCAAACCCTTGGCTAAGTCTAATAAGCCAGTCTTATCGTAGACAGATAAAATGGCGGTTTTGGTGTAAGACATTGTGATATGGGGATAGATGTGGTTTTTTACAGCGAGATCGATATGGTTTTATATTGTATCCGATTGTCCTTTTTTTCCTGATTTTTTTTTGTACTAGGCACGCTTAATTAAGATAACTTTTTTTTGACTCTGGGAAATTATGCGCGGAGTTGTGGAGAGGACAAAATCGATGCCTTGTGCGAGGTCAAGGCTTCATTTACGGGAAGGTGGAATTTCATCGGCTACGTGATTCACTGGTTGTGAAACGGTATTCAAATTCTTTCAAGTGTACTTATGTAAGATAAAGCACAAGATGCAAGGGAAAAAAACTTGTGGTGTACCAACTTATCTGTAGAGTAGTCAACCGTATCAATAAGGGGTAATAATTGTTATTGTCGGAGTCTAATCGACGTGAAATCTTGCCTGATTTCACGAGACCAAACAAGACATCAGTTGCAACCAAAGCAGCCATCACATTAAGCTACAATTTACTAGTACTAGTTCTAGTTTCTCTAGTACTAGTTTTTATTCTAGTACTAGTTTTTCTACTTCCCTAGTTCTTTACAAGAATGGAGCTAAGACCGTTTATAATTGATATTCAATCTATAGAATACAAACCTGCAACCAACGACAAACAGCGAAAGCACTGAATAAATCCAGTAGGTCACGCTTAAGATCTGTATCTCCAGACAGACAAGGTGTTCTGTCTCTTCCAAGTGTGGCGACGGCCAGCCTTGGTGTTGTTGAACAAGTGACCCTTGTTGATACCTCTGGACTTCTTGCCAACAGAAGTGAGACCTCTGGCCTCTCTTCTCTTGTGGACTGGGTTGACAATCCAGTTGTATCTTGGGTCTCTTCTGATCGCGTTGTGAGATGGATCAACCAAGATAACCTCGAAGTACTTGTAGGTGGAGTCCTGGTTAACCCAGTAGGAGTTCAAGACTCTCAAGTTAGAAGCACGACGGCCGACTCTCTCCTCAGCAGTGGATCTCAAGGATCTCTGGTACTTCAACTGGTTAACACCCTGGTTGGTTGGCTTACCGTAAGTAGCACCCTTTGGAGCAGGTCTCTTTCTGCCACCTCTTCTGACTCTGATTCTGAAGATGACGAAACCCTGCTTGGCCTTGTAACCCAATCTTCTAGCCTTGTCTGGTCTAGATGGACGAGAGGCTCTGTGGATAACGTGTCTCTGTCTGTATTCCCAACATCTGACTCTGTAGAGGAATCTCATGACATCGGACTGCTTCTTTCTCTGAAGCTCTTCTAAGTACTTGTAGGCACCCATTGCTGATAGTTTTTGCGATGAAAAAAAGAAAACGAAAAGTGGACTTTTCCTTTAATATATAATCGCACTATGGTTGGCGATGCGACACAAAAACCTTGGAATTTGAAAAATTTTTCGAGGTCGTGCGCAGCACCAAATATCGAACGTAGAAAATACGGTCCTGCACCTGAGACTTTGACACAAGTCCGGGTAACACTGGGTGTCACTACGTGGTCAAGAGGGGACGTTAGGAGTACGATGATAGGACTCAATTGAAGGGCGGATCAAGCGGACAAGTATGATGTAAAGTTCGCCGATTCATCGGCATGCTCGAGATGTGTCTTCTTTAATATTTTCAACGGTCTCCCCAAGGAGCCTTCATACCATCTTGTGTTACGGAGTAGTTGCGAAAATCTCGTTTTACTAAATTGTACTTGTACAGTTGGTAACTGGAGATAATATGACCGAAGAAGAACGAGTACCTAGCGTGGATGCTGATGAACTGAATGAAGTCTCTGTTTCTAAACAGGTTGATGTTGAAGAGCTCAACGGTTCTAATAACAGCCAGGACCCTGAAGGAGATCATTCTTCAACTACACAAGATGCAGATTCCCACTCAGAGGACACATCTATTGAACAAGATGACAAAGTCGCTTCACAAGTGACCGAGGTGCCAACCGAGACAGCAGAAAATGCGCAAGAAGAGGAGATCAAAAAGTCCGAAGGGTCAGATGCTCTGATTCCTCGTGATGATAAGAATGCGATGCCAGTAGAAGATTCTGTTGACATAGGAATTGAACAGCAAGCACAAAATGAGGCTTCCACTTCTCAGGTAGATAACCATACGGCAAAGAAAGAAGAGGACCAAGAAGTCGTCAAGACAGAGGAGGGTGAAAACGATGAGCACACGAATGAAATTTCGGAACCAGGCTCGATGCCCCAGAATAGTGACACAATTAAGCATGAAAATAACACAATGAAATCCGAGAACGACGTGATAACATCGGAACAGGATTCCAAGCATGAAGACCTGAAAGCGAAGGATGATTCCAAGCCTGATGATGGCATCCCAAAAAGTGAGAACGGTGATGTCGTAAAAGAGGAGACCTCGGAGACGACTCAGACAAGTAATGTGCATGGATCGTTGGAAACCTCTGATATCAAGGAAGAGGGTACTAAGGAAGAGGGTGCTAAGGAAGAGGGTACTAAGGAAGAGGGTACTAAGGAAGAGGATACTAAGGAAGAGGGTACTAAGGAAGAGGGTACTAAGGAAGAGGGTACTAAGGAAGAGGCTGCCGAGGAAGAGGCTACCAAGGAAGAGGATAACAAAGAGGAGGATAACAAAGAGGAGGATAACAAGGAAGAGGTTCAGAAGTTCTCTGATGACGAGATTGATGTTGAGGGCGTCTCATCTGATTCAGAACCCGAATCTGAGTCGTCGTTCTCAGAGTCTGACAACAACTCCGACTCCGACTACGCCGATTCCGGTGTGGAAGAAGATGACGATGACCAGATCAATCCGCAAGAGCTCGATGAAGAGGAAGCCGAATTGAACAACGGCGGTCCTATTACTTCTACGAATGAGACAAGTGAAGTAGCACCACAATTGCCCAAGGATTACAAGATCGATGAAAAGACTCCAATTGAGCACGCCGGTCAAATAATTGGGTTGGTAGACCAGAGTGTGATCATAAAGGCGAACACTTCAGGTGAGTTTCGGGTCCTCAAAGAGGAATCTGTCTTCTGCTTTAAGGATCGGACTGTGATTGGGCCATTGTGCGAAACATTCGGTAGATTGCAACAACCTATCTACCGGGTCAAATTCAACACCGAGGAAGAATTCGAGCCCTTCAAAGACAAGAATGGCGAGGAAGTGTACTACGTTGTTCCAGATTCACAGTTCCTCTACACCGATACTATTAAACAGTTGAAGGGTACCGATGCAAGTAACTGTCACGATGAGGAGTTGCCTGAGGATGAACAGGAACACTCCGATGATGAACTGGAGATGAATGCAAAGCAAGCCAAAAAGAAAAAGAAGCAAAAGGCCAACAAGACTCAGGATCAGAATGCATCATCTAACAAGCGTAATGTCCAACCTCTGGATCCCGCAAAGAGATTTCAACCATACAACTACGCGCTGCCAATGCCTTACCAACTTCCTCAACAACCTTATCAAGCATATCCACCTCCATCTGCACAGCACGTTGCGTACGCCCAGAGCCCACAGACTGGTCAACCAGTGCCGTATCAACAACCTGCATATCGTCAGCCACCGATGGGAGCATACGGCCAGAGTGCACCTGCGGCGTACCAGCAGCCCGCATGTCCTCCGTACCAGGCACCTGGCCAGCAGTATGCTCCTGTGTATCCACAACCACAGGCCTACCAACCTCCAAATGAGTTTATTGGAGGTGTCAACTCTCCATACGGAGTACCTTACAATCAGACACAACATGCATACTATCAAAATAACGGACAAGGCTATGTCCCGCCCCCCAACGCATATCAGCATGCGGGATATCCGATGCAGACGCAGTTCCAGCCACCTCCTCAGGGCGACCCAGCAACGGGCTACCAGCTGCAGCAACAGCTCCAACAGCTTCAGCAGTTGATTCTTCAGCAAGTTAATCCACAGAATGAGGCACAGCAGAAGAACAACCAGCCCGGTGTGCCTGGGCCTAACTGGAGAGGGTAACTATATGTAGTTGCATCTCCTCATCGTATATAGATCATAGTCCATGCGTCCAAGATAAGATGTAAAACAAATTGAAGAGTGAAGAGTGAAAAGCTGGTGAGCTTATAATATGCCGATGTCTGTCGATCCACGACTCTATTACCTTTTCTATATATAAGCCTAATAAGCACCTCAGTATATTCATCCGTGATCATGTCTGAGAGGTCTGACGTCTTCATTCCCTATGCGCTCTATCAATCGCTCAATATATTGAGCGCCTTTTTAGCATTTTCTAGCACTGTTTTTGGAAAGCCAGCCATCTGGGCCACCTCAAATGCATACGAGCGTTCGCTGATGCCCGGCTCCAAAGTATGGTCGATGGTCAAGCCCGAGCCATCGTCATGTAAAACCCTGGTACGACGGTATACAATCTTTTTCTGGTCGACACCATTGCGCGCGAGGAGTGAGTGGATCTCGTTACCGAAATGTGTGGCAAAGAGTGTGCGGCATTTGTTCACCTTGAGGAGGTTGACCAAGGTTGCGTAAGCAATGGCAAGGCCTTCCTTACCACTCGTGCCACGTCCTATTTCATCAACAATGGCTAATGAGTTGGGTGTAGCATTCTTGAGGATATTGCTGGTCTCAACCATCTCCACCATGAAGGTGCTCATGTCGTTGAACAAGTCATCAGACGCACCAATTCGTGTAAAAATCTTGTCAACGATTCCCAAGCTTGCCTTCTCTGCCGGCACATACAGGCCAATCTGCGCGAGAATCACAATGAGCGCATTCTGCCGAAGAAAGGTACTTTTTCCTCCCATGTTGGGTCCTGTGATCACCCACATGTTACTTGTGGGCCCTACCGCTGTATCGTTACACGTAAACATCGAGCTCGAATTGCGCAATCCATTTTCAACTACTAGATGGCGCCCGCCGCGGACTCTAAGCAGCGGTGTCCGGAGGAACTTGGGCCGTACAAGATTGGCTTCTTCCGCAAGAACTGCAAACGAGCAGGTGACGTCTAAGTAATCCGTGAGCTTGATGATGCGGCGGATATCAGTGCTGGTATCGAGAACCTGCTCACGCAACTCGCGAATGATCTGCTGTTCTAACACCAGTATACGCTCAAACACACCATCGATCTCATACTGCATCTCCGTCCATTCCTCAGGTTTGTACAAGAGGGCCGTCTTACGCTTATCGACTACTCCCAGAGAAAGGAGACCCTGTGCAGCATCCAACAGCTTGGCTCTTCCTGAGATATGCAATACGTTGTTGAAGCGGCCATGCGTCAGTTTACCCGTGACCACCAACTTGGGGTCGATCTTCCAGAGCGAGTTTGCTAGCTTGTCGATAAATGCCGACTCCTTAGCCTTGAGTACATCTAATTTCTCATGGAGTCGCAAAAGTGGCTCTGTTGTATCGCGCTTGACTTGAAACTCTTGTACCACATCTGCCTTGGCCGTTCGCCTGTACCTTGCAATGGAGCTATTACTATAGGATCCTGTTTCGAGTGACGAAGACTCATCGTCATGCTGTTCCGGAACTTCGTCTACTGTACTTGCATGCTGTTCCAAAACACCCCCAATTTTATGTGCGAGTTCCATTGGCACCGTATACTCCTCCAAGAAGTGTTCGAGTGTGGGAGCCGAACTCGGGTTAGAAGCGACCTCGTCGCGTAAGATGCATTCAATGCTATGAAGTCTGGTGAGACCATCAGTAACACCAACCAAAGCACCCACAGTATCACCCGTGTCAAATGCGAGTCTTTGGAGATGGCGTGATATATCGCCTACGCTTGCCAACTCAGTGCGCACTGCCATCTTGAGGAGATTGCGCTCAAGAAATAATGCCACGAAGTTCTGCCTGCGTATGAGCTCATCGACATCGAGTGACGGAGATTTGATCCACTGTGTGAGGAGCCTGTTTCCTGACGAAGTCTTTGTGCGGCGGATCGTGCTCAAAAGAGAGCCTACCTGGAGACTTCGACCACCACTCGTACGTTCCGTCAACTCGAGGGCATCACGTGTACTTGCATCCATGTGTAGTACGCTTTTGTTCCAATACTGTACAGGTAACTCGATATCTGCCCGAGCTTCTGGAAAATTGACGTTGATATAGGACAAAACCATGTTCATAGCAGCTTCCTCACGTACGGAGAGCCGCTCCATGCACTTACGCACTAACTGAGTGCTGGCCTTGAATCTAATCTTCGTGCCGTCGTAATTTACGGCATGGTAGCGCGTAAAATACCTTCGTAACAACAGGAGATATGGTACCGTGTCATACAATGGTTCGTCTTGGAATGCCTTGGTCATGATGATTTCACTCGGGTTGATACGCGATACGTCGGCCATCATATCGCCCAAGGTCGTTTGCTGCACGTAGAACTCGCCTACTGACATATCTATCCACGAGAGCCCCACCGGTGTATCTGGGTCCGGAGCCAGCGTAGTGAATGGCAGCACAGAGATGGCCAACAAGTAGTTATTTTGATCAAAGTTCATGAAAGACTCATCAATGAGTGTTCCGGGTGAAATAATGCGTGATACTCGTCGATGGAATGTGTTCTGTATCGATGGCCGCTGATCCACGATGGCCACGGTCTCTGAGAGGTCTTGCACTAACATTTTGACGAACTTCTTGAGTTGATGTAAAGGAAATCCCGACATGGGCACCAAGTATGGCCCACTGGTACGATTAGCAACCTTGATACCGAGCTTGGGGCCGTAAATTGTCGCCTGCTCAAAGTATAACTCGTAAAACCCACCAACTTGAACAAGACATACACAACCGGGATTGAGATCTATAATAGTCTTGATCTGCGAATAGAGTGGTGTCAAGCTATTAGCAGCTGTTCGTGATCCGCGGTCGTCGTCGAGGATTGTGGTATCTTGCGAAAGTTCGCGTCGGCTAATCGCTCGCTTCGTGGGTGTCACTACCCGCGCCTTACGCGCCACACTCGATGTCGAGAAGCGTGAAAGACAGACCACATTCGACATGCTTGAAAGACAGACCGAAAGGCCTGAAAGACAAACCACTCTCAGGTGTGTAGGACAGACCATACTCGACGAGAGGCGCGCATAGAGTCGCGTGGTGTACATAAACGCGAAAAAATGGTATTATTCAGATCAGCAGATTTCTAGAGATCATCGATCACCAAGATGATCATTACATTGATAGTAGACCATATATGATCTGACAAAGATTTAGACAGGAATCAATCATACAAGTAGATTTGACTACTAGTCCACTATAATCAACTCCTTAGGTTCCAGTTGACCTCTATTACAATGCTCTTCTCGTACAATCTATTTTACCTTATTCCTAGATCCAGGCGTCTTTTAGTCTAGCTATTGTTCCTTTACCTTTTCTCCTCACTTCCTCATGAACTGACTACCTTTTCTGCTCACTTCTTTCTTGTACTTCTCCTCACAGGCTTCTCAGTTTTCTCAGGCTTCTCAGTTTTCTCAGTCTTTTCAGCCTTTTCAGTCTTTTCAGCTTTTTCAGCTTTTTCAGCTTTTTCAGCCTTTTCAGACTTCTCCTTCTCCTTCTCCTTCTCCTTCTCCTTCTCCTTCTCCTTCTCCTTTTCCTTCTCCTTTTCCTTCTCCTTTTCCTTCTCCTTTTCCTTTTTAGACAGCTTGTTGCGTGCCGATCTTCGTGTACGTGGTGTAGGTTCGCGCTCACTATCTTGTTCAGACTCAGACAGCTCCGACTCTTCGTCCCGTGCGTCCTCTAAATTAACCTCCGACCGCGTTCGCCTTCTGGGCTGTGCAGGTGTCGGTGTCCGCTTGCGCTTTGTAGGCTTCGGTGTGTCATCAAGTTTAGCCACAGACCGCGTACGCTTCTTGACCGGCGTCTTCCTTTGTCCTCGTGTGGGCCGCTTTTTGCTATCACCATCGCTCTCGTTGCTCTCATCCGACGAACCTTTATCGTCTGGATCTGTAGATTTAGCCCGACCATCTTCCTCACCATCGGTCTCATGAGGAGGTATGCCCTTATGGGAATCATCTTCGCCATCTCTATCCACACTTTTGACCTGCAGCTTCCTTCTGTTCAGCTTACGCTGGGTAGATTTTTCGTGCTTTTCGTCTTTCTTGTCGTTGACTTCCTCATCTTTCTTATTGGATTCGTCGTCTTTCTTGATATCCTCATCTTTCTTGATTTCCACATCTTTCTTGACTTCCGCGTCTTTCTTGATTTCCTCATCTTTCTTTACTGCCTCATCTTTCTTCTCGTTGGCTTCCTTGGTGTCTTTCGCTTTCTTTTTGGTATCGGCTTTGACACTCTCTTTCTTTTCTCTCTTGTCATCCTTGACATCTTTCTCTTTTCTCTTAGCATCCTCCTTAACGTCATTTTCTTTCAGATCTTCCTTGATATCTTCCAGAACATCCTCACTCTCTTCGCTTATGTTTCTCTTGACATCATCAACTCCGTCATCAGTGTTTCTATGATCAGTGTTTTTCTTGACCTCTTCATCTGTCGTTCTCTTGACTTCATCGGAGTTTGTCTTAGCTTCTTCAGTGTTTCCATCAGTGGTTCTCCCTTCCTTTCTCTCAGTCTCCTTCGCATCCTCAATTTGGTCGAGTCGAGGTAAGTCGTAGAGCAGCTCCAACTTTTCCCACACGTCGGCGGCTGAGAACGGATTGGCGTCGACACTCTTATTGATGAGGTCGATGATCGACACCATGTTCTTGTGCTTATGCTTTCCTGCGGGCTTGTGCTCGCATACGAGATTGAACAACTTGATCTCGTCGTCGAGCGACCACACGCGCCCAGTCATGCTAACAGTGATAGAGAACAATGATACAAATAGAGATATCACGCGGGAAAATGAACGTGATGAATACACGTGATAATTAGTATCACGTGATTTATCATGTGACCTACCCACTCGCACGACCTGATCGAAAATTTTCAATTGTTTGCAGTACCAACAACGGCATGCCCAGAAGAGTGCAGAACATCAACTCGTTAAGCAGAGGGCGGATCCGGGCCTCTATGAACAAGTACAACTTGTTCAACTTGTACAAGAAGGGGCCCGTTACGTTCGACCGCTTGACCTTGTCGCAGCAGAAGTTCAAGGGTAGACAAGAGACCCGCAGCTACCACGGTGAACACTTGACGGAGTCGCGCTGGAAGACATTGTTCAACCCCTCTTTGGAGTCGGTGGCTCAGTTAGATGCCTCATTGAAAGGTACAGGTCGTGAGCAGAAGACCCCGCTCATGATGCAGACTTACGCTCCCCTCGAGAGAAGATTGGAGACTGCTCTCTTCAGATCGATGTTCGCATCCTCCGTTAGACAAGCTCGTCAGTTCATCTTGGGTGGCCATGTTCAAGTCAACGGTGTGACCATCAAGCATCCATCGTTCCCCTTGAGAGCTGGTGACATCTTCAACGTCAAGCCTGAAAAGGTGCTCCTCGCCATGGGCAAAGTCAAACCTAGCGTCGAGCAGGCTATCAAGGTCGACAACAGACAGATAACTGTGTGGAACAAGTATGTCAGAAACATCAAGGAGAACCCACGCGAGGCATGGGAGTTGAAGCAGGCCAAACCCGAGCCGTTGGACGGCACGGTACGTGCGAGCCGTACGTCATCTGTGCAGGCCTTCAACAAAGGTGTGGAATCGGAATTGATTGAGAAGCAGAACGCCAATACAAGAGAGAACATCTTAGTGAGAATAATGACACTCGCCAACGGTAAAGACGTCAATGAGTTGACTGCTGAGACTTTCCAGGAGTTTGGTCCTGATGCCGCCAAGTGCTTGGAGGCTTACACGCATTTATACAAGGCCAAGAGTGAGCTCGTGCAAAAGTCCAACCTTGAGTCTGTGAGCGCCTACATTTCCAAGAAGGCTCCAGAGAGAGAGTCTGCGGCAGATGAGAAGGTTGCGTCGAAGGTCAAGCAGTTGTTGGTGGAGATCAGAAATTCCAGAAGCGACTTCTTGGTCAAGCAGGCACAGGGTAGCAAGTTGCCTGAGGACGCTAAGCGTATTCCATTCAACTCTGACTTTGTCAAGAATGCGAGACCACACAAGAAGTTGGACAAGGATGCCGTCATGGAGGATGAGTCGACTGCAAGAGTGAATTTGCCTTGGCAGAAGGGTTTGTTCGGCCGTCAGGACCCAAGTAAGCCGTACTTCACACCATGGACACCACGTCCTTTTATCGGCGCGTTTGCCATTTTGCCAGCCCACATCGAGGTTAGTTTCAGCACGTGCCACGCCATCTACTTGAGAGACCCTATCGCGAGACCGGGCCAATCTGAGGTCATTACCCCGTTCCCAGAAGACGTCCACGAGAGAGCATACATGCACTATGTGAGAAAGGGATTGTAACTTGTATATATGAATGTCATAGAGAACCACATGTAGATGAACTTGAGAACCGATGAGGTACTCAATGGAATTGTAAGTGAGGATAGATGAAAATGAACGGGTGACTCTTTAAGGATGGTTAGTGGATCTTGAGTTTTGATTATTAGAATTCTTAACGGTTCCAAAGTTTTACTTTCGGCTCTCAGTCCTAAGTTCTAATTCCAGTTTATCTGATATTCTTTCAGTTACGATCTCCACCACTTTGAGTGTTTTGTGCTTTTCTTCAAAAATCATCTCCATCCCACGGTTCGATCTCACCATATCCATTCACATCTCGTGAATATACCCATAAACTTGTATACTATTTGCAGTTGTATACTTACATTCTTCCATCATCATGCGCATCTCACCACGAACCGTGCGACAAGCGCTTAAGTACGACAAACTTGTGGTCCCACTTCTCCGTGCAAACCTCAGCGTGGAGCAGGCAAGACAGGAGCTCCGGTGGATCCAACAGGAGCTTCCGAAAGCTGAATGGCCTTTGGCTGTGCAAAAACGAGCCCTCAAGGTACCATTGCAGTACATTTTGCAGTCGCAGCCATTTGGCCCCATAGACATCAAGTGCCGTGAGGGTGTGTTAATTCCGCGGTGGGAGACCGAGGAATGGTGCCTGAGGTTGGCAGAATTGTTAATCACTAGCTCTAAACCATTGAAAATCCTCGATGCGTGCACAGGTACTGGGTGTATCCCTCTCCTTCTTAATCACCGGCTAAACGAACACAACCCAGGATTCGCGCAAATCACAGCTTTTGACGTATCGAAGCATGCTATACAACTAGCTAAGGAAAACCTTTTGGCGTATGCTACAAAGTACCCAGTTTCCGCTCCGTTTGTGGAGTTCAAGCATCACGACATCTTTGAGCGCGGCAATTTCCAAGCAGACTTGGTGGTATCGAACCCACCGTACATTCCCATACATGACTACCACACATCGGTGGCTAATGGTGGGGTTGAGGAGTCCGTGCGGAGGTACGAGCCTTCTACAGCATTGATCGGCGACAACGAGTTCTACACCGCATTAGTTGATTTGGTGCTGGAGTGTGGAGCCCAAGGGTTTGTGTTTGAGTTGGGCTACGAGCTGCAGGCGAAGTACGTGCGAGATGCGCTTGACGGTACATGGAGCATAGAGACGGTATACGACGGTGCGGGAAACGTGCGATGCGTTGTGGGATGGACGGAGATGAGCTTTTTGGAGGGTATGAAAGAAGACAAAGATTGAATACCAGGGGGAAGTGAATAGAATGGAGAATATAATAGAGATTAGGAAACAACCATTACCCAAATAAAGGATTGTATATAGACACAACCTTGATACTTATTTGGTCTACCAAACATCCTACATTAATACTCTTCATCATGACTACGAACTCATCAATTATGCTATTTGTGCGTCAGTGGTTTCATGACCATGTACTAGCTCATCACTGGTATCAAATACTCATCTCTAAGAGGTTTCATTAGTACTCATCTCCAAGAGATTTTATTCATCTCCGAGAGGTTTTATTCATCTCCAAGAGGCTCTATTTATCTTCAAAGGATGAACGATCATTAAACCTATCTCTTTACCCAATTATCCCAGATCATTAAGCTTACCTCAGTCCTGTGTCTCCAACTCTTCTCTGGGGCGTTTCCTCGTGACTCCTCTGCCCACCGCAGTGATGCCCAGCTCTGGTAATACACGTGTTCCCCACATAACGTAGCCTCCAAAACCGCGCATGGTCATGACTGGATGCATTCTTCCTGGAATGGTCTGATGTGGCCTCACTCTAGTCTCGAGGATAGACGGTGCCAAGATGCGCTTGTCATTAGTCAAGCTGTGTTGCAACTCCAACAAGTTCTCCTTGTATTGGTTGTACACGACAACGGGCCGTGAACCGCCGATAGTTGGCAAAACATGCGGCAAAACAGACGGCATGTGCAAGGTGGACACAGAAATGAACGCATCGAAGTTTCCGCGTTGAACGATATCGATGACGTCGTTGATGGCAAAAGCACGCTGGAGGCGGCGGTAATATTGGTCTCTCTTGTTAGATTTTAACTCCTCAACGGCAGCCAAAGGCAATTGCTCGAACAGAATGCGTTCATTTTCTGGTTCAACGAACTGTAACCACGAGATGGTCTTGATCATACGTGCTTGTTCTTCTTCAGAGTAGTTTGAGTAACGGAGTGCAATGTTGTTGGCATGTTCATTTTCGTGAACGACAACAATAGTACCCTGGCCACGCATACGTTCCATCAATGCGTAGAGTACCACACCACCAGTCTCATCAGAAAGGAGGTATGTACCACCAGGACGAACATTAGCATAGTTCAAGATGAGGCCAAGGGTCTCCTCACTTAAGTCGAGCATTCGCGGTAAGTCCTTCTCGATATAGTACTTCAAGAGCTGTGATGATCCCAAGTACTCGACGGTGAAACGACGCAAGAACTTCTGTTGCTTTCTACGCAAGTATTTTTGCTGTGAAAAGACGGTTTTCTTGTCGAAGCCCGCATGACCAGCTACAATCTTCTCGATGATCTGCTGTCCTATGTTAGAGCTGGCACCTGAGCGCTTCAATTCGCTGATCTCGTCGTTGCTCAACTTCTGGATCTTGGACCCGATGTCCAAGATGTTCTGGTTGTTTTCAGCACTTGGCGTGAACAACCGCATCAATGCGTCCTTGGTGATATCACCATCACCAACCATGGCATCAGCTTCATCGGCTTCAGCACTGACCTCGAAGTCCATTGCAAGCGACTTAATTGGCTTGACCATGTTGTCCTCCAAGATCTCAAATGTCAGGCCAAGTGGGTGACCCAAGATACCGTCGATCTTAAATGTACCAAACTTTCCCAAGTTAACAACTCCTCCGGCTTTGGTCTCCACGATCTTCAACCCGCCTGAGGGCAAACTCACAAGAACGAACTGGTTCGCAGTGATGACCTTGGTCTCCTTCATTCGTGTGTGTTTTTTGATGAGGTCGTGTGTGCCCGACAAATCCTCGTTGCCTTTTTTTTTCAGCTCCCATCATCTCATCTCAGTATCGTCATGGGAAGAAGAGCAAAGAACAAGCAGGGGTTACCACCCACGCTCGACGAGTTCCAAGCCAAGAAGGACAGGAAGGATAAAAGAGAAGTTGAGAAGAAGGAAAAGACCGTGAAGGAAGAGAAGAGAAAGGCCGAGAAGAGCGAGCAGAACAACACTCATCTCAAGAGATCGCGCGAAGGTGATAGGCCAAACAAGTCCAAGAAAGCCAAAAAGAACGATGAGGACGAGTATGAGGACCCAGAAGACTTGCCAACAGTGGATCTTGAAGCTTTGTCCAAGGCAAAGAAGTCCTTGTTCGATGACTCGGACGAGGCAGAGGGTGATGAGTTCGATGTGGATAACGAGGACATCGATGAGTACGACTCTGATGAGGAGGGACGTGCTAGACCTATGTTCTCTGACGATGAAAGTGATGACGAGTTGGAGCAGTTGAACGCTTCCAACATGGAGACCTTCTCCAAGCATTTGGATGAAGAAGATGAGTTGGAGGCCGAGGAGGCCGAGGCTGAATTGTTGGAGGCTGAGAAGGCCCAGGCCCGCGCTAAGATCTTGCCAACTGAAGAGGAGTTGGAGCAGATGGGCAATGGTCCACAGGATGTCACTATGGTTAGAACAAGAATGATTGAGATCGTTAAGGTCTTGGAGAACTTCAAAGAAATGGGTGAGGAGGGTAAGTCCAGACAGGACTACGTTGACAGATTATTAAAGGACATCTGCGAATACTTTGGTTACTCAGAGTTCTTGGCAGAGAAGTTGTTTAACTTGTTCTCCCCCTCCGAGGCTATGGAGTTCTTCGAGGCTAACGAGATCGCCAGACCCGTGACTATCAGAACAAACACCTTGAAAACAAGGAGACGTGATCTTGCTCAGACTTTGGTTAACCGTGGTGTCAACTTGCAGCCTATCGGTTCATGGACAAAGGTTGGTTTGCAGATCTTCGACTCTCAAGTTCCTATCGGTGCCACTCCTGAGTATTTGGCCGGTCACTACATTTTGCAGGCAGCTTCGTCGTTCTTGCCTGTCATGGCTTTGGAGCCACAGGAGAACGAGCGTGTTTTGGACATGGCTGCTGCCCCAGGTGGTAAAACTACCTACATTGCTGCGTTGATGAAGAACACCGGTACAGTGTTTGCTAACGATGCCAACAAAGCCCGTACTAAATCATTGATAGCTAACATCCACAGATTGGGATGTAAGAACACTATCGTGTGTAACTACGATGCGAGAGAATTCCCTAAGGTGATAGGTGGATTCGATAGGGTTTTGTTGGATGCTCCATGTTCCGGTACTGGTGTCATCGCAAAGGATGAGTCCGTTAAGGTTAATCGTACAGAGAAGGACTTTATTCAAATCCCACACTTGCAGAAGCAGTTGTTACTCTCTGCCATCGACTCCGTCGATGCTAACTCCCCCACTGGTGGTGTCATCGTGTACTCGACATGTTCTGTGGCTGTGGAGGAGAACGAAGCTGTCGTCGACTATGCTTTGAGAAAGCGTCCTAACGTCAAGTTGGTGGAGACCGGCTTGGCCATCGGTAAGCCAGGCTTTACTTCGTTCCGTGGTAAACACTTCAACCCCAAGATTAGTATGACTAGAAGATACTATCCTCACACCTATAACGTTGACGGTTTCTACGTCGCCAAGTTCAAGAAGATCGCGTCGTCTCCTCACGATATTTCCAAGGCTGGTGCATCCGAGAAGGAGTCTGCGGCCCGTGCTGAGGCCGAGGAGGAGGGTATCATCCACGATGACTTTGCGGAGTTCGACGAGGACGCCGACAAGCCGTTGTTGGACAAGGCCATGAAGAGAAACTTGAGGAAGAAGGGTCTCAACCCAGCTTCGATCAAGAAGTGATCTTTTGCATATACTGTATAGTAGAGATAGGGTACTTATGAAGAGGAGTTAGATAGTAAGAGAAACTTGGCAAGTGTTGCTCAAGAAGAATTAGACGAGGTGTAGAAATACCCACAGACGGTTAAAGTAAGACATACAAAGAGTTATAGTAAAAAGTTTCTATGGGAGTCTTATGTTCCACCATGCTTACAGCATCAAACTTCCTGTAATTGACGACCTTGTTAACTATTTCCAATCATTTCCATTCTTACCTCGATTCATCTACTCTCGTAACTTTATTCATGTACATACTCACATCAAACACACATTACCCAAGTTGTGCTCCTTGATATACTCCGGTCCCATCTCGTGGTACTCTTGCCTTGTCACATAGCTGTTCTTAGCCTCGTCACTACTGGACCACTTTCTCATACCCTTCCAAGGATCGAGTTGCGTGTTCTCAGCAGACCGCACTGACAATGGTGCTCCTACGGGCAAAAAGCTCGTCAACTCCTGCACAATTCTCGACTTGAAATTCTTCATGTTAGTGAGCCCACCAGACAAGTACACGTTCTGAATTATATTGTATGCCTGACCGCCAGGGGTAAAGTTGCCGTCAAGTCTTCTGTACAAAAGATCGTGCACAATCTCTGGGATTCCCGCCTGGTCCAATCCGGCAATTTGCGTCTGGAACAATATTTCCGGCACACGTATCCTCTCAACGTTCAAGTGCATCTGGTGGTTCTTTCTGATCACATCTGGGTTGTTGGCCAACTCATCCTGATCCATACCCTGCTGCTGTAACGTGGCAACGATGTTCGGACGTGGTCCATGAATAAACTTGTGCAAGCTCAGTTTCCTCCAGTCGAACGTCTGTGCTACCGCAAATGTGTCCTCGTGGTTAAAGTTGGGGTCGTGCTTCAACAACTCCGCCTCCAATGCAGTAATCTGTTCCTCGGTCTTCTGTTGTTCTTCCTCCAATGTAGTGTTGGAGATGTCCCGGTACACACTCCAGTCTTCATCATTCGCACCAAAGCTGTCATTCGGGTCATTATCGATGGATGCATTAGCATTACGACGTCTTTTTCTCGTTGCTGCGTTCGTCGATCCGTTCTGGTCATTTGCCAAGTCAGCAATGTTCTTCATACGCTGCTGTGCTGCTGCAGACTTGCGGTCCTTGAACGAAGATATCAACTTCGCACGGTCCTTGTACGCGGTGATCAAGTCTGACAACTCAACACGCTTGGCAGAACTCCATCCGTCCAAATCACGCTCTCTCCATTCCTGCTCCTCTTGTTCTAATTTGAGACGTGCTTCATCTTCTTGCTTCTTGATTTCCTTGTTACGTTCACGAGCCTCGTAGTTACCCTTCAAAAGCCTCTGTTTACGCTTCTCCTTGATCTCCTCCTCCGACAACTGGTCATCTGGAATGTCGGCTAACGGCCACGCTGTTGCTGGGTCAATGGTCTCTTCAGTGTCTTCTCCATCGGGATTGTTAGCTTTCTTGATGGTTTTCTCGAGTGCTGATATGTATTTATTGAAATCAGACATGCCCTCAAACCCCTCATCTATCACCCGCGAGAGAACCTCTTGTTCACTCATCGATACAAACTCTTCTTTCAAAGCACCGTAGTACTCCCACTCCTTTTGCTTCTGCGCGAGCTTTTCCAAACGTTTTGCTTGCGCTTGTTCTTGCAAGCGTCTACCCTGCTCCCTACGCTTGTCCATTTGCCTGTCCAACTCCTCCTGGGATTTCTTTGTCGCCACATTATTGATTTCAACTGGCATTTGGATAGCAACGTCCTTTTCCTCCAAAACGTCCATGTCCAAAATCGTCTTCAATTCGTCCAGGTAGTTGTGCAGTACATAACAGTAATCGTGGAGGAGATTGGTAGTGTGGTTAGTATTCAACTTCACTGGGAAGTATGGATACTTCAAGGTTAACAACTTGTTCAAGAACGCTTGTGCTGTGTTGCCACCCCAGTCTATTCTTTTTGTTTGCAGAAGGATACCCTTCCCCTTGATCACAGGTATTACGTGGGTTTGTTCATTACCTGCATTGATGACCAAGCCATCACTCTGTGGAGATGGCGACGAGTAGTAGTTTCCGAAGAGCGAGTCGATACCGAATGCTATTTTGGGCACTTGGTATGCTTCGAACATTAACTCGTACATATGTGAGCGCTGACTAAATGGACATGCAACAGGCTCTGTCATAATAATGGGATTGTTGACAGCGTAGTTGTCACTCGTGACACCCAAATGTTCAAAGGTATAGTCAAACATCGACTCAATGTAGTCCCAGTTAGTGACGAGTTGCCCGTCGAATGGCGACTTTGTCGACGATCTCAACAACACATCGGTGTGTGTATCATTCCCCACCAATGTGAGGGTTTTTGTAGACTTACGGTCTCTCCAGCGCGATACCAACGAGGGGAACACATTATTCGGCAAGTCCGAGTTGGTGAGTCCAGCTTTGAAGCTAGAAGAACCGAAATCAATTGCGATCGGCACACCGGTTTCATAGTTTTGGTAGAAAGGCTCGGGTTGGGTTGGATATGAGAAGTCTCGGAAGTAATTCATGTGCTGAGGAGGAAGCTCCTCTTCGACTTTGGAAACCATGATCTCTTGGTTACAACGTGGAGTGTGTCCCGCGACTTAGCTATCAGCGAAATTTTTGGGTGTAAAAATGTGAGGGTCGTGTAGTGTCAGCTAAAACGTCTCGCGTTCCAAAATTCAAAAGTTGTAGACAACAAATCAACTTTAGTGGTTGCGGCAATATATATATAAGATGTCTGAGAAAGAATCCACTTCAGAAAGTCAAATAAATGTTCAAGGTTATAACATTGTGACCATCCTTAAAAGATTGGAGGCTGCTACCTCTCGTTTAGAAGACGTCACCATCTTCCAGGAGGAAGCTCACAAGAAAGCGGTAAATGCCGGATCCTTCAAGGGACCAGTTACTGACACTCCAACTGCTGTTCCATCCACCACAAATGTTGCGCAAACTGCTCCCGTGCCTGCTCCTGCTTCAGAAGCTCCAGAGAAGCCGAAGGATGTTGTTGCATTTGAGCAATTCCTCAAGAATGAAGTCGACCCATTTGTTGCGCTCTCAAACCAATTGGACCCATTGATCGGTCAAGTTGCAGAAACATTTGCTGCTGCCTTTGCTGCGCAGGCAGGTTTCCTCGAAATCACCTCAAAGGCAAAGAAAACTAACATGGAGGACCCTAACTTCCTCAAGATCCTTGCACCCATCAACGAGAAGATCGCCAAGATTATGGAGATTAAGGAGGCCAATCGTACCTCGCAATTCTCAAACCATTTGAATACTATCAGTGAGGGCGCACCAGTATTGGGATGGGTTGTGACGGAGACACCGGTGTCCTTTATCCCAGAGTTCAAGGACTCTGCCAGATTCTGGTCTGACCGTGTGTTGAAGGAGTACAAGGGTAAAGACGCGAAACACGTCGAGTGGACCAAAGAATTCGGTAAAATCTTTGATGCACTCAAGGCCTACGTGAAAGAGTTCCACCCTAAGGGACCAACTTGGAATGCACAGGGTAAGCCATTGCGTGAGGTGCTTAAGGATGCTGAGGCTCTGACAACAAAGGACGTTCCACCAGCACCACCAGCACCATCTGCCGGAGGTCCACCACCTCCACCACCGCCTCCACCAGCAAACCTCTTTGATGAGCCTGCTAAATCGGAGGGTGGTATGAATGCTGTGTTCCAAGACTTGAACAAGGGCGAGGGCATCACTTCTTCGCTTAAGAAGGTTGACAAGTCACAGATGACCCACAAAAACCCAGCCTTGAGAGAGCAGGCACCAGTTGCAGGTGCTAAGAAACCATCGCCTCCTAAGAAGCCAACATCTTTATCGACCATCAAGAAGAAGCCTGCACGCAAGGAGTTGGTCGATGGCACGAAGTGGATCATTGAGAACTTCACTGAGGCCGATGTATCTGGGCCAATCGTCATAGAAGCCGAGATGCACCAGTCTGTTTTCATCGGTGGCACATCGGGCATCACTGTACAGATCAAGGGTAAGGCGAACGCAGTTTCGCTTTCGGAGACCAAGAACACGGGCGTTGTTGTGGACAACTTAATCTCCGGTGTTGATGTGATCAAGAGTTTTAAGTTTGGTTTACAGGTTGTGGGTCTTGTGCCTATGATTTCTGTTGACAAGTCCGATGAGGGTGCTATCTACTTGTCTCAGCAGAGTATCGACGCCAATACACAGGTGTTTACGAGCAGCACTACGACATTGAACATCAACGTGCCAACAGCAGACGATGACTACACAGAGCTTTCTGTGCCGGAGCAGTTCTCGCACAGCGTGAAGAACGGCAAGTTGGTGTCTGAGGTTGTGGAGCACATTGGTTAGATGCCATCGCACCGGCATCTGATTTGTAATCACGTGCGGGCGACAGAAACGTAAAGAACATTCCACGATGGACGAAAAAAAAATTTTGTAGGTATAAAATTTAGACGTACAGCTTACGGTAGGAGCCTGATAGATACATATTAAACAAATGGTCAAGGATACCAAATATTACGACGTCTTGGGCGTGCTGCCAAGCGCCAGCGACAGCGAGTTAAAGAAGGCCTACAGAAAGGCAGCTTTGAAATACCACCCAGACAAGAACCCTTCGCCAGAGGCCGCTGAAAAGTTCAAGGAGCTTTCGCACGCGTACGAGGTTCTTGCCGATGAGCAGAAGAGAGAGCTCTACGATTCATATGGTGAAGATGGTTTGTCCCAGGGTGGCCCAGGTGGTATGGGAGGTATGGGTGACGACATCTTCTCGCAATTCTTTGGTGGTGGATTCGGTGGTATGGGTGGCGGACCACAGCGCCCAACCAGAGGTAAGGATATTAAGCACTCGATCGCATGCTCCTTGGAGGAGTTGTACAAGGGTAAGGTCGCCAAATTGGCGTTGAACAAGACTATCTTGTGTAAGAGCTGTGAGGGTCGTGGTGGTAAAGAGGGCAAGGTCTCCAAGTGTACTTCTTGTGGTGGCCAGGGTGTCAAGTTCGTTACTAGACAGATGGGTCCTATGATCCAGAGATTCCAAACTACATGTGACAAGTGTAACGGTGCTGGTGACATCTGTGACCCTAAGGACCGTTGTCAGTCTTGTAAGGGTAAGAAGACTCAATCTGAGAGAAAGATCTTACAGGTACACATCGACCCAGGTATGAAGGAGGGTCAGAGAATCGTCTTCAATGGTGAGGGTGACCAGGAGCCAGGTATCACTCCAGGTGACGTTGTTTTCGTTGTGCTGGAGAAGCCACACGACAAGTTCACCAGAAAGGGTAATGACTTGTACTACGAGGCCGAATTGGACTTGTTGACTGCTCTTGCTGGTGGTGAGTTCGCCTTCCAGCACATTTCTGGTGACTACCTTAAGGTGACTATCATCCCAGGTGAGGTCATCTCACCAGATGCCGTCAAGGTTGTTGAGAACCAGGGTATGCCAATCTACAGACAGGGTACCCACGGTCACTTGTTCATTAAATTCAGCATTAAATTCCCAGAGAACAACTTCGCTACTGAGGAACAGTTGAAGTTGTTAGAACAGGCCTTGCCTGCTAGAAACAAGGTTAACATTCCAAAGAACGCTACCGTGGATGATGTCGATCTCGTTGAAGTTGACCCATACAAGCACCAATCTGCTGGTAGACGTGATGCTTACGACTCAGACGACGAGGACGGCCACGGTGCTGGTCCAGGCGTGCAGTGTGCATCCCAATAGAGTATTTATTGTGCAAGGGCTGTCTGAGAGAGGAAATTTGTGTTAAAGGTGTAGGATATAGCGGATTACAGTCATAAAGAATACAAGATAAATGTAGATTGTGCACAGAAGCTATTGGATCGACCATTTTATTTACTTGTTAAGTTAGTAATTGTTGAGTCATGAACTTACAGTTTTGAACGAGTTATTTAATAGATTATATTCTGAACCGTTTAATGATTTGGTATAATGTTAAGATAAATTGGAGCGTATAAAAGAATTGAAGTCATTTGTTCGTAACTGTGCTAAAACCGGTTGCGTTTGTGTCCTTGTCTCCAAGCCAAATACCCCAAAAGGAGAGTTGACAAACAGAGACCTGCCATGAGGGTAAAGCACCAACCATGACCCATGGCATTAGTCATTCTCAGGAGTACACCAACAAAAAGTGCTGCAACAAGGCACCTGGCCAAGTTCATACAGCTTGTGGCGGCCGATCCATCCCCAGGAAACATATCGATAAGAAGTGTGGTAATTGCAGACAAGAAAGATACCGCACAACAAGAAATAACGAAGGCAGAGATCAAGAACGGCGCGATACTTGTTTTGTATTCGATGGTCCAGCCAAAAACAAGCAGTGCCGCGATAAGAAGAATCGAAGGATAGATGGCAAATTCCAACCTCGCACGGACAATGTCGAATTCCGGTACTGATTCTGGGTTTGCGATTTTCAAGTTGTTATACTTGGCGTCATACTGAGCACGATGCTTACCATAAACATAGTCCAAGATCTTACCAGTGCAAACTGCTCCCACCAAAGTCCCCATTCCAGGGGCTAAGTAACACACACCTACACGCATGGTGGAAAACCCATACTGTGAAGCCAATGTTGACGAAAGGGTGGTTAATACCATCGTCCAGGTGGTAAACTGGAAGCTGCACGGGATCAAAGCAAGTAAAACATCCCTTTTTAAGACGATTTTGAAAGAGGAGAAAACATCAAGCTTCTGAAACTGTGCAAGAGTCAGTGTGTCGTTCACAAGTCTTGATGAAAGGCCTGGGAGATATATCATGGGTGATTTTCTCAATATTCCACTGGGGATAATGCTAGCATTTCCCACTAAAGCACGGTTTGTCTCGGGAAGGAATATAAGAACCGCCAATGCCATCACACCGCCACCAATGGCCAAGAAATCAAACACACCCCTCCACTCCCATTTCTCCACAATAGCTGCACCTAACACTGCACCAAAACCCTGCCCCAAAAGCTGAATTCCACTTCCAAGACCTATGAACTTGCCTCTATGCACTGGTTTAGCAATATCTGCAACAACTCCCAGTGATATCGACACCAAAGGTGCGACGCAACTGGCTTGAATGCATCTTAAGAAAGCGAGTACCCAATATTGCTGAACCTTGGAAATACCAATGCATACACAGCAGTATGCCATTAAACATCCCATTACACAAGGACGGCGACCGTAGTAGTCTGCTAAAGTAGAGATAAAGGTCGGACAAATGCCTTGCATCACTAAGTATGTCACAACAGAAGCGTTGACTTCGCCGGAAGTAATATTAAACTTTTCACCAACTTCAGGAAGGACAGGGTAGTATATAGACAGTGAAAGAGTTGACCAGACTCCAGAAACAGCAAGGAGAATAACCATGGCGAACTGTTCTCGTTCTGTAAATATGGAGTATGGTGGTACTGGCTTTTCATATACTGAACTATTGGCTCTTCCGCTGCGTTCGTCCAAAGAGTCCAAACTTAAGCGATCTTCTATGATTGTTTGGCTTTTCAGCTCGAAGGTCGATGAAGCTAAGCTTCTAGTAGTTTCACAGATACCTTCTTTCTTATCGATCATAGTGTATGGTTATGATGAAAACCATGGTTCCTCGTAATATATATACCAGTCAGGTAATTGCACCTGTAATTATTTCTATTGGAGCTACAAACGCCGTCTCTGCATGAAAACATCCACTATGGCCGATTTTCTACTTATTCGAACAGCTCCTTCGAGGCCCGATTGTTTCTGTCTCTTTGTTAATTTTTGTGGTTGCAAATTCTTCTATTGTTGAGTATCTGCAGTACAAACGCGTCTGTTTGGCAACATCAAGTTGATATGTTGTTAGCTCAATATAGTGAGAGCTGATGGTTAGCAGATGTTGATAGCCCAAGTTCCTTTCCTGGGGTTGTTATGGCCATTTCTTTGGTATCATTTTCTGGTCTTTTGACAGTAAAAACTACACTACAATTTTCAGCTTTTGAGCAAAGGTAAACACAATCCCTTTTTAGTTACTTCTATTGTCTTGATCATTAGACAAAATTGATCAACAACAGGGATGAATTTGCAAGTAAAATAGAACCTTAACCGATACCGAACCGATTCTGACGTACTTTTATATGGATTGCCCTTTGAAATACAGTATCTCTCAAAAGGTACGGGGAGAGGTTTTCAGTAGCTATTAGATATGTACTTTAGAATTTTCAGCCTTTTTTTGACCAGGTTAAGCATATAATTGATTAAGTATATGGAAGTGAATCATATAATGCCAAGTAGTTCTGCAATCAGCATCAGATGAATTTTGCTTTATTTGATTTCTTCCTCTTTGAATTTGTCCATATTGCAATTTAACCTGATCTGATTTTGTGCAAAGTCTTGAAAAGTTTTGCCAAAATGGGAATATATCTTGCAGCCCGATGGCTTTTACGAAATAAGCGTTGCAACCGAAATTCATACTATGGCTACAATTTACGACCGACTTTATTGTCTCGGATAGAGGTCGCTCATAGACAAGACAATAATGCCGGCTTTATGAATTAGAACTCCGTAGCAACGTGTATATCAATTGACATAAGTTGAGTGTTCGGGGCTACTATTCAGAAAGATAGATAAACCATATTGACATTCAAAGCTGGTATTTAGCCAAAGTAGAAGGAATGTATAATGGTTCGCCTATCTAGGCCAAAGTAGGCATCGTTTAGTTTGTAGATTTAAGTACGATTGCAGCCAAATGGAGTATTACATGGAGTCTCCTTACTACCGATACCTTCATTAACGGAATACACAATTTCCACCAAATAGGAAAGGTCAGTCGCATACACTCTATAGTTCTTTTCCTTATTAATCCATACATTTTACAAACTCCTACTATAAGTCCGCAAAAATAAATTCGCAGTCCTTGGTAGTTCCGATAAATCGAACCACACGGTAAATCACCATGATCCCAAAAGTACACCGCGATGAAAACTTGGAAACATCTGACAGTCTACACATGAAAAGGTTATATGCGCTTTGTAATTATCTATAAATATGCTAAAATATGAACGAGAACAATTATACTTGTTAGTCTATTCTAAATCAGATGCAGCGATTGAGTACTTCTCGGAAAGGTCGTCATGTTTCGGGATGAAAACATAAAATCTGTAATACATTCCAATGGCAGACAATAAGCAAAGACCCGCAAGAAACGTAAAAGTTCCTCCAACAGTCATTGTTGCCTCCATTTTGTCTAGAACACCAACAAAAAGGGCCGATAATAAGCACCGCATAACATTAAGTGACAGTGCCAGTGAATGTGCACTGTCAGGGAACATGTCCACAAGGACAGTTGTAACACACGAAATCATCAGCGCCAGCGAGAATGAAACCATGGTTGTACTAATGAAGATCAGTGATATATGTTTATGAAAATGCATGCACCAACCGAAGATCAAAAGACCAGCAGCGTTGACAAAAATAGGGATGACACATATGTCTAATCTAACCTGAATAATGTTGAAGTCACCCCCCTCTAGTTCCTGCAGATGAGAGTGTTCGAGACATTGGTTAAGTCTGCGTCTATAATACCAGTTGAGTGTTGCTCCAACACTTAATGAGGTTACCAAAGTGGCAATACCTTGAGGTATATAAACAATACCCACGTGCATAACGCTATAGTTATATGGTGCCTCTTCCAAGAGAGATGACATGGTTGTTAACATTACTGTCCAAGATGCAAAAACCATTCCTGCAGGAGCTAACACCAAAATTGTGTCTATGTGTCCCATGATCTCAAAAGACTTGAACAAGCGAAACTTGCGTCTTTCTGTGAGTGTGGAATACTCATTGGTGAATCTTCTTCCAAAAAATGGTATAAATGACAGTGGAGCACGATTGATAATGTACTTTGGAACCACAGATCCATTACCAACTATCAGTCTTGATGTTTCCGGTAAGAAAATGAAGGCATAGATCATTGTAACACCTCCACCAATTGCCAAAAAAACAAAGATGGCTCTCCAAGTGTTGAAACCACTGATGAGTGCAGCTCCGATGAGTGCACCAAAACTGTTTCCAATAAGTTGGCATCCTGACACAGTACCGATGAAACTGCCTCTATTTGCCCGCGTGCATACGTCACCCAGCACTCCCGAGCCGATGGCGATCACTGGTGCAATCAGTGCGGCTTGGAAACAACGCAACACGGCCAATAGCCAGAATACATTGGTTTGACTAATGGCGATACATACACCCACATAGCACGTAACCGAAGCACAGAGTACTGGACGAATGCCAATGTGTCCTGCCAAACTTGTTGTGAATGCCGGGGCAATACCTTGAAACACAAGATAAGCCACAACGGAAATATTAGAAACTGATGGCAGGACATGAAAGGCTTTTGACACTGTCGGAATGGCGGGGAAGTAAATGGGGCTGGAAATTGTCGACCAGAAACCAATCAGTGAAAGCGTCAACATAAGTAATATACGTTCTGCGTGCGCAAACACCGTGAAATCGGGTTCATTTTTATGCGTGGACTGCAGGTGTTCTGACTTGGCTTCTGGATCTTTGTCGGCTTTTTGTATGCAATCTGGAGGATCATCATTGTGTTCGGATATACAATCTGGGGGAACACCTTCATGTTCCTCGGAATTCATATTTGTTGCTCGGCTTACCTCAGAATCCGATTAATTCGGAGCGAATCAAGTGCATAAATACTTTCGCATAACATGACTTTGTACAACATCTAACGTTCCGGTGGACGGAGACAAACTCCGTTATATTTCTTTTTTTTTGTGTGTGTGCGTAACGTGAGGATATCGAATGAGACTATAAGTAAAAGCTATACGAGGTATGGGTAAATCAAAGTTGCAGATCACTTATATAGGAGTAAGTTAGTAGACCTATCCTTATCCTCTTTGAAGATAGACCAAGGACCCTTAGAGAGTAATTAGTTTTGATACCAACGTCATTTTTGATTGAGGTGTTACCGTTTAGGATGTTGCAGCCTTTTGATCACAAGTTCTGCATTCAGTATCTAGGAACTGAAATGTTGCTTTAAAACATCAAGTCGTGGTATGATTCCACCGAAAATCCATCAGGTGCACATTCGCTTGAGCGCCATGACTCAATACGGACTTACGGCTCGTGTTTGCAAGTAATATGGTCTACAAAGTAGTATTGAAAACCTCAGGGCCCGATCCGGAGTTTCGTTGTTGCTTTTAGTTTTTTCGAGCCTCATCGCCAGGGTTCGAAATACCTGAGGAGGTGTGACTAATAATGTTTAAAGCCACTTCTAATTCGCCCAAATCTCCAGGCACCGTTGGGAAAGTTCAACCATGATAAGGACTCAGCTGTTACATTATGACTGATATAATGGTAATTGTCTCAGAAGAAATTTTAAACAAATGTTTAGTGAAAACATGTAATAAAAGTCGCGTGAATCAAAAGAGATGGATTCAGTACCATTTGAGCCCCACTATGGAGCTGAGCCTCTGGTACGAGGTTTCAAAAAACCCGGGTTTACACTGACGTGCGGCACACGAGATAATTGAAAGTGGCTCCGGGGTCACGGAATTCTAGTTTTTTTTTCCTTATCACGTTCGTAACCGAGGTCCATATCAGAACGTGATTCAAATAACGTGATCTCCAGAACCTGATCTTCAATGTGAAGTCTCGTGCAGCTAACTGCACGTGTCTGTTTTTCGTTGATTCCGAATCAGGAATTTCCTAAAGAGGTAATGCATACTGCAATGCCAAAAGTGCCAAAAAGAGAACATGAATTTTGCAGCTGGCAAGATCAAAATTACCGAAGATGGAAATTTTGTCAGAGTAAAAACTTGATCTGAAAGTACTACAGCAATAAATGTGAACGTGTTCTATTAAACGGTATCCGAAAGTGGTCAGTGTAAACTTGCTTAGAAGAAGTGATTACATTTGGGATGCACTACCAACCTTGACGATCATTAACATAATTCTATGATTTGTCTGCGTTGGTGTTGTTATATTTGCGTGCAGGGGGGTTTTTTGGGGTCGTAATCATGAAATTGATGCTGTTGTGTTTCTGTTTTTGTTTCTTGTGCTGTGGGCTAATATCTTCCTGAGTAACGGCAGAAAAGCGATTTCCAGAATCGCATGCGGTTTCAAAATGGTGGGATGGTACGTTTTGCTTTTTAGTTGTAGCATTGTTAGTAGCAGGTGTACTCGTTGATGATCCGTTGTTAGAAGTAGAACCTTGAGTGTTCTGCACAGACAGGTTATGAGCAGCATTGGTCGTTATGGGAGGTTGTGGTAAAATGTAAGCCAGATTGCTTGGCGACTGAGCACCATAGTATGGGTATTGAACACCAGGTCCAACGTAAGGCTGGTACTTCTGCGAATACGGTGAACCAAGTGACTTAGCTTTGTCCATTATTGGTGGGTATTGGTGGTAGTATGAATGTGGGTATTGTTGCGTTGGAATCGGTGGCAGTGTTGCGTGGGGTAATGGAGCATTGCCATTTGGCTGAAAAGAGGAGTGTGCTTGCTGTGGAAATGGCAACACCATTTTCGATTGTGCAGGTGGCGATTGTGTTCCCAGTGGGTTTCCATGAGTAGTTGCTTCGCTACTATCAGAAATGACTCTTCTGTGCGAAGTCGCTGGTGATTTGTTTGGCGATCTCAAAGGAGATACTATGCTGCTGCTGTATGTCTTTATTGACTCTGCCGTTTCATGGAAGGATGGCAAATGAATATCCAGGTATTTGCGCTTGTTGATATTGGATTCAGGAGTCTTTGTGCGGTTATACTCTTCAGTTGCCTTACGCAACAATTCGTTGGGTTCCAGTTGAATCTTGTAAATTTGCATGCGTAAGTGCTCGGTATTAATTGCCCCAGGCATGAACAAAAATGGTACAAGGTCTTCATTTATATGCATCTCTTTCACCAATCTAAGAAGTTCTAAAGCGGTCCGGCAAGTTTCTTTTCTTGCAGTTTCCTGCTTAGTTGCTTCTTGTTGAATCTTGAAACGAATGATCTCATTAAGAGTTTCAGTCGAATATGGCCATATGTCCTCAGACGACAGCTCTGTTTTTGGAAGTCCTAAGATACAGCGTACCTGGTTGTCAACCTCAGTCTTGTAGTTAGAATTTGGCGATGACGAAGAGCTGGATGAAGGAGAGAGTGGCCGACGCTCTTCCTCATGATTGTAACTAGCGAACTTGGTGTCTTTTTCTATAGTGAAAGGAGCATATCTAGGGATAGGCAGAGCTTGCTTTTCAGATATTTTTGGAGAAACTTTACTATGCTTCAGCAGGTTTCCAGATTCTTTCTCCCGTATCTCGTTACTAGACCCGGGCAGTGACAGAGCCAAGTCTTTGGCTTGTTGGTCATTCATGAGACTGATTAGCGATAACAATTTGGATACTTCGTGGTTGAGCGAATGAGTATATCTGAATGCCTTAAAAACAAACGATTATGTTGAGTTGACCGATATAAAACTGGGGGGAAATTGTTAAATATATATTTACACTCAATAATAACCTTCGGTGTTTTGACATGCAGAGAACAAGGCAAAGGAACGGAACAAAATGAAATGTACGTTTACAAGCATATACCTGCATATGAAAGGGATATATTATATGGTTGATACGTTAAATAAAGGGATCGTGCAGATGAAAGAGTTGCAACTAGGACACTTTCCTAATATGGAAGTTTGGCTGCACAGATTTCATAACCAAATCTGGTAACGTTAGAGGTTGCGGGTGGCCGAATCGGGTAATTTGTAACATTAGCTTCCACTCAAGGAAAGAAAACGAGCATAGACTAAGAGCATCAAATCATACAGTATGGCTTCTTTCGTGTGCAATATGCTCCTATTTAGAAGGATGGACCAATGAAAACTTTGGACAAGGAGACGAAGACGGCTGCAACGGAACAGCCGCCAAGCGACTTGGAGGCTATCTATTTGAGCCTTAGAGAGTATTTCAACTATGAGGACGAGGTGCAATAAAGCTGTGCCCCTGGCACTCATAACCTAGACTGAAAATAATCAGCCGGCCTTAAACAAAGGCTGCATGGCCCTCCTTACTTAAAATAGCCCGAATTGTTGGGTCAATACTATACACGGCATATCAGGAAGCAATAAATGCATTGGCTAGACTTATATATTACACTGATAAGAAAAGGCAAAACACAAACAACCGCGTTTATCTTCGTCATTTCTCTGCTTTTAAGTTCATTACCCTACATTACATTTGACGACAGGTGTGATGCTGCCTCTCAATCTGTGTTCTGCATACTGGCCACTTGATTTTTTTTATCTTTCGTAAAATCATTTCGTTCGTTTGTCATCACAGCACATGGGAAAGGTGGTTCTAATAGCTCTAGGAGGGCCATCTTCCTCAGGTAAAACGACGTGCGCGAAGGCTCTTAATCAGCTTTTTCGCGGATCACACTTGGTTCATCAAGATGATTTCTACAAGACAGATGCTGAAATCCCCGTGACAGCTACAGGCGAGCAAGATTGGGATTGTCCTGAGGCAATAGACTTTGAAAGTTTTAGGAAATACTTGAGTGAGGTAAAGCAAGGGAAGATTACTGAAATCAAGTCAATAGAAACAGATCCTGATTTGAAACTCACAAGCTCCGAGATCGCGAGCCTTGCACCCAGAGTTCCCCACCATGATTATGAGATTGTTTTCGTCGAAGGTTTTATGTTATTTCATGATACCCAAGTTGCTGAGCAATTTGACATTTCACTCTTCTTTTACGCTTCTTATGACACACTCCGCACTCGTAGAGAAGCAAGGCCAGGTTATGTTACTGCAGAAGGTTTCTGGACTGATCCACCCAATTACTTCAGAGATATTGTATGGCCTGCATTTTGTCGCACCCATGAGCAATTTTTCTTAGGTGAAGTAGGAGGTACCATTAAACAGGATGTTTTGAGCGGACTCAATATCAAGGCATTTAAGAATGAAGTTGGTACTCTGTTGTTCGATCTTGTGAACTGGTCGTTAGATCAAATAGCTCAATTGTTCAAATCATAGACTTAATAGATTTTGCACTTCAAATCAACTTCCGAGCTCAAGAATTTGACCCCTCTTGAGCCGATCAATGTACCTAAATCTAGGCAAAAATCCAGTCATCTGGGGGAGGAATGGTAACAATGGGTATATATTTTATACGGCATACAGAAATCTTACCCTGTGCAGATGTGTGTCACATGATTAATTTCAAAGTATAGCCAATATACAACGAAGAATATACAGTTAAGAATTAACAACAATGTCTTTCATCCAGGAAAGAAAGAAATAAGAACAACAAATCCAGCCTGCTTGGTTGACTAATATAAGAAGCCTCAGCTTTTATATTAGTAAAGCTTATGGGTAGTGGCCATACCTTGGACCGAAATATCCATCAGGGGCCGATTCAGTTGCATTCAATAGTGAAGTGCCTGCATAATCATATCCATGTTTGTTCACGGTATTACCCCACCAAATAAGCTTCTTTGGGTGGTATTGAACAGAGAAGAAGATTATGATTCCCGAGAATGCAATGCCAGATAAAATCCCACATGCAAAGAGATAGTTGTATTTACCCCAGAAAGCAGGGTAACGACCTTTCAATAAAACCATGGAAATGAAACCAACATACATACTGCCAATGTGATATGACAAATTGTATGGAGCATAGATTGTGAAGCCACCGATAATAACTGTTGGTTGGAAGTATCTCATGTATTTCCTTGGACCAAAGCGCTTAATAGCAGCGCAAACAGGTGCAAGCAAGAAACCAATAAGGAAGCAATACTTTAAAATCGGATAAAGGCCATCGAACACTCTTTTTGGACCGATCACACCCCAAATAACAGAGGAGCTGTAAAATTTAATAATACCTGGACAAGTAAATCTCTGTGCTTGGTGTGGTGTGCAGAAGTCTTTAATACTTGTCATCTGGAAACTCATGATTCCTAAACCAACAAAGGTATTGACAAATACGGCTAGCATTTGCACGCGGAATAAGGCGCGTGGAGGGATTTTAGCATAGTGTGCCATTTTTTGGTTTGTGATATAGCTTTCACTTTGCAGATCAAGCTGTGTACCGAACGCCTTGATAATAGACATAGCTAAACCGTTTCCTGGGAGAGCATAACCAATTATTAACTCGACCAAAACACTAAGGGAATATGTGAAACCTGTAACAGAAGCAAGGCTAACCATAGGAATGATATATACAAAGTTCATTCCAACTGCAAAGAAGATACCCCAGACCGGTGTTTCAGTAGGGTAAAGCTTGAGTGCAAGAATACCCAAAACAATTGAAAGAACCATGACTATTGTGAACATCCATTCAGGAACCTCAGGATACTTACTCATCATGCGAGAAAATGGATCATCGAAGTCCGCATAAGACGATTTGTGGAAATTACGAAGTCCCTTGAAAAGTGACTTCATAGATGCAGCCATGGCCCGATAATTGATAAGGACCTCATAGAGGAAGGCAAATGGATACATGGCAAAATATGCCCCCATAACCACGAGGTTACCAGCCGAATAATAAGGTGGACCGATCTCTTGGTACTTTTCATTGTTATATAAGCTGTCTTTGTCAACAACTTGTTTAACGTTATACGGCTTGCCTTTGTTGGTAAATAACAGATTACTGTTAATTGGCAAGTAAGCCGTCCACTTATAATTGGTATAATAGACACCCGCGATGGCGCACATGCCGAGAGTGGCTCCTGTGACTGTGCTCATAGTCGAATAGAAAGGTGTTGAGAAAGCATCTGTACCAATGACATTCCAATCAAATGAAGGAATAGGATTGAGCCCTAAACCACTCTGGGACCCTGTTATGGTGGCCAAATTGAAGTTGTCAGGCTTGATCCATGCCAACCAGTTGAATAAAGACAAAGCCTTGAAAAGGTAATTTGGTAGCCAGAAGTACACGAACGAAGCAGCGAAAGTGATCAAGAAGAAGTTGTATCTTGAAATTGTCCATCCGTGGATACTCTGCTTCTTTTCAGGCGAGATCAATGTCTTGTTAAGAGCCAAAGTAGGCATGATATATGGCCACACTGCAGTAACAGGATACACGGCAAAACGTCTGACAAAACCAGCGAAGCCAAAACCCATGAACTGGGTAGACAATGTCAACAACAATTCATATCCAAAGTCTACCCAAGTGTTATTATAAAACCGTGGGAGTTTTTGTACAAGAATGTTGAACCGCGAGTACACGGCTGTATCGGCGGCAGAATAGAAAAGGGTGCACAACATTTGTTCCTTGGAGGTCCAAGGACCTGGGTTTAAGTCAAAAGTGTATTTCCACACCTTAAACTTCCATTTCGGCAAGATGTATGACAATAATAAGCCACATGGATAGATGAAAACCTGAACAATTGATGATTTTAACTTAATTGAAGGCTGTCTTTCGATAAAAAACTGGTTGATGACTTCTCCAATTCCACACCAAATGATTCCAATGATATAGACACGTACTGTCTCGCAAGCAATAGTTGGATCATCGAAAGGTTCAGTGACAGCCCTTACTTCTGGAAAGGGTGACCAGTATTCAAACAAGGAAGCCTCTAATCTGACCTGCAAATCCCAGTCAGTAATTTTCAAGTAGTGCTTATCACCAAATTCTTCACTTCTTAATGATTCAGAAGCTGAAATCGAATGAATACTAGTGAAGGATTCATGGTTTTTGCCAGAACTTTCAATCTCTTTTCTGGGTTCCCGGTGGTTTGGAGCAGCGGCGATCAATCTTTGTAACAAGTCCAAGTCATACACTGGATAATTTGGTTCTTCTTTGAAGTCATTAGCAAACTTTTCTATGATGGAAAATGCCTCATCGATATTCATTGCTTCAATCTGTTCAATCATGTACAGAGCAGAAGGAGGCAAGTTTTCCAAGGACACTAACCCACCCATTTCTAATCGATCCAATATGAAGAACTTCTGTTCGCTTGACAAAGACCTTCCAATCTCATTAATACTGAAAGTGTTAGATTGGGTGGCATGGAGCTCTGCCTGGTCGCCTGAACTTTTAGAAGAGTGACTTCTAACTTCATCCACAGTAAAGTCTTTTTCACTCATGACAAAGCTTCTTTTCTACAGAATAATGTCTTATTCACACCTTATTATATCCATAATTCCATCCCATATTCCGGCGCTCGGTAATTGAGGGGATCAAATGGTGTGGTTTGAAACACTGGTTTTTGGGGCCGTTCAAAACTGTCAATTTACGAAATGGTGGGGTTTTGACAGAATGAACAAAAATAGATCGAACTTCAGCACTTGTTCAACAAAGGCTTCCAGTGGGTTATCTAACCGATCTATACCGCCTGGCCCTCTATGTATGGAGGTAATTCGAGGAACGACCTTTAAATTCACTTTGCGTCGCTATGTTCAAAACCAATGTCAGTGAGGCTTTGGCTATGTCTACAAGAATTGATCACCGATCCGAAAAGTTAATTTTCATTCTTTTGTCCTGCGTTATTCTTGCATATAACACATTTAAAGGACAACGATCGTAACTTTCAACACACCGCGCCGATTAAGCCGCATTTGTCATGAAAAGCCCCGAGTACCAGCACAAAGTACTATTCACAAGCAAACTATCCGCTGCAGCACCGCTGCAGCACCGCTTCAAGATGACCAAAAATTATGATAATGACTAATTGAAAAGCTGTCGAGAACTTTGGGATAGCAGGATGCACTAAGTTCTAGAAGTATTTTTGTGTTAGATCAACTGCCCCAGAAGCACATCCTGCTGACTAACGGAGTTGACGGGAGCTTGTCCGAAATTTTTGAATTTTTGTTTCTTTTGCTGTCTAACAAGAATGCGCTTTGATTAAGGGAGTTAGTTCAGTGGGGCGGTAGTCTCGTACGGCAACATATGATGCTTGTGATATGTTTCAAAGCTTACGGCTACCGAGCCAATCGGAAATTGGCAATAACAGAGCCAATCCTGGTAATTAAGCACCTACAAAAGCAAACTCTGATTTATATTTTAGTATACAAGGCAATGCCCCCTAGTCAGCCCATTCTTACTTCTTCGACTTTTTCGTTTTCTTTGCAGCCTTCATCTCCTTCTCATAAATTTCTGATGCATTTTCTGTGTTCTTTCTCTTGTTCTTGCTCTTCACACTAACAACACCACCTTTTTTCTTGAGAGCCTCGTCTCCAGCGGCTTCCCAGTCAGCATCCTCGTCAATGGCATACTTGTCCAAGTTGATAGCGTTGATGAGTTCTCTCTGCTTCATGCGCAATTCTTGGAGTGCTTCATCACCGGCTTCATCCAAATCATCTTCCAATTGCTTCTCGAAAGCCTCGTAGTCCACATGTTCCAGAGTTCCCTCCATATCCTTCACAGCTTCATCCTCTAACTCAGGCATCTCGCTCTCGAGAGCCTTACTAAGCACAGAACGGAAAAAGGTCGAGAACTTACGAACAATCTTCGCGAACATAGCCATGGACTGGTTTGCAGGGAGGTTGAGCTCATTAGAAACAGTGTCAATATCCTTGCGCTGTAATCCGATGGCTAACAAGATTGCTGACTGCACGGATGACAACGACACATCATTTGCTGTCTTCTTGGTGAAGTACAAATGGGCAAGCAATGGCATCATATCCACAATCACATGGTAATCTAACAAATTGTTAGCATAGGACTCCAAACGCTTCAAGTCATATGGTGATAAAATCTTATCCAATTCTTCCTTGGAGATTCTCTTGGCCTTCTCCTGTTCTTCACCGGCCTCGATGGCTTCGATAATTCCCAACAGTTGCAGGGATGGGAATTTCTTGAATTCATATGAAAGCAACAGCAAGAATCTCTTGTGGAAATCCTTGGAGAACTCCTTCAACCAACGATCCTCACGTCCTGGAATCACATTAAGCATCACAGAGGTATGCTCACCCGTCAAATCGTTGGCTGTTTGTCTCAAGTACACTGGCACAAAACCAGCTTTCTTCCAAAACTTGTGTAATTGTGGGGTTAAACCATACGAGACACCAAGGTAATGTAAGAAGTATGGAGCCTTCTCAGACAACTTCAACAATAAAGGCGGTAATGACTTGGCATCTCTCAACTTGATTTCATCCTTCAACAGCGCATTCTTCAACTCCTCGTCAGTGACTCTTGTCAAAGTGTGGTCGTTCAACTCAGACGACTCGCTGATATCAGTGAACTTACCTTGGAAGTAGTCCTGCAAGAGTTCCAAAGCTCTTGAACCGTATCCCATACCGCTGTAGTCTGGGTTAGTAGCGATTCTAACGACACGAGCTCCAGACAAGCTAGCAAACTCCTCATCCTGGAACTGCTGAGACACTAACCATGGAATCAAATCACCACCAGCTCTTTGTCCACGCGACAAAGACTTTCTCACAGATTCCTTTGATATCTCTCCCTCGAGTGACAACTGAACCACACACAATGGGTCAGGAATCCTGTTATCTCCCTCCTCAATTGGAGGTAACAAGACGAACAACTGGTGAGCAGGAGCATCACTCATCAACTGCAAGTCATTGGGCGAGTTTTTATAGTGCGATGCCACGTACAAAGCCATCATTTTCTGCAAGAAAGCCTCTGACACCGGGTGGTACGAGAACAATGTGTCTCTGTTGACGTAAAACAAGTTGCACTGCGAAGGGTGTGGAGTTCCCTTACTGTGCAACTTAGTACCCTTACCCAAAGTAGCATCCAAACACAAGAGCTTGTTCAACCATTTCTCAACTGGGTCACCTGGAGCATATCTGATTGGTTCGTCTAAAACAACCTCTTTAAAGCTTCTGTGCATGGCTGGGGTCTCTGAGGACTTGTTATCTCTAGAAACAACAGTAGTTTGCAGGTTCTCACGGCCATTTCCAGCGGATTGTGATCTCAACTGCAGGATCAACTTCAAGGACAAAGATCTACCGGTACCCTCGTAACCGTTGATAGTCGAAGACATGAAGACCAAGTATGGACCCATCAACTTCTTAACAATTGGCAATGGGATTGCTGCAGCTTCATCGATAATAACCAACTCGGCTTGTCCCAACACATGGTTGTCGGTTGGCGAAATGTACTGGATGGTCTGACGGTGGCCCCTCTTGATGTCAACCCTGACAATAGCCTTATTGAAAGCAGGGTTTGTAGACTGGATGATGTCGTAATCCAAATGTTCTGTGTAACCCAATGCATCGAAACCTTTGAAGACAAACTCGAAAAGGGTCTTCAAGTTTTCTGGCGATGGCGAGGTCACAAAAATGTTAGAGTAACCGTGTGACACGGCTGCGGCAATCGAGATACCTAAGGCTGCAGATTTACCTCTACCTCTTCCTGCAGTCAATGCAACAGTACTGCGTAAGGTTTTTTCTGAAATAACGTCGATGAAAGTCAAGATAGCCTGAGCTTGGTTGACAGTCTTTGATAATGCAACAAGGGAACCAGCTGGTTGCACGTCAGCCAAGTTTGTCTTCAACTCTCTCAACTCACGTGCATTTGGAGTCTCCTCGTCATCGTCCTTTGGTGGCAAAGGTTTGACGTGCTTACCTCCAGAAATAGGCAACACGTTCAACTCGTCATCAACGACCAAGCAGTTTTCACAGGAGCCCAAAGACAACAAAAATCTCTCATTAAAACGAGCAACAACATCATCGTGTGCTTCGGTTCTGTAACGCGAGTGGATATCCATGGACATAGTGTACAACTGTTTCAAAGAAGACATGGTCTTCAACAAAATCACAACTAATCCACCACCTTCAACAGTTTCGATGGTTCTTGCGAGCAAGTTAGGAGTCAAACCCTCGAAATCTTGCAAAATACACATACCATAGGTGTTACCCAAGATCTTCTCAGTTTCCTTGTAGTAGGTATACCTGATGTGCTGGTTGGAAATGAACGCCTCGAAGGGGTCCTGGTCATTGGCTTCTCTGATACCTCTTTTAATGTCCTTCTTAATCTTGGTTTCTCTCTTCTTTCTGTGAGATGTGAAGCCAAGCAACTTCTTCTTGTATGCCCACAAGATGGACTTGTTCATCTTCAAGTCCGCAGACATCATCAAGTAATGCAAGTTCGGCAACTGGTTGCGCGCCTTGTCACCGACGATGAAGAAGAAACTTCTTTCATTCAGCTGCACACCATTTCTGATGAGCGAAGGGATACGTGCATCGATAGCCTTCTTCCCCATGATTGTGTAGTTACTTTCACTGAAGGTTTAGATGCCTGGAAAAAAATGGAGATGAGTCGTGCACATCAGTTAATTTTTCTGGCGGCTGCAAAATACCAATTGCCGCAAAAAGACCTTTTCAGACGTCGGCAAAGTCGTCGCCTTTAAATAGAAGCAACGGCTTAAACACTTAATACTTTTTATTCCTGTTATCTTCTTGAATACTCTGCAAAAGTCTTCCGGTTTGATTACCGAGCAAACTTTATGAGTAGATACAGTTTCTGGCAGTTTTTGCAACTTTTTTACACAAGATCGTCTGCAAAGACGTTCAACAAAACTAAGCTCTCAAACCATATTTTATAAGCTGAACATCATGCTGATGATTGGAATAAACCCTCAAGATATCATTTCCACTGTGGGCCTTGAAAATTCAGACTCTAATCCAAGACACCAAGAGGGCCCAGCCAAAATTAATGATGAGAATATTCCTCAAGTAGACGACACTCCAAATCGATCACCACAGAAAACTGCCCCACGATCAGGAAACCAATTCAAAGTGGGGCCATCTTTCCAAGCAACTGTTCAAATTCTCCCCATACACATTGTATCGACTAATGAGATAATTCTTCCGATAATAAATGCACGAATTGACCGCGGGTTCGATATGATTAATAACGAATGGATAGGATACAAAAGAAATTATTTCACATTGGTGAGTGCTTTCGAGTTCGAAGGTCATGATGACGACATTGTATCACGCGAGAAGTTCTATACCGTCGACAAAGAAAGTGGAAGTATAATCGAGATACTTTCATTTGGCATCAAATTAGAATCACGCTGTTGTGAAGATAATTCCATAGTAGACCTTATCCAACATACTGCAAAACGAGATAGAGGACCACAATACTCACCACCAGAGTATTTTGCAATTCCTGGTGAACTACCAAGCCACGAAGTAATCAAGAAAAGTGCTAACATTAGGAACGAGAGTAAAGTTACGTCATATAACAGGCTATTCTTTCTGGACTTTTCTGAATTCGGAGAGTTGAAGATCGACTGTGTCTTGAAAACCTACCCAGTAGATGAACCAGCGGCAACTGTTTCTAGATATGAACGAATTCAATTTTCCTCTGCCGTTAACTATCGAAAACCAATTTTAACCCATAGATCTTTTTCCTTGAATGTGGTCTTATTTGCAAATATAAAGGAGGGAAAAAGAATCAATCTAGCATATTCCAAGACTCCAGCCCTTATCATACGGGGTCGGTCGCCGTCCAATTATCGGAAGCTGTTTTCTGAAACATATTATGAAATATCAAGCGCTTTAGATCAAATGACATCCACAAACGAATCTCAGCACACTATCGAGCCTTATGATGCACTTCAACACTTTGACGTCAATGAGCTTCTTACAACACTTAAAAGCAAACGAGGTCGGAAATCCAAGTTCGAACTCATGCTCCTCGAAAAACAAAGTCAGTTGGAGTTGCAAAAGAAGGCGGAAAGCACAAAAGCCACCGAGACTCCAAGTATCATTAATGCTTCACAATTATCGGATGAAGTCATTGATCCAATGTTGACAGATGATAAAGCAGATATTCTTCATGGTTCGACCGTAGTTGGTGATGAAGAACCACACTTTTTCGTGACTTTGAAAGTAAAGACAACGCCCAAAAAGCCTCCCACACCACACAGTGAAGATAACCTCTTACTTCGGGAATCTCCAGACTATAAACCATACTCTTCAGATGAGGAAGATATCGTAATGACATCTCCAGAAGGAGATTTTCAAATGGACCAGTTCCACCAAATAAGTATGTACCTTGAAAAAACCATGGCTGCAAAATTCCAGGAATGTTCAACTTTTCAGAATGAATGTAACGAGACGCAACCTCAAACAGCTCAACAATACCAAGAACGGTCCCATATACAAGTATATTCATCAAGCCCTTATCAAAGTGATACTTTTGAGGGTTATTCTCTTCAGTTTAGCACAGATCGTCCAGAAGAGTCAAACACTTGTGAATATTCGGATGTTGCTGAAGATTTAGTTTCTACTGAAAGATGCTACTTTGAAGATTTTGTAGTCCTGTCAAGGACAGTGTCTAACGAAGGGACAAAAACATCAGATTCTGGCATATATGCATCGCCATACGAGCCTGTATGGAAAAGAATTAGTATATCAAGTGAGATGACCAAAGAAACCAGTACTGAACCTTGCGAGAATATGAAAGAAATTTTCGATGCTTTCTTCGTCTGTGACACAGGAAGTTCTGGAGGCTGATTCCAAGGGGATACTGTCTTCAAATATTAACCTAAAGTTAGCCTACTTTCGCTGAAATCGACTGCGGTGATAAACTTCGATGTGGATTACGTAAACATTTTCTCACTTAATTTTTTTTTTGGATTCACCAGAAGAAAACTTAACAACCATGTTGTTTTTCAGTTTCTTCAAGACCCTTGTCGACCAAGAGGTCACGGTTGAGTTAAAGAACGATATAGAGATCAAGGGAGTCTTGAGATCTGTGGATCAATTCTTGAATTTGAAATTAGACAACATATCCTGCGTGAACGCCAACAAGTATCCACATTTGGGGTCTGTGAAGAACTTGTTCATTAGAGGTTCGACTGTTCGCTACGTGCACTTGAGTCCAACCTCGGTGGACTGCACTTTGTTACAGGATGCTTCCAGAAGAGGTATGTACATGATTAAAGATTTTACCATGGCAAAAGTACTAACATTTTCTTTAGAGGCAATGGCTCAACTTGTGAAATAAGCACACATATATACTTACCCTTGATGGCAGCATGTAATATATTAATAAAGTTCATTTACGGAAATAGTCTCCTAGTTTATATGTCCATGTAACTGATGCTCAAGCCTCAAGCCTGTGGAGTAGAAAGTCGCTTGAAGCATTTCGCTCTGGAATGTCCTGGAGCCTTACAATAGGAGCATATTCTCTTTGAATTGTTCTGTTTCTTCGCTTGTCCATGTCGTATTTCGGATTCTTTTGATGTGCATTCCTCGGTTGTGTCATTTATAGTTGTCTCTTGTGCCTCTTCCTCATCCCCCACTGGTGTGCTCTTTATAGCGATCTGATTTCTGGGGATTAATACAAATTCTGATGATGCTGACGTATTCAAGTGCTTTTCGCAGTGAGGGCAAGTGGCCTGATTAGCGAGAGCAGTCAAAAATGTCTCTTCATTAGTTGTGCTATGGTTGGTGGGATCCTGTAACAGTTTGAGATATTGGTTGACTGTGCGCAATTTGCTTTCATATTCTTTTTTCATTTCATCCACCTCCTTGTTCTTTTCAACAATAGCACGAGCTAAGTTGTCGAGAGACTTCAGTAGCTCCACGATAGCCATGATGCAAAGTTGTTTCTAGAGTATCACTAACGAATTTTTATGCAAAGTGGTTCCTATCACTAACGATTTTTTTTTGGGATGTTATAGTGATTTGCGCAGAGATTAGATTTCTAGACAACATTGATTCACAAGCACCATTTGTTTTTGATGGATTAGGTTAAGTGAGAATGAAATAGTATGTGGCTTTGATACTTCATATACAAGATGGATGCTTCCTAATATAATCGTTAATCTTTGTTTTCGCCATAATATGTTACAGAAAACAAGGAAAAAAACGAAAAAATTGGCTGTGATGGCCTTTGGCAGAAGCGCACTGACTGTGAACTCTAGTTCGCCGACAAATTTCGTCTTCTTGTCCGGTTCGATTCCTGCGGTATGGTTTCAGAAGATTCGAGTAATCAATCCATCTAAACCTGGTAATGAGTGGCAATACCCTGGAGGGAAGCAATTCAGCACAGAATGCTACCCGTGGGAAGGCGATACCGGATGGCAAGTTGTACTGAATGGTCTAGAGTTTCTAGTGTGACAACTCGATTTTTTTTTAAACAAAGCATGGAAAAAGCTATTGGTTGGTTTTTTTTAACCACCAGAAAACTAACTAATGTAGGTAGGAAAAACCAGTTTTAAGCTATCTAGTAGTGTTCAGGAAGATGTCGTAAAGTATGAAGGACATTAGTCATTACTATTTAATATGCAAAAATTAAGCCGATTTCTGTTTTGACTTCATTGTACGCAATTGTGCAAGTAGCGTTTTTCTTTCGATAACGCATAAAACTAGAAGACAGAGGAAACATACGGCAACACTTTGTATAAAGTCTGCCACAGTATTCGAGCCCAAGCTTTTCCCCTTGAAAATGATGGAATACTGTAAGTACTCCAACGATAATGCCACTGCAAGAGCGTACTTGGTGTAGTTAATAATAGATAACACACTGATCTGAATATTGTGTGCAGAGAAGTGGTGAACTATAGTTCGGTAACAGAAGGCAATTCTCAAGGCCATGTTGATGCTGTTAGATATAATTAAACCGGTTATACCTAGTTTGAACTTTTCAATTGAGACATACAGCGTGATCAAGACAACAACAGTCAGAACTGTCATGAATGACGAGAACTTCTTAATGTCCGCCTCCTTTGCAATACTGCTAAAGAATGCTTCTAAAATACCATTGAATGCAAGGAGCGGGATATAAAGCATGTAGTATGGGAATACCTCGAAGACATTTGTTCCTGTCCAAGTTCCAGCTTTATTACCCAATAATGTCTTTAAAAGGAAGGAGGCATTAGTAAACCCACCAAGAAGTATCAATATTGATAAGTTGAAGTAAAATATGCTCAAGTTTTTGACAAGTTGATACGACTCTGGGCTAGTCTTCCCGTCACCGGAGGATGAGAGAAGACGGGTAAACAAAAGCCGCATGGACTCTTCAATAGGTTGAAACAACAAACGTGCAATTATTGAACCATAATTTGAAATTACAGAGTAAACACCCTGTTCTTCGACGGAGCACAAATAATTGATCAAGATCTTGTCACCCTCGGTTAGGAATTGCTTGAAGATCATCTGGACGAACAAACTCTTCCAAATCGCCCAAACCTTGGGGTCGAAATAATGATAGCCGGCTTCGGAGTATATTCTTTCCACCGACAACTTCAATTGAGTATCCTTATTTTTGAGGGAGTTATCAATTCGGAAGCTTAGGTAGTAGCGCACAAGTAAAGTAGCAGAATAGGAAAACTGACCGATAGCAAAAGCTAAGACAGCCAAGCCCTCAAAATCCGCCGGAGAAGCATATTTGCGGAAGAGTATCATGGATGTAAAGGTCACCACACATTTTAAAAGCACTGCACTGCCTTCAATTTGTGATCTTCTCTTGAAATTTAACTCGTATTGGTTAATAGCGTAGATAGGTTCGATAGCAAGTTCACTAATAACCAGAAGTAACAGCAATGCAATTGTGTAGGATGATTTAGGCAAAGGTAACAATGATTTCTGGAACAATTCTGTTCCCAGTTGCCACCAGAAGGCTGCAATCAGCATGGGTATACCAATGCACAATGGCACGAAGCCGAAATTGATGATACTTTGAAGTGATCCTCGTTTTGTATGTGCGAGTATTCTATCATTGTCGACAGTTTCTGTGGTATTGTTGATCTCTGTTCTTTGTATTGACAATCTTTCTCCCTCACGACTGAAGAAGAGTAATGTTGACACCAAGAACTCCAAATACGTGGACAAGCCAAAGACCTTGGGGGAGATGAAGCGGAAAAGTACCTGGTTTAGCAAAAATGTCGCGAGCTTCGTCACCACTTGTACTAGAATCAAGAATGAAGCACCACTAGTGGATTTGCTCAATAACGAGGACTTGGATCCGCTCATGGTGGGTAACACGCTGCAAAATGCAAAAGCTAATCTGCAAGTTCGCGTGGTTGGTACACGCACTACAATTTTTTTTTCTCGAGGATAAAGTGGCCATTTACCAAATTGTCGATTGTCATCCAGCTTGGCTGTGAAAAAAGAAAAAAATTTTGGGTTAAGCTAGTATACTAGATTTAACTAAGAGGACCACTAGCGGCACATTTGTATTGAGTGACAATCACAAAGGAAAAATTAGATCGTGGAAACTTCCAACACAACTCCGATAATAAATCGTGGAGACTTTCAACATAACTTCGATACCAGACCGTGAATCATGGATCCAAACATAAACCCTCACGATGTGGAGTTACGAGAGCAGGACCGTTGGTTGCCCATAGCTAATGTGGCACGTTTGATGAAAAACACGCTTCCGACAACGGCTAAAGTGTCGAAGGATGCTAAAGAATGTATGCAAGAATGTGTATCTGAGTTCATATCGTTCATTAGTTCCGAAGCCAGTGACAAGTGTGTGAGAGAAAAGAGGAAAACCATTAATGGTGAAGATATCTTGTACTCCATGCATGATTTGGGGTTTGAAAACTATGCCGAAGTGTTGAAGATCTACTTAGCCAAATACAGAGAACAACAAGCTTTGAGGCAAGAAAAAGGCGAGACTCGTATGTCGAAGAAACAGTATAAAGCTGCAGCTGCAGCAGCGGCCGCTTCTAACGCGACACAATTACAACCGGAAGAACCCGAGCAACTTCCCATGGATTTTTCTGGGGAACACTTGCCTTTGGACAGCGAGAACTTGTCGTCATCGTCATCGTCGGCATCAAACAGTAGTGGAGGAGAGCTCAAAATCACGGAACACGATTATCATGATGATGACGAAGGTTCCGGAGCAGGAAACGGAGTCGATAGTAAACAGCCCGGGTCACCCCGTTTGGATGAGTATAACGAGGAACACCAGTACAAGGAAGACGAGGGCAGCTACGAGAAGCGTGAGGGTGAGGACGCAGAGGAGGATGGGAGGAGTGGGAGCGCGAGTGTGGCGTCCAATGCCATTGGAACTAATCAGTCCAGTGCGAGCTCACCAGAGCCGTACTACAATGGATACCCCAAAAAAGAACTCGGTAAGGGAATTAAGGAGGAGGATTATAACTACGGTGAATTCATAGAGGATAACGGCATGCAGAACGGCGAGACCAATGGCGATGGTATGGACTCGTTGGGTGTGGACATTTCCAATGCCTCGAGCGGACAGTTCTTCTAGATTCTTACATACATTCAATTCTTTACTGTTTTAATATATACTTTCACCCGGTAAGTCTATGAAGGAGAAATGAAGGAGATGCAGGCATCTCTAAAATTGGTTCTAGACCAAATGATTTGAACATGTGACAAAAGATCATTAGTGTTGACAAAGTGGTCATTAGTATTGGTCAAGTTGGAAATCGGCGTAGTGGATAAAATGAAAATTAGTGTTGACAAAATGATTGTTAGTCTAAACATCGATAAAATGGTAGTGCTGATAAGAGGTCGTAGTATCTGTGGTTTGAGAAGTCCGCGCCGTAATGATCTGTGGCGTGTATGTATTGGTTATTCACACCATCTTTAAAAAGATGCAAAATTTGCCTGTAGTACGCATTGACTTGTGCTGTCTTTGATGATAAGTAGACTCAGCAGTCATCCTCAGTGTTATGTAGGCCTATGTTGCCTTCCTGCATATTGGGCAAGACGAAGAGTAGTCGAGCCAGATGCTTAAGCAGGAGTAATGGAATTGGTGCGCACAGACGGAAAATTCTCGCACATCTTGTTCAACTTTCATACTGTCGTAGCAGATAACACAGCGATCATTGAGGTGGTTATGCTCCGGCCTTGTGAAGCGCAGGAGCTTCATCTCCTTCTTCTTATAGTTGACGAGATTGCGGGTAATGCTAACTAGCATGCGCAATGTTGCGTAGGATGACGGCATAATGTGGATGGGGAATGTATAGAAGTAAAGGAAGACGATGGAAAAGATACAAACCATGACGAAGCGCGATAAGTTGACCAAGAAGTCAACAACGTAGTTGATTTTGAGCTTTTTGTGTAGCCAGTTGTCGTTGTCATCAAGACGGCGCTTATAGCCAACATAGTTAACTATGAATTTGAGTGAGGTTGAGATGATCAAGGGCAACATCTGGAGGATCTCGAAGCCAAAGATCGAAAGCAAGATGTTGTCCTGGAAGGAGATTTGCTTTGATTTGGAATGTGACGACGAAATATCGTAGAAGAAGCGATAAAGAAGCATGCCATCGATGAAGTTAAGCAAAATAAGACCCATACCAAACCTCATGGCCACATATGACATTTTACCCCGATTTTGTGTGCCGTCAAAAAGCGTCAACACCCGCTCTTGTGAAAGGTAGTGGAAGCACTTCAAAAGAAGAATGCACAAGAACAAACCAGCAAACTTGTAGAGTTCATGACAGATAAGTGTAACATCGAACTCAAAGCACTGGTAGAAGAAAATGAGAAAGCCAAAGCAAAATTCCCACACGGTATAGCCGACTTTGACCCGAACACTGTTGATTTCGTGCCGTGAAAGCTCGCCAAAGATGGCCCATTTGCACACGTTTACCACAAGGAATAATGACACGAGAAAGATGTTCTCGACACGGAACTGCAGAGGACTGCTTGTGGAGGCAGAATAAACAGTTGCCAAACTATTGTAGCAACTTTGCCACGCGCTATCGAGCACGAGGTGGTCTTGCCGCCTATATGCGGATAGTCCGACAGCAGCAAATAACTGTGAGTTAGTACAGGTGTTGCGGGCTTCCAAAAGCATACTTACGACTCCTCCTAGCCTTGTTGCCATTGCCAATACACTCGTCTCTCGAGATGAAATTCGCTTGTACAAAGCCGCGGGCGGCAACTTATCACGTGCGAAACTGAATCCGGCCCATCGCGTGACACGTGCTTATTTCCACGTGCACGATTCGCGCTCATCGCTGGGATTTTTTCGAGCGGGATGTTGCGCCGAGTGTTGAGTACGATCGAGATGGGCAAGAGAAATTTCAGAAAGAACAAGGGCGATAAGAAGTCCTTTGGCAATCGTGGCGGCGATGATCGCCAGGGTGCATGGACTGAAGCAGTCAGAGAGTCTGAGAAGTGGGAGACCTACTACAAGGCACTCAACATCATCCCAGAAGAGGAATGGGACACTTTCAAGAAGCACTGTCAGGAAACTCTCCCTTTGACATTTAGAATCACTGGCTCCCGCAAACATGCGGCGGAGATCAACAAGAACTTTATTGAAAACCACGTTTCCGTCTTGAAGGACGTCGAGTTTGAAGGTGTTCGCCTTGCCCCAAAGAACTTGGCCTACTACCCAAACCAGTTGGGGTGGCAGATCGATGTGTCGAAGAGTGTGATCCGTAAGCAGAAGGATTTTGCTAAGACACAGCGTTTCTTGGTTATTGAGACAGAAGTCGGTAACATCTCGAGACAGGAGGCTGTGTCGATGATCCCACCATTATTAATTGACATCAAGCCACATCATGCTGTTTTGGACATGTGTGCTGCTCCAGGTTCTAAGACTGCTCAGTTGGTAGAGGCCTTGCACGCTGAAGACGAAAATGGCGCTCCATCTGGATTTGTTATGGCCAACGACTCCGACTACAAGAGATCGCACATGTTGGTGCACCAGGTCAAGAGATTGAACTCTCCAAACTTCATGGTGGTGAACCATGACGCGCAAATGTTCCCACGTATTCGCTTGGATGGCTCCGAAGAGTACTTGAAGTTCGACCGTATCTTGTGTGATGTGCCATGCTCTGGTGACGGTACCATGAGAAAGAACGTTAACGTGTGGAAGGACTTTACCGTGGGAAATGCACTTGGTTTGCACCCATTGCAAGTTAACATCTTGAACAGAGGCTTGCAGTTGTTGAAGAAGGGTGGTCGCTTAGTGTACTCGACATGTTCGTTGTCTCCTGTTGAAAACGAAGCAGTTGTTGCTGCTGCTTTGCGCAAGTGGGGCGACCAGATTCGCTTGGTTAACTGTGACAATGAGTTGCCAGGCTTGATCAGACGCAATGGTATCAGTGACTGGAAGGTGTTTGGAAAGGACATGAACCTCCGTGAGCGTGGTGCCGAGGACGTTCCAGAGACTGCCTTCCCTCCTACAGAGGAGGAAGCCGCAGCCTTCAACTTGCAGAACTGTGTTCGTGTGTATCCACACTTGCAGAACACCGGAGGATTCTTCATCACTGTGTTTGAGAAGGTGGACAAGACAAAAGAACAACAAAAGAGAACTGAGAAGAAGACCGAGACTGCTGAAAATGCCTCTGAGACTGGCGCAAAGAGAGAGGGAGATGCGGAGACCGAGGGTCCTGCTAAGAAGCAGAAGGTCACTCAGCCTATCCCATTGAAGAAGGAGAAGGCCCCAAGAAATGCCAACGAGGAGCCATTCATTTTCTTGGACAAGGACAATGAGCAGCTTGCCAAGTGCTGGCCATTCTACGACATTGCCGAGGGATTCCCTCGTGACTCGGCTCTTGTGAGGAATGCTACTGGTGAGGCTTTGCGTACCATCTACTATGTTTCGCCTATCATCAAGGAGATCCTCACTATGACCGAGCAAAAGTTGAAGATTATCCACGCTGGTATCAAGTTGTTTGTTTCACAGAGAAACGACTCTGGTAACTGTCCATGGAGAGTACAGAATGAGTCGTTGCACACCCTTCAGCCTTTCCTCGGTGAGGCTAGAAGAGTATCGTGCAACCTCAAGTTGTTAGAGCACTTGTTCCAGGAGGCTTTCCCAAGACTCTCGGATATTAAGGAACTGGGTATTGACCCTGAGTTCTCCACACGTATGGATGACATGTCGGAGGGCTGTGTGTTCTTGACTGTCAAGAGAGAGGGAGATTTGGAGGACTTGTTCTTACCTCTTTGGAAGGGTAAGGCGAATGTTAACTTAATGGTCAACAAGCAGGACACCCATGAGTTGCTCTATAGAGTATTTGGCATCGAGACATCCGCCAAGGATCAGGGTAAGGAGGCTGCCTACCAGAAGAAGGTCGAGGCCGGTAAGCCATCGGCTGAACCTGAGTCTGCTACCGAGGAGGTCAAGTCTGAGACTCCAGAGACGAAGGAGGAGAAAGAGGAGGCTAAATAAATTATAATAGCATAGTACAGTTAACTTGAGAGACAATAGAGAAGATAACGTAGGAAAGGGATAATGGATAAAAGAGGGCCGTCCTGGTTCTTTTTGTTCCTGTTCTTATATCCCTCTTTCTCTACTTTCATTCTTTCTCTACTTCCATTCTTTCTCTACATCCATGTATTATCCTGATTCCCTTCTATTATCTGATATCCTTCTATTATCTTCTTTTCTCTTCTTTTCTCCCCTTCTAATCTGACTCCACAAAACTCACCTCCAGCTCGTACTCTTCATCGTCGCTCGACTCGATGACTTCCTGGCTCTTCTTGAATACCATCTCTTCGGTTTGCATTGCATTCTCTGATTTATTCGACTTTTTCTCCACAAATTGGTCTACGAGTGTGTCATCGATCATTTCATCTGCCCATTTCTCTACCATGAGACCAAGCGCTAGTAACGCACTCTCGTCAAACTGACGCAATAATTTGGTGGTGGGTTCTTGTGAAAGCTTTTTACTCGAGTAGTAGTGTAGCACCTTAAGAAGGTCAGAATCTGGCAATTGTACTTGATCTCGAATAAACTCTTCTCGCGTCTTCATAGGTACTTTCATGTTGCTGGGCATTTTGGATGCTAAGACCTCGTCGGCAGGAACGACCGTACCTTTACTTTTGAACATTTCATCATAATCTGGTGCATCTTTGTCGAGTGTCGCAACGACACGGCCGTCGCAGAGCTCCAATTGATGATGAGGAGACGCGGCGATTTTCTCCCGATCCAAAACGCGGTTTTTGATATAGCGACCATCTACCGCATGGAAGACATTTGTGTTTGATTTGGAAAGACCAGACATAACCTGGATTACTGGACTGATAGTGGTGTATTGATACTAATGATGAGAAGGTAGTTGATGATTATGAATGATGAGTTGATATGACGAGTTGATTATGATTAGTTGATATGACAAGTTGATTATGATTAGATATGACAAGTTGATTATTATAAGTAGTTGATATAAAAGGATTATGGATGATGACTCTTATTATGATCCAAATATTCTTGGGTTTATGATGGTTTATGTATCTTTGTATTTGTTAGCTTATCTTGATTTTCTCGATCTTCCAAAAATAAACATGTCCGCGCTCCATTACCAGTGGAGGGAAGAGATCGCGCAAATAGAACATGAGGATGAATTGCGGAAGCGCGTCATCGAAATGGCTATATACAAGATGGCAGCCAACATGAAGCTCGCCCGACCAAAAGGACGCGGTGGCCAAACTGGCGAGGTGGCAGAGTTGAAGAGTAAGATCAACGATTATGAGTTATTGAACAACAAATTGAAGCAAGAGCATTCCACTAAGATCAAGCTTTCAGAGGCACGTACGGAGATGTTAAGAGAAGAAGTTCGTCGATTGAAAAATCAGGTACTGAAGTTGACTGCGATTCAGTATGCAACTGCTAGAGATAGATTACATCACGAGCCCAGTATATTCTCATCACCACCTGCTGGAATCAACGGCATACGTGATAGTCACGAGGTATTTACTCCATTTAAAACTAATGACGAGTTTGTACGTCCTCAGCCTCGTCTGAAAGTCCCAGAACAGCGACCTCTCCCAACGGGTGCTCCAGTAGGTGCTCCAGCGGGTGTTCTTGAAGGAACTCCGCGCAGGTCCTTAAAGGGCTTTGATAGGTCACCCAACCTGATGTCACCATCACCCGAGTTCACACCAAGTAGGAAAAATGTTTACAAGTTGTTAAAACCAGAGCACAAACCCTCTGTAAATAACAAACTTCACGACGTGTTTGCCGATAAGGCACCCAAGAAAAAAGCAAAGATATCACTCGGACTTCTCCTCAAGAACCCCAAGAATAAAGGCGCCAACTTGGGGCTCGAGGATGATTCGCTCACGCTGCTCAACTATTATCAAGATGGCAACTTTTTGAATGAGGCCGAATCTCCTCCGAAGTCGGGGCAAAAGCGATCCGCTGCAGAGATGACACAAGCAGCGGTACCAGCATTCCAATTGGGCGAACCTCCTCTCAAGAAGAAGAACGTTTTTACGATAGACTAGACGTACCACTAACGATTCATGATACCCATAGACAATAAGACCGATTGTTTAACTCCTGTAGAGAAGCTACTGGAAATTGAAAGAACTAAAACTGATAGAAGAATCTAGAAATATACAAGGTAGAAAGGTTGAAGGTGGAAAGGTGGTAAGTAAAAAGGTATTAAGTAGAAACATAGATGATAGAAGTATGCTAGAAATATAGAACCTAGAGAGAGATGTTACTTAGGTGATAGACATTTGTATAACCGGGGAAACTGGTATAGTAGGAACTCAAATAAACTGTATAAGCATAAACAGGTAAACTACTTAGAAAGTAAACTAATAGATCTGGTTAGTATAACAAAACCAATAGTATCATACTGCTCTTACACTTAATCAACAAAAATGGTTACTGTTTACAGTTTGTGACTGAGATTTATCGAATATGTGGTATCTTGATATCTCCTCGTGACTTTTAATTTTTCGTCGCCACTAAACTTCGATTAGTGATCTCCACAACCTTGAACAACTTCAGCACAATGAAGCAAAGCAGTAGTGTGTTACGGAGGTTCTCGCGAGTACCGCGTCGATTTCAAGTGAGAGCGCCTTCGTATGCTCCTACTGGACTCAATATGTTTGCGCCCCCAGAAAGCGACGTTGGTGTCCACCACACCATTGCTTTGAGGACACCAACATTACCACTCACATACAATGTCAAAAGTGACGACAATATAGACAAGGGAAACACTGAAGATGTCCCGAAAGTCCCGGAGCCAGTTCCAGAGCCAAAGGATAAGGGAAATGACAAGGAAAAGAACAAAGACGACGACAAAGAGTCCGACAAGGACAAAAAGAAGGATGAAGAGAAGGATGATCAGCATGACGATATAGAAAAGAAGATCGATGAGATCACTGGCCACCAGTCTCTGCGTCCAGTAGCAGCAGGTGCCGCGGGTGGTAGTGCTCCACCTAGTAAAGGTGACTCAGATGATAAGTCTGAGTTCCCACCAATGCCCACTGCTGGTATTTATCCGCGTGTGTTGGCCATTCCCATGACCAATAAAATGCCTATGCCAGGGTCATATTTCTCACTCAACGTCACCGACCCACAAGTAATAGACGCCATACACGAGATCCTGAGCCACAGGGAGCCGTACTTTGGCTTGTTTCTTGTCAAGAACGCGCCAGCCAAAGACACCGACGTGATACGCGAGAAGGATTTCGTCAATGACATGGGTGTGTACTGTCAGTTATCCAACTACTCCAAGATGGGATCCAAACTCACCGCTACCGCTTATGTACACGCCAGGTGTAAAATGGAAAAGTTGATCACACCACAAGAGAGACCTCAGGTAGCAACCGAGCAGAAGGTGAACGAGGATAAGAAGGAGGAGGATAATGTGAAGGCTGTTCAGGCTGTACAGAATGACGACAATGTTGCATCGGAGGTAGAGAAGTCACAGGATGTATCTGAAGAGCTTCCATTGGAGTCCTCGTTCCTCGATAAATTTGAAGTGTCGACGGTGATCCCACGTATTGTGAAGGATAACGCATACGATAAGAATGACCCAACAATCCGCGCCCACATCGGGACTTTGAAGGACTTGATGGCCACAGGAGCAATGAGCAATCCTGCTGCTAAAGGTACCATGGCCAAGTGTACTGCACTCATTGGTAACCCATCGATGTTTGCCGATGCCTTGGCAGCCACGCTTCCAATGAATCCAGAAGCCCTGCAAATGCTCGTGTCAACCTTGGATGTTGCGCAGAGATTGGAAATTGTGGTTGAGTTGCTCAGCGCTGAAATTAGACTCTTGGAGGTGAGACAAATGGCCCTGGCTAACACAGCCAAGAAATTACGCGGTCAATTGTTGAAGACATTGGTCAAGGATCACGTACTGGAAATGTCCAAGTTGACGGGTATCCTGGACGACAAGAAGAAACCTCACAAGTTTGAGAAGAGATTAGCGAAATTGAAAATGACCAAGGAGGCGAAAGAGGCATACAAAACTGAGTTCGAGAAATTAACCAATGGTAATGACCACCCTACCGAGTTGGTTGTGGTTGAAAAGTACTTGGATTGGTTAACGCTGATTCCTTGGGGTATTTTCTCGAAGGACAAGTTTAACCTCGCGGAAGCAAGGAAGATCTTGGACCGTGACCACTACGGTTTGAAGGACGTCAAGGAGCGTATTCTTGAGTTCATTTCTATTGGTAAAGTTTCCGGTAAGGTTGATGGTAAAATCTTGTGTCTTACTGGACCTCCAGGTACTGGTAAGACTTCGATTGCAAAGTCCATTGCTGAGGCCTTGGGCCGCAGATATGTTCGTATCTCCATGGGTGGTATTAGAGATATCCATGAGGTCAAGGGCCACAGACGTACGTATGTCGGTTCGATTCCTGGTCGTATCATTCTCTCTTTGAAGCAAGCGAGAACCTCGAACCCGTTAATGTTGATTGATGAAATTGATAAGTTGGATATGTCTGCATCCGGAGGTGCTGCGCTGGCATTCTTGGAGATTTTGGACCCAGAGCAGAACCATGGATTCCTCGACAACTACATGGACGTCAAGGTTGACTTATCTAAGGTTTTATTTGTTTGCACGGCCAATTACTTGGGTAATATCCCACCACCATTGAGAGACAGAATGGAAGTCATTCACGTTTCTGGTTACACTAACAACGAGAAGATTGAGATCATTGAGAAACACTTGATTCCAAATGCCGTTAAGAAGGTCGGGTTGTCTAGTAAGCATGTCGAACTTACCAGAAATGCCATCTCGCGCTTGGTCGAGAAGTACTGCCGTGAGAGTGGTTTGAGAAACTTGAAGACCTTGATCACGCGTATATTCAGCAAGGCTGCTTTCCGTATTGTCGAAGAAATGGACAAGAGAGCTCCACCTGTTGTCGAATCCAAGATCGAGGGCAAGGATCTCGTCGAAGCCAAGGAAGTCGACATTAATGCCAAGGAAGAATCTTCCTCTGCGGCTGAGGAATTGAAGGAAATGGAAGAAGATGAAGAGGCTGAAGAAGACGAGTATGATGAAAAGGTGCTTGGAGTTGAACTTGTCAAGGATGGTGAAGAGCTCGTCAAGTTGGATGTTGCAGACGACATCAAGTATGTCATTGATGGCGATAACTTGAAGGACTACGTTGGTCCAGAGATCTACACTAGGGATCGCTTGTACGAGTCTTTACCTCCTGGTGTTGCCACTGGTTTGTCGTACAGTAGTTCCGGTAACGGTGATGCACTCTATATCGAGTCTATTCTCACGAACTCGATCAGCTCAGGTAGTGGCCATGCAGGCGTCAAGATCACAGGTAGCTTGAAGGACGTTATGAAAGAGTCTGCTGCCATTGCGTACTCTTTTGTCAAGCTGTACATGGTCAACAAGTATCCTGAGAACAGATTCTTCGAGGCTGCCGAGGTACACGTGCACTGTCCCGATGGATCCATTCCCAAGGATGGACCTTCCGCAGGTGTCTCTTTCAGTTCTTCATTGTTGTCTTTGGCTTTGAACGAGCCTATTCCTTCTAACATTGCCATGACTGGTGAGATCACTGTCACCGGGCGCGTTTTACCTGTTGGAGGACTCCGTGAGAAGATTTTAGGTGCGAAGAGATACGGATGTGACACTGTTATTTTCCCTAAGGATATCGAAAACGAGCTTGAGGAGATTCCTGATGAGGTCAAGGAGGGTGTCACCTTCATCCGTGTGGAATGGTACCAGGAAGTGTTCGACGCTATTTTCCCACATATGACAGCTGAGAAGGGTAACAGCATCTGGAAAGATGAATTCGCAAAGCTAGACCAAAAGGAGAAGAAAACTAAGAAAAGGGTAGATAAAGATAAGGAGGCAGACAAGGTGAAGGTCGCAAAGGCTTAAATGGGGTTGATACAGGCTTATGCCATTTATTGTAAATAATTGAAGAACAAGTGACTGTAGTATAGACAAGGTTACGAGTGATCAAACAAGGGCCGACGAAAAAGGTCTACCCGTATATATTGTAGTAAGATACAAAGGAAGGAAACATGGTCAACAAGCTTCCTAAATGTCCTTAAATCTAAGATTTACTTCGCAAGCTCATCTTTCTTGATGGTATTGAAGAATTCACGCACCTTATCTTCGGTAACCACTTTCCCCTCTTCGGCAAAAGGTTTGAAGAAGTCACGTAATTTGGATCGTATTTTGTCATAGGCATGTATGCCCTCGATGGCTTGTTCACGTGGAAGCGACAGAAGTGCTTCAGTTCCCAATTCAAGAAGCGAACCCGTGGAAGAACATTCATCATCTGGAGGAGGACTATAAATTGGATCCTCGCCGTACAAGTACTCGTTATTGCGCAAGAACTCACCAACCTTGGAGTCTTGTTTCGAAAGTTCTGACATTCTTGACCTGAATCCGTTTTTCAAGAAGATAGAGTACGGAATGTCCACGCGTCTCTTTTTTGTGGGGATTTCTTCATTCTCACCGATGTAAGCCTTGTATCTCAATTGCCATTCATCTGCAGATCCGACATCAGAGAAATGTGGCATTTTGAGATGAACGATGCGGTCGTCATTTTCTAACTCTTCAAAGATGTGGTGGTATTCTTTTGCGCATTTCCAGCAAATCCACAGATCAAAGTCGTCTAGTGATGGGAAATGTTCCACTACATCACCTTCGTCAGCATCATTTTGCTCTTGGTCATTCAATGCATCCTCGCCAGGAGGACCCAAGCCATCGAGCTTATTTTCGGACGAATGAGTGTTCTTTTTGCTGAACAATCCGTGTTTATACCCTAAGATACAGTCTTCATGGTACCAATCCTCGCCACATGCGGCACCGAAGTAACACTGGATCATATTCCCTGTTTCTTCCAATGGGTTGTAAAGCTGCTCACAAGAGCAGAAATGTCCAGTAAAGTTGTGGTTGTATACATTAGACAGAGAAGGAATATCTTCGGGGTTGATCTGTACTGGTTCCGCGGAAATCGAGGGCCGTCTATCGGTAGCTCGAGACCTCAATGAACAACAGGACGAAGTTTTGGTGGTACCGCAATCACAGACAAAGTTCCTCTTACTGAACAACTCTACCAAGGTGTGTGTAGAGTGACATTGGATCAGGCATGAATAACAAACACCTACCTTGTCCTCACCCTTAGAGCACGTAATACATGCAAACACCGGTTGACGAAGCTCTCCAAGCTTATAGGTACACTCCTTAGGGTCATAGGGCAAAGCAAGCTTAGCTTCCTGCTCCAACTTGTGTTGATCATTGAGATAGTCGACTGCGGTTACCGTGTCAGACATATTGTTAGGCAAAAAATACAGAGGGAAAAATCAGTAAACTATATTAAAGTACACATGGAACTGCGTTGTTCCACAAGGGCATACGTGAGAACAAGAGCTAGATATATGCTTAACTAGAAGTATGTCCTACTTCCATGCCAAAAATCCTTCTTCTAGGAAGATGCTATTCTCTCCAAGTCACTTCCATTTGGCACAGGTCAGGCCTGCTTACAAAGCTGGGATCTCCTTCACCACCTCATCATAAGATTCTCTGTACTCGTCGGTCTTGTCGGCGTTCTTCTTGGACTTTCCGCCACCAGGGACGATCATGACACATGAAGTTGGTCTTTTAGTAGCACCAGCGGTACCCAAGTCCTCCTTCGATGGGATGAAGAGGTAGGGCACAGTGGAGTCCTCACACAAGACTGGTATGTGTGAGATCACATCTGGAGGAGAAATGTCACCAGCAATGATAACAAGACCTTTCTCACCCTTTCTCAAGGCCTTCACAACCTCCTTCACACCTCTCTTGACGTGCTTAGCTTTTGAAGCCTTCTTGACAATCTTCAAAACCTTCTTGTTGGTCTTCTTTGGAGCCAAAGGTTTGGCAAATGGCAAAACAGCCGATAACCTCTTCTCGTAGTTGTCCTCTCCAGCCTCTTCGGTCTTTGATACCTTTTCCTTCTTGACCATCTTGTAGCGTATGTTGTGCAGGTACAAACCAAAATTTTCCACTGAGATGCCTTCGAAAAAAAAGCAGACTTTCGTTTTGCGCACGACCTTTTGAGCTTCAGATCAACTTGTGAGCCACCCCAGATTATGTACCGTGCGAGCATCAGGAAGAAGAGGAGGTTTACTCCGAGCACTGCTGCCTCGCAAGCAGTTGAATTGCTACAAAATGACTCCGAAATCAAAGTACAAGAAACTACTCTAGAGGAATCAAAGGTGATTAACTATCTCAATAAACTCGGTAAAGACCAACCTTCGGACAATTCTAAGGAAACACTCTCATTTAAGATCGTGGTTTCACTTTCAGAAGGTGCTTACTTTGAGGAAAATCTAGACAGGATAACCCTGAACCTTCGTGAGAATTTCAAAGTCAAGGATGTGACTCTTTCGCCCGTTGTACCAGGAACCGTTGAGCAATTCCTCACTGTGTTTGGAAAGTTGGATGCTATCTCAAAGGCAAGTGCATACATCGCATTCATTCTCAGAATGGTCTTGAACAGGGACAAGTTCCAAGCATACACTCTCAAATCTCAGAATTACAGTCTAGATGTCTTGTTCTCTCAATCTCGAACGATACCACACAACGTCAGGAACATATTTGGTACAGGATTGACTTACTTAGACACTAGCTTCCCTTCACAGTATCACCCCACCCTCGGAGCAGTTAAAATACGGGCAAACTTCTCCACTATATATAACTTGATGATGCACCTTGGCTCGGAGTTTGTGGAGGTAGCATACTTGGATGATACCAGAGACTTGAAACGGATCCCGGCGTTTGGCAGGCATACAGACGCCAACCTCTTTGTGAGGTCCGAGAAGAACTCAAGCTTGTTAGCCCATAGTAACAAGCAATTGCATGAGTTTGTGGCTGCAAAAGGGGGTTAATGAGCATTTAAATGAATTGGTTCTATAGGCTTCACTATCTACTAATACATTCATACTAGTTATGTTCCACATTATCATGTAGTTCTAATATATGCACTTAATAGTCAAGAAGTCCCTGGATTCAGTCTACTTTCATTCTACACCACGATATCTCTCTACTTTCATTCTACATTCATTTAAACAGTACTTCTCTTAAACCTTCACAACAGCAGCTGCCTTCTGCTTTCTCAGAATCGTGGCAACCCTGTCACCCAAAGACAAGGCCAAGCCCTGGCCCTTACTTCTGATTCTAACGTGACCAATGATAGGTCCGTTAGGCAGCTTCTCGATACACAAGTTCGCCAAGGCATCCTCACCGAACGAAGACCTGGAGTACAAGTTTGCGGATAAGAACTGGCACTCCTCTCCAATAACGGCACCAGGGGTCAAGCAGTTCATGTTAGTACCCTTCATCAATTCCTCCAAGTATTCCTTCAACAGAGACATCTCAGATTTGATGGTGATTTTGTTCTCCCACTCGAACTCATTCCACATGGTGCGGAACTGGGCCTCGGAACATGTGGCTGGCTTGATGTAGTCTATGATATCGACATGAATATCGTTCAAAATGACAATCGTCGAGTCGTCAGAGTGCTGTCCATCATACACTATGTTTCCGAATATAACACCTGTGTCGGCTGAAGTCACCTTGATGGTGGTCTGTGCCTTGTAGAAACCATGTGGTCCGATGTTGGCAGTTGCAGGCTTGTCAACAACCTTCAAGTCACCGAGAGTAGCGAACTCAACAGACAAGTTTCTCAAGGTTTGTGTGGTCTGGTTCACCAACAATACATCCAACACGACGTCATATTGGTGAACCTGGATAAAGGCCTCTGCATAGATAGGGTCTGAAAATCCTGTCAATGGCATGATCTTATTTAATCTGGACAGCAAGTCCTCCTTAACAGTGTTCGAACCAGAAGCGAGTGTGACATCGTCGACAACAGACTTCTTCGATGTCGAGTTGCTCTCGAACTGTCTGAATACAATGCTGTCATCAACCTGCTCGGCGTTGTCATGGAAGTCCTTGACAGCCAACTCCAACTTGGCCAATTCCACCTTCTTCACCTGCTGCTTGAAGGCCTCCTTCGTGGCATCCAAGTAACTGTCCTCAATCAACTCGATATCGGTGTCGTTGTTCAACAAGTTGATGTGGGTCATGATACGGTCGGCAGAGTCCTCATCAATGTGCTTTGTGACTAAGTCAGACTCACCCAAACGCAAGATCGACACCATGATGAGCAATGCCTCGGCTCTTAAAGCGTTCAAAAACGTAGGCTGTGCCTTCAAACGCTGTAATCCAAGTACGAGCTTTACCAAGGTCGAGGTCAACACAGCACCCAAGTAAAAGTCACCCGCCAAAAGGAGCTTACGGATTGGTGGAACTTGTTCGTCATCCTCATCGGTGCGAACTTCGGCTGTGAACGCATTCTCGGTCGCGTATGTGCCGTCTGCCAAAATCACAGTCTTCTTGCTAGTCTTCTTTGTGGTGGACTCTTCCTCACCCTCTTCCTTTGTCTCGGTGACCTTCTTCTTCTCGCTCGCCAAGATAGGAACTTCACCAATGCTGGATCTGAGAGCCTTCCATGCTTCCTTGATGGTCTTCTCATCCAAGGAGAACTCACCAATAATCCACAATGCACCGCGGAATACCTTGCCCGACTTGATCTGTGGCAATGCAAGCAACAATCTTGCGACGATGGACTCGCGCAATGCGGGGAACTTGGTGATCACCTCCTTCACAAAGGTCACGACTTCGTAGGCAGCAGCACTGTTCAAGTCAGCAATAGAGTCCAATAACAAGTCAATCACATTGGCAGCAACCTCGACGAACTTAATCGCTAACTGGTGGATCGCGTTGATCAACAACTGTCTGTACTCGGCGATGTTGTCTTCATTCGAAGCAGAGGTGCGCTCGAGCTCCTTCTTCAACAACTTGACAACATCCTCGACATTTCTACTGGTGATGAACTGCAAGGTGACCTCAAGTGCCTTCTTGCGCACTTCAAGGTCTTGCGATGATAAGACACGCAAAATGTCCAAGGACAAGTCCTGTAAGATACCTGGGTGGAGCTGGTGCAAGTCCTGAATTCTCTGCAAGGTAATGATCTTGACGTTGTTGTCGGTCTCGGTGGTAGCCAATTCGACGAATTTACTACCAGCAAGGAGAATACTTTGTGGGTTGCTAGTGAGAAGCAGCAATGTGTTTGCAGCCTCGTACATAACGACGTTCAGCGAGCTTTCGATCAACTCAAGCAAGAACTCCGCATGCGACTGCTTGACACTAGGGTTGGCAACTGCATCTCTCTTGATAAACTCAATGAATGCCAACTGAAGAAGTGGGTCCAAGGTGTCAATCAAAGTGATATTGTCCTGGATGTATTGCAAGGCAAACTCACGGTTCAACTCACCCAAGCATACAAAGGCGTTACGCTTGCAGACAGAGTCGGTCTCGGAAACCAAGAACTCGTACACGAGTTCGATGGCATCTGGGCACAAGTGATCCGACACCTTGTAGATGGAACATAAGGCAAAAATGGCGTTTTTACGCACATACGCGTGTCTGTGGGTCAAACACTGACGAACATTTGGAACTAAAGTCTCTAAGAGCTCTGGCTCCTTCAACTTATTCAAGTAACGCAAAGTGTTACCGCGAATGTATTCGTTAGGGTGTTGCAAGTCACGTTGAATGGCATTGCATACCAAGATCATTTCATGGCGCATCTTGCCGTGCTCGTCCTTCTTTGGACATACCTCCCAGTAGAAGTACAACAACTTCTTCAAAGTCTTGTCCTTAGAGGGCATGATGAAACGGATGATGTGCATCAACAAGTCTGGCATGAGGTCACCATTGAGAATGGTCACGAGAATGCGCTTCATGGCATCGATCTTAACGTCGTCCTTACCCTTCTCCAAGAGCGTCTTGAACTCATTGACAGACGTCTTGTTCGCCGTGTTTGGCTCGTATATCAACGTGTACCCCGATTCACTCATGGTTGTTGGTTGATTTTTTCGACTCGCTTTTTGGTAAACGTGTTTACTCGGTCACGTGAGCACAAAAGAAGCACCTTGATCTTTCGTGATGATAGTTCTTCCGCGTCGTATACTTCGCTCTTCTGTGTTGATACTTCGTTCTTCCATGTTGTATACTCTGCCACTTCTTGTCGCATTGCTCGTTTTTTCCTTTTTATCATTTCTTTCATTTCCTCTCATGGCCTTCATTATCTATACATCTATGCGTACTTAGCCTACGTTATTATCAAGCTAATCACTGTCGGAGTTGTCCGGGTTGGCCAAAACCAACCGAGGCTTATCATCATGATCCTTCGAATTGAACATGCCGGACTTGTCCTCACCATCGGTGTCTTCTTCACCATCCTCTTCCAACTCGTCCCACTTGTATCCTGGGTGCTGGTAGTATCCAGAAAACCCAAAGTTTGCATCACTGAGTGATCCTGTAGATGAGGTTGACTTCACCGATGCATTCCTACGGAGGTCATCGGTGGTAGAGTTGTCATCAAGGGTCAACTGACTTGCTTTCCGTGCTATCGAGCTGTCACGCGACACAGTCGATAACGATGTCGGTCCGGTGATGCTGGAATTCGATGACTGCACTTCCGATGCCATTGTATTTTGTGTGGGAGTGGGTTTCAAGTTGATCCCAATTGACCTACTCTCATCACCCTCTTCGATTTCTGCAGCAAGCAATCTCCGTGCTAAGTGGCCGTGCTTCAATTCCACACCACTTGACTTCTTCTTACCCTGTAGACCCCCGACACGGCGTGCATATCTTCCGTTGTTGTTTGCCTTCACATCCACAGGCAAGATACCCGTTGGGAGTTTCCATTTTCCAGGACCGCTTTCATTGACCGCAGTACCAGCGTTTCTTCTGATGGTGAGAACGTAGTTCGACCTTTCACCTTCACCTGGTTTCAAGTCTAGGTTCTTTTTAAGCACCGACAAGTTCACATTTCTAAACGAGTTGGAGCTCCACATCGAGCTCACCGACGATGATTGTCTGTGTGAACGCATGAGGTTTGTCAGCGACGAATTTGTCGCCAATGTCTTGGTTCTCGACACAGGGTACTCGCCACTATTAAGAGACTCTAATGCAGTGCTCGAAGTCTTAACTCTGGGTGAAGCTGAAGCCTGTGCTTTGGTATAGGGACTGGTCCGCTGAGTAACGCTACTATTGGTTGGTGTCGCACTCAAGGGGGTGGTGAAAGACGTCCTCTTCACAATTGGAGCCATGATGGGTGACCCAATAGCATCGCTACTGGACTTGAGACGTGCTGGAGAGTCGTAATCATCAGCAACTGTAGAAGATACAGAGGACGAACTCACCGACGCATTTTCACGAGGATAGATGACACTATCGTATCCATAATCATCACGTGCAAGTCCTGAAGGACCAGGTTCTAATGGATATGGAGCAGATTTAGTTATCTCCAACGGCGTATCAGAATACCTACCGGACGATGAACTCTTCTGATCCAGCGACTCCAAAGCATTTTCTCGCGTCATATCCGAAAACCTATCTGTGGAGGCATTTGAAGACCTGATTCCAAGAAACTTGTCACCAGAATGATGATCTGAGTCACTGTTGTCTGTAGATGTTCTCGGGTTGTACTTCCAAAGCTTCTCGAACTTTTCCCGATCAGCTGGTGTAATCTCTTTCCGCGAAGTGTACGACCCACCCATATGCGAGTCCTCGAGCTGATCACCCTTGTTTGAATACTCATCGGATTTATAGTCATAATCCTTGATACTGAAGGTATCCTTTTCACTGAAAGCATCTTGTAAGGAGCCCTTATCCATGAAGACGTCCTTTTCGAAAGCATTCCCATACTTGCTAAACTCTATCTCATTATTACCATATGCATTACGCAGCTTTCTGTCCTCATTACTGGAGTCGGCATAAAAACTCTCGGTATCATCCTTTGAAAAATTACTGAGCTCCGAATCTATGGTACCAATTAAATCACGCATATCTGACGAATGGTCTCTCTTGTGCGCATTATGCCCACCACCTTGTGTTTTTGCTGAGGTATTGAAAAACAACACTTCTTCCGACTCCAGGCTAGGGGGCGAAAGATCTGGGGGTGGTTTGCGTGATAGCCTGTGCACATGTGAACTTGTTGGCGTGAGAATTGGCAGTGAGTGCTCATTTCTAGCAGAATCCATGTTAACTGGACTGATAGGGGTAGTGTCCGATAAACGGTTTTTATGAGGGGTTTCATTGTTTCGAGATGTGCTTGTTGCAAGAGTTCTTTCAGGCAGCATGGCAGGGTTTACAGTGAGATGATTACCTTGAGTATATCCTGGATGCAAATTGCCTGGAGACTTCTCAGTACTGAGATATTTTGCTGGGGATGGGTACGGAGACTCTGAAGACCCAGTTGCTGGCAGATTATGCAGATAATCACCCTCTAAAGTCGTCAAGTGCGTAGATTGTGGAGATTTGTCGTTCTTTCCTAATCCCATGATACTCGCTATATCATTCTGTGCTGCGCTGCGTTGCAATGGCTGTGGACTGCGCTCTCTGATTGAAGGACTAGGGCTTTTTTGACGTAGCGAAACATTTGACGTCTTGGTTCTGATTTGGTTTGTGGAAGGTTTAGGCTTGTCTGGAGAATTCGAGAGCAGTCTTCCTGACGTAGGTCTGGCCGATGCGGGGACATCCCCATGATGCCCGTTGAATATTGACAGTATCCGCGACCCAAATATCGATCTTCTGTCCGCTCCTGACATGATCCGGGTTTGCTCAGAAGTACACGATTTTTTGATGTGTTTTTTGTGCGGAGACAGAATAGGTAAAAATTTATTCCATAGCGAAGACCACGGCCATCACCCGACAACGGTAATGGAATTGTTTCTCTTTTGAACACACTATATGTATCTTTGTTTCAATGTTAGGAATGGGCTTGCAGTTTTCGATAGAAGGGATAATTGAACCAATACTCTAAGTGGAACCAATAATGTCGTGTAAATGTCGTCACATTGTAGAATGTTCTGTTGATGTCGCCGACCAATATCTTTCATCTCTATGATATGAACATACGCGGAAAGGTACAAAACCTCCGTTCCATTGCATTCCGCCACGTGAGCACGGGTGAGTGTGATACAGATGCATCCCAGCCGGTCTGGGATCGCAATTGTTTGTTGGACTCCTTTATCACTGTGCACGCGGTCATCAAGATCGGCAAGACTACTACTGAGAAGTTACTCTATGTGAGTGAGGTTTGCGAAGGTGATTCAGACCCATACTTTCCTCGAATTGTATTACCATCACTCCCCAACCACTCAAGTAACAAAACAATGGCTGTGAGACTATGGGTGAGAAGAGAAGAGGGAAGACTTAAAACGGAGTATGGATTCACAAGGACCAATACGATTGAAACAATGGTAGAAAGTGATGAAAAGAAGCGAAAAGATGCAATAAGTCAAGAGATCACTAAAGAGAAGAATAGCGATTCAATGAAAAGTGATTCCTCGAGTCGCAATTCCGAACAGAAGGTTGAATCAGGTAGGGAAGACATCAACAAAGCAGATACAAAAGAGGTAAACAAAACAGATACAGAAGAGTTGAATAAATCAGATACAGAAGAGTTGAACAAAGCAGATACGGAAGACTTCAACAAAACAGATACGGACTTGAACAAAGCAGATATGGGAGACCTCAACAAATCAAATACCAAAGAGGTTAACGATTCCAACTTGAAAGACGAAGAGAACATAAAGGAAAATAGTGAACCAATCGAAAAAGATCAAACAGACCAGTTGAACCAACTTGAACACGATATAGCTGATACGAAAGATATCCCTGAAACTCATATCAATGGAATCCAAAACTTAAATCAGAATAATGAAGTCGAGACAAATGGTGCTGATGAAGAAGAAGCTAACGGTGCTACTAAAGTCGAGTCTAATGGTGCTGATAGAGTCAACGGTACTAATCAAGTTAAGTCTAATGTCAGTGGTACATTTAATTCCTGGACTCTTATAGCCAGTTATACTATGCGTCTTGACAAGCTCGCAGTTTTGGATGGATCCTTTGAGACTGTTTCAGAATACTATACTTTTAAACAAAATACAATCATTATGAACTTGGAGGGGATGTTATGTGCTATCCCGGGGACCTTTACTCCAAAGGACAACAAGTTACTCGTGAGTTCTGTTACCAACCACCGAGGTTATGAACTCTACTCATATAGCTTCGACTCCATACGATCTCTCACACGATTGTCGAAGTCTATTGCCGAGCTACTTGCAGTCAAGCATCGATTATCTGGACAAATAAGCACTCTCGCGCGGAAAAGCCCGTTAAACATCGACTACGAGATCGAGAGATGCAAAAGGGAGAAAAAGGACTTATCCGATGCCATACACAGTGAAGCTGCTGCTCGCCACGCTCTCGAAGTGGATATTGAGTCACTCAAGATTAAGTTGAAGTCGTATAAACAAGGAATTACAAGAAAACAGAAGGAAATAATTGAGGCAGCATCGACACAAAGTGAGCTTGTTGCGTCTCAGATCGACCCTCTTTGTGAAACTTTGGATAACACTGTACTCCCAGGTATAGTAGAAGAAGTACGAAGACAAGTTTTACGGGTTGCAAGTGTATTCCCCATCCAGAGCATTCCGAATTCGGTAAATTTTTCTATTGCCAACATCAAGATTGCATCGAGTACCAAGGAATTACTCGATACATGTTACCAACTGCAGGAGACAGTTCCGGAGATCAATGCTGCGCTCTCGTATATCGTACAGCTCGTGAATGTGTTAGCCACTATATGCAACACTGTCTTGGAGTACCCCATGATTGCAAGTGGTAGTGAAAGCGTCATTTTAGATGCCTTGGGTAAGGAGGTACAGACGCTTCCATTAAGCTATGATCCGAAATTGACCGTGACTGTGGAGCCAGGGAACAAGCCTGTCAATAAGTCTTTTGAGCGAGCTCTTGGTTTACTCAACTGTAACATCACCCACTTGATCCATAGCGCGCAACAATTATTGAACAATAACGTAATTGAGGTGCCCCTAGATTGCATGGATAATTTGCTCTGGAACTTGCAGTATTTAGTGTTGTTTATGACGGCAGAGTAACAGGATATACCAGAGCGAGATTTGTCAAACACAGAGTAAGATATACTAGAGCGAGATTTTTCAACCAGAGTAACAAGATATATTATAGCGATATCTCAAAGAGTACTAGAAAGGGTGTTGAACTAAGAAATAGCTTCTATAGAGTATCAAAAGCATCAGTACGGGGAGTAAGAAAATAACATGACCTTAGTGCGCGTGGCTTAAAATGATTTTGTGGACACTATTTCAGCCGCATCGCAGCCGAAAAATGGATCCACCGGCAAGACAATCAAATGACCAAGGTGTGCATGTATAAAGATGACCGTTATGATGGTAAGAGGTAGTCTTGGGATCCTCCTTAAAATTGTTCACTAAGATGGCCATAGGATACTTCTTAATAGGATACTTCTTAACAGGATACTTCTTATTTTTTTTCAGTAGGGTGGCTATTATGTCATTGCGGTCATCATAACCTGGTGATGGTACCTAGTGATGGTCTACATTTCCCCTCATACATGTATATTACATCTCACTTCATGTGTATTTCGTGAACGAGTTTTTGAATCCTGGCCTAACTTACAACAAAGCGACAGCAAGTGCGCCGACAACAGCACCGACTGGAGCATAGAAGGCATTAGCACCTCCAGAGCTCGAGCCAGAGCTCGACTGTGCGTGGCTGGAAGATCCAGAAGCGCTGGAGGAGCCAGAAGCATCAGCAGAAGCAGAACCGGAGCCGGATCCGCCTGCGGAGCCAGAACCTTGTGCGTCCTGCTCTAATCTGGAGTACCATGGCAAGTTGGTAGCAAAGTTCTCGATGGAGCTGACATCAAGAGATGAGTCATCCAACATAGTGGTGTAGGAGTCGTCTGTGTATGTGTTAACCTTTGGAGCTAAGGAGGTCAATGCTGGAGGAACGTTCTTCGCGGTCTGTATGAAGTTCAAATATTGCTTTGCGTTGGCCTTCATGTCGCTCACCAATGCAGTGAAAAACTGGACCTCAGATTGGTCTGCAGCATGTGCGATAGCGATAAGTGCGGAAGCCGTCAAGACTGTGTTGGATAATTGCATTATGGGTATTATGGATGAAAAATCTGGGAGGCGACGGCGTCGATCTTATATATAGTCTTTTCCAGACATATGTTACCTGAATAGGAAATTTTAAGACGGTACAAAAGAAACCTTCCCGTCATGATTTAGCAGGGCCACTATGCAAGTTAGGGCATACCACGCGAATAGCCTGTTGCAAAGCGTACCTGGAATTAGTGACCTGGTACAGAATGTAACAATGGTGACACCAAATTTGCTTTTTCTTCCCAGTAAAACGCCATTTGTGGGGGAAAAGAGGGGACGTTCTTCATGTGAAACTTATGTGCAGGACTGCCGCTCCTTCCACATCAAAGTGAAGAGTGATGCCAAAGGGGTCGACGACGAGGTCGAGAAATTTTCCCAGTTACAATAAGAATAAGGGATGTAAGAGTATATATTGATCGTTTCAGAGTAGACTTCTTTTCATCAAAGACTTTTGTTGGAGGTAGTATAGACTTCATTATTGTAGATTTGATTTGATAGATGATTTATAGACTGATATTCTCAAGTCTGTGATATCTTCGTTTTATCTAGGGATTTGATATCTATAGACATCAAGGCTTTTGTGAGTTCATAACCTACTAATCACTCAAGGAGACATGATAGTGGTTTTTAAAACTCTCATATATAACTCATCGATAGGTTTTCAAAACTCATCAATAGGATTTTGAAAGTCCCAAACTCATCTAAAGGTTTTAAAATCGCTTCATCAAGTTATTTCCTAGTCACTCGATAAATATCACGAGTTTTTAAATGGTCTCATAAAGTTTCAGATTGATTTAAATGGTTACACATTGTTTCAAATTGAACTCTAACGGCATTTCTGTTCTAGGTTCATTTCTTTCTCCGCATTACTTCTTGGGCTATCCACGCCGTTTACAGGGCTCGACGTTTTTTACATTGTCTTCTCCACAACTTCTGGGTATTTGAATAATTACGATAGCCCCATGCTCTATTAGGTAAGATCGCCTAGACTTCTACCACCCAACATCTAAAAAATCGAACCTTGATGGACCTTGCGGTTCCCACTAAGCCGGCTTCAATTTATAGACTTTTAGGCTCTTCCATAAACGTTCATTAAGTATGACTTAGAAGATACCACTTCTTCCAGTATTTCAATCTGAACCGTGTCTGCACAGAAGATTTGTATGTGCACCCCGAAAGATGACAGAGGGTGAAATGATCACAATGATGTATTCACGTGGAATTTCAGCGTGATTTACCCCCACGTGATCGGCTCGATTAATATGACGTCATGTCTTATTTACACTATTGTCACATTCCCTTGCTAAATATCGTTTCTTTGTTACACCGATGAGAGCAACATTTCCGAATCTCACAACTTTCGATGAGACAAGAGCGGATTTCGTATCGTGGTTCTGCTTGCTGCAAAAATGACTCCACACTTGCTTTTTTGGTGTGCGCACGACTGTGGTACGTAGCTGCAAAACGAATTGCTGCAATACCCCTGCATCATTTGCGTCACATATCCGCATTTTACAATTGATGGGCTCACCATATCCTGTGCCATCAATTGACGAGCTACATGATTGTCGATCAATTTATATTAGTATGTATTGTAGTAAGCACGCTTACAACAAGAACAAAGCAGCAGCAGCAAGCAAACCAGTAGAACCAGCGACAACAGCAGCATCACCCTTGGAAGAAGAGGAGCCACCAGAGGACTTAGCAGCTGAAGCAGAGCCGGAGCCGGAAGCAGACGCAGAGCCAGAAGAGTGGGCAGCGGCAGAACCGGAGCCAGAAGCTGCGGCGGAGGAGGAAGCAGCAGACACAGTTGCGACAGCGGCAGCGAGAATAACAGCGGAAGTGAACTTCATTGTAGATTTATTTAGTAGTACTTTTGAACACTTGATGAAATGCCCTCCTATTTATACTCAAGGTAAAAGGGGTTCGCCCCCTCTCTGTGCACAAGTTGAATGTGGTCGCACAAGCCTGCAACTCGATTAGGAGGGGCTTTGACCAATAGCCGCGTTTTGGTATTTTTTCATAACATTCACCCCAAAGACCGATTGTGGAAAAAACCACACAAACATGACCATGGCTTAGACCCTTGCTTGTCAGTTGCCAGGTCTCACACAAAGAGGCCATAGTGCTATAAATAGCTAGACGGGCACTGTCTATCTATCTCTTGTTTAACGGCTGAACGCGACTCACTGCAGCGCGTGTGGATTTGGCAGGTGGCGGAGCAGATGGCGCAGTGCAAAAATAATCGTATAGTACTTCGCCAAAGAAGTGCAACAGTGTCAAATCACACAGAGCAATCTTCTAGTATGTAACAATAAATGCCGCAGTGTTTCACTCTCACAGTTCACGGCGAAACACCACACCATTGGCCCACACTGGTCCACACTGGTCCACACTGGATTGAATTATACTCTACGCTGATTTGACCATTATGGCTTGGTCTATGTTATTATCGTTAACGGCTACTCACGTGAATCACGACCGCGTTCGCGTATATGGCTTGTGCTCACCTGCTTGTATATACCTTCGTTCATGACATCATGGCTGGCAAAGCCAAAATGTTCGCGCATTGCGATTTGAAAATCTTGAGCTTAGACAGTACTCTTTCAGTGAGGCTTGACAGGGCTTAGGTACTTCCGCAATAATCTTAGGCCAATGACATTCCCCGCTATCAATGACGTCGGAAGGGCTTGTCTAACAAGTGAAGTCTATACAAAGCTCCATAACGCTTTCACGAGGAAAAATGTGCGCAATGTATGATGTCACTTCGTTTCCCAAGAGAGCCATTTCATCGCTGGTCTCATCTATACTATATGAAGTACATGAAATATTAAGCCCCGAGAGTAGGCTGTGGTAAAACGCGACACTAATGGAACACGTTTTTGCACGAGGGTCGTCATTCGATAAATGCCCATGTGCAGTCTGTCTAACCAGCGATAACCTGATACACCAAGACAAGCATTCCAGTGATTGGTTTGCCTCTCATATATGCTACCTTTTCCATCTTGAACATTTCCAATTTCAAGTCAATCCTTGCTTCTTGGCTTGTTTTTGCTGATCTCTATGTTTGCTAACCTTATGTTTGCTAATCCCCATGCTTGCTAATCCCCATGCTTGCTTATCCTTATGCTTGCTTGTATCGCTATTCCATTTGTCCCTATTCCATGTGTTTTCCATCTATTTCTATTCCATCTGTTCCTATTTCATCTGTCTCTCCATCATCCCATATTCCTATTCCGTTTCTGTTATGCTTATTCATGCCTTAATGATTCTTGATTCCTATGCCTCTTTCATGTTTATCTATGCCTTGTTTATTCTCGGCTTAGCATGGTCCCATGGGCCCAGTAGTTCATTCTTGTACCTCTGTAAGAACAAGAAGTATGCAGGGAGGGCAAATACTATACACGCCACGCACACCCACCAAAGTAACAACAATTTGATTCCGAGGATCGTCACAATTAGGTAGTTGACTCCGGAGAATAAGGAGAAGAAAATGAGTCGATGCACATTATGGTAACCCATCTTGCGAATGTTGTAGTCATATATCGGCAAGAGCAAATTTGTATGTATGGCAAATAGAATGAAGAAGAACACCTGTGGTGTAGTAGTCAACCGTGACGCCAACACAATGGAATTGGACATCGAGATGTTGTTAGAAAGTATTGGCCGATACTCGTTACTTGTGATTGACGGGTTCATTGTAGCAGGAGCGGTATTCATACCGTAATTGTGAAGCGAAGTGCTTGCGATGCAAAGAATAAATGAGAGCGCCCAAATAGAATCCGACGATGTCGACCGCGTCAATGACTTGAGAATTGGTGAAAGAATGAGCACTGTAAACACTATGAGCAAATATGACTTGAAGCTGAAGTTTCCCGCACTAGCAGCTTGTTTTGGTGTGTCTTTCATCAATGACACTAGTCCGAATCCAAGAGCCGTAAATACTGTACTGATGAGAGCAGTGAGTGAACTGCTCCAGTGATAATGATAGATTGCAACAAACATGAATACCACTAGAAGTAAGCTACTCAAGTGGAATACAATGAGTGAGAAGTCATCAACTAATTTGAGGTATGAGTGTGTAGCGATCGTTTCATTGCGAGTCATCTGTGAAAGGAACGACTGATCTGTGTAGTTATCTGGGTATGGTTGCTTGAGATATAAGAGCTTCTTCCATTCAGGAAGCCCTTGCGGTGTCGCTGACCGCCTTTCGAGACTTCGAACATCAGGCGTACTTCGTGTGTGTAATAATGGTGGCACTTGAAGCATCTAAGAGCGTGGTCTTTCTGAGATCAAAAAAAAATAAAAACGCTTTGATGTCTGACCCCTTGGCACCATCATCAAGCACGTCAAGTGTACACAAGCTTCAAGTGCCACGGCACTCATATACTACTTCTGTGACATCTGTGAGCTCGGGTATCCCTGCTCAGTCAGGAAATAGGAGTATGAATAGTGTATTTCGGCTATCACGGGCAAACACCAGCACTATGGAATCTAGTAATCAAGCCTTTGATGGACAAAGCGTACGACCCAATGATCGTGCACCTAGTGCAAAGCCCAATGTGACTTATCTGGATAAATTATGGACTCAGATCGATGTTCTCGATGACGTGAAGTCGATGCTGCGAGAGGTTCGAGAAAAGGGATCGTTTTTTAACGAATCGTTTGCGTTGGAGCTCGATAACCTCAAGGCCCAACAAGATAAGCTCCTAGATGTGGTTACTTCACAAAAATTCGATACAAAAAGCGTGAATGCGCTCAGAAGCTCGGAAGATGTGGTGTCGCCGACTGGTGGCGGTAAGATCGAGGAGTTTTTCGAGACTACCGAGTTGACCAAGTATGAACAAAAGCGTAGACAGGACTTTATGGAGATGAATTCATACATTGAAGATGTCAAGAATGGTCTCGATGAGGTTGCAGAATCAATGAAGAAGTTTGGTAATACAACCAGAGATATGTGGTGAGAAAAGCAAGGAGGAAGATAATGGAAAGATATAAGAATGAAAAAGAGGAAGGTCATAAGAAGGTTTAAAAGAGGAAAGTCATAAGGGTTAAAAGAGCAAAGTCATAAGGATTAAAAGAGCAAAGTCATAAGGATTAAAAGAGGAAAGTCATAAGGATTAAAGGAGGAAAGTCATAAGGATTAAAAGAGGAAAGTCAAAAGAGTTAAAAGAGGAAAGTCATATGAGTTAAAAGAGGAAAGTCATATGAGTTAAAAGAGGAAAGTCATAAGAGTAGAGGAAAATCATAAGAAGGTTTTAAAGAGAATACTTGAAGAGAAAGGTCATAAAGAAGTCATTTTGAGGAAAGTCATTTCAAAGAGCGGGAAACTTTTTGTTTATAGAATAGCATGGAATCATTCCGGTAATAAAGTTTAATGTAGTAGGAACTTTGATGCGTCACCGGAAAAACTATGATTGAAATCAGGTGAGAAAGATTGATGAAGAATATTGAAGGTAGAGATGTATAAGTACAGTGGGAAAAGTATAGTTGGAATAGCGAGATAAAAGTGAGCATTGCTCAGAACATGGATAGGTGGATGGAAGTAGAGGTAGGTCACATGGATTGAATTTTGGCTGAAACTAATACTAATGGGTTAGTATGGAGGTTTGACCCCATCACGTCATCACGGAATTATTAGAGTGAAAAAGGGTCTAACCAGTGGTAGTAAGTGTGACCCAATTAGATAATCACGGAAGAATTTGAAATACCAGCGGGAGATGAAGATACCTAATTCTGATAATCTCGGAAATAATGTGAATCTCACCGTCAGCCACTTATTAGGCTGATCAAAGAGAATTGGCGAACATATGGAACAAAAGATTTCTCTTAATATATCCGACGCGCATTCTGACGCACAAAAAATCCGCCTCGATCAAGATTTTATAGATGTGTAGAAAGGTGAAGGTGCTTCCATTCAGAGTTGTGGAGAGGAAGGTCAAGGAGGATAGATCAGTTCTTTCTTTGGAAGGTAGAGGAGGGTGAGACCTTCTGGGAATGTGGATGAAGAGGTCCTGCGGTCCTTTTAAAAGATAAACCAGCCCTTCTGAACTATCGAAATTAACTACAGAGGTCCGGTAATTTCGGTGGGTCAGAGTGGTTCGTTCATTTTAGAAAGTGGGGCAATCGCACATTGTTTTTGAGTCGATGTGGAGGAATCGTGCCCACATTTCTATTTTTCCCCTCTTTTTCTCGTAATTTGTTCGTGTTGCATATTAAGTGGAGTACACGATTGTTAAACTGGACAGCTTTTCACAGCACCAATACCTGGCAAAGCAAATACTTCGGATTCAAGTGTTTATGCTTGGCAGTAGCTTGTAGCCTGAAACAAGCAAGTAGCTTTTTCTTGTTCTCTAGTGAACGCAAAAATTTTTTCCGGCACGGTTACGGAAGATGATCCGAGTCACACGTTCATGGGAAACCAATGTTGGAAGTTCCTTGCACGACGGCTTCTTTTCAGATCTTGCTTTTATGCAGTTCCCCATGGGGCTTACGAGCAAGGTGGTGAGAAGACGTATAGTATAAACGACGCAACCGGTCATAACATAAGTCTACTGCGTGGGGTGATGTGACGTTTGTTTACCCCATGGGGCGGAAAGTCGCTCACGGTGTGCGGTTTTTCACAGCAAACGTCATCCGACGTTATTGGGGACGTGTTATATGCAGTCTGTCGGAAAATCTGCACAGTGATTCAATTCGGAAAAATACAAGGAATAGAGTAGTCCGTCAGGTGAGGATGGTGGATAAGTGGGATGTTATAACCGATATCGCCATAGTTCGGCTCGTAGTGACATGGTGTATTATCAGCAGACAGCTGCATATACATAGGAGAGGAAGCACGTTGTACTGGTGCTACTGACGCGGTTGTCGGACTCAGCTCCACAAAGATTTTTCGTCGGTCATTTTTGCACACAAATTGTTGGATTTTTTGTATTTAAACAAGCTGTCCGCCGCCGTAATTTTCCAACGCATTCATTAATAACAGTAAATATACACAATGGTTCACTTAGGTCCAAAGAAGCCTCAACACAGAAAGGGTACCTTCACCGATGTCTCCGAGGAGATGTTGAGTGAACTCAAGGTCATCGAGGACAAGTTGACTGTCTCTGCCGACACCTTGCAGAAAATTACCGCCCACTTCATCACCGAGTTGGACAAGGGTTTGTCCAAGGCTGGTGGTAACATTCCTATGATCCCAGGTTGGGTCATGGAGTTCCCAACCGGTAAGGAGCGTGGTGACTACTTGGCCATCGACTTGGGTGGAACCAACTTGAGAGTTGTCCTTGTTAAGTTGGGTGGTAACAGAGACTTCGACACCACTCAGTCCAAGTTTGCTTTGCCATCGTGGATGAGAACTGCCACTTCTGACCAGTTGTGGGACTTCATTGCTGACTGCTTGGGTAAGTTCGTCAAGGAGTTCTATCCAAACGGTGTCACCGAGCCACTTCCATTGGGTTTCACCTTCTCTTACCCAGCCTTCCAGAACTCTATCAACCAGGGTGTCTTGAAGTCTTGGACTAAGGGTTTCGACATTGCTGGTGTTGAAGGTCACGATGTGGTTCCTATGTTGCAGGAAGCTATCGCTAAGAAAGATATCCCAATCAATGTCGTTGCTTTGATCAACGACACTACTGGTACCTTGGTTGCATCTATGTACACTGACCCAGAAACCAAGATGGGTTTGATCTTCGGTACTGGTTGTAACGGTGCCTACTACGATGTTGTTCAGGACATTCCAAAGTTGGAGGGCAAGACCCCATCCGACATCCCACCATCCTCTCCTATGGCTATCAACTGTGAGTACGGTTCCTTCGACAACGAGCACTACGTTTTGCCAAGAACCAAGTACGATGTTCAGATCGATGCCGAGTCTCCAAGACCAGGTGAGCAGGCTTTCGAGAAGATGATTGCTGGTTACTACCTTGGTGAGGTCTTGAGATTGATCTTGCTTGAGTTGGCTGATGAGAAGAAGTTGATCTTCAAGAACCAGGACTTGAGCAAGTTGCACGAGAGCTACATCATGGACACTTCCTTCCCATCTAAGATCGAGGAGGACCCATTCGAGAACTTGTCTGACGTCCAGGAATTGTTCCAGTCTGTCTTGGGTATTGAGACCACCACTCCAGAGAGAAAGATCATCCGTCGTTTCGCCGAGTTGATTGGTGACAGAGCCGCTAGATTGTCTGTGTGTGGTGTTGGTGCCATCTGTAAGAAGAGAAACTACAAGACCGCTCACTGTGCTGCTGACGGTTCCGTGTACAACAAGTACCCAGGTTTCAAGGAGAGAGCCGCCAAGGGTTTGAGAGACATCTTCGGTTGGGATGACTCTATCAAGGAGGACCCAATTACCCTTGTTAGTGCTGAGGATGGTTCTGGTGTTGGTGCCGCTGTTATTGCTGCCTTGACCCAGGAGAGATTAAAGAAGGGTTTGTCTGTTGGTTTGAAGGAGTAGATAAGCTGGTTCTTTGATAGAAGTGCATGAGCATATGACTGAACGAGTTTAATCAGAAATAAACGAAAATGTATAAAGAGTAGATTAAAGTGAAAGTACTTGATAGGTGTTGAAGGATAAAGAGTAGATCAAGGTAAAATGAAAGATGATTCTTATGGTCATCAAGCACTCGATACTCCAAATTTTGTGATATTAGAGATTTTGAAGAAATTCTGCGAAAATCGGCGAATACTTCAGTTATATTTCGAGTGAATGGCTAATTAGTGTTTGTATAGATATCATTAAGTTTTGAGACTAGGAACTTAGAATCATTTATAATTACTCAGTAAAAGACCACTTTAATCGACCTAGCTGGCATAACTATGATCTCGTCCTATTGTGTTCACATAGGTTTATATGCAGTTATGTGCAGTATTGGTAGACATCAAAAAAACGTGAGACTAGTTTGATTCGCCATCATGTCACAGCAAAGCAGCATCAAAGACAAGCTCAAGAAAAACCCTTTTGCTAGCATAGATATCGAGGACTCAGAGGAGATAGAGGAGCCTAGTATCGACAGCAATGCTGAAAGTGTGATATTTCCCCCTGAGCAAGAAGAAGAGGCCAACGATATCATTGTGGTGGGTTCACTGACGTCGTCAATTGTGGACGAAGAGGACGTGAAGAACACTGAATCACTTCTCGAGATGTCAGCAGGGATGGATTCTAGTGAAGAAGATAAAAACTCGCATGCGTTAGTGATTTCGTACAACCCATGGGACATACTAAAAAAGAGCTGTGTGAACTTGATTTTGCCATTTATCAACGGTATGATGTTGGGCTTTGGTGAGATCTTGGCCCATGAGATTGGATTCAGATACAACTGGGTCGGTGCAAGAGTCCAACCCCCACGCAGAATGCAGAAGAAGGAGGCATCCAAGTTTTTATAAGAGAAAAGGGCAAGGGTAGAAAGAGAACAAGATAAAGCTCATGATGAGTGTTAATAAGACGACATCTCAGAAAGAAGTAAATGTAGTTGGCTAGTGTAAAGATGATGACCCCACAAAACATTATGCATGGAGATGTAGATGCAATCTAGTCCGATGTTCAATATAGGCGATTGGAAAGAGGTAATATGGGTGATGACATGATGAGAGTTATAAGAGTAAGCTTTGAAGTAATTGTAGGAGTATAGGATTATATAAGTTGTGGGAGTATATGAGTGATGATTGTAGTATTGATAGTGTTGGGCCAGTCCCGGAAAAACTAGGACAAAAGTCCGGCATAGTCCATGAAAAGTTCATAACGACCAATTTTTTTGGGAACTTCTTTAACAACCACCATGTCCAGAATCGAAACCGACGCTTTCGGAGAAATTGAAGTCGCCAGCGACAAGTACTGGGGCGCACAGTCCCAGCGCTCTTTGGGAAACTTTGATATCGGTGACATCAAGATGCCTGTGCCCATCATCAAAGCTTTCGGAGTTTTGAAGAAGGCGGCTGCTACTGTCAATGAGGAGTACGGCTTGGACCCTAAATTGGCTGCTGCTATTAAACAAGCTGCTGGGGAAGTTGCCGATGGTAAGTTGAACGAACACTTCCCTTTGGTGGTATACCAGACTGGATCGGGTACTCAGTCCAATATGAATGCTAATGAAGTGATCTCCAACAGGGCCATCGAGATCTTGGGTGGAGTCATGGGATCAAAAAAACCCGTGCACCCAAATGACCACTGTAACATGTCGCAGTCATCTAATGACACTTTCCCTACTGTGATGCACATTGCTGCAACTACGGAAATCTCAACCCAATTGTTGCCTAAGTTGAAGGAGTTGCGCGATGCTTTGGACTCCAAGGCAAAGGAATTCTCCGAAATCATCAAGATCGGAAGAACCCACTTGCAGGATGCTACTCCATTGACTTTGGGTCAGGAATTCTCCGGCTACGTGCAACAGTTGACCTATGGTATCGCCAGGGTCGAGGCTGTTTTGCCCAGATTGTCACTTTTGGCTCAAGGTGGTACTGCTGTGGGTACTGGATTGAACACCAGAAAGGGATTTGATGTTAGAGTTGCACAAGAAGTTTCCAAAATCACTGGATTACACTTTGAAACTGCTCCAAACAAGTTCGAGGCTTTGGCTGCTCACGATGCCTTTGTTGAGGCTTCCGGTGCTCTTAACACTTTAGCTACTTCCTTGTTCAAAATTGCCAATGATATTAGATACTTGGGTTCTGGCCCTAGATGTGGATACGGTGAGTTGTCGTTACCAGAAAATGAACCTGGTTCGTCGATCATGCCTGGTAAGGTCAACCCTACGCAATGTGAGGCCATGACAATGGTTTGTGCCCAAGTTATGGGTAACCATACCACGATCACTTTCTCTGGTGCTTCTGGCCAATTTGAGTTAAATGTCTTCAAGCCAGTTATGGCTTACAACTTGCTCTCTTCCATCAGGTTGATTGGTGACGCTTGTAAGTCATTCAGAATCAACTGTGTGGAGGGCATCGTTGCCAACAAGGAGAAGATCTCCAAGGTTTTGAACGAGTCCTTGATGTTGGTTACCGCATTGAACCCAAAGATCGGTTACGACAATGCGTCCAAGGTCGCCAAGAACGCTCACAAGAAGGGTATCACCTTGAAGGAATCGTGCTTGGAGTTAAACATGTTGTCCGAGGAGGAATTCAACCAGTGGGTCAGACCAGAGAACATGATCGGACCAAAGGACTAGTGATAAAGTATAATGTATAGTGCGATATAAATGCAATAAAGTGATTGAATGCGATAATGCACCAAAGTGAATAAGTGATAATGTACCAAAGAGAAGTGCGATTAAGAGCAACAAAGTGAAGACGTGCCATTTAAGTAACCATGTACGATAAATGGACAGTACTACCATAATAGGACGACGTTACAATAGTCTTCACCATCGAGTATTCTATCCATTAATTATCTCTATGAATGCATGCACTATCTATCAAAATCTGTGATTCTTAACCCTTTTGCTTATTCCTTTTGGTCTATAGCGCCGGATGCGCCACATCTTTGCGTTCACTGAAAACCTCATATGCTCTATTGATCCCTATCGGGTATCTCTTTGAAGTGTTACACTCCATGCAGCGGTGCACCAAAACGTCACTTTTGGGCGACTTCAGATTCGACAAGTTCTCGATGAAGATTTCCACGGAAAGTCCCGGGATCATCATCGCATGACACTTCTTACAAAGCGTACGCTTCACGGCAGGTGTGAGCTTCAAGACAGCCTTCTTTGCGACTAAGTCGAGCTGACGGGCACAGTGCCTCGAAAGAATGGAATGTCTTTTGTTTTGAGCAAGTAAGTTAGCTGCACCATACAAGTGGTTTATTCGAGCATAATGGTCTTTATGTGGAATGACCTTTGGTGGACCACCATTAGTCTTCTCCTTCTTGTCCTTCTTGGGAGGCATGTTGCGACTTTTTTGTACCAAATGTCGGAGGCAAAAAAAATCAACAATATTGCAAAAGACAGAGCACACATAGTCTTCTACAAAAACACACAATGAGTGGTTACGACAGTGCTTTATCCATCTTCTCGTATGTACATCTACTATAATGAGTTCCAATTCCATACTAACATCCTAGACCTGATGGACATGTGTTCCGTACGTTATCTGATCCACAACCACATATGCACATACTAACGATATCTAGAGGTTGAATATGCTTCAGAAGCCGTAAAGAGAGGTACTTGCGCCGTGGGCGTCAAAGGTAAGGAGTGTGTGGTGTTAGGATGTGAAAAGAGGACCACATTGAAGTTGCAAGACCCACGTATCACTCCGTCCAAGATATGTAAGATCGACAACCATGCCTTGTTAGCGTTTGCTGGTTTGAATGCTGACGCTAGAATCTTGGTCGACAAAGCCAGAGTGGAGGTCCAATCACACAGATTGACATTGGAGGATGCTGTCTCCATTGAGTACTTGACCAAGTACGTCGCTGGTGTTCAACAGAAGTACACACAATCCGGTGGTGTGAGACCATTCGGTATTGCCACCATCATCGCAGGTTTCGATACCAACGATACTGTGCCCAAGTTGTACCAAACAGAGCCATCGGGTATCTACAATGCATGGAAGGCTCACGCCATCGGCAGATCGTCCAAGACCGTTAAAGAGTTCTTGGAGAAGCACTACGTGGAGGAGATGTCCGATGAGGAGACCATCAGATTGACTGTCAAGTCGCTCTTGGAGGTGGTACAGACTGGTGCTAAGAATATCGAGGTCTCAGTGTTGAAGTCGAACAACAGAATCCAGCAGTTGACCGTGGACGAAATCAAAAAGTATGTGGATGAGATCGAGGCTGAGAAGGCTGCAGAGGCCGAGAAGAAGAAACCAAAGGGGAGAGATTAGGCAGAATACCTGAATAGATTTGTACTGTGATGTAGAAAGATCAAGAATGGAGAACATCAGAATTAGAGATAGGAAGAGGTGGAAGAGTACATCAGAATTAGAGATAGGAAGAGGTGGAAGAGTACATCAGAATTAGAGATAGGAAGAGGTGGAAAGTATTCAATCCATAAGAAATAGGATGACGTTGAACAAATGTGTCAACTTATGACTTAAGTAGGATGATGTTGAACAGATGTGTCAACTTGTGAGTTAAGTAGTTTGGTGCATATCAAGCGTGCCATCGTAATAAAGTTCTTATTCCCCTACTACTACTATTTTCCCAGTGATTTCTATATATTATCCCACTTATTTTCTCTTCGTCTTCTTATTCTTGGAAGATGCCTTAGTGTCTGCTGGCCTCTTCTTATCGTCTGGTTTCGGGACCACTTTGAAGAACCCGTCCAATCTACCTTGTACACCAGCCTTCAATCCCTTTTTCAACTTTTCAGCTCCCGACTTGATTCTGTCCTCACTGAAACCCTTCTCATTAACCATAAAATCGATCAAGCCCTGCACATCGGGTTCCTTCCACTTCAAAGGTACTTCACTTGCTGCTGTGACCTCTGGTTTCATGAACAATTGACGTGCTTCAGCATATGGCCAATTTTCTGGTACCTTGAACTTGGTCTTTTCCGGATTGCTTTCAATATACTCTATGATTTTCTCCAAAGAACCATGTTCTCTTATTAATTTCAACGCAGTGACAGGTCCCACCCCCTTGATAGTCTCACAGTAGTCACATCCGAGTAAAATACACAAATCAATGAAGGCTTCCCTTGGTAAGTTCAAACCTTCCATGGCCTCTGTGTATGTGATTTGATTTATTGGCATCTTTCTAGCTTCAGCAAATGTCAAGTGTCTCAATAAATATGGAGGTTCATAGCAGAGTGTATCCATATCTTCAGATGCAGCCGCATATACTTTACCCCCACGAGCCAACTCTGCGCACTGTGCTTCTGCTTCACAAGGAGCATTGACGAAGGGGATACCCATTAACTCCAAGAGCTTCTTAGCTTCATCGTTCTGCTCACGCGATACACGCACAAGCCTCTTCTCAAATTTGAGGAGATCAGCCACATTATCGGTATCCTTAAGGGCTTCGATCGACTTCTGAGCTTCCTCTCTCTTCAACAATCTCTTCTCCAACTCACCACCTTTCAACACAGGAGGCTTACCATCGAAGACATATACTGGCTTGATGTTATTCTCCACAAGTCGAATGGTCCTGTAGAACATTCCCAGCAAATGTGAGGTGGTTTCTCCATTTTCATTAGTGAGCTGCTGCCCATCTGACTGTCTGACGGCAATGAGGAACTGATAAAGACACATAGACGCATCTATTGCGACTTTGCGTCCAAACAAGTTCTTCAATTGGAACTCCTTATACGCCAGCGGCGAGTGCTCCTTGATTAACTGGTTGAGACCTTTAACACCCATTGACGCGTATTTTTTTTTTTTTCGCGTTAAAATCGCGATCAATTATGACTGAAATACTCTGGAATACTGTCAATTAATTAATAGTGATATGGTTAACGTTGATTACTGTAGATGCTACTAATGATTTGAATGCTTTAATAATTTGTTGAATACATCTTCAACAAAGAAACATAGCATGTTTAAATCCGTACTTTTCTGGAATTTTAACCCAGAATCTCCATTTGAATCAGTCCCTTCACCTCTATCAGTATCTTTACAATCAACTTCAATCTCAATCACCTAAATCTCAATCACCTAAATCTCAATCACCTATTTCAATCACCTATTTCAATCACCTCAATCTCATTCACCTCAATCTTTATGCTCTACACTTATTATCTCATACATTTAATCACCATACAAAACCAGCCAATCAATGGCACCAGCCAAACTCACTAAGCAGTGGGTGCGGCCGCCAGCCTGTTGGGGTTGCTGGCATTCTCCTTCAAAGCAATCAACTGCTTGGATCTGAAGGTTTCGTAGTGCACCAAAGAGGTGGTTTCAATCAAATCCTGTAAGTGAGTTCTGGTCAAAAAGTCCCTCAAGAAGACGAACTCACACTGACTGACATCCTCGACATTAATCGCACCCCACTTTGTCTTTCTACCGCGAACAGTCTCACCATTTATCTGGATCTCCTTCTCAGAACCCGCTATGGCGAATGGGATCAACGACTTGATGTCCTCGTTCAACTGTCTTTCATCCTCATACAAATCCTCAGAGTCATATGGGTAGACATTGAAGTGGTACTTAGCAAACTCGGACTGCAAAAGCTTCTTGAAGTGTGTTCTCTCGTCGATGGTCAAAGAGTCTGACTTTGCGATAACAGGCACAACGTTGGCAATCTCAGACAACTTCTTCACAGCCTGAACGTCCAACTGGCTCAACTTCTTACCGTTAGGTGGAATGAAGTACAAGATGCAGTGGACTCTCGTGTCCGGGATGTATTTGTCTCTCTGGGCAGTCAACTCCTTTCTCAAGTACTGCGAGTGCTGTTCCTTGATGTACTTGACCAAAGGTTCCCAGCACTTTTCGTTGTTGATCTGGTCTGCAAAACCTGGCGTGTCGATCACGTTGATGTTCAATCTGACGTTGTTCTCAACCAAGCTGTGCGAAGTCACCTTCACCTCGGTGGTCTTCTCGATAGGGTCACTGGCGAACTTACGGCCGTTGGATGACGCCAATTTCGAGGAAAACAAGGTGTTCACGAGCGTGCTCTTTCCTAAGCCGGATCTACCCACCATCATGACATTGAACGAGAATCCACGCTTCAACAAACGGTTCTCGATCTGCGTAGTGATAGTGTCGAATCCAACATACTTCTGAGGGTGCGCAAGGTGCGCGTCACTGGCGGTGGCTGACATTCTAGTAGCAGTAACTCGTCGTGTCTGAGTTTTTTTTTGTAAACAACGCTGTTCGTTTCGCTTTGCGGTTTTGTGTGCACAACCATCGCGCTCTGAAACAACGCTAGAAAACTCATGCTTACAAGACAGAACAGCACCACTGAGAGCATGGCCCCATCATAGACAAGGTTGGTGCTAAAGTACCGCCAAAAAGTGTATACACGTGATCACAAATCACGTGCCCAATAAGATCTAGTTTTTTTCAATCATCCTCGTGAAAAATTTACCAGCATCACCATGTCCCTCACGCTCAGATTAAACGGCGGTCTTTCTATGGCTGGCTTTTTGGCCGGTCTTTTGCCGCGTATCCCTACATTGGCCCCGTGGACTGCGGGGTCTGCACAGACCACAGATAAGAGATTGGAGGAGTTGCGGGAACAGCTCGAGAACAATGACAAACCGCCCTTCATGATAGATAACGGCATGATCTTGAGGGCTGCACCAAAGAAGAAGATGTCGAAGAGAAGACACCGTGTTAAGTTGTATACTCCAGGTGACAAACAGATACACCAGTTGGACAACATTGTGCGTTGCCCAGCATGTGGTCATGTTAAGCGTTCGCACTTTATGTGCATGCACTGTTTTGCTGAGATTCGGACCTTTTTGAAGGGTAAGAAGAGGGAGAATGGCTTGATCAAGGACCCAGTGAACCCACAGCAAGATTTGGACCCAACTGATGAGAGAATCGTGTACCCGGGCAAGTACTTGAGAGACGAGGAGTTGAAATTGAAGAAGAAGGACTGGATACCCGTCAGAGAGGAACCATTACCATACAACAAGCTGCAGTTGAAGCATACAAAGTAAAGAGAGATTATAAGTTGAAAAGACTTATGAGAAGTTTGGAGGCTTATGAGAAGTCAGAGGAAACTGGTTAGATGAAACTGGTTAGAAGTTAGAGGAAGCCGGTGAGAAGTTAGATGGATCGAATAGATGATGTCAAAGACAGATCAAGCGTGGGTGATTGAGAGTTGAAAATGAATGATTCAATCATTAATGATCTATTCTTATACTCTCTTATCATTTATTTTCGTTTGTCTGTTTAAGTTCATCCTTCGGCCTCGATGCTTGTATATACTATTTACGGGGCAAGACGGAAAATCTCCCATTCTGCTTTTATATCATCTCTCCTGAAGGTGATTCTATCGTGTAGTCTATTTTTACCACCCTGCCAGAACTCGATCTCGAGCGGCACGAGTCTGATTCCGCCCCAGTTTTCTGGTGCTGGAATGTCCTCATCCTTGTAATCAGCAAACTTGGCTTCGTACTCCTTATTCAAATCATTCAAAGCGTCGCGTGAGGCAATAACCTCAGATTGCGGTGACGCCCAGGCGCCGATCTTAGACCCCCTGGGTCTCGTGGAGTAATACTTTTGGGTTGTTTCGCGATCAATCTCCTGTAATAAACCCTCAACACGTACTTGTCTTTGGATATGGGGCCAGAAGAAAGTCATAGCACCAAATTTATTGGAGTCAACATCCTTGCTCTTCTTAGAAGTACCCCAGTTTGAGTATACCACGAAGCCTGTCAAGTCCAACTCCTTCATCAACACCACACGTGAAGACACACGGCCACTAGGAAGACGAGCTGTGGAGAAGACGGTACTTTCCGGGATCACGTCAGATCCTGGGCGAAGTTCTTCTTGGGCATGTTTGAACCACTCGTTGAACTGAAGGAATGGGTTGGGATTAACTTCATTCTCACTGAGATGGCCCTTGGTGTATTGATATGTCTTGGGTGCGTAGATCAATGTTTCTTTGGCAGAAGACATGTTGCGTACAGTTGAATGGAGATTTCTGAACATGTTTTTTCAGAATGGCCTGATCAGAAATCAGAGAAGAAATCAGTCATATGTATCAAATGAAAGAAAATCAAGGTAACATGATCAGAATGTATATAACATCGATTAAGGTTAATATAGATGAATATTAGCTAACATAGTTTTAACCCTTAATCAAGGTCTTAATCAACTCTTAATAAACTTGCATGATTTTTTCGACCATCGTTCGTTTCAACCATCGGTTTATCAGCGATTTTTAGCAGCCATTATCAGTACACTTTCAACCATCATTTATTACCCATGTTTCATACCATATCATCTAAATAACTATCATTTATATAACTATAACTTATATAGAAACTACAACCCTAATCTTTCATCATTTTTCTCTTGGTTCCCTTCATCTCTATACTCTCATCTCAAAACTCTATATCTTTTCCAGTTTTCCTTTTCACTTTTCACTCATGTCCACCAAAAGAAGAAAAACCGCTTACCCCGATCAACCCCGTCAAGTACTGCTCTTCAGTACGAGTGTGAGACATCCACTCAACGTCAAACCTGGTGGAAATCAGTTTTTATGTACTACTTCAACAGACCTGCTTTCAAAAGCGGCTCAGATGGGATATCTTGCACATTTCCCCGATGAGTTGGTGATGCTCTTGTTATCATATATACAAGATCCTACTACACTTCTTAACTTGTCACATACTTCACGTGTTATGTATGCATTCGTTTATGATGAGGAGTTATGGAAGAAGATATTCATGACCCGTGAGGACAACGAGCTCGTATGGCGTGGAAGTTGGAGGTCAACAGTATTGAAGATAACTGAACCTGCGATGTTACAGTTACCCGACAACTTATTATGCTCTGACGTCTTATATAGACCATTCCAATGTTCACAAATCAATTATCCTAAGCTCTTCCACAAGATCATCTCAGAGGAAGAAACTTACCATAAAGATGCTTTGGAAAACAAGTTGGCTGAGCTCCCACGCGGAAGGATTCCGCGTGTTCAAGAAACAGAGATGACGTCCACTCGTTTCGCTTCCGAATCTCATGATTCACCGTTCATCTTAGTAAATTCTGACGAAAGTAGATGGCCAAACTGGGACTTGACCGGTCTTCTCAATCGTTTCCCCAACGTTAAGTTCCGCCAAGAGGCAGTTAAATGGCCGTTGCGCAAGTACGCTGAGTACTTACAGTCAAATGCTGACGAAAACCCTCTTTATCTCTTTGACTGCAATAGCGATGCCATGAAATCATTGAAACAGGAATATGAACCACCAGCGATATTCCAGGAGGACTACTTCAAAATGTTCACTATCGACGGAACTACGTGCCGCCCTGACAATGCGTGGTTGATTGTGGGATCTCTGCGTCTGGGGTCCACGTTCCACAAAGACCCCAATTACACGTCTGCATGGAATGCTGCGCTTACGGGCCGCAAACTCTGGGTGATGCTCCCACCAACAGTCACACCTCCTGGTGTGGGTACCAATGATGACGAGAGTGAGGTGACATCACCAGTGGGAATTGGTGAATGGGTTCTTTCGGGTTTTTACAACGACGCAGTGAAGATGCCCGAATGTTTGGTTGGAATCACATTTCCTGGCGAGTGTATGTATGTACCTGCCGGTTGGTGGCATAGTGTGATTAACTTGGACGACTCTGTTGCCTTGACTCAAAACTTTGTCCCAAGACCCAAGCTTGCACAAGCATTGAACTTCTTCAAGAACAAGCAGGCACAGGTAAGTGGATTCCGACCAAATGCTGTGAAGGAGATGATAGACGTGGTGACGAGTAAGCTCGATCAGGATGACGCTGAGGTAAAGAAGTTGAGGAACTATTGCGATGAGTTAGCACTCGACACAAGGTTGGGCGATGAGGACTGTGGTGAAATCCTGCAATTACCACCAATGCCTATTTATGAGCTCTTCACACAGTTGATGCGTGTTCAAGGCAAGGGGCCTGAGTTGGATGTCGCACTTGTGGAGTTGGAAAAGATTGAACGCAAGGACTATGAGCTGCAAAATGGTCGTTCCAAGAAGTGGGAGCAGTTGACCCTGGGAACGTTTTTGTTTGGGTTCGATGTGGACTGCGAGTAGAGAGGAGAGAGGGAGATAGAGAAAAGAGAGAGAGGAGAGAGGGAGATAGAGAAAAGAGAGAGAGGAGAGAAGAGAGATGCAGAGTTAGAGACGAGTAAAAGACGAGTGAAAGGGAAGAATGCAGAATAATTAAAAGTACAAGAGTACTAAAAGTACTAGATACGAAGAGTATTAAAAATCATGGAAGATATGTCTCTGCAAATTGAGACTCTGCCATGAGTAACCGGCCTCCAAGCATTACATGAGGTCAACTAAAAAGTGACCATGCATACGGTAAAACATCAGTTATATAGATAATCGAGAAGTCGAGAAACAAAGGTTCATTGTAAGATACTTTTCTATATACTATAATAAAGACTAGACTCTTATTCATTATCTCGAATAATCTTTTATTAGATCTGCCTATTTTTGGTCTTCCTCCTTCTCTTCCTACAATTATCTTCTAACGTAATTCATATATTTCCGATTTAAAACTTCTGGATGGTCTTGTAGAACTGAGTACCCTGGGCTTCAACAATCTCCAACTCGAGCTTGCTTGGAGATCTGGAACCGTCAGCACCAGCGAAGGTACCAGCACCCCATGGAGAACCTCCGTGAGGCTCATCGAAAGAGGTAAGCTTAGGGAAGACTGGACCATAACCCAATGGGACGTAAATGATACCGTGGTGCACAATAACAGAAAGAGCGTTCTGAACAGTGACCTCCTGACCACCACCTGGAGTACCAGTGGAGACGAAGAAACCGGCAGCCTTACCGTACAAGGCACCCTTGGCCCACAAGCCACCAGTGGCATCCCAGAAAGTCTTCCACTGAGCTGGGTAGTTACCGAATCTAGTTGGAACACCGAACAAGAAAGCGTCGTACTCGGTCAAAGTGTCTGGAGAAGCAATTGGGTACTTTGGCTTCTCTGGTGCATGCATAGCCTTCAAGACATCGTCGGACAAGGTCTCTGGGATCTGGTAAATAGTAGCAGAACCGCCAGCGGCCTCAACACCAGCCTTGGCAGACTCGGCCATTGTGGCGATGTGGTGGTACATAGAGTAGATGATGATAGCAACTTTTGGAGCCATTTTGTTTGTTGATGGTGAAGAAGACCGAGAAATGCCAACCTTTATATTTTGCAATGATTACTCACATAAGCGCCCTGCATAATTTCTATCGGTACAAAAATTACGGATAATTTACTAATTGGCGTTAGTCAACATCACATCAATTTTAGTAATGCTGACAAAATCGAGGAATCCCATTAACGTCTATGGTGGTTAGTGACTCTGTTAGAACTGTCATCAAAGCCACAGATCCTTACGTGGCAATTGTTGCGTGACAGTATTGCATTGGATTTCTCACTACTCTTAGTAGGCGCAGAAATCGAGCGATTTCCACCTGGTTCCATTAGAAATCATGCACAAATTACTTACTTCTTAGTCATTCGAGAACGCATCACAAACACAACGCGTTGCCTGTTATGATCACATATATATCCCGCCAGTACGGCTAATTTTGGTTTTCATCAAACAATCATGAAGGTGGCCATCATCCAGTATTCAACTTATGGCCATATCGCCACAATGGCAAATGCCATTAAGGAAGGTGTTGAGAAGTCCTCTAACATTTCCAAGGTGGACATTTATCAAGTTCCAGAGACTTTGTCTGATGACGTCTTGTCAAAATTAGGTGCTCCTTCAAAGCCTTCTGACATCCCTGTCATTACCAATGAGTTGTTGGAGCAATACGATGCATTTGTATTTGGGTTACCAACCAGATTCGGTCAGTCTCCCGCTCAGTTCTCTAACTTCTGGGACGCTACCGGAGGTTTGTGGGCCAAGGGTGCCTTGTACGGTAAGCCAGCTGGTTTGTTTGTGTCTACAGGTACTCCAGGTGGTGGCCAGGAGGCTACTATCCGTACTTTTGTCACATACTTGGTACACCATGGTATGCCATATATCCCAATGGGCTATGGTCCAGCCTTCCAGTCTATTACGAGCTTTGACGAGGTCCACGGTGGTTCTCCTTGGGGCTCTGGTACTTTCGCTGGCTCGGACGGTTCCAGACAACCCAACGATACGGAGTTGACTACTGCAAGAATTCAAGGTGAACAATTTGCAAAGGCTGCAAGCAAGATCGTGGCTTCATTGGCAGGAGGTAACTCTTCCGAAGAAACCAAGGAGGCTAGTGCTCCTGCTAAGAAAGAAGTTGCAGAGAAGGCTGACTCTCAGCCTGCTCAAAAGGATGCTCCAAAGGCTGACTCTGAGAAGGCTGCTCCAAAGGCTGCCCCAGAGAAGGCTGCAACGAAGGCCAGAGAAGAACAGTCTAAGGCTGCCGCAGCTGACTCTCAGAGCTCATGCGCCAAATGTATTGTGATGTAGGATAGATTAATAATAGATAAGGATTCAGTAAGAAGAAGTATAAGGTGATGACAGATAGTATCCGATAGTATGTTTGCTCGGTTGTATAATATGTGGTGCTACTTTCTGTTGTCCAACTCTATATGTTCTCTGTTCTCTCTCTTGGCGTACTGATGGGCAGATTTTCAGCCTGCATAGGATTCGAACTACATTCGGTATTTCGCACCTCTATTCCGTGATTACCATTTTGGGATTTTTGTCTGTTCTCGTACTATCTTTCCCATTTGGTTCAGTTTGATTCTTAATTAGTCTACAAAAACGACTAAAACGAAACGACCATTTTGGTCGAGGAGGGATGACGTCTCGTTGACACTTGAATGAAAATACGAGACCATCTGCAACGAACAGGTGTTGAAAAATCTGATAAAGAAGCTCGTAGTAAAACATGAACATAGAGAAGTTCTTGGGAAAACATGAACATGGAGAAGTTCTTAGTAAATCAAGAACACCCATTAAGTGGATTGGAAGTCCTTAAAAGAATAGTTATAAAGTCCTAGATAAAATAGTCCTCGAGGACATTCGATGGAAAATGATCATCAGAAGACCCCATGCATAGAAGTAGATTCCCACACATCATCCATCTTTATCCAATTCGTTATTAGGTCCCATTGGTTAGTTATATTCGTAAAAGTCAATCATCATACTCACAAAAAAGGACAGAGCTAGAAGCAGTCTATCTCCACAGATTCCTAGCACACCATACCATTCCCATACTTCTATGGCCACGACCATAATCCAAAGGCAACTTCTATCCAGGTTACTTCGCGGGCTTACCACCTCGGTCTCAACATGCTGGCCATTGGCCAGCATTGGATCTATCCTCGAGGAATAGCCTGAAACTTTGAAGGGGGACACCGCGATAACTCACAGAAGATTATACACCATTTCATCACCCAATAGAACAATCACACTCTAGATTCTCCTTGTGAAAAGGATGGCACTGTCCCATAAAACCAAAAGGATGGTTATGTCCCATAAAACCAAAAGGATGGCTATGTCTTACAAAACCAAAATGGATGATGAGGGATGACAATGCCTTTTAAATCCACCACCTTTTTCACCGCACGGAGAAATGGTTTTTCGTAGCCACCTTCTATTCCCTCCAAGTATGATTTGCACCAGTCACTGTACAAAGGAACCGGTGTGAGGCTCGATACATATATGGGAAACATTGGCGTACCCAATTACAATATGTATCCCTATACCAAATCCCTAGACGATGACCAGAGTCAAATCCTTGGATGTCATAGGGGTCACTGCTTTTGTTAGTAAACTTTCTCGCCCATCAACACAAAACCAATAAAACAGAATACGTTAACAAGAAAGCTCGCGTCACTGGAGAACAAAGAGACCGTGTCATCACAGAGACGCTTTTCAACTCTTGCAAGTAATCACATGAACCAGCGCTGGCGAATCATAAGAGTATTTTGTACCTAGTGTTGACATGGAGATTCATCTCTTATTCGTCATTGGCGAGATATACTGAATCAAATCAGGAAATGTGCTATTGCACCCTGACCGAAATCCTCTCACAGCTTTCACTAACATCGCATTGCAATGGTACAACCATCCCCTGCCGGAGCATCTCGAATGCATTGATGATTGAGAATCATTATGTGGGCATATCTCGTACTCTATGAGGTGGTTCGAAGTCACGACGGGCATTTCATTAGCTATCGATGGTTATGCAATGCTGAAGTTTTCATGAACCTATTCGAGTTTACGGTTGATTAGCATTTTCTCGTCTCCGCCCCATGTGCCTCCTAGGTTACAGTACTCTCTTCGGTCAACGGGACTTGTGATGACATTCACAAGTAGTTGGAATCAGCATACACTATTGCGGTACGGGTGTTTAGATGTCCCTTCACTTTGCAGTGCTCCGTCGGAGAAAAGGCATCTTCTATGCCTTTGAAGTGGTGTAGATCCCAGAATGAGAATCGAAGAAGAATGATGTAATGAGCGCGATAATGGTGTATTTTCAAATATGAATTAACGTGATCTGAATAGTTGATGAAGTCTTAAGCCATTGTGACACCAGTACGTAGTAATCATGAAGTTCTAGTGGTGTAGGTATTCGTGAAGCAGAAGGGAATAGTGAAGCATACTGATAAATAAAGTTTACCAGTAACGGCTGCTTTTCTAGCTAACTGATCCCCAGAACAAAAAGTTCTGGTACGCGTTCCTATATTTACTTTTTTTCTAATCCTGTACTTAATTGTACTGATGGTGGAGTATGAAGATGGTATACTCAGTTCGATATCATCCATCTTTGGCAAGACTAGGACCTACAACGATGCCAAGTCGCTATTCAGTAATGATGCCAAACGTCCTATTAAACGCAAGATAGTGCATGTGTATAATGGGCAAGGAGAGGCCAAAGACGTGAGAATAAGGAAAAGTGAGAGATCGGGGGAGAAAGATGAGAATCAGACTAGATTGGGGGAAAGAAGGGATGAAAATGAAGCTAGATTGAATGATGGGAGGGATGGAAATGAGTCTAGATTGGGGGAGAAAGGTGAAAATCATTCTATATTGGAGGAGAAAGGTGAAAATCAGTCTAGATTGGAGGAGAAAGGTGAAAATCAGTCTAGATTGGGGGAGAAATACGAGAATGAGTCTAGATTGGGGGAGAAGGATGAGACTCGATTAGGGGAAAGAAAGAAAGAACGTGAGTCTGGAAAGGATATGATGGAAAATCCTCCAAGAATTCAGCTCAATCAATGTGAACCTTCAAAGAAAAGAAGTTTAAATTCAGCACAAGAGGAATTTGAAGAAACTAGTATACTTGATCTTGTTGGTTCGAAATCACGCCAAAGTCCACCGAATTTCCAGTCAGTAAACCCAATTGCAAATACCAACGTGGGGAATAGGAATGCCGATACTTCGCAGGTCGATGATAGTGAGGAGGAGCTTGAACCTTTAACAAGTTCCCAATTCACAAACTCACAGAGGACACAAGAAAAAGAACACAAGAAACTGGAAAGAGAAATTGGGAAAAGCGAAAGAGAATACAAGAAACTGGAAAGAGAATACAAGAAACTGGAAAGAGAACATGAGAAACTGGAAAGAGACGAGAAAAAGGAAAGAGAACATGAGGAAAGGGACAGAGAACAAGCAACAAAACAGGAAATAGTGAAAGGTAGATTTAGCAATTCTGAATCTCCTAGTGATGACCAGATTGATGATTATTCTAGGAACGATGCTAAAGTTCAGATCTTTGATATTCCCAAAAGAGATAAGGAATTTCAACAATATCGTGATATACAGGATTTCAAACCATCACTTGCGATCGTGAACGATGGTGTCATGGGATTTCACGAGAGCCCCCGCGTTTCGGAAAAATTCACCATGACGCGTTCAGCTCATCACGTTTCAGAAGATGGAACGGAAGGGAATGTAAGAGTGTCTGAAGTCAAACCTACAAAGTATCTACAGGAAACCAAGCAGTATCAAGACACAGGAAGTTCCAAGTTTCAAGATACGAAAAGTTCCAAGTCTCATGAAGATACTAGTAGTTCCAAGTTTCAAGATACGAAAAGTTCCAAGTCTCATGAAGATACTAGTAGTTCCAAGTTTCAAGATACGAACAGTTCCAAATTTCATGAAGATACGGAAAGTTCCAAGTCACATAAAGATACAAGTTGCAAATTTCATCAAGATACTGAGACGCATCAAAATAAGGATATTGCGAAAAATGCTATCCAAGCCTCCGAAATATCTCCTGGATTGAATGAGTATCAAATAAATGAGAACTTGCTCTCTAACAAAGAACAAGATTCTAATGCCAAGGAAAAGTACAATAGATTGGACGATAAGGACCATAATTCGTCTCATCAAAAGCCGTCCAGCACACTTTCAAACAATGAATTCCGTGCGCAGTCTCTGCCGGAGAAGAAATATGTCACGGGATCCCATTGTCAACCTACCACATTGGAAGTGCATGCGGAACAAAAGTCAGGGGCAAGTTTTGAAACAAACCAATCAAAAGAACTGCATGCAACAAACGAGGCCACAAGATCTGGGCTCAACTTAGACAAAGACCAGAGTCAATTACAACACAAAAAGATCACTAATCCAGCTACTCATGACCACATAAAGAGACCGTCACGCCGTGCTAAAAACAGAAGTTTGGCTGAATTGTGCGGCACAAAGCATACTGAAATAAGGGTGGGCTTGTCAAAGAAAAGAAAAATAGAACCTCTTCATATTAATATAAAAAGATAACTCAATTAGGTTATGTCCCCCTGACGCCTCATGTATTGCTGTCATATCCCAAACAAGAAACTTGGATACTGCTACATCAACGCGTCCCAACGCGTGATGCATCTATGACGACATATCGGCCGTCGCGGAGATTCCTCGTGTCTTCTGGTGGGGTAATGAGCAAGACCATAGATAATAAAAATAGATATGTAATGGCTGGAAATAGAACTTTGGAGACCTTTGAAAAGACTTTAGAGAGACTTTGAAGAGACTTTGAAGAGGCTTTGAAAGACTTTGAAGAGACTTTGAACTTTGGAGAGACATTTGGAGAAGAGAACAAGCAAATGAGGTATATACCAGCAATATATCTATGAGACATGCAGTCTTTGATTTTGGTATGCATTGTTTCAGGGGTCGTGTTTCGGGGAATGGGGGGTGATTTTTTTTAGCTGAAAAGTCCGAGTAAGCCTCGTCACAAAATCTATACTCATTTGTACCCCACCATATGGACTTCCTACTAGTCACGATATTGTCATCGAGGCACAACGAGTACGTAAGAATACATTCTTGCGAATACTTGGGAAGAACTGAAAATCCAATACTTATACAAATAAAATAAACCGTAGCAAGTGATATGTGCTTTTTTTAGCGTGGGAAGCCGTTTCGACGGTACCAAGACCATTCTTGTTCCGAAATGACTAATGTTGTCACATAGTTTAGTGAGCCTAGCGCACGCTTCCTCCATCAATTTTCGTTATGTCATTAGGGCTGGTAGTGAAGACCTTTTGCTTATACTTCTTTTGACTAATGCTTAAAGCAAAAAGTCCAAAAGGTCATTACTTCTTTTCCAAACCTAATGCTTGCCCAAGCAAAAGGTTACAGGAGCAGGACAAGAAGTAGTCTTCTTGGCCGATTTCAAGGAGCATCGCTTCTTGTAATCCTTCTTCTCGTCGAACTTTGTGTAGTCCTTGCAATTTGCAGGCGCGGGAGCATTCGCAGTCCCATTCGATTTCTTTCTGCTGAGTAAGCTCATGTTATATGTCCATCGCCTGCGCGTCTGCACAGCACTCCGTTGAAGTTCTGAGGGGGGGTTGAAGGTCGGGGAGCAAGTGACTTACTCTCACAAACAGTAAATAATGAGTGTAGGAAGTCTCAGGATTTCTGACTTATATATGTTTTTGTTTCTGAGTCCCAAAATTTTCTCTCGTTTTTTTCGGGGCTCCAGAATTTGTTACTCTTATATTGTCATCTTGTACCTCAATAAGCGGGAATGTATGATGTAATCAGAGTAAGCGCTGTGAACGTCCAATTTGTCGCTCTTTTTGGAGAGTGCACGCTTCTGTGTACGATAAAATTTCCATTATTTTTCCTACCTTTCTTTTTTGATGGATGATTGTCTGCCCTAAAACTTTTTCCCACCTATAAAAAAAATCCCTCATACTAACAGATTCCTGTTTGGTGCACGACTGTGGTTTAGTGTCAGCTCATGGGAAGAAATTTGCAGTCGGCTCCCAGATTAGGCAAAATACGAGGAGTGTAACGTGTGTACTCGCGGCTTTGGCCGATTGAATAAGCCTGTAATGGTGCTCTAATCTATATAGACTTCTCTTAAGAATCTTCAGATGACCCCTCTCAAGTTTGTTGAGATTAATCTGGAACTTTGTGCGTAGAACTGAGTATATTTTACTGGCGGCTTATCATTTGCGGCATCTTGTGCTCAAACTCGACTCATGAAGAGTGTGTCATCGTCAGTCCACATTAGGAAAACAAGTTGAGTGGGGGGTTAGGCTTTCGCGTACTGCCGTGACGATGGTTCCCGGTATGCTAAACTTCGTCAACATTGTAAGAATGTGATAGCCGATGAACTAGAGTTAGTGAACCTCACACATGGAACATATCCTCGTAATGTGTATAGAAACACTACGGAAATGATAGGAAGAGTGACATCGCGGAAAAGGTAGGAAGAATTCTATAGACAATAGAACTTGGAGAGTAATTACGAGAGAATGTTTAGATGTCCCTTCAATTTAACCATCGGTAACAGTATAAATGATACCAATAACCAAGGATATCTAAACATCCAAGGATATTCTAAACATCCAAGGATATTCTAAGTCCAAGGATATTCTAAGTCCAAGGATATCTAAACAAGGATATCTAAACAAGGATATCTAAACAAGGATATTCCAAGGATACTGATACTATTAACATAGGGGTAATGGTCAAATAAGCTACATATTACCAAATCTGAAACTAGTGTAGTATACTACGAGGATTTCCCGGGTGTTATTCTCAAGAAAATATGAAACATTCGTGAGACCAGCACCATGAAAGAAACTTCACTTACAAGAGCTCAAAAGCTCGAATGATGACCTCTCATGAGGTCATCCTAGTTAAGCTCGTGGTCTGGTTCTGGTGGCGGAATTAAAAGAAATGAGAGCAATCAATGATGTCGTAGACACTCATAAAAAAGGCCGAAATGGATGGAAACGGAAGTCGCCAGGAATAGAACCCTGTAAAATCGAGCTACAATAAATCGTATATTGAATATGATTACCATAGATTGGCGTAAGTATTCTATATCATATGCATAGTTCTACTGGTTTCTAGATGTATTGTATTCAAGAAGTATCTAGTTGTAACTGTTATTCTATTGTATCTGGTTGGGTTGGGTGGGGTGGTTCGAATTCATACCGATACCGGACCTTAATCAATCACATCCCTGACTTTCTATACTTCCTGAATGGGTAAAGCTACGACCGTTATTGTGATCTTTCCCCATGTGTTCTACAGGTATTGTTAGCGGAAGTGTCTTTGTGGAGTATCAAACCCCCTACTACAATGTGGGGGATTAGCGGCCACTCCGGAATATATTCATTTTTTGGCTTAACCACTGCGCCCCTTCTTTAGTAGATATGGAGTTCCGTGATGGGGCATCCAACAAAACATCCAACATACTTCCAGAACACCAGAACACTAATTCAGAATACTAGCATTAGAACACTAACATCAGAATACTAACAGAACACTAACATCAAAACACTAACATCAGAATACTAAAAGAACACTAACATCAGAATACTAACAGAACACTAACATCAAAACACTAACATCAGAATACTAACAGAACACTAACATCAAAACACTAACATCAGAATACTAAAAGAACACTAACATCAGAATACTAACAGAACACTAACATCAAAACACTAACATCAAAACACTAACATCAGAATACTAATATCCTACATTTTTTGGTTCCTCCTTCATTACCAACTGTACTTTATCTCATCTTTATTGTGACCTCTTCATCTTTGTTCTTGTTAGTCCTTTTTACTTCCCCATCTTCTCCTACTCTTCTTACCTTTATCATTCATTTTTCCTATCTCATATACTCTATTCACACTTCTCTTCCATTCCTCTGGTTCAACTCTTTCCTCTAGACATTCTCTGTAAATTTTGTTCTTTCCTTCATCTGCTATTGTTTCCCTTCTTGGGTATCATGCTAGTATATTCTCAAATTCATCCATGTTCTCTAATTCATCCTGCTGTGCAACACGCTTCAATACTTCCCTCATACTCAGCTCTTGAACATAACCATCAATCAAAAGTTCATCCAATATATGGTATGCCTTCTCAAATCCAAAAATGATATCCAACTCGCACACATTACCATACATCTTATCCATTTGTTGGACAAACCGATGAATGATCTCTAATCCAAGAAGCTCATTGTCACCTTGACTCACTCCAATGATAAAGAAAAGCGACGCGTACCGACGATACACAACTTTGATATCCTTATATTCCAAAACATTGCACATCTTAGCTCGCCTGCTGAGAATTAATGTCGTCAACTCATGCATACGCTTCGTCTTCTCCTTCTGAGAAATGCTCTGATACCACTTCGAAAGCCGAACCTTGCCCTGACGGGACAAGAGAAACAAGAACTCAATCGCCATGTCCTAGTATAAAAACAAATGTTGAAAAATGCGTGTCCTTTATTCCTGCATATATTCTATAAACTGAGTCTAATCGCGCTATTCATAATGACAGAAAGCTTCCAGATAAACGGTCTGTTAAGACTTCCAGATAAGCAGTTTGCAAGCTTCAGATAAGCAATTTGCAAGCTTCAGATAAGCAATTTGCAAGCTTCAGATAAGCAATCTATGAGCTTCCAGATGAGCGAATGTGCAAAGCTATTCTCCATATCATGTCAGTTGACAACCAATAGACAATTCTATCAACTGTACAACTTATAACCAACTAGCAAACGATCGTCTTTAATCCTACAATCGATCATCCCTCATCAGATAGCATATCATGTAATGATTCTACAGACTTGGCTCTACCTCTGAACTCGTACAGAGAGTTGCTGACCATACGTCTGGATGCTATCGATTTTGAATCCCCAATTGTCCCCATACTATTTTCCTTAATGTCCAATTCTTCATCAAAATGTTTCTTCCCATTCTCCTTCATTTTTCATTCACTTCTCTTTCTCCTTCCTTCTCCTTCCTTTTCCTTTCCTTCTACTTTCTTTCCTTTCCTTCTCATTTCCTTCTCATTTCCTTCTCATTTCCTTTTCCTTTCCTTCTCCTTCCTTCTCCTTCCTTCTCCTTCCTTCTCCTTCCTTCTCCTTCCTTCTCCTTCCTTCTCCTTCCTTCTCCTTCCTTCTCCTTCCTTCTCCTTCCTTCTCCTTCCTTCTCCTTCCTTCTACTTCTCTAAAGTCCCCTCTGTATCTTTCAAAAATCCAAGGTGTTCCACAATTTCCTTACACAACTCACCCTTGTCAACATCCTGATATGTGTCCAATGAGATATTCTGATCACAGAGAAGCTCGTGCATGTTTTGCCACTGGACGAGCTCGAAATCATACCCTGTACGCAATTTCATACCCGTACCGTAGAGACGGATACGTTTGGCCTCTTCATTAAAGATCTTACGAGTGATCTTCAAGGTCCACGGATTAAGCTTGGGCCAGTTGGCATGAACAAACATAATACGTGGAGTCTCCTTCTCTTTCGAACCCTTGAGACGACGCTGTACAATGATATAGTCTTCAACAGGATCATATTGACCCATACCAGTACCCTCAAACTCATGCATAATGTTGAAGTAACCAAATGCATTAAGAAACTTGGACACTTGGTAAAAACTCTTACCTGTAGCAACTGTCGCGGCTAAAAAGGTCTCTTTATCACCTTCACCATCAGACCCCTGTGAAAACAACGGGTAGAAGTGCAGTGGACCGTACAAATTGTAGAAGAGCGCAAGGAGTAAAGGCTTTGTGTGGGTACGCTTTGAGATCATCAACTGACCTGATTCGGAGGTTGGGTCAGGAATACTACCGTAGCGTTGGTGCAATGGGATATCATTAATCGCCCATTTGTTTGAGTGCAGATGTACGTGCGGGTCATCCAAAGGGAAGTAAAAGCCCTCTGTCTCATTATACTTGGGCAAGAGTGTATCAGTACTGACGGTCAAACCTGCAATAGTATAGTAGTAAGGTGATGTTGCCCGCTTCCAGAAGTCAGGCCATACAATAAGACCACTTGACTTAAAAGGCTCTCTTTTGAACAACTCATCGGGAGCGTGTACAGGGATGTTATCACTGTCGAGGAGCAAAACATTCTCAAAACTCGACAATAGGATTGCAAGTGCCTTGTACTGGTAACCCTTAAACTCAAACAAAGAGTGTTCCTTTAACTCATAAGGGAGATAGATGCATTTAGCTTTGAACAGTGGTAAAATCTGTGTGCAAAAGTCTATCTCATACTCGTCTTGCTTAGGGATCAACACCTCGATGGGAAGTGTTGAACCAAGAGATCTCAACGACTTGATCGATAAGAGTGTGAGCCAGTTGAACTTTCCGCCACCCACAAATACGATACCGTTACCCAGGTATAAACCTTTTGGCGCGTGTTCAGGTAAGTGGTCCATGACATATTGATGCAGGTGAGTCATGGAAAGGAGCTCTGTATCATTCATATCCAAAAACCCTCCTAAATACTTCTCACTAAACACCATATCGTTTTCGTCGAGAGAATCATAACGCGCGTGGTAGATGCGCTCTTTTGTCTTATAGCGATGTAACTCAGGGATAGGAGGACGACCACGGTATAAAGTCTGGAAGACTTCATTGAAGAACCCAGACGCGATTTCGCGTCTCTTACGGTCCTTACTGGTTTCGTGTAGTCGTACAGCCTGTTCGATGGCATTTGAGGTGTCATGATCAAGCAGCGGGTTTTCACGTCCGCTGTCCGATTCCGCAAAAGGTACAGTTTCCTTCTTTCCTGACCTTCCAAGAGTTGTGTCGACGATCATCGCGTGTAGAATCGACCATGGAGAGCGTGTTTGTTGAGTAGAGTCTTCGGAAGGTTCATTAACGATCTTTGCCAGTGAGATTTCGATCTGCTGCCATTCATCCCAGAATGTGCGATTGAGCAACACAAAGTGTATGAAGACGAATATTGCGCCAACTGTTAATAAACCAGTAGCCATACGCTTGTATCGGCGCGACGTGAAGAGCTGTCGCTGCCATCCTTTGGACGCCATGGTGTATGGGCTGTTTTTTTTTTCTGGGGCCGCCTTGGTTATGGAGACGCTCTTTGTGGACGTGGGGAAGAAAAGGAAGAAAGGAAGAAAGGAATAAACGGAAGAGCAAGAAAAGAGAAAAGAGATGGAGGAAGAGGTAACAAGAAGAAAAGAGATGGAAGAAGAGGTAGTAAGAAGAAAAGAGATGGAAGAAGAGGTAGCCAGAAGAAAAGGAAAAGGAAGATTAAAAGGAGATATATTGGGCATATAGAGAGGACTAGTGGTTGAAAAAGTTGATATAGATGAGCAAAAATGGGAGAAATTGTTGGTGAAGGGGGAAGTAAGAGTGAAATGAAAGAAGAGGATTTGATGGCAATCAAATATCTTAAACGCGTGGCAAAAACAATAGACAAGATTGACGAGAAGAAAAAGGGTGCGTGGTCTCAAAGTCCATGGTTAAAAAAAGAACAGGGTGCGTTGCGAACTTTGCCTGTGGAAGGTTCTTAACCATGCTTTGTTTCCCTGGGATTATATGCAGGGACGACGACTTTAAGCGAGAGGGACGATCAAGAGCAAGGGAGAGAAAGGGAAAGAAAGGTAAGGGAGAGAGTAAAGGAAAGAAAGGATAAGAGAGAAAAGAGAAGTAATAAGAAAGGGTAGAAGAAATTAGAGTAGAAGAAGTTATAGAAGAAGTTATAGAAGAAGTTATAGAAGAAGTTATAGAAGAAATTAGAGTAGAAGAAGTTATAGAAGAAGTTATATTAGAAGTAGTTAGAGTAGAAGTTCTTCGGGGATAGTGAGGTTATAGTATGTTGAGGTACAGGTGGTTTTATATCTAATCATCTTCATTTAAGTTATATTTCAATGTCCTTATGAACCATATCTATCTTAGATCATCTTCCTCGGTTATCATCTTTTCTCAATCATCATCTTTACCTACTTTTATCTTTTACTCCATTTGACTCACCTTCCTTCATCTACTCTTACCCTCATTTCTCTCCTAACTTGCTCACGAAATATGGTGTACAACTGATGAAACTTTCAGTAAAATCATCATCAGGATCACAAGTGCATCGGTTCTCCAAGTATACTCGTGAAATTGGTGGACATTGCACATATGGATCATGGAAATATCCCATATCACTAAGCCATACCACTTCCAGTTTCTTCAAGAACATCGCCACAGCCATGGTATGCACCGGTGCATCACCCCATCGCTCATAGAAAAACCCTCCCTTCGAGTCCAAATATTCAAACCATTCACCATACTCCTTCGATGTGAACATCGTCAAGTCAGCAACTTGGAAATTTGACCAGAAATGACAGAGATTATACAGTCTCTCAGCATTATCATTGGTAATCAATACCTCAAGCTCTCCTTCCACTCCTCGAGTAGCTTTAAACTCTTTATATGCATCCCAAAGTGTGGGAATCGTCTCTGAATACTCCATCATCAGAATCGTAAACCCAAACTTCCATCCATTTTCAGCAAACCGCTCAAACACATCGTATTGAACGTCACAATAGTACTTGACCCCAGGCTCAATCCGCCAAAAGTAGCGGTACTGCGCCACAAACTCGTGTCGGAAGAAGAACCCAGAGAAAAACCGGCACATATGTCTATAACTCTCTGACAGGCCATATGGAACATTGGCATATGCGGCACGAACTTCTGCTGCATGCTCTTGATCAATATGTTCTGGGTACGACCAGTGATCGGGATGAATGGTTCCGAAATTAAGCGTACCCTGTGGAATATGCGCCAGAAGAAGCAATATGAAGCGGTGATCGAACGGCTCGTCATTCAAAAACGTATAATCGTAATGGTAATGACCATTAAAGCGGTCTTCAACGTTCTGGAGGGTTTCGAGGAGCTCAAATACTTCGTAGTTGCGACAGAGTACAAGCATCGTAGCGTTTTGCCGTACATATTCAGACAAAACAGGCTTGACTACTTTGATTTGCACTGACTGCGTCGAGTTGAGAAACTCCCGGAGTCGGTTCTGATTTTCCTCTACTCCGAAAGAATAGTCCCAATAGAAAATGGCTGGAGGAAGAGCATGAGAGAGAGATATAGAGGGATTGGAACGTTCATGACCTGAAGGTGGACGAACTGCTGGAACCTGATTCATATTTCCAGAATGATCTAGATCTGGACCTTTAGAATAATCCGAATTATCTAGATCTGGACCTTTAGAATAATCCGAATTATCTTTTGAAACGGAATAACCTTGTTTGGCAGGAACTTTTCTCGAATCCTCAATATGTAAAGTATCTCTTGAATCGAAACGACCTCTTGAATCTAAACGATCTCTTGAATCGGGATGATTTCTTGAATCTGGATGATCTCGAAACTCTCCTGAATTTCGAAGTTCTCCTGAATCTAGAAGTTCTCCTGAATCTAGAAGTTCTCCTGAATCTAGATGCTCTTCTAAACCTCGACTCTCCTTTGACCCAAGTTCTTCCGAGGCTAAAACTTCTTCAATATTTTCTTCCAAATTTAAGGCTGAACGGACAACTTCTTCGTGTTCCGAATCCAACTGATCTTCTTCTATTACAGACCCCGCCTCGGAGTATCTTGAGGTGGCCTCGTCCAGACTCAATTCGCTATTATATCCCATACCTTCATTATGTTTCAGCGAAAAGTGCCCCGCATAGATGCAGGCACCTAATGTGGGTCTTGTGGAGTGACTTTGCGACCGCTTCGTCAACAGCTTTGTGCTATCGACAGAACTAATGTTGCACATCAAGGACAGTCCCATCCATGGTAGAGCATCTTCCACATCGTAGCCCAGTGATTCGTTCACAGTGTGCGCTGCAACACCGGCAAGTAGAAGCGACCACGGCCGCATTTTAAACCATGCACCGAACGAATCCTCTCCGCGCGAAAAGACACAAGACGCGGCACGTGCCCTGCGCTGACAAAGTCGTGACATAAGCCCCACGTGATGCGCACACGGGTGACGAGGGGCGCGTGTTTAGCAGCGGCAATGCGGTGACCCCGTGTTGCTGGCGGGACTTTCTTTTTCCGCGACTGTTGTGCACCACGTTGTTGGTGGTGCGCACTGGGGTATTGCTAAGCGATGCCCGTGGGTTCTTATCACGACCGCTGAAAATTCCTTCCTAGAAAAAAAAATAGACAACACTGATGCACCATGAATGACCAGACAACTCCACGCACACACGCTTTCTGTGAAGGCGTCTCAGTAGAAGAAGCGGAGGGAGTCGATGGTGTTCAGCGGCTTAACTTAGGAGTAGCAAATGCGAACTCTAAATCACATATAGTGACGCCTCGTCAGAGGGGTGATCAATGGCAAACAGAGATGAACAAGGCTGACCAAACAAATAATAACGGCACCGTAGTGGGAATAAAGACAGAGAAGATAGGAGATATAGACGATCTGTCGATAGATTCAGTACGGAAAGCATCTGACCAAGTGTCGTCAATCCCACCAATACACCAAGTGTCACCAATACACGAAAAGTCATCAGACGATAAGTCATCAATCCAACCAATACAGAGCCAACCACACGAGAAGCAACCCATGCATAAGACACAACCACTTGAGAATCAGTCGATGCACAGGAACCAACCCTTACATGAAAAATCACCAAATTCACTGACTAAGCCACCAATCAAAGAAATGTCATCACCATCATCAAACACACCAATATCAACACTGTCGATTCAAACAAGCATTTCAAGCATAGAACAAGGGTCTACACGAGAACAAGCACAGGATGTACAAGGAACTACTCAACCTAGTAAACCTAGTAAATCTACTGAGCATACTGGACCTGATTCAAATGAACCTGATTCTAATGAAATTGATTCTAATGAAATTGATTCACTTCGTTCACCTGGTTCACCTGGTTCTAATGAACCTGCTGCATCAACCATACCTTCTGCATCTGGGCCTGTGGTCCAAAAGTCGATGTCTTTCGATGGATACGCTTCCCATGACTTTGGCGATCTTCAGGATCTCCTGGCACCGAGTAACCCAATCACGAGTCGTAAGGCTGCACGGTCATTGCGACTCTTCATGCCTACGTCCACTGAGGACGATGACGTTGTAGGAGCTCCACGCCGCAACTCACGCATGCTCACTCCAAATGAAGAGACTGGCGATGAAGACGGCCCCGGCGACGTCGTAGAGCCTATTAGCTCGGCAACATACTTCCCGCATACACCAGCAGATCCTAATGCACCATTCACGGCACCGCTGCCGCTGCCACCCACAGTAACACACCATCTCACTGCGGATGTCGAGTTCGACCACCTGTTGACGGGCAATATTACACGCATCACAAAAGAGGAGCCCCAACAGGCTGAAGAGACACATGAGCCTGCTGCAGTCAACTCTGCATCGCAGGTGTTCCCGCTCGCAGTCGAACTCCGGCCCTTCAAGAACAAAGTTGGGGGCCATACTGCGATTTTCAGCTTCTCGAAGCGTGCAGTGTGTAAGGCACTCATGAACCGTGAGAACTTGTTCTACGAGACGGTAGAACTTAAACACCCTGAACTTCTCCGTTTTATGCCAAGGTACATCGGAGTGTTGAATGTGCGGTACCTGAGTATGGTGGATGAGATTGCCGAACCCACGCCCGCCCAGAGCACTGCAATTGCCGATGCAGATGACAGTCGCGAGCCACCTGAGGTCGTGCTTGATGACAACAAACACATGATCCCTGATGCATTGTGGAAGCAATACTCTGGATCGTACCCACTGCCGCTGACGGAAGCCGAAAACGGTGAGTCGAGCGAGAACTCGGCTGCATCGCTGATGATGTCGCCACATCACACGGCTGATCACCGCAACACGGGGCTGACACTGATAAACACTGACTTGCAGGCACAAATCTTGCAAGAGGTGTTCCGGCCACGGGGAGAACCGCGCAGCGATGAGATATCTACACGTGATCATTCACGTGATCATGGTGATATATTTTCGATGGATGTGGAGGAGCCCGTTGTGCTTCAGCGTAAACACACGCGGTTTGAGCGGTTCATTCTCTTAGAGGATCTCACAGTGAACATGGCTCGTCCTTGTGTGCTTGATCTCAAGATGGGCACGCGCCAGTATGGCATTGAGGCCACTGCGGCGAAGCAGAAGTCTCAGAGGCGCAAGTGCCGGGCTACCACGCTGCGGCAATTGGGCGTGCGCGTGTGTGGGTTGCAGATCTTCCACGCGGGCCCCGGTGGTGAACTTGTGCATGTAGTGAAGGACAAGTATTTTGGGCGCCGGGTCAAGATTGGTGTTGAGTTTGGCAAAGTTTTAGCCAAGTACTTGTATGACGGGGTATCGGACTACCTGGTGTTGGTAAAGATTCCACGGTTGGTTGGCCAGCTCCATGAGTTGTACGATATATTCCGAGAGCTCCGTGGTTACCGTATGTATGGGCTGTCGATTTTGCTTATGTACGATGGTGGGAGTGAACGTGCAGAGGAGCAGGTGATGGTGAAGATCATTGATTTTGCACAGAGTGCGATTCTCACGGAGGATCAAGGAGACATAAGTTCTGCGGCGATTCCTCCTGCTCACCCTGAGCAGGCAGACGGCGGGTATCTCCGTGGTCTCTTGTCACTCATCGGGTACTTTGAAGTGATTTTCCGCGTGTTGGCCGGCGAAGACTTTGTTTCGCCGGAAGAGTCCTACAGGATGGTGACTGCCAACAAGGAGAGGTATATGCGGGCGAACAAATGGTTGGATGCATATGCCGAGGTCGATGATGGTAACGACGGTAAATGCGTTGACTCCGACGACATTTTCGACGTTGAGTACCCGGAGCAAGATGAGGATGTTGTGTCGGAGTAAATAGAGGATATAGAAGGGTAATAGATGAGAAATAAGATAAAAGGTAATAGAAGGTGGGTAATAGAAGTAGCAAAACCAAGCATTTTAAGAAAGAGAATCTCCACAAAACCGGGAATTTGAATTAATCAAGAATTAGAACCGAATTAGAACCAAGAATTACAGAATCTGATCACATAGTCATACCTTATTGTCATGAGTGTTCTTAGTTTTCTTCTTAGTTTTCTTCTTCTAAGTTTCTTGTTCATTCTTAGTTTTTCTTCATTTTGCTGCTCATCTGCATGATATCTGCATGATATCTGCATAGTTCCAGCACTTGATTATCCTTTAAGTATACCGATGGTATTCTGAATTTTTGTGTGTTTCTGCAATTGAGCAAGTTTAAACGCCTCCATGGGGCAACGACGCGGATAACGGTCTGAAAAGTCTAAAAAAATTGGGTGAGTATGAGCAGAAACTTCTTATTTCCTTTAAAATTACCACCTTTTACTACCTACTACCATTACCTTTAACCGAAACCCTTGACAGATAATACCTCAAACTCCTCAAGAAACCATTATCAATAGAAAGCATTTCGTCGTATAATTAAAATACTTAACGAAAGCGCATGAAAGAAATCACCTCTTAATCAACTTCTAAAATGAAACCACTTAACCAAACCACCTCTCAACGAAACTACCACTAAAATAGACTTAATCAGTAATATCTAAACCCATAGAAATAACCCATAGAAACAACCCATAGAAACTACCTCAAATCAGAACCTCCCTAGACTACTTTAAAGACCCCCTCTAAAGACATACCCTATAGAAATATAGGTTACTCCCTTTTTAAATTAGCCGTTTTACATACCCGATAATACTGTCGAACAATCACCAACGGCCGAAGATGGAGAAGCTCCGGTCTACCCCTCCTCACGGGACAGCGCTCATTTGCACAAAACCAAAACCCGGGAACAAATTTATTTCCCCATGTCACAAAAGCGCACCGCATAAGGCGGGTCATACAGTAACCCCAGACACATTGAATGTTTGGGAGATGACGACCTTAAGTATATGGGTTCTAACATACATCAATCATTGGATAACCATTGAAGAAGGGGTGAAACCATACAAGTACCACCAAGTACATTTTTCTTGTTCCATTGCGTCGACCCCCAGATCGTAGAGTGGCACAAAATTCGGTTCCGTTCGTTTGCTGTATAAAAGCTGTCACCAAAAAATTGGATAAATTTCTGAACACTTGTTTTCTTCAGGACAACAACAAGTCCACCACAAGCCTTAAGAGTTCTCATCTTGGTTCTCAATCTACCTATTCAGAAGAAAGAAAAACCGTATTTATCATGCCTCGTCGTAGCAGTAACGCCCCTTCGGTGCCCGTTATCGCAACTATAGACATCGGCACCACATCCGCAAGAGCCATCTTGTTTTCTCAAGAGGGTGTGGAGCTCGCCAAGCGCCAGATCGAATACTCGACCACGGCTTCCGAGGCGCCCGCCGAGTCTAAGAACACTGACCAGTTCAGAAGAAGATCCTCGCTTTTGAGACACAATGAACCTATTTTCACCGCCGAAGGTATCGCTATCTCCATTACCGACGACATTGAGATTGAAAACAACGCCGCAAGTGTAGGTCCAACTTTGCGTTTCCCTCAACCGGGTTGGGTAGAGTGTATGCCTGTTCATATCCTCGCCAACGCAGTGCAATGTCTCGTGGCTTGCTTGATCTCATTGCGTAAGATTAACTCCAACCCGCAACTTAAGCTCAAGTATAAGGTTAAGGCAATTGGTATCGCCAATATGCGTGAGACCACTATCGTGTGGTCACGCAAGACGGGTAAACCATTAAGCGGGGGTATCACGTGGACAGACACAAGAACAGCAGAGATTGTGCTGCATTTGGAGAAGATGATCGATGATGAGCGCAAGGAGGAATTGAAGCAAAAGACGGGTTTACCGCTCTCAACTTACTTCTCCGGTGCAAAATTGCGTTGGCTTTTGGATAACGATGACAAGATTCGTGAGGAGTACGAAAAGGGTGATGGTAACTTGATGTTCGGTACTGTCGACACCTGGTTGATCTATAACATGACAAAGGAGAAGTCATTTGTGTCGGATGTGACCAATGCCCTGAGAACTTACTTCATGGACCTCGAAACCCGTGACTATGATGATGACTTACTCGACTTTTGGGGTATCGACCCAACAAAGATCCGTCTCCCAAAGATCGTCTCATCTTCTGAGTTTTACGGATCATTCGCCGCACCAAACTTGTCCAACTTGGGTTTCCACAACCGTATCACCCAGGAGGCTTATGACATCTTGAAAACCATCACCGGTGTGCCCATCTGTGGTTGTCTAGGTGACCAGTCGGCATCTCTTGTTGGCCAGATGGCCTTCAAGCTGGGATCGGCAAAATGTACCTATGGTACTGGTTGTTTCCTTTTGTACAACACTGGTCCACACAAGTTGATTTCCGACCACGGTTCGTTGACAACGCTTGGTTACTGGTTCCCGAACCTCGGCGAGGAAGAGGGTAAGCCACATTATGCCTTGGAAGGTTCCGTTGCAGTCGCAGGTTCGATTATCCAATGGTTGAGAGACAACTTGCGGATGATTGAGAATGCCAAGGACATTGGTCCATTGGCATCGCAGGTACCTGACAGTGGTGGTGTTGTTTTCATCCCAGCATTCTCCGGTTTGTATGCACCTTACTGGGATGGTGGTGCCAGGGGTACCATCTTCGGTATGACACAGTACACTTCATCCAGTCACATTGCTCGTGCTGCTTTGGAAGGTGTGTGTTTCCAAGTACGTGCCATTTTGAAGGCGATGGCATCGGATGCTGGTGCATCCGACGACTTCTTGGAGGAGGCCTTAGAGAAGCAACAAGAAGACAAGCCATTGTCTAACTTGGCAGTGGATGGTGGTATGTCCAAGGCCGACGAGGTGTTGCAAATCCAAGCCGATATCTTGGGACCATGTGTTACTGTTAAGAGGGCAGTGATCTCTGAGTGTACGGCTTTGGGAGCTGCCATCGCGGCCGGGTTGTCGTTCAAGGACCCTGAAGAGCGTGTGTGGAAGAACTTTGACGATGTTGTCGAGAAGATCACTGGTGACAAGAACGATAAGTGCTTTGTTGCCGAGTTGCCTGATGCAGACAGAAGAAAGAACTGGAAGAGGTGGGAGAACGCAGTTGAAAGAGCCAGAGGCTGGTTGGATGAGGATGACTAAATGAGGAGAAAAGATCAGAATAAAGAAAATCTAGACAAAGAAGATAAGATAGTAGAGATAGTAGATAATCCAGACAATAGAGAGAGAGAAGAGAGAAGATCTGTGGATAGAGAAATCGGTCTAAGTTACATAAAAGTAGATTCTACTTGTTAGTACTCTACATTTGTGCATCTAGTTCTACATCTTTTCTTGTCTACGACCTCTTGTATCTTTTTTCTTTGGTATACATGTCCTGTAGATGACTTTTCCTAGTCATCGCTCATCTAATATGTTCCTAGGCTCTTTCCAAACACTTCCTCATCCTCACTATCATAATCATCGATGTCCACCAACTCGATCTCCAGGTGGTCCAACTCATCTCTAAGGTTGTCGAAATCGAAAGAGCTGTCCACTGCATCGTATCTAGCCTTCAATGGTGATCCACCCTTCTTGGGCGAAAGTGTTGTCACTACCTCGGAGAAGAACTTGGAGGTCTTGTCGAAGATTTCAGGAGGACCCGAGTTCAGCGGAGTGAAGATTGCAGATGCCCGCGATTTCAAGTCCACAACCTTTGGGCCGTTCAAGATCATATTAGACGCTCGCCTTGTGAGCGTATTAATTGCAGGGATCAAGTCGAACTCTTCGCGCGGACTTGTAATTCTATTGAGCTCTGTGCTTGTCTCGCTGTGAACTTGACGGTATATGTCTGTGTTGGCCGAGTTGCTGATCAAGTGTTGGTTCCGTTTGCATTCCTCGATCTGTGTCAGCAACTCTAACATCTCGAACTTGACTCTCTCCACAGCACGCTGGTGCTCCATTAGCTCCATATGCTTGGATGCATACTGCTCCAAGAGGCTGTCATGGAGTAAACGGAGATCTGGGGATTGCAGTTGACGCTGTGAAGGTGTTTTTGGGGCTGGTTTGGAAGAGGCGTGTTTGGATTGGATATCTTGTTTCTGGGTGTGGTTCTGTTTGATTTGGATAGGTTGGTCCTGTTTGATGTAGACACCCTCTTTATGAGCCTCTTTGTATGGGATTTTTGGAGCTGGTTTGGCTGGACGGCCACCTCTGTTCGACTCACCAAGTGGTTTGACGGCATGTTTTGCAGCCTCACCCTGGAACTTATTCACTAACTCACTGACCGAGTTAACCTTGTGAATCTTGCGTGGAGATGGGGGTGGCGGAAGATTGTAAGGGGCGAGCGCCAGTTTAATGGTGCTTTGAGGCCGTGGTTCCGCAAAGGCGTTCTCTTTATAGTCCATGAAGCGAGTGTGGGGTTATTTGATAAGCAGCGACTAATCGTGCAGTTATAGAGCGTACCAATTGAGATCCAATGCGATTTTCCCTTGTAGTATGGTCTTGTGTGACTAAATGATTCTATGATTCTCAGCGAAGAATATCCTAGATGATGAGTGAGTTATGTAATCCTGTTATCCTCCCCGATGGAGTGCGGTCGATCTATGCCTTTTTGGGTGCAAATGGAAACAGCCCAAAAAGGAAATTAGTAAATAAATTCCACCTTTTTTTTTCATGGCGTGCTCACGTGCCTTTTCATATGCCAGTCATCAATATTGCCCCTCTACACACGCTTGCTCACCAGGACAGGTGTGTAGCAAAATTGTTGATCTTGTGGGAAAAAAAAAATTGCCATCACTTTAATCAGAAACCATGGGTGCCTTTGCTAAAATCAAGTGTGTGTTAACCTCGCTCCTCGCCATCTATGCCGTGTACTTGTTCGCTTACAAGTGCGAGCAATTGAATGAATCTACTTTCGAGCACTCTGTCGAGAGTGTCCTCCACCCATTGTCCCACACCCACAGTCAGGCATGTGACGCCTTGTACAAGGGACATGCTTACGTCCAGCCATACTTGGACTCTGCTCACAAGTTCTTGGATACTCACGTCCACTCCCACCCACTCTTTGTGCAATACAAGGTTGAGTCCAAGATTGCTTGCCTCAAGGCCCACTACTATAAGTACGTCCACCACTTGGTCATCCAATTGTTTAAGTACATTGAAGTCGCTGAGGTTTACGCTTATGATACCGCTCTGGCCTGGTACAAGAAGGCTGAAAAGACCACTAAGGAGGCTGCAAAGGAGGCTTCTGACAAGCTTAACTAGTTTATAGTGAATAATTATGAAACGTTACACAATGTAATGGGGATCAAGAGTCCAATGAAGAGATTCATATACTCTTGCTGTAGGATAGTCTGGTCTAATGGATCTGATTGGAATTCCAGAGATTGATTGGTAGAAATATTGGTAACACCTGATAAGAATGTCTAGGAACCTATGGTAAAACTTGGTTTCATCTCTATCAAAATTTCGAGAACTTACCTTTATCTTAAGTTCCTTCTAACATTCTCTTCTTCCTCCCTCTTCCTACCTTTATCTTCCTTCCTTTATCTTCCTCCCTCTTTCATCATTTCTGGTCTTATTTTTGTTTCATGTTCTGTGATCTTCCTCAGATCTGTTCTGTGATTAATATCAACAAAAAAATTTGGATTGGCAACAAAATCAATTTGGGCTATGCGTGCTTTGGTTGTGTTTTTGAAGTTGGTGTTAGCCTATGTGGCCTACACGGCGACTTTTACATGTCCTATCACACATGATCAATTGCAATACAAGATGCCTCAAGGATTTCCGGTCATTGACGCGCTTAATGAGAAAACCTGTGCGATGCTTCATTACCAAGTGAAACCTTCTTGGAACCATTATGTGTTCCCATCCTTGCTGTACATCTCAAGAGAAGTATCTACACACTTGAACCATGCGGCTGCTTTTGTCGAAAGCGACGTTATCCCAGTCGTTGAATCGTTCCACGAGTCACACGTGGCGCCCGTGATTTCAATCGTGGAAATCAAGTCATCGTACTTGTTTTCAATCGCTCGAATTAGAGCTCACAAATATTTACTGTTGCTCAATGTCCATACTAAGAGACTTTACTACCAGTATGTGTATCCTGTCTTGCACAAGTTGTATGAAGTCGAACAAGTGCGCGTCATTGTCGATTGGTTAGTCGCGATGCGCGCACGCGTGTGGAACAGTTCACCAAGTAAGAAGTTTCAGTCGAAACTTGACTTTTTGAGAGACGAAGTCAAGAGTGTGGTCAAGTTCAATCAATTCGGAAAGAAACTGGGTCATGACTACTATGTCATTCTGGCTTTACAGGAGTTTTTCAAGGATGTCATCGCAGGTGATGACACCACAACCAAAGATTCTGTTACCAAAGCAAGTTCAGATGTTACGAAGTCAAATACTGCTGTTAATTTTGGGTCCAATGCTGCTGAGACTGAGACAAATGACTCTTCCATCCCAGAAGACTCTGACGAGGAGGTTTACACTTTCACACATACGTTTACTGTGACAAATACCGATGATTTGAAAGGAATGGAAACCGTGGGTCCCGAATCCGGTGTGAGCACGGAATTTATCCCATCGATTGAGGACGAGCTTTCATTGTGGAGTGCGAAGATCAACAAGACACTCCAGCTCGCTGTTGTTCAAATTGAAGATGCAATGGCTCCTATTGTCAATGCAACCATTGACGCGTTAATGGACCCTGTTTCTGCTGAATTGCAGCATGTACAGAAATCTACCTATAAAAGCTACAAGGAGATGAACCAGATGATTCTGGACATCAACAAGGACTATGAGCGTATTAGGAATGCCGATAGTTATGGTACTTTTGGAATCTCTCGCCAAGATGTCCGCGATATCATTGCGTCTACGCGTCAAGTACCTGAGAACAGCTCAGTGATTGTGCTGGAGTGGCTCAACGCGAAGCATGAGAAGGTTGTTCAAGCGTATTTCCGTGTTGTTCAAGACACAATTGATGTATTGGAGACATATGCTGAGACTACTATACAGGAGTTTCAGCGCAAGATGGGTGAGATCCTTGATACTGTGGACAACGATGAGCTTGTGTGGAGTACGTGGAAAAGATTCCACAAAATCAAGGAACAGATCTTTGATTTCCGCGACTATATCTTTGACCAAGCTGAGGCATATAAGGCTAATAGTAAGTCAACCAATGCTATAGGACTCCGTGAATGGAATGCTTATATCGGAAAGGTTGATTTCCACGTGGGATTCCTTTTACGCGACAACGACGACTATTTGAAGTTGGTGCGGGCTCAAGCGAACGTGGCATTCCAGTTGAGAGAAGCTGAGGTAAGGAGGATCGATGAAGAGAAGGAAAGAAGGGAGAAGGAGAGAGTAGAAGAAGAGGAAAGGGAAAGAGCAGAGGAGGAACAGAGAGAGAGGGAAAGAGCAGAGGAAGAGCAGAGAGAGAGTGTGGAGGAAGAGCAGAGTGAGAAAATGGAGGAAGAACAAAGTGAGAAAGTGGAACAAAGGGAGGAGGACGAACTGAAGAAAGAGGAAGTGAAGGAAGAAAGAGAAACTGAAGAAACTGAAACTGAAGATGATGAAAGCGAAGGAGAAACTGAAGAAGGAGGAAATGAATGATGAATTGGAGGGACAAGACATGAAGAAAGAAGATGTCGAGAATGATGTTGGGGACAACAATTCTGTGATCAACGAAGCAATTGTTGAGAATGTTTGGCGAAATAATTGATGCAGGACGAGCATGATAAGACTTTCAAAGTGTCTAGCAAAAACCATTTGAAGCTCTAATGATTCGTCCGGAGTTGTCACCACATAGGTAGGTATAATTTACTAGGTAATTGGCGATAATGACAAGGATGTAGAACCAGTGAGGTATTGTTGGAATTTTTCATGAATTGTGGGAATGAATCAGATTATGTAAGCTCTGGGGAAGATTGGTATGTAGATTCTAGAAATCCACCAGATAATATATGGGGGAAATGCAGATTATTGATATATGCTGGAATTGTTGATGTACTCTGGAATTATTCATTTACTTTGAAATTGTTCATATGCATTGTACATATACCCGGAACTTATTGGCATTCTCTTGCCTCGGTAAGTTCCATGCTACGTTGTGCATAAAAAACGGCAGGTGATAGGAGCCTTTGGGCCGAAGTGGAGTGAGAATAATACATGAAAGTTCTTATCACAAGTAGTTTTGTTTAGACATTTGTCGAAGATCCGCTCGCATGATCATGAGAGCATTGTATAATAGAAGACTGATCGTCGTAATGTTTACGAGGTGAGCTTGTTATCAGATACGAATTTATTGATTCGGAGTTTTATCGCGTGGTCAAAGGCTTAGCCGCGTTCTGCAGAATAGCTCGGTGCTTTAGAATTGGGCCGGATGAGTAGCGATAAGACATGGCGTTTTTGTGTGATCAAATTCCCCAACGAATTATCAAAGGGGCAGATTTGATTGGGTAGGAATACGATCTGCCGCACCTGGTTTTTGTGGATACTGATATGGGGTTGAACATCTGATAGTGCTGATAGTACTACGACTAGTATGATGAGAACTGACGGTGATAATTGAAGGATAGTACTATAGGTACCCCAGATGAATCGATAGTATTTTTAAAGATAAGAATGTTTGGGCAAAGGTGTTTAAGTTACGAAGTCAACTAAATCAACCTAGCCTAATTAGATGATATACCAAGTGAGATGCCTTATCAGCAATAGAGGCGTATCGATGAAACATTATTTTAGTCTGCGAGATTAATATGTCAACATAAGATAAAAGCATTGCGGGGATAATAGGGGCATTGGAGCATGTTCATAGCAGTGGTGAACTAGAGAGCTATTGTAGAAATTTCGAGTGATCCGCCTGTCCATAAAACCAATCCCAATTAAAACTGAGTCAATCCTGATGGCAAAGGCGTTGATTTTTTTCCACTCAGGACCAGGACAAGAGAGAAACTCCTCTGTCTAAACGGGACACTTATTTGCCTCGCAAGCACGACACTGATTGGCTGTGATAAGAAAAAGAAAAGATGCCGGGAAAAAGCACGCTGGCATAAAAAGAAAAGAAAGTGCATAACCTGTGCTAAGGGGACATCCTGCAGGCTATTTATTCTTCCAACACAAATAGCATTTTCAAAAGCAAAAACCAGGAAATTATATAAATGTAAATGTAATCTCAGTATTTTGCTCTCCAGATTTCTACGAGTTATCCACCAACCCCACACACACATTAACAAAATGGTTTCCATACTTGAAAACACCGCTATCTTATCCAAGTATTTGGATTTGGACCAGAGAGGAAAGGTCTTGGCCGAGTACGTCTGGATCGACGCCGAGGGTAAGACTAGATCCAAGTGTAAGACTTTGGACAAGAAGCCAACCTCTGTTGATGACTTGTCGGAGTGGAACTTCGATGGTTCTTCTACTGGTCAGGCTCCAGGTCACGACTCGGATGTCTACTTGAGACCAGTTGCTTTCTACCCAGACCCATTCAGAAAGGGTGACAACATCATCGTTTTGACTGAGTGTTGGAACAACGATGGTACTCCAAACAAGTTCAACCACAGACACGAGTGTGCTAAGTTGATGAAGGCTCACTCTGATGAAGAGGTCTGGTTCGGTTTGGAGCAAGAGTACACTTTGTTCGACCAGTTCGATGGTGTGTATGCTTGGCCAAAGGGCGGTTACCCAGCTCCTCAGGGTCCATACTACTGTGGTGTTGGTACCGGTAAGGTCTACGCTAGAGATGTGATTGAGGCCCACTACAGAGCATGTTTGTACGCTGGTGTCAACATCTCTGGTATCAACGCTGAGGTGATGCCATCGCAGTGGGAGTTCCAGGTTGGTCCTTGTGAGGGTATCTCCATGGGTGACCAGTTGTGGATCGCCCGTTACCTCTTGGAGAGAGTCGCCGAAGAGTTCGGTGTCAAGATTTCTTTCCACCCTAAGCCATTGAAGGGCGAATGGAACGGTGCTGGTTGCCACACCAACGTCTCTACTAAGTCCATGAGACAGAAGGGTGGTATGAAGTACATCGAGGATGCTCTTGCTAAGTTGGCTAAGAGACACAAGGAGCACTTGCTCCTTTATGGATCTGACAACGAGCAGAGATTGACTGGTCGTCACGAGACTGCTTCCATGGATGCTTTCTCCTCTGGTGTTGCCAACAGAGGTGCATCTGTCAGAATCCCAAGAGCTGTTGCCAAGGAGGGTTACGGTTACTTTGAGGACAGAAGACCAGCTTCTAACATCGACCCATACTTGGTCACTGGTATCATGGTGGAAACCATCTGTGGTTCTATTCCAGATGCTGACATGTTCAAGGAGTATGCCAGAGAGACTTCTGACTAAGTCAATGAAGCACATTCAAAAATGGGGATCCTCGATTTCCTGGTGATCGCATAGCAGGTGGAACTCTATCGGTGCCTGTAAACACTTTTAGTTCAGTTGATGTGGTTGATTCCTCTTTTTAAAACAATATTCATTAGAATCTGATAATAGGTGCAAGTTAATGACAGAAATGGTGATAGCATGTAAAGATAGATAAGCATGTAATGATAGATATTGGAAGTCCTTGCATAATCAGTATGTAAGAAGTATGCGCAGATGTAGATAGCATAACTAAGCGAGCATAAATTTCCCTCAAGTTCCACAATATCTTCTAGAATACCATTCATTTATCGAATACCAGGAAAATTGCTCGTTGATCAAAGTGACTTCTACAGTTGATGATCCATGAGTTGAGGATTAGCAGCTGCACCATGACTTGCCCTGTGAAAAGTTGATTCGGACTAAAGGGCTCGCGTGAGGGCAATGAAGCAGGCTGTGAAAAAAAATAAAAAGCAATTCATGATCACATGTCTTTTGCCTTCAAACTAGCGCGGTGATCCCGAGGAGAGGTTTCCACGTAGGAATGTTTCAGCCACCCGTGCCTAGTAACAAGGACCTGCGGAAAGATCCTGTCACAAGAGTGATTCGGAGTGTTGACTCGGGCGCTTCTAAATATATTGCCTAATTTAGAACAGGAAATTAGAAAAGAAAAGTTCGAAAAAGGAAATTCTCGGAAGTGTAAGTACGATTCGCTGTTTCAGGTAAGGCGGGCTCACTAAAAACAGGACCGTGTTCTTCAACGTGCTGCAACCACTTGGTGATGCAGATCTTAGCGAGCAATTACTATTGGCATTCTGGCGCAAAAAAAAACTGCTTTTGACGGGAGTTAGGCGATGGATGCACCTTGAAGGAGTAGACGCTTGTGTGTTTACCCTTCGACCACGCTCGCTTCTCTTACCTGTAGTAACGGGAGTCCGTTTTCAGTGTGACACAAATCGCACAGAACTATTTTGCGGAAGCTGACAACGGTAAAGAGAGGTTCGGAAGGAAACTCAGTCCCGAAATGGAATGAGGGTCCCGCGTAGTGCAAAGCGAGAGATGCTTCAACAGCTCTTCCTTCGGTTGGTTAGATCCGATTAACCTAAAGAGATGTTGAGTTCGAGTCAATCTAATTCAAATCAGAATCTATTTGTGGTAAATCGGATCTAACCTTGATGTAACAGTTAGAGTCTGGTTAAAGTGAATTTCTAGTCAATGCTAAACTAGCATCACTAACCGAGAAATCTGGTTGAGATCTAGTTGATCGGATCAATTAGATTTGGAATTACACAAGCTTTGATTGAGAGTAACAATAAATCAGCTGGGTCAGTTAATAAGAAGTCGGTTATGTCAGTTCTGTTGGGATGAACTAGGTTGAATCAGGATTTGGTTGGGTCTTTGCTGAAATCAATCTGGTTGGAATCAATCTGGATGCGGTGGGGTCCATGGTTCGAATCCTGCCTAACATGGCTGTTATCATGGGGGTCGTGCACCGCACGTAATTTATAGATTTTATCGAAACGAGCGCTTGTAAAAGTCGAACATCAACACGAGTAATCGATCAATCATGTCTGTTGAATTCGTATGTACACAATGATGGCCGCATGTGGTCAATTCAACTATCGGTATAACTAACATATAGACTCCCTTGATCATTGACAGCACCTTTCTTGCTAGTCAAAAGAAAACCAGCAGAGAGGGGATAATCCCATGGGAGGGACTCTCGAGATCCAACGTGGTCACCGAGAGTGAAGCCAATTACATGAAGATCTTAGAGAAGCTGGTTCTTGAGAACAAGAAGTCTACAGTATTGTCGGAGTTGGATTTGTTCACCAACACCATCTTGAACTTGTTGAACAAGTTGGAGGATAAGAATGATGCCATCAAGAACATCTTGACTTTGGTCAACGACGCCTTATTGGGCTTCCCAGAGAATGATACTGTTGTTAGTACTGAGCATCAGTTTTTGGATTCTGCTTTGAAGTTGTCGAAAGTCGATGCCTCATTGCCATATGAGCCATTTTTGAAACACTTGGACAATAAGGACAGCATCATCAAATCTCTTGCGTTGTACAACTTGGCTATATTGTTGGTACACACACCAAAGAACTCTTTGCCTGATAAAGAGGTGTTGATTAAGGTATTTGACTTGTTATCATCGGCAGAGTTCATTGGTAATAAGAAGGACACAAACTTGCAATTCATTGGTATTCAATTGTTGCAAGAGTTGCTTGTGGTCAAGGAATACAAAGCAATTTACGAAAAGTCCAACTTGGTTTCAAACTTTGCTTCCATCAACGAGTTGATCACGCTGCTGGCCAAGCACCCCAACTCGTTCGGCTTGCAGTTATCGTACAAGGTGTTGTTGAGTGTATGGATTTTGACCTTCAGTGCAAGCATTAACAAGACCTTGTTACACCATTACCCTGACTTGGCAGGTAATTTACTCACGATCGCCAAGGACTCAATCAAGTTGAAGATTGTGAGGGTTGCCGTAGGCTCGTTGAAAAACATAGTGTCTGTGACCACGTCGAGCAGCGAGCAATTCAAGATCATCAAGTTAGTGCTCTTCCATGACGGTGCAAGCACTATCAACACCTTGAAGGAGCGTAAGTTTGCGTCTAATGGCAGTGATGAAGAGTTATCGAACGATTTGGCATACTTGTCTGATGTTCTCCAGGAGTATGTTGTGAACAAATTGACGTCTTTGGACGAGTACTTGACTGAGTTGGAGAACCCTAGTTTATTGAGCTGGGCATCACCAACACACAAATCAGCTGACTTCTGGTTGGAGAACAGTGGTAAGTTTAAAGAGAACTCTTACAAGCTCACGAAACAAATGTTTTCTATTTTGGAGTCGTCTGAGCTGACTACTGCCAAGGTCATCTTATTAAACGACTTGCAATTCTTGATCAAGAACTTGGGCCAGGATTTGATCAACTTCATCAACACCGAGCAAGACAAGAAGTACAAGCATTTGATCATGGAATTCTTGGACTCCAATAATGGTGACAATGAATTGAAGTACCAGGCGTTGAGAACCATCCAGTTGTTGGTTGGACATGGTGTATAGTCATTTAGTTCTAGATACGGGGAATCGTAGAGCAGATATTTAGAAGGACTGAGGGTAAAAAGTAGATATGATTAAAGATGAATGAAGGTGAATAAAGATGAATGAAGTTAATAAAGATGTAAGTATAGTAAAACAAGGTTGGAATGATAGTGATTTTTATAGTAAACTTAAATAGACGAAACATTGATAGTAACCGTTCATACATTTTATTCAAATCTTCGCGATCAGATCAAAAAAACAAATACTACTATAATGAATCATAAGGAGAGTCGACTCGAGTCATTCCAAGAGTCGCATACTATTGGAAACAAGAAGTACAGGTGGTCAGACAACAATGACATTGATGATATTGAGCCGTTGGTAGCATTTGGTTTTTATTATGCTCCAACAAGAACCAACCTCAAACGCGTTGTATGTGTACACTGTAAGAAAGCAGAGACAGTAACACGCGTCAAAGAAATACCACGCAAGCATTATGATCCCAAGAGATTATGTGTGACTTCCTTGGGGATGTTATCCGGGGCTGCTCGGGAAAAGTACAAGACACTCGAAACAGCTACCAAATATTGGCTGAAGCATGAAGTTCCTGGTCTTCTGCATCCAAATAGTGCTAATGGACGGAAATTACGCCAGAAATCATTCGGGAAGGAGTATCCACATGATAGCATCAAGAATAGTGGTTTGACCAGTAAGGATATGATTGAAGCTGGGTTTTTTTACTCACCATTGGATTATGGAGATGATCGTGTGTTTTGCATATATTGTGGGTGTACTTTAGATCACTGGGAACAAGGAGATGATCCTCTTCATGAGCATAAACAGCATAGCGAGGAAATGTGTTATTTCTTCGCTGATAGAGAAAAAGCACCGATAAAGTCCAAGGCTAAGAAAGAAGTTCGTCCGAGAAACACACCAAAAGAAGATCCCACAGATGCATATTGGGATAAACTTCCTGATGAAGATCTAATGAACGAGCTCGTTGGTGCTGCACGTATAAAAAGGCAGGCTCCTTCTACATATGGCATACCTAACAAACAAGATGTTGGTGCATCTGCAGAACAAAAGGTCAGTTCATCTAAACAAAAGGTCAGACAAGAGTCACACGCAATTGATATGCCACTGCCGGTACTGTCACCTGAAATCAGTGTGGGTAATTTTTCCTTTGGTGATGTCAGCGATGCCGATATCACAGAACCTTCAGAAACAAGGCGAACTTCTAGGATGGCGAACAAGAAAAGAGAAACTAATGAGAGGAGAAGGAAAAGTGGAGCAGAAATGGGAAATGAAAATGGTAATGAAAATGAAAATGAAAATGGGAAAGGTAATGAAGAAGAAAAGGCAAATAGTGAGGATGAAGAAAAGGAGGATGAAGGTATCAGAGATCATGAAAATTCAAGTAAGCCTTCTACACGAGTAAAGGCATCTGATCTGGGAGATTCCGATGAAGATGTTTCTGGTGAAGACGATGGCATTGACGCTGATTCGAGTAATTCTGAAGATGACGATATTCTGGAGAGTGATGACATTTCTTCGGAACATGAACCAGATGAGTCTTTCCATGACGAGAATGAAGAATCTTCCGAAGGATCGGACTTTGAAATGGAAGAAGATCCACAGTCAACTAAACGGAAATTGGATTCTGAAGATGCTGAAGTCCCTCCACCGAAGAAGACGAAAAAGAAGCTCAGTTTGAAGGTCGATAAAATAGATATCGACTTGGATAACGAGGTAGATGATTACGGTGCGGAGAACTTGGATCTATTGGAGAGAAATATCCACAGGCAAAGTATCGAGATCAAAGAGGGACCTAAAAAACTCCCGACAAAGCCCGAGTCCGAGGGGTCTCCAATCAAGCTCGATCACGAATCAATTGCTGCTGCCAAGTCGCGGCTTGGGAAGAAGAAAGACCGCAAGCGTAACTTGTTTGATGCGTCTTTCGAGGATGATTTCTTTGATTTGAGGAACCCATTGTCGGTCTTTAACAAAAAGGATGAGGAAAGTGAGAAGACAGACGTACTCGGAGACCTCAAGTTCTCGCCCCTTAAAAGCCTGAAGTCGACAAGAAGTCCAGCGAAGTCGGTAAGTCCTGTGAAGTCAAGAAGCCCTGTGAAGTCAGAAGATGTGCCAAAACTGCTCTTTGATGATAGTGACTCTGACATATTTGGGCGTCTTAGTGGAAGTAAACGTCGTGAGAGTATGAGAGGGAACAGTGAAACGAAACCAATCGAAAACTCTATCGATAAAGGAAGATTGTCTGAGAGTAGAAGAGAAACGAGGGGTAAACGCAAACTGGTTTTGCTACTGGCACAAGGTGACGATTTAATTGGAAAGGCTACAAGTGAGCACGATAATAATGATTCTAAGATCATGGCCAACGTCTCACCAGAGTTAGATGGTGGTAATTTGCAATCAAAAAAACTTACTGATATCCAAGCCGAGATTGAGACTGTGGAAAGTCAACCGGATGTTATTACAAACAGTCAGCCTATTCTTGTGAATAGTCAAAGTGACGGTGTCGTTCCAGATAGTCAAACAGACTCTGGGATCCTTGAGAACAAACCGAGCTCGTCTCATGAGATTAATGTCGATGCCGAACGCCAGTCACAGGATATTAGTTCTGACGACGCAGCTTCTGATGAACGTTCCTCCTCTGTGCTGCCTGTGCGACCTCATCGGCGCGTTCGGCGTCGTAAATTGGATCAAGACCTTGAGCAAGATGTGGAGGAGGTAGATGTCGCAAGCTATATGAAGTCTATACGAGACATCACCGTGGAAGTTGTGAAGTCCATGGAGGCAATGGAGTTGCCACCAGGGAGAAAGCGCACCGCTGGAGGATCGCATAGAACAAACAAAAAGAGGGAGTTCATGATCATAGATGATGTCAATGAGCTGTACCGGAGTATTGAAGGGTCGACTATGAGGTCGAGCTTACCAGGTGGTGCGAATGAGAAAGAAGAGAACGAGATAGAAGCGAATGAGGTAGAAAAAGAAGAAAAAGAGAAGGAAAATGAGGTGGAGAAAGAAGAAAATGAGGTAGAGGAAGAAGGAAAGAAGAAAGAAAATGAGGTTGAGTCTGACATGGACAGCCCAACTAAGGAAACTAATGGGGCGTTGTCAACGACAAATATGATCGGAGATGAAAGAGCTGGAAATGATATTGGTAACAAGAAACATGAAAATGCTAATGAAAACGGAACAATTGGTGAGACTGAAGAAACTAATAAAGATAAGTCAATCGCTCCGACTGAAGAAACTAATGAAGATAAGTCAATTGCTCCGACTGAAGAGACTCATAAGGCAATGGTGGATAAGGAAGATTCACGTGGAAATGAGACACTCAAGACCAAATCGGTTCCTGTGAATGAGGAAAACAATATGGAGGTTACGAAGAATGAACCGACTGTCACTAATATTGAACTGACTGCTGGAGCCATCAAGGCTGACGAACCGACTATGCCTAAATCCCTTGGAAATGAGTTAACTAAGGCCAAGCATTCAGAGAAGTCTGATAAGACCGTCCATGAAAATCCACGAGAGAATGATAAATATGCCCAAGAACACAAGTCCCGCAACAGTGATATCTCCAATCTGGGCACTGGGAGAGTAAAAGAGGGTTCAAATGGTGGTATGGCTGTTGAGAACGCACAAGAAGGTTCGGTAGAGGAATCTACAAGACGTGACTTGCAAAATTACTTGAAAGGTGACTTACAGAATGAAGGTGACTTACAGAATGAAGGTGACTTGCAGAATGAAGGTGAATTGCAGAATCAAGGTGAATTGCAGAATCAAGGTGACTTGCGGAATCAAGATGACTTGCAGAATCAAGGTGACTTGCAGAATGAAGGTGACTTGCGGAATGAAGGTGACTTGCGGAATGAAGGTGGGCAGGTGCAGAATGAAATGAGAGGGTCAGCGGAGGAATCTCGCGACTTGACGTTTTCTCGTATTTCACGTATAGTTAAGGAGTTCAATCTGCCAGTGGGTCTGTCGCCAAACACGAGTGGGATTGGAGGTGTGCGGTCACTGATTATTGTTTTTGATGCGTCAACTCCAGAGAAGAAGAGTAGTAAAGTGTGGGAGCCTTCATCAGTGCTGAGGTTTGTGGAAACATTAAGTAATATGGAGGGGATGACGGTAGATCTCAAGGAGCTCACAAGACTGCAGTATGATCTCCATGATGATTATGACTCGGAGCTCACGAACTTCATTCTGGCGATGCCTGAAAATGAGGAAGCCATGACTATCAAGGAGTGGATTGTACACAGTGCTCAGAACAGCCGCAACTTGGTACGCGAGTATGCGGATGAGGCAATAAGGTTTTACGAGGCCGAGTGTGCACGTGCACTTCGAGTGTTAGTAGATATGGAGACCACAGATGGGTAAACAGCAGATGTAAAATAAATGGTATAACTGGTATAATAGATATAGTATAATAGATATAACTGGTATAATAGATATAGTATAATAGATATAACTGGTATAATAGATATAGTATAATAGATATAACTGGTATAATAGATATAGTATAATAGATATAACTGGTACTCACTGGTAAAGTAGATCATATAGTTGAGATGGTATGGATTGGTTTTCTATACATTCATCTCATCATTTGTTATCAGCTATCACATGGAATCACCCATATCTATACCATAATCATATCCATAGAATCCATAATAAAAATCCATCATATCATATCATCACATCATCGTATCAACCTTCATATCATCATATCCATAAACCTTAATATATCTAAAGGAACATCTATCAATTCATTATTATAATTCGTTTCAGTACCTTTTAGTAATTTATGAGTGTACCAGATCCTTATCCTTTCTACTTGATTGATCCTCCCTTAAACTTAATCCTAATCCTTCATTAAACTTATCATTCTTCCTTAAACATGATCCTCTTCAACATAATCTCATTACCTCAAGTATCTTACTATCGTCATACAACCCCATTTCCTTTAGGATCATATGCGGCTACTGATCGCGAGTTGTTTGGCCTGGATCACGCCCGGGCGAAAAAAAAAAATCAGCAATAAATCGATAAAGCGCAAAACACCCTGAGACCGGCACCGGAAAGAGCATGTCGTTCTGGCCCTTTATGAATTCAATGAACAGCAGTTCGCTGCTCCAGAAGTTCTTGGATTCCGTACAGGACTTCAGCACCGTTTCAGTGGAAGATTTGATTGGGGACGCCGCACTTCTGCGCGACCTTCTTGACGAGCTCCACAACATCAAGGGTAACTTCAACTTAACCAACTTTCAGGTTCTGCAACAGCAGGCCAATGCTTCTACAACTACTAACGCATATTCTGGAGGAGGTAACTCTGGGCTGGCATCTAATTCGGGATCAAATGAATCCGCGGATAACGCGCTGTTTACATCGTCCAACAATGATAGTACTACTCTGACATCCAAAGATGGTAGAAGTACCAAATTATTGGAGTTACTCATCCAGCCTCATATCCTCAATGGCTTCTTGGATTATTTAATCGACGGTGTCGACTTTTTCCATGGAGAACTGATTAAGGAGCAGGAGGCGTTGGATAAACTCATTGCAGATTCTGAAGAAGCTTCGACAGCAGAATGTGCACTCGTGGAGGATACACGTACAGACCAACGAGATGAATCAGAAAATACGGGAGAATCACTGACAAATGATTCAGTTGATGCGAATGGAGATGCAAAAGTGGATACGGCAACCGAGGATGAGGGTGAAAAGGAATCGGCCGAGGAGAAGCTTACTCGATGCATTCAAGCTGCTTCTGACGTACTTTCTGCAGATCTCTGGGTAATACTGAATAGGATCATTGAAACCCCGGCGATCATGTCGAAACTCTGGCTGATTTTGCTGTTAGAGAAGCTCGATGAGAGTTCGCCACTGGTATCATATTTGGTGCATATCTTGGATCAATTGATGGATACTAACAGTATTGAACTCCTCAATTTCATCAGACGTCAGGATAAATTAGTGGATACCTTTCTTGCTAAAGTAGATATCCCCATGTTGATGGACTTCTTCCTCCGCATTATCCAGACAGACAAACCAGATTCACCTACAGGTATCTTGGAGGTGCTCTCTCAGCAACAACTTATCCCTAAGCTCATCGATATTTTAAAACCTCATGAGTCACAGTTTGCTCCAAGTACAAAGATCCCCAACCAGGAGTTATTCTTTAAACAAATTGCCGCAACCGACTTTATCAAGGCATTGGTCACCATATCCAGCAATACGGCATTGGCTGTGGTACTTGAAACCAATATCGGACCGAACCAGTTAACGAGAGAGTTGGTCTCGCCAGCGATTGTACACACGATGATTGATGATATCATCTTGTACCGTCCTCCCTCAGGCCCTCGCACCAACAAGCACGGTATTAACAACTGTGTGGGTATTGTAATCGAGCTTATTCGTAAAAATAACTCCGATTACGACTTGAACTGCGGTTCCTATAGTCAGGTTCTCCACGGTGAGAATGGGACACAGCCGGAAATGAACTCTTACGTGATGTTCCAGTGGCTCAAGGACTTTGAACAGAATCCACCTGGTCTGCGCGATGCCATCTACTTGGGTGATATGTTGGGAATCTTTTCCGATGCTTTACCTCAGTTGACGCGTATGATGAAAGAAGACGAGGAGGACGAAAAATCTGGGAATCCTAGCCTTACATCCGATGCACCCCGGTTACCACTGCAGTCACCGCAGCTTGGATTCACGAAGTTCAAATTGGCAGAACTTGTTGCAGAGCTTCTCCACTGTTCCAACATGATCCTCCTCAACTCCAAGAAGATCCGGCGCATCATCAAAATCCGTGACCACGTGCGTGAGCAGCAGCACAAGCGCTTGCGCAAAGCGCTAGCAGACACGATCCGCTTCGATGAGGATACAGATGCGGTTCAAGACGTCACTACAGGCTTAGACGACGTATCTTTGGACGACATACACTTTGACGATAAGAAGCGTGAGGAGGAGAATGACTACCTGAAGCTTCTCGAGACATTGGATACACAGGATGACTCGGATGACGAGGAACCCATGATATCGCCCGAGAACCCGTTTGTGTGCATGAGTCGCGATAGCCTGTTCAGGCTTGATCCTTGTGTGGGTGACCTCTTTAAAATCAAATTGATTGACCTGGGTATGCTTCCCGATATTGTGTGCAAGTTCAAGCGGTATCCTTGGCACAACTTCTTCCACAATGTTGTTTTTGACTTGGTACAGCAGATCTTTAATGGTAAACTCAACTCCTATAACTCGTTTTTGATTGTGGAGTTATTTGAGCCCCATGAGTGTGATCTTGCCAACATGATTGTCGAGTCGTACAAGACGGAGGCTGTTCCACGGCCTGGGTATATGGGCCATCTCATTCTCATTAGTGAGGAGGTGGTTAAGTTCACTCTGTTGTACAAACCTGACTTGATTTCTCCTGTTATTGTTGATGCGATTCTGTCGGAGAGCTGGGAGTGGTTTGTGAGCGATGTCTTATTGAAGACCCGCGAAGTGTATAATGTTGTACTCGGCCAGGAGTCGGAGGATATTGACGAGGATGACCACCACGACAATGACCGCGAGTATGGATTTGACTCGCTGACGGTGGGATATCTTGATATGGATGGGTATAACGACAAAGGTGATGACCGCAAGAGTACTATCATCCTCGGCGATAAATCTAACCATGCGTTGTTCATTAACGATCTGGCAGGTATCGACGATGATGGAATGGAAGAGGTGCATATGCCAGATGTTCGCGTACAGAACATGTCTCCTAGTGGACATATACAGCATGTGGAAGACGACGATGATGATGATGACCACTCTCGCTTCCACGATAGCTATCACGATGCGTATGCGGATAATCTCTCTGGATCCAGTAGCTCGGACGAAGACGAAAATGACGATGATGACAACGGGTTACGCCGGGTATCCAAGCATAATGATGAGGCAGGAGGAAAAAATGACGGTGACTGAGAAGAGACAAAATTAATGGAGTTGCAAGGTCAGAAGAAGTTGGAAAATTGTTGCAAGATTAATGTGGATGGAAGAAGATGCAAAATGAAGGAGATGCAAGATTAATTGAGTCGCAAGATAATTTAGAGGAGTGTGGGTTACGATGGCACGAAAAAAGTAACGAATAGACAAGATCATAGAGTTGTGTAGAGTAATGAATTTTTTCTACCATTTCGTATCTCTTCCTACCTACAACAACCCTACCATTCATATCTACCATTCATTTCATCTTTTGTCATTTATTCTCTACTATATCACTCTGTACTTATTCTCTCTTCTTCTCTTCTTCTCTTCTTCTCTTCTTCTCTTCTTCTCTTCTTCTCTTCTTCTCTTCTTCTCTTCTTCTCTTCTTCTCTTCTTCTCTTCTTCTCTTCTTCTCTTCTTCTCTTCTCTTCTTCTCTTCTCTTATTTTCTACTTCTTTCTGCTATACACAACCTTTCCATTAGGTAACTCGACTTTGTTACCTCTGTTTTTCTTCTTGGTCTTCTTCTCCGGAGCAGACTGAGACTGTGACACAGTTGGGCTCTTGAAGTGGACTGTGGTGTCGATTTTCTTAGTAAATCTCCCTCCAGTGAAGTTCCATAAACCTGCAGGCAATTTAAAGAATAAGGTCTCTTTGAATCCAGGATTCAAGTTGATCTCTTCCTCATCCAAGAGCACAAGATGCTCGTCTTCCTGTAAGAAAACCTCGCCCGAGTTCTTGACTAAGAATGTCTTACCACTGTCACTTGCCACCTTTCTGTCGGAACCATCAGCAGGAGGAATGAGTGAACCTCCCCATGCTTGGTTTTTAATTTGGGCCTTAAGGTCAGCCAACCTCGTCTTATCTTGAGAACGGTTAATTTTCAACGACGCATAGTGAAGCAAACTCACCAATACCCAAAGCATTGCCAACGTGAGGAAAATTCCAGGACGAAACTTGGAATAGTAGTACCCAGAACCCTTCAAAGTTGGGAAGCCTTTGTTATAGAAGAAATCGTATCTCTTGCGGAGCAGTTGATCACGAAGGATATTGCCTACAAGAGACAATCTCTGGAAACGATCTTCAGCTTGTTTGCGAATCTTCTTCAGTTTGCTCGAGAACTTATCAGGATGTAACAGGAGCGATAACTTACGGTATGCTTTGTTGATCTCTTGTACAGAAGCTTTTGGCAGCACCTTGATCCACAGGTAAAATGAAGCATCTGGTCCTAAGTCTTTCTTGATCTTATCATTCAACTTGAAGATCTCGTAATCCTCCGGTGACCACTTCAGGGCCATCACAGTGAGGAAAAACGTCAACAAGACTATTATCGCTGGCACCTTCATCGCGTTGAAAAATTAAAACTCCACATCTCTGTCATTTTTGATTTATCTTTATCCACCACTCGATAACCGACCACGAAAAGTTCTTTTAGAGAACAAATACAGCATCTGCAACAGCTTTCAAGGCAATCACATCTACAAGTAGACCATCCACGTCCAATAATGCCATTATACCCACTTCCGACGCGATTCAAGTTCGTGTTTTTCTACAACTGCGCCTCGGCAACACTTTGGTTCTGTTGTTTCTTGCGCCTCATCATATTATTACCCTTAGTGGGGCGGCGTTTTTTGCCAGGTGGTATTGCTGACTTCTTCCACGTTGTATCCTTCACACCGCTTGTTGGGTGGGTCTTAATGAAGGCTGCTTTAAGAAAAAAAGCCACCATCAATGACTTGTGGAGCTTGGCAAACGCAGCTCGTATGGTTTGGATATGTTTTGGTATTGTCTTCCCTCATCCACGTGTTGCAAGACATACCACATACTCAGTACTCATCATTACATGGTGTTTAACCTATTTTATCCACTATACTTACCATGCTTTCCGCATTAAAACGCGCTCATCTCCATACTTCTTGTTCTTTTTACAGTATCACATCTTTTTCGTGACTTTCCCACTCACGTTGATTGCAGAGATGGCACTCCTGTTCTTGAGTTTGGAGTTTGTGCAAGATGGTCTGTGGTATGAACTTCTTGTCCAGGCATTCTTGTTACTTTACATTCCTGGCGCCTATCTCACATGGAATCACTTACTCGAAAGACGCAGATCACGTTACGTGGAAGTCTTGCAAAAGTGGAGATTGGCAAGATCAGTGTCGTCTGACTCCCAGGCAGCTACGGCTTCATCTTCTGCAGGACAAGCATATGAAATGGCTGATATTTCTGCAAAGAACGGCTCTAGTTCCAATTGAGCTAATGAAATCTCTGGTGATTATTAAAGCTTCTCATCCTTGAGTCTACTATATTATCACTACATAGCATGAATCGTTGCAACCTAAAATTCTTGCAGTATCATAGGCAACTCAGTCTATCATATTATTGCATGTTGTATCCTGGAAATATGTTGTCACTGTTAAACTTTAGCGGTTAATGAAAACCCTACCAAAGTATATCTCCCCAAAACCCAAAATATGGTACCCAAAACGGAAAGACACCCGGTAAACACAACAAACATGTTACAATCGTATGCGGTACCTCCTCCAATCACCAAACTCGCAATCGGAACTCCAAACAAATTTCCTAAACTAAGAAATGCGTTGAGCATTCCATAATTGGTACCAATCTCATTAACAGGTGTGACTTGCGCTAAGCATGCAGGAAGTAGACTCAAAATAGATCCCAGGGCATATCCACCCAACCCAGCAAATACATAAAGGGCCTTGAGATGACTTCCAAATGGAAGCCAGATCACAAATATGAAAATATTGAATAGGAGCAACATAACAATGTTTACGTTGAACCGCCCGTAGATGTCAGAAATGTACCCAGGAACCCACCGCCCTAAGATTCCAGTACCGTTCCATACAGTTAACAATAAGTATGATTCGGATTCTGTGACTCCCTTGGCAATGGCATATGTCGCGTAGTACGTCAAGAGCACGACAAGAGACAATTCGGCAAAAAAGCCTCCCAAAATGATAAACACATATTTGGGTTTCTTCAAGATTCCAAAGCCGCTCTGTGAAAGCTTATCGAGTACAGATCTCCAAGTTTTCTTTTGTGGCAGAGATTCACTTTCGTGGGGTATGCTATGCTTAGGCTTTTTGAACTTTCCTTTCACAAGCGCAATGGAAATGAGCATACACCCAAGGCAGATGAATGCAAATATACGGATTGCCCACACAAACCCATACTCAGCATAGAGATGTCTTAACAAAAGCGGGAACACTAAACCTCCAATAGAACCTCCACTGGTTGCTATACCTGTACAGTTACCACGCTTTTTCAAGAACCAATGGCTGATAACACTTATTAATGGTGCCATTCCTAATCCATTGCCCACACCCATACTGATAAAACTAAGCACGAACTGCCACACTTTTGTCGAATTCGCGGCACCCATTAACCCAAGGAAAATAAAGGCGGCACACGCGATTAAGAGGCCCTTTGGACCATGTCTGTCGAAGATGTTTCCGGTCACAAGACAAAATAAATACGATAAGCATAAGTAGATGGAGAAAATCCATGACACATTCAATGGTTTCACATTTGATAATTGGTGATCTGAGACATATACCTGAATTGCACCAATCGAGTTAATAATTCCCAAATTCACAATACACCCAAAGAATGATCCCAATACGACCAGATATGCTTCAATTCCACCATCAGGGTAATGACGATGGTCATCATCTTCTTGTTCACTACTACTATCAGAGTCATTTTCTTCAATTGATCGAGAATCCTGTGGAGTACCGACAATACTCTCCGGGTCTTCATTGGCATCCTCATCACGCCAGTCGATCACTGCGATATCAACATCATCATTTTCATGCTTTCTTCTATTAAGAGTCTCTAACTCTATTGACTGCATGCCCTTATGGTATCCGTGGTCGTCAATTTATGTAATTGGTAATAATGAGTCAATCCAAGAAAATCCACCCTTTTAAACAAAATCTTTTATGCAGTAGCATAACGACGACGTTTGCGGGGTGGATAAACAATATAGTGGAGAAACGATGTTCTTAGTACTTAATCGAAAAGTATTCCATGAAGTATTAACTCTATAAACGACCTTTTTTGCTGTGAAGAAATGGTGTCGACTCAAACTAAGTATACTGGTTCTAATGGATAAGATAACCGTTTTTTCATGGAGAGCTTTCGGTATTTATGATCTGCATCTCATCCTGTACCAATCACTTTTTTTGGCTGCCAAACTACAAAAAAATTAACACACATATTATACTAAACTAAACTAAACTAAACTAAACTAAACTGATGACATGGTGATGTGAGCTCAAAGCTCCTTTGACGAAATTAATGGCTTACACCGAGCCAATTATGATAGGAGAATTGCATTTTGCAATGTTTGTGTTTACAACAAACTGCCACACTGCACAGGCCAGCAGAAGTTTGGCAAAACATTCGATGATGCGACCCAGTTTCTCAATTCACTGGAGTCGAAGTTCACATCGACTTCGGTTGTGTTTGAACTAGAGCTCTGGCCGTCTACTCTAATCACTGAGGATGATTGAGGCTCAGCAGAGGAAAAGTCTTTGGAGAAGGTGTACTCGTAGGTGGTGTCGAAGTACTCGTTCCACTGGCGCTGTAATTCACTGTTATCTCTGGCATTCCATTCGAACTTGATACCAAAGTCATCTGGAAGACAGTACATGTTGTTGTGCTTGGATCCCTTGACCAAAACAGTGGCAGACCACTTAGCAAAGTCGTCGATCTTGCTGTTGGAAGAGCCATCCCATAACATGGTCTCAGAACTGTCGAAGCTAGTTCCCTCCAATGAAACAGACTTTAATTCATCCTGGAACTTGGCAAAAAGTTTGGCAGACTCGACGGTTTCAAAGTTGATAGTGACCTTGAATAAGTCCCCTCCAACCCAGGCAACATCAGAAACAGAGAAGCTGGCCTTAGGTACAGAAGAACTCTCCTCTTCGAATACTTCCTGAGCATTGGCAGAGTATGCCTGTCTCATAGCGTCGAAAAATCCAAAACCAAGTTCAGAGTCAAGGTCGATCTGTCTCTTTCCAATGTCAGCACCAACGTCAGCACCGACATCAACTCCAAGGAGGTTCAAGATGTTGGCTGCAACATCAGCGTCGACATTAGCGCCAATGTGTCTCTTACCAACGTCAGCACCAACATCGGCACTAACGTTAAGACCAAGGAGGTTCAAAATGTTAGCAGCAACATCAGCGCCAACATTAGCACCAATGTGTCTCTTACCAACGTCAGCGCCAACATCGGCACTAACGTTAAGACCAAGAAGGTTCAAAATGTTGGCGGCGACATCAGCGCCAACGTTGGCACCAATGTGTCTCTTACCAACGTCGGCACCGACATCAGCACCGACATCAACACCAAGGAGGTTCAAGATGTTGGCGGCAACATCAGCGTCAACATTAGCTCCAATGTGTCTCTTACCAATGTCAGCACCAACATCGGCACTAACGTTAAGACCAAGGAGGTTCAAGATGTTGGCGGCGACATCAGCGCCAACGTTGGCACCAATGTGTCTCTTACCAACGTCGGCACCGACATCAGCACCGACATCAACTCCAAGGAGGTTCAAGATGTTGGCGGCAACATCGGCGTCAACATTAGCGCCAATGTGTCTCTTACCAACGTCAGCACCAACATCGGCACTAACGTTAAGGCCAAGGAGGTTCAAAATGTTGGCGGCGACATCAGCGCCAACGTTGGCACCAATGTGTCTCTTACCAATGTCAGCACCAACATCGGCACTAACGTTAAGACCAAGGAGGTTCAAGATGTTGGCGGCAACATCAGCGTCGACATTAGCACCAATGTGTCTCTTACCAATGTCAGCACCAACATCGGCACTAACGTTAAGGCCAAGGAGGTTCAAAATGTTAGCAGCAACATCAGCGCCAACATTAGCGCCAATGTGTCTCTTGCCAATGTCAGCACCAACATCAGCACCAACATTGATACCGAGAAGACCCAAGATCTGAGCAGCAACATCAGCGCTCACGTTAGCACCAATGTGTCTCTTGCCAACATCAGCACCAACATCAGCACCGACATCAACTCCAAGGAGGTTCAAAATGTTGGCGGCAACATCGGCGTCAACATTAGCGCCAATGTGTCTCTTACCAACGTCAGCGCCAACATCGGCACTAACGTTAAGGCCAAGGAGGTTCAAAATGTTGGCGGCGACATCAGCGCCAACGTTGGCACCGATGTGTCTCTTACCAACGTCAGCACCAACATCGGCACTAACGTTAAGGCCAAGGAGGTTCAAAATGTTGGCGGCGACATCAGCGCCAACGTTGGCACCAATGTGTCTCTTACCAATGTCAGCACCAACATCGGCACTGACATTAAGACCAAGGAGGTTCAAAATGTTAGCAGCAACATCAGCGCCAACGTTGGCACCAATGTGTCTCTTACCAACGTCGGCACCGACATCAGCACCGACATCAACACCAAGGAGGTTCAAGATGTTGGCGGCAACATCAGCGTCAACATTAGCTCCAATGTGTCTCTTACCAATGTCAGCACCAACATCGGCACTAACGTTAAGACCAAGGAGGTTCAAGATGTTGGCGGCGACATCAGCGCCAACGTTGGCACCAATGTGTCTCTTGCCAATGTCAGCACCAACATCAGCACCAACATTGATACCGAGAAGACCCAAGATCTGAGCAGCAACATCAGCACTGACATTAGCACCAATGTGTCTCTTACCAACGTCGGCACCGACATCAGCACCGACATCAACTCCAAGGAGGTTCAAGATGTTGGCGGCAACATCAGCGTCAACATTAGCGCCAATGTGTCTCTTGCCAATATCAGCACCAACATCAGCACCAACATTGATACCGAGAAGACCCAAGATCTCAGCTGCAACATCAGCGCTCACGTTAGCACCAATGTGTCTCTTGCCAATATCAGCACCAACATCGGCACCAACGTTGATACCGAGAAGACCCAAGATCTGAGCAGCAACATCAGCACTGACATTAGCACCAATGTGTCTCTTACCAACATCAGCACCAACGTCAGCGTCAGCATCAACGCCGACGAGGTCCAAGATCTGGGCTGCAACATCAGCGCCGACGTTTGCATCAATAAGTCTCTTACCAATGTCAGCACCAACATCGGCACTAACGTTAAGGCCAAGGAGGTTCAAAATGTTGGCAGCAACATCAGCGTCAACATTAGCACCAATGTGCCTTTTGCCAACGTCAGCGCCAACGTCAGCATCAACGTTGATACCAAGAAGGTTCAAAATGTTGGCAGCGACGTCTGCACCAACGTTAACGCCAACATGTCTCTTACCAATATCAGCACCAACATCGGCACCAACGTTGATACCGAGAAGACCCAAGATCTGAGCAGCAACATCAGCACTGACATTAGCACCAATGTGTCTCTTACCAACATCAGCACCAACGTCAGCGTCAGCATCAACGCCGACGAGGTCCAAGATCTGGGCGGCGACATCAGCGCCGACGTTTGCATCAATAAGTCTCTTACCAATGTCAGCACCAACATCGGCACTAACGTTAAGACCAAGGAGGTTCAAAATGTTAGCAGCAACATCAGCGCCAACATTAGCGCCAATGTGTCTCTTACCAACGTCAGCACCAACATCGGCACTAACGTTAAGGCCAAGAAGGTTCAAGATGTTGGCGGCGACATCAGCGCCAACGTTGGCACCAATGTGTCTCTTACCAATGTCAGCACCAACATCGGCACTAACGTTAAGGCCAAGGAGGTTCAAAATGTTGGCGGCGACATCAGCGCCAACATTGGCACCGATGTGTCTCTTGCCAATGTCAGCACCAACATCAGCACCGACATCAGCACCAACAAGATTCAAAACGTTGGCGGTGACATCAGCACCAACATCAGCAGCAATATGTCTTCTTTGCAATTCTGTGGATGGGTTAACCTGGTAAATTTCTTTACCAGAGCAGAACTTCGTAGAAGGTTCGTTCGAAGCCAAGTCCGCATAATCATTGTGAAGGAACTTGTTGTTCGCATTCGCACCTGTCAAGAAGATGGCTGATGCGATAGTAAGGGTAGCAGACCTAGAAAAGATCATTTTGGATTAATTGAATTGAAGGTAACGGTAGCGAACAAGGGTTGGTCGCTTTCAAATGGGTATAATATGAAACGAATGAACCAACTGTGGTAGTTGAGGGTATAGATAATCTGGACAAGATAAAGTGTTTGGCTCTTACTTGAAGGGCGTTTAGTTTAGTATGTGTGTTCTGTCAAACTACTTTGTCGAGTCGATAACGATCTTCTGGAACAATTCAGAGAATAGAGGACATTATATATCCTCGCCGCAATTCTGTCTCATTGCGCCGGCATATCAATAAGAGTGATGTTTTGGCGACATGACAGTACAATATCAGAAATATTTTCAATTATTGTTACAGTACGCGCCCGTGGTGTTCTGATCCATACTTGCAACAATAGGTAGGTATTATGACTGTTGTTGACAATAAAATGTGCAGCAGTCAATACCGTGGATTTGCAGCTATATGCGTCTCGGTTAAATTGCTTTTCTGTGAAATAAGCTTTGAGTTTCGTCGCCCATTGTAATGTTTCAGTCTTCAAAAAGCAGATTGAGGTTATCTTACCAGCATAAGATGAGTGGAGCAAGCCACTCATCACCCGACTACTCATATATCTCGCATATTCTCGACAATAAACATACTTTTATCTTGGAATGGTTTACCTAATCAAAGAGACGTATGTTCTTATTGCCGGTTCAAACAATGACTGAGTTCGTGCAGCACCAAGAAACTTGACGAAACCATTATTGTGGCATCGCTATGGTCGGATTTAGCGACGATGTTCATTAGAGCTCCCGCCACAAAAGCAAGGTGTTGTACATACGGTAACGTAAAAGGTACGAGAACTTTAATCTATAGGTACCTGCACAACTGAGTCTAGCCAAGAAACACGTAGAGGATAGAATTCTCGGTAAAGGGTTTGTAGTTGAGAAGGTTTGATTACTATACATTTGAAAAGGATCAGCAAATTGCGACTGGAAGTGATGGTGTTGATATCATCATTACCCTTCTAATCATACGTCAATATTCTAAAGATTCCTGTATACATTAAACACACCAGTTATTGTTCTCATGATTGGCGGTTAAGATCAAAATCCGCATCCTCCACACACATCGTGAATTTTTTGACATCTGGAATAGGAAAATCCGGGCAAGAGACGAATGTTTAGAATCTGAAGCAACATCGTCAAGCTTAAGGTAGTAATTCTTACAGTATACGGGAGTAACAAGCACTCTTTTCAAGTAATGTGAAACCTTCGTAAAGTTCAAAAGACTGTGCAGAGTGTGTACAGACTGTGCGAGGACGCGTGCAAGCAAACAATAAGAAGCAATAGTGAACAATAGAACAAAGAAACCGGAAACGGGTATTCTTATACCGAAAATCGAAGGCACGATTAAAGGTTCATCACCGCATATTTCCACGGGAATACGCGTCATTGCCCCCTTAGCGAGTTTGTATCAAGAACTTTCTAGATGACATGTGAAGTACATCTCAGGTACCGCCTGGCTTTGATTTAAAAATCTACTCTCACAGGTACCAGATAAACTGGAGAGGGGGGAAAAAAGAGTGGTGAGATTTTTGTATTTTCAAGTCATTGTATCCACCAGTCCTTTTTCATCCCGCTATGCATTTACAGATGTACTCCATCTGACGGCATTGCTGAACTTTTCTCTTTTCAAGATTGTTTACTCCAAGGAAGGACTGTTTGGAAGACCCTTTTTTCTGTGTATACGGTATACTGTATGTCGCTTAAAGATGTATTACTAAGAATTTAAGGAAAGTTCCAGGACGCCTTAGAAAAACATCAACGGCACATGGATAAGTGATTCTAGACCACCGTGCATGATCACGGTCAAGGTTCGCTGCTGCCCACATTTTACGTTTTTCAGATCTTGAAAAGCGTAAGTGACCAAATCATAGTGATTGCAAAAGGCACGACTCTTTAGGGAATTCTTATCTAGAAAAGGAAGGAATGTACATAAGCGAAATTTTGACAGGTAAAAGCCAAGGTGAATGAATATTCCTTACATGAGCACAACTCCCCAATAGTAACGTCACCCAGCAATCATGCAAGTACACAATATATTTTGGCCACAGTCATGAACTGAGTAATGTATTGTGGCCAGCAACTATGCCGCTCTCCTAAACTTACTACAAGTAGGGTGCTGCGGAAAAAAATTCCAACTGAGGAACTGTTTTGGCCAAAAGGGTTAAACAATAGAAGGGTCTTGGGATCTTTAAAGAGAACTCGCGTCAATGGATAATATTCTAACCTTAAATTTCATTCAACTAAAAATAGTGATAGTTGAGGAGGGTCTAACCAAAGACTGAGATAAATCGCGAACCTGTGTTTTCCTTTTGCAGTTAACGAGTAGATATTACTATAGGTTCTTGTAGTATTCGTGTTCTACACTTGAATATTGACAATAGAGAAGATCTCTTGTTCAAGGGTTGTGAAGGTTTAACTCATGTAAATTTGACGTTTATATTCTTGTTTCATGGATACCACAGAGATTTAATTCTTATCTGGTCCACGATATAATTTTTGATAGTTTTATGGCCAAATAATGAAAAAATTATACACAGAAAGTTCTTAGATATATACCTCACAGTAAGATGTAAATATGTATTGAACTAAACAATACAGACTAACATTCTTATAAACACTTTTGAAATCTCAAAGGATTTCCTTTGGGATTGCTTTAGGATTTCTTTGGGATTCATTTGCAATTCCTTAGCGATTCATTCTTGTCAGTCTACGTACAGTCCCGTACAGTCTGGGATTTACACGCAAAAAAAAAAGTTTTCTGAACAGCACTTTTGATTAAGTATCTCAAGATGATCACCAAGTACATCAATAGTGTAAAGGTGAAGTTCAACCCTTTTCACAACAGTGGTAAGGCATCCAGATTGTTCCTTGCAAGGATGCCCCAGCTGGTGAAAATCGACTGCAAAGTTTTACCAAATACATCCACTGAGAAGCCTTCGATCGAAGTGATTTTCAAAGACAAACATGTGATCAAGGCTGATCCCGAAACTATGAAGTTGAACGATTTGAAGGAGCTCTTTAACAAGCACTCGAGAAAGTTGGCTATTGAAGATGCTATCAAGGAGTAACCTATGTCTTGGGAAAACAAATGAGTTAAAGATATTAAAGATGAATGAGTTAAAGATATCAATAAGCTAAGATGAATGAGTTAAAGATTCAATGAGTTAAAAATTCAATGAGTTAAAGATTCAATGAGCTACAAGCATATCGGACCACCGAGTTGGTCACATAGTATGGTAAGGGGGCTTATGGGATACTTCTTTACCATAGAAACTGTAAATAAGCTGTAATATAGTCACTTTATATGTGAACCAAGGAATGCACGAAACGATGTAGGAACAGTCTCCGAAAAGATTTTGGAACTCTCTTGTTTATTGGAGACCTTTTCAAGCTTAATCGTTGACTGTTGTAAGGATTCTCCATTTTCGAAACAGAGCTTATGGACTTCATAGTCTGCTGATGGTAGTTTTGGTTCTTTTGCCAAAATGTAATGTATTATGCAGCCGAAGAACTTTTGCAAAATGGTATGACTTAAACTGACATCATCATCAAGAAATAGGGGATTGCTTTCTAGAAATTCCTCTATAAAGTCCTTGGTGTAAGTATTAACGGCTTTCAATTGACAATTCTGTGCCCTGAAACCGAATATGCAATCAGTACAATTGATAAACCCTATTTGACAAAGAGCTTTCAATAGTTTGATTTTTAAGGATAGATTATCATTAGTGAGCTTAGAATTAGATTGCATATGAGTCTTAATTTCCACATAGCTTTCTAATCCCGATATACCGTCATCATCCTTTGCAGAATCTATTTCTGCCGTGAAATGTAAAGGTATTCCATCCACGTTAACATTCACAAATGTATAGAATTCCAGAGGGTTGGTGTTCTTGGTGAGAACTTGTTCAAATCTAAACCCAGAGTATTGGTATTTATTGACAAGGGACGAATTACTTGAAACATATTCCCAATCATAATCCAATATAATTAATCCCTTCCAATATATCACGTTAAACCGTATATCTTTGAGATTAATAGGAAGTTCCATCAAAAGTGTCAAAACTCTACGGAGAGTAATAACCTTCATATCTTTGAGCTTCAACTGGTTTGTAGTTAAAGCATGCTGAACACTTCTAAAGGCATCGTCCAATTTGAAAATCTCCAGTGTAGATTTTGGTCGGTATTTCTCATATCCCTTTGACAAATCGGTACCAATAATGTCTGCATAGGGATTAGTTCTCTTGACTCTTTGCTTATTGGACTTGCGTTTGTAAGGCAGTTTTTTGGTCGGTTGCTGTGGAGGTACTACAGCATTCAAAGGAAACTGTAATTTCTTCAAGCCAGAATCATCTTCAAAGAAGAGTTTTTCACCAACTTTAGTGTAGTGGAATATTTCTGTAGGGTACGTTTGTTGAAGCTCTAACGCTACACCGGGGATTTCCCAATCAAACCGTTCTCTTGATTCAAAATTTTCAAGTTGTGAGAGAACATTCAAAGTTAGATCGTTTTGCATTTGGTCATATTTACTTTTTTTTGGCGCCTGTCAAATTCTCTAAGCTAAAATATAGTGAAGGGACATCTTTAAGCTAAAATATAGTGAAGGGACATCTTTAAGCTAAAATATAGTGAAGGGACATCTTCAAGCTAAAATATAGTGAAGGGACATCTTTAAGCTAAAATATAGTGAAGGGACATCTTTAAGCTAAAATATAGTGAAGGGACATCTTCAAGCTAAAATATAGTGAAGGGACATCTTTAAGCTAAAATATAGTGAAGGGACAGCTTTAAGCCAAATTATTTCTTTTCTCTTTGACCATAAGACTTGGTTGCATAATCACCGTCAATAACAATCAAGTCCTGTGGTCTGTAGTCAAACTTTTTGGTGAAATAAGACTCCAAAATGTCCTTGACACCCTTGGCATAACGTGCCTGAGCATCGAGAGAAGTACCAGAAACATGTGGGGTCATAGCATTACCACCACCGAATGGGTTTTTCATGGATCTCCATGGGTGATCCTTTGGTGCAGGTTGTGGGTACCAAACATCACCACCATAACCACCAAGATGGCCCGACTTGACAGCTTCAGCAACATCATCTTCAACACAGATAGCACCTCTGGCAGTATTGACTAAGAGTGCACCCTTCTTCATCTTGGAGATAAGCTTCTTGTCAAATAATCCCTTGGTGGACTCGTGCAATGGACAGTTGATAGTAACAATGTCAGCCTGGGATACAAGATCCTCCAACTTCTCCACACGTTCAACAATGTTGTCTTTGCCATTGAAGAGCTTAGAAGCTTGGTTCAACTTGTCAATTGCATCGGCTGGTAAGTCCTGGTAGTCGAAGTAGAGTAACTTCTTGGGGTTGAATGCGATCATACGCTCGAGAACACGGTAACCAATTCTACCAGCACCAACAGTTGCAACAACCTTGTCTTCTAAGTCATACTCCTGCTTTGCAATTCCTGCAATGTCCCATTCCTTTGAGTAACAAGCCTGCTCATGAGCAGGAACAAAGTTTCTCACCAAAACCAAAATCGTCATGATTACATGTTCGGCCACAGATACAACGTTTGAACCAGTGACTTCTGCAACAGTGACCTTGCGGGTGTTGGCAGCATTCAAATCAATGTGGTCGGAACCAATACCAGCAGTAACTGCAATTTTCAATTTTGGAGCGTTTGCGAGACGCTTCTCGGTCAAATACGCTGGGAAAAATGGCGTAGTGATCAAGACTTCTGCCTCTGGCAAAAGCTTGTCGAATGTAGAAGATGGTTCTGGGTCCTTATCAGCGGTAGTGACTAATTCATAGCCATGGGACTCAACAAACTCGCGGATTCCTAATTCGTTTTCCAAAGTACCCAATAATTGTGGAACTTGTTTAGCGTGTTCCTTTCCTTCGTAGAGTACGAGTAAGACCTTTCCTTTAGACATTGTAGTTTGTTTGTTTAATTGAAGTTAATGAAGATGAATTGATGTCGTCAATGGCAGATATTTATATGTGAAGCTACCACCAAATAGCCTTTTTAATGAGCCATTTAGGTATACATCCGCGATATTTAGTACTTTTGGAACCCCTCGAAGGTCATTAAACCCCACAAAAGCATCAAAGACCGAATCTGAAAAATATTCCACCAAATATCGCTCTCCGCTCTCGAGTCCGAGACTCCGAGTGATTTTTTTAACATCGCGCGTTGGTACTGCAATTTGTGGGGTTAGGTCACGTGAATCGAGGTCACATGACGATGCCTTTCACGAAATACGGGGGAGGACTTTTGCATATTAGTGGCCTCTGATTGGCTACAGAAATCCTAAAGAGAAGTAATGTAAGGATGATTATAGTTATAGCGAAATCCCGGCTAATACATAGGACCATACTGCAGTATCGTGGGCGAGCGAGTGGCTCTGAGCAAATTGCAAGAATAACTACAGTGGAGGGGAAGGAAAGTTACGCTGTTGTGATGGATTTTTTCGGGTCCATGGATCGGATTTCATAGAGAGGGGGATAATATTTCAAAGGCTAGCTTTCTTATTGTAATATTTATTTCACCATCTCAGGCAGGTGATGCAAGGGGAGTACTAAAGTAGTATAAATAACGGTATCAATCCGCATGCTGGTGGGATTAGTCGAAAGCCAACTGCTTCTTAATCTCTGCAATCGCCTTACCTGGGTTCAAACCCTTTGGACATGTTCTAGCACAGTTCATAATAGTGTGACATCTGTACAAGGACATGGAGTTCTGCAACATCTGCTTTCTGGCCTTGGTGGCCTCATCTCTAGAGTCGATCAACCATCTGTAAGCCTGCATCAAGACTGCAGGACCCAAGTATTCCTGCTGGTTCCACCAGTAAGATGGACACGAGGTTGAGCAGCACGCACACAAGATACACTCGTAAAGGCCGTCCAACTTAGCACGGTCCTCGATGCTCTGTAAGTTCTCACGACCGTCAACGGGGTGAGTCTCTCTCTGCAAGTATGGCTGGATCGACTTGTACTGCTTGTAGAAGTGGGTCAAGTCAGGAACCAAGTCTCTAACAACAAACATGTGTGGCAATGGGTAAATCTTGGTGTCCTTGCTGGTGTCGGTATCTATACGGCACAAGCAAGCCAAGGTGTTCTTACCACCAATGTTCATGGCACAGGAACCACAAATACCCTCACGACAGGATCTTCTGAAGGTCAAGGTAGCATCCTGTTCGTTCTTGATCTTCAAGATGGCGTCCAACACCATAGGACCACAGTCGTTCAAGTCAACCTCGTAAGACTGCATCTTTGGCTGCACTTCTGGGGTGTCAGGGTTCCATCTGTAGATTTGGAACTTCTTCAAGTTAACAGGCTTGTGAGTAGCTGAGGTGGCCAAGCCTCTAAGGCCTGTGCTTGCACGGAATACTGATCTCAACATTGTGTGTGTGTGTTTGGGGAAGATGTAAAGAAAACTAAATTTCGGGCAAACAAATTTGTAGCCTTCAGAGCATTTGTTAGAAAAATCTGGTGGATGGGGATTTCCGACCTGACCGGATCTCGTGCCCGGGAGAAAAACTGCCTTTTTTTACAAATTGCAATTTTTTGATTGGCGCGAATTTACTCGCAAGCCAAACCCCACGGATAGAAGTCATGTGACGTCCGCACATCCGTAGCATGCCGGGATTTACCCGATTCAAAATGCACCAATGGATAACTACAGTGTAGAAATGACATATGACCACAGTTGACAGAAATGATTATCAAGATTCCCGAATGATTATTGAGATTCCAAATGGGTATTGACATTCCAAATGAGTATTGACATTCCCTTACATTCGACCGATACATCCGTGACTAAACTGAAGTTATTTGAGACAAAAGATGGTACACTTTTTTAGAATTTGGGGCAATTTAGGAATATTGAGAATGTCTCATGCATAATTCAATACTAAACTTCAGTGTACGCTTATTAACTCTTATCTACAATCTTCATTACTCTAAGAGCTTACACTAATCAAGCTTCTCCGAGGTTGCTATCAAAGCATTTTTCTCTATTTAGCTTTCTTCATCTTCAGCCTTTTCCTTAACCGTTTTATCATCTGCTTTTTCATCAGCTCCTTCCTCTTCAGCTTTTTCATCGTCATCATTATCATCATGTGCTCTTTGATCCGCTCTTTCTAGTTCTCCTTCATCTTCGGCTATTTCTCTTTTCTCTTCATGCTTCTGCTCTAGCAAACCGCACAAGTTATAGTCGAACGAAGGGAAGCACTGCGGAAAGAAGTCAGCATCCTCACAATCCAAACAGAATGGGTTTGCCCAAGCACGCAGGTAGTCCGGACACTTCTCCAGCATATACTTCCCAAGCAAGAACTTGTTTGCAGTGTTCGGGTTCTCGGAAATCTCTGTGAAAATCACCTCTTTGAGTTGGTTGTGGAGAGCATCAAGGTCATATGTCAATTTCGAAAAAGTAAACCCACGCTCAAGTAGCGACGTCAAGTCAGCCAAATGCTCTATGGGGAGCTTGAAGTCACACAAACGTTCCAAACGTGACAAATCGTATGCCTCCTTGTGGGTGATATGACACTGAATCTCCCCTGTATAGGTCTTGCAGAATAGATAGAAAACCGCTGCGCTATAGAAATCCTCACAAAAAATGCTGTTGAGAAGGAGAACTTGAGAAGCGACAGTGACCCTTGCATATGCGTAACGTTCAGCAAACTTGATCAAGATCCAAATCTGCTTCTTGATGATCTTGGTGATCATGAGCAGAAGCTGGGTGATACGACCAAAGTACTCACGATATGCGGGGTCCTGTTCCATATTGGCCATGTGTACAGAGGAGTCGTTATCACCACGGATCAAGGTTTGCATAGTATAAGTGAGACGAGTCAATATAGCCAACAAATAGTAGTTTGATTTCTTAAGCATGGCGTAAATCGTGGGGTTCAAAGTGAACCCAAGTACATTGCCGAAGTAGAAGTGGTCGATGGAGAGTAGATGCTCGTAGTGAGCCAAGAATTCCTCTATGATCACACACATGACCTTTTTCAAATAGAAGAACATGAGTGTGGGGTTATTGTTGTGCTCATAGTGCATGAAAAGATGGAAGTAGATGTTCATCATGAACATACGAACGTTCAAATAGTGCGAGACGTACAAGACGTAGCGATACTTGGTGCCATCACCACGTGCATACTCTAACATCGTGGCCATATCTGGGCCTAAGTTCTGTGCGACATATATCTCTAGTGTCAGTAACTGCGTAGTCAATTCCACTAAGTCAACGTTGGGAGGCAGCTGGAGCACGACTGACACCACGCTGCGAACACGCTCCAATAGCGAATCGATCTCCGCAACACAGTCGAGCACCATGAACTCCAACCGCGCAAACCGCACGTGATCAGTGCCTGCAATGACCCGGAGCGGCTTCTTGTCATTGTACGGGGGCATGTGGCTCAGACGGTGACCCCACAAGTATACCAACTGCAAGTCATGGCAGCGCAAAAAGCTCCATAACTTACGGAACAAGTTCAGCTCACTCAGCTCCTCGTGTTCGGTGCCCATGCTCAATATGTTCTCGAACAGCTGTGCATCGAGAGCGTTATACCGCGCAGTCTCCGAGGGATCCTCATACTCATGTGGTGAGAGCATGTAGTACACACGGGTCAACGAGAAGAGCTGGAGTATGGGTAAAGACGGCTTCTTAGCGCCAAACACCGGCTGTAAACGCAGAACAATGTGCTTGACGATATCCACAGCAGTCTGACCTATGGGCTCGGCAAGAAGCTTCTGGAGCTGTGCAATCTGCACAATCAGGAGCTTCTGCGTATTGAGGCCGCTAGTTACGTCATCGCGCTGCTCATCGAACTCAGCATAATATTTGTTAACGACACAATCACGTGACAATAGTGCCTCGTAGCTGAGTTTGATCATTAGCAAGAGGATGCCCATATTCGCGAGGTCATCACGCTTGCGCACCGTGAGCTGAGTGGGGAGGGGCTCTGTAGCGTCACGAGGCCCCAAAATCGCTACGAGCTGGTTATGGAAGCACTCCTCCTCGAAAAAGGGGTAGAATGGATAGAGCAACTGGAAGAACCGCTCAACGTGGGTCCAGAGAACCTCGCGTGAAGGAAATACTTCAAGTATACGCGCACCAAGGTCACCGAAAAGATCGTCCTCGTCCTCCTCTTCGCCGACACTCGGCTTTTCCTCTTTATACTCCTGTTGGCGCAACCGTACAAATGAGTAGGCATCTGACAAACCCACATCCTTCTTAACCATGGACGCAGTGGAAAACGGGCCTCGGTTGAGGTTACCGGAATCAGGCCGTGGTTCGTTCTGTACCAATTCCACCAGTGGGTAGTTCCAGAACACATCGGAGGTGGGGGGAGGTGGTGTACTATTTGATTTGTCTAACTTTTCGGCCACTTGATCGTCTTTATTATTGTCTTTATCATCCTTATTATCATTCTTATTGTCCTTTTCACCTTCATCGTTTCTTTCCACTGGATTCTTACCACAAACCGAGCGGTAGGATGAGAAACTCTCCAAAAGGGCAACATCCCCAGGGGATGCGGGCTGTGGCGTCTTCTGCGGAATATGCTGCGCAATCTCGCTCCTCTCGGTAACGGATGGTGTTTTCATCTCGGGCGTAATGTACTTGGGCAGTGGTGGTGTCATCTTTGGCGTCGATAAGCTGGCCGACACAAGCGATGCGGACGACGTCCTCGCTGCACGCACAGGTGGGTGTGGCTGCCATGACGGTGACGGTCCGCTGGCCAGACTGGTGCCTTCTGAGGGGTTTGTGCCGGGGTCGGTAGTCTGCGGGCTCTCGAGCCCCAATTTGGGCCAATTTGTGTGGGTGGTGGGTACCGTCGACATGCTTGTGGATGGAGAGCTACCACTGGGTTGTACATAACGTGGCTCTTGTTCTGGAGACGCCGATGTCGCAGAAACTTGTGATGTCGAAGATGTCACTTGTAATGTAGGAGGATGTATGACTTGTGATGTAGAAGGGTGTGTGACTTGTGATATAGGAGGATTTGTCACTTGTAATGTAGGAGGATTTGTCGCTTGTGATGTAGAAGAATGTGTGACTTGCGATGTGGAGTGTGATGGTTTTTCTGGAATCTTGACTTCAGCATGTCCTTCCGGGTATATGGGGGGCATATATGGCACAGATTGTGGGGGAAACATATGCGGCATTGCATGAGGAATACCATGAGGATGATAGTTGAGAGGGGGGTGGGGATGTTGAAGTTGTGGAGGAGGATGTTGAAGTTGAGGATGTTGAATATGAGGAAATTGTTGTGGATATGGAAGTTGTGTTTGTTGAAGTTGTGAATGTGGATGTTGTGCATGTGGACGCTGTGGTTGAAGTTGTGAATGTATATGTGGGTCATGTTGATGTGGTTCTTGTTGATAATGCTGATGAGGTGTTTGTTGATAATGCTGATGAGGTGTTTGTTGATAATGCTGATGAGGTGCTTGTGGATAATGTTGATGTTGTACTTGATGCTGTTGTCCTTGACGCTGTTGTCCTTGATGCTGCTGTCCTTGATGCTGGTCAGGCACCTGTGAAAAATGTGGATAGTTGGGTGGGGGTGGATAATCCTGATAAGCACTCTTTCCATCTAGATTAGCATTTTGGTTATAAGCACTTTGGGTATTCAGATAAGCATTTTGATTATTCAGATAAGAATTCTGGTGGGGATTCAAGTAAGCATTCTGGCTATATTCTGTTGGCTTCTGCAGCACCTTAGATGAATGCTTTTGTTTTTCTTCTGATTCACGGCTACCACGACGGGTGTCTTCTGTATACGAGCACTTCTGTGTTGTGTGGTGCTTAACACATGAAGTGCACGGGACTTTGCGATCACACTTAACTTTCCTGGCTTTGCACACATTGCACACGAGCGTTAATCTGTTCCGCTTCCTGTGCAAAGGCTCCACAGGGTGAGCGCCACTTCGTTTGCGCGGCCCATCGTGTTCGCTAGAGATCATAGTATCTGCTGATTTTTAATGAGCTTTCGCGGTAAATTTAAATTTCAATCTCATCAATGGCCCTAAAATGCGGGCCGATGGGCATTGCTCCTGGCCCGGGAAGTAAAGTATCTAGTGATCAATCTCCCGCTATAAGCCTAATGAATCATGAATGGAGCTTTTGATACTACCATGGGGATCATCGCGTGGGCATCTCTACATCCAGGGGGTGGAACTACAGAAAGGATGGCAACACGATATCAGGAGAAGAAAGGTGAGAGGGTGTGGAAGGGTGTATGGACAAAGGGGTGGAAGTTAGAAAGTGGTAGATGAAACATGTGCGTGTGGATGGCTCGGACATAGCGGCTGGCGCTTAAATGTTAACAAAAACTGGTCCACGATGAAAACAACTAATGAACGGTTCAAGCAACAGCAAAAAAAGAATCCAAGTTCAGAGTTTCAAATGATTCCTAATGATAAGTAATCAATAATTTCGAATAAGGACTCTCAATGATTCGTGATAATCGTTTACAATGATTCGTGATAATCGTTTACAATGATTCTTGATAATCGTTTACAATGATTCTTGATGACCGTTTACAATGATTCCTGATAATCCTTTACAATGATTCGTGATAATCGTTTACAATGATTCCTGATAATCGTTTATAATGATTCCTGATAATCGTTTATAATGATTCCTGATAATCGTTTACAAACTCCAAATGATTACTGTTTCTACCACTACTTCCAATATTTCCTAATCTAGTCTTTCAAGTTAGCAATGGTCCAAATTGGCAATCAAAATTGTCCCAATTGAATGCTTCCACTTGTCCCATTAGATCCTCCAACTTGTCTGATCTCCCATTTCATCTAAATTCTTATTTCCATTCCTCTCTAATCCTACGTTTCTCCTTTCCATTCTCAACCTCTGAATGACCTCGACTATAGTTCTGCAGATTATCACAGCAACGTGGTTTTGAATGCAAATCGGCTAATGTGCGAAGCTGTGGTGAATGATGCGACAAGTGCAAATATAATGATGCCGACCGTGCTACACGAAAGCCGTACGGTAGTGCAGACCTGGGGTGCAGACCATAAATCGCCGTTGGATACTGAGTCATCCACACCCATTGTATACAGCCGCATCGCCAGAAGTCGTGGAAGCTCGCCACGGAATACACAGCCCTGTAATATGCTTCTTTAGGAGCATACTGCTGCAAGGGGGTAACGGCGCATGCATTGGAGAACATGATACTCGCAGGTCACGTGAAAGAACATAGCCAATAATGTCAAATTTAACGAGGGAATTTGAACTACGTCAAGTCAGTGTAACTTTAGTTACCAGCCACTGTTGCTTTTGATCACCCAACTTTGGTAATTTTACCAAATCTGTTCAAGTTGAGTGGTTACCGATCATCAAGCCTGGCTATTTGACCAGCTCTAGTGATCAGCCAATTGTGGCGATGTTACATGCTCTAATGAATAGCTAACAGTGGCGTAAAGCAATTGACCTCGTTATTCTGGTGGTTTAACAATTCCTTGATGACCAACTCGTCTCTCATTTCAAGAATTCTCGTTTTCTAGAACTCTCGTTTTCAGAACTCTTTCAAGTCTTCTTGATTTCTAGAACTCTTTCAAGTCTTCTTGATTTCTAGAACTCTTTCAAGTCTTCTTGATTCCTAGAACTCTTCCTACTCTTGATTTCTTCCAACCCTTTCCTGATTTCTACTTTTCCAACTCTATGGTTTCAACTACATTCCATCTCACCTCTAGTGAAATACTTGCTTAAATATTTTTACCTATATCCCCCTTCTCCAGAGACACTTCGCCAACGCTGACCTCTCCCACGCTGACATCGGTCTCGTTGTCGACATTTGGTTTAGGTCCATGGTATACCCTATGACCGTGTAATGCGTAGTACACTGCACAGACAATCCAGACGCCGACATTAATGACAACAGTATAGTTCATAGTATCTTTATCGACTGCCTTATTATCAGGGAACATCACCATACATAAAGCGTAGGTCAACCAAAGCACAGACACACAGTGAATGGCATTGTTGGCAAAACCCAAGTCGAAAGGACCAGGAACAAAGCGGCGACGGCCCGTAGGCAACGCAGCCATGAGAATTGGAACTCCCCATGAGACGATGTTCGAAGCAATTCCGAGTGAGAAGAGCGCACTAGAACCAGCATCACCCTTGATCAACACCAACAAACCAATGATGATGGAGAACACACCGGTGAAGATGATGGCACGAACTGGTACTTTGACACGAGGGTCAACGTATTTAATGTAGTTGTAGATGACAGGGAGGCCATCATCACGAGCAAAAGCCCAAACTTGACGCAGAGCCGCAGTCATGATACACAAACTCATCAAATACTGACCAACAGCGATCAACAGCATGAATGCCACGGCCCAACGGCGGCCCAAGGCCGACAAGACGATCTCAGCGACGACGGAACCGGTACTGGATTCGATCATTTTGACGGTGTCACCATGAGGGATCACTGCGCAGCATACAATACACACCAACCAGCCAACGATCCAACACACGGTAATGGATCCCACAACACCATATGGCAACAGGCGCTGTGGGTTACGGGCCTCTTCAGCACAGTGGATGGCCAGGTCGAATGCACCGATAGTCCAGATCACGGGCATCCATGAAAGCATAAATGACCAGCCCTGCAGCCAGTCACGGTAGTTTTCGAGCTTGGCAAAGATGTAGTGTGCATCGTTGAAGCCGTAGTGGCGGTGAGCACCCACAGGCACGGCAATGACAAAAAGGAAGATGAGGAACACATTAACGAAGATCGACACGTACTGTAACCATGCAATGTTACGGGTGGTGAAGCAGCCGATGGCTACATTCAGCACCACACACGCGGCGAAAACACCATACGCACGTGCATTGGTAACTTCGAAGTCACCGTTGCGGCTGATAACTACCGCACTCAACACCTCGACAGCAAAACCATATGCAATCGAACAGATACCTCCACAGAGTCCTATTGCATTAGTACATCCTATGAGGAAACTAAGCGGTGTACCCAAGCGTTCTGGTGCGAAGTGCAGTGTGAAGTAATAAAGACCACCTGAAGTGGGGATCGACAGCGCCAAAATCGTCAACGATGTGCCTGTGCAAAGGATGAACATCCCGGCGAGGAACCAGCCCCACACCAAACCGGCTGGTCCTGACTCCAAGCCCACCAGGATGGTCGAAGATATAGATGGAACAAGACCCATGATACTGAAAGCAATACCAAAGACCTGGATGGTTGAGTATCGACGTTGAAGCTCTTGACGGTACCCAATCTGGGCTAAGAGTTCCGCATCAGAGTGTGCGTGTTTAGCGTCGATATAACGGTATGACATGGTAGAGAAGAGGACTGTAGATCGTCTTGTATGCTCACTAGATAGTGTAGTAAGAGATCACTAGATCGTCTTTTAGGATCTTGTAGAATGTATGATCTTGTAGGATGAGATCACCAGATCAGTCTTTAAGATCTTTTTGGATCAGCCTATCTAGTTTATGCCTGTAGTATGGAGCAACCTTTTGTATATGAGTCACCCTTTAGATCACCTATTATCTTTTGACTTACCAGTAGTCTTTGATCAGTATCTGGTGTTAGTGTCTAGGTTGAACAAAGATGTCGTCGAATACCTGGGGTTTCACCGTTTCGCCGTTGAGCACTCTATTTATCTTGTCTGACGCTCTGGCGCCATCCATCTTTTTATGGTTGCAAGGAAAAAAAGCTTGTGGTGCAAGAAACCGCCTCTAAATCTCATGGCAAGAATACGCCAGTTGGTGATTGAAAAAGGGGCCCACATTCTCCTCTTATATGAATACCCACCACTTTTGAGGACAACTTCTACCGTTCTCCTTTTTAAATAACATCATCTCTCCAATTATAGACCAGGTTCATCCACCTCAAGTGCGAGAACGGCTACGTTGCCCCTGCGTATAAGTCTTATTTTTTGTCTTTTGACGGCATCAGGGTCTCAGGGTTGACATGAGGCGGGAATGCACAAAACGGGGAAAGTACAGCCGAAAAACAATTAACATATAAGAAGGATCATAACTATAAAGTGACGAAAAACCGAAGGTGTGAGTCACATGAAGAGGACTTTAGTTCATAAAGAACCGAACCAAAATACCTAATACCTAATAATTGACTATAAAGCCGACCCATACACCAACCCATATACCTTATAGCTAACAATTGCCAATATAGCTAACAATTGCCAATATAGCTACCTATTGACCACATAACTACCCATATAACGTATAGACCACTACTACAAAGCTACTCATAGACCATATACAAAATGATAGAGTATTAAACTCTATATGTGCTACCCAGTCCTACATAAAATAATCCTTACACAGAACGATCCATACAGAACATCGAATGGACTATTTTTTAGAAGAATGGTATGTTGAGCAACTCTAAATCTGCTGTCTATTACATTTTAAACTTCTCTCATCTCTTCACCTCCTCTCTCATCTTTCTCAAACCCAATCGAGTCCATATAACAAACTTTCTCGTAACACACGTTGCGGGCGCGATACCGTATCATCCCTTTGCCACACCAGGATCACGCTGTTCTGCTCCATACTTTTGTCATAGAGCTCACGTAAGACTGTACTGGTTCCTTTATTCTTGCGACTCTCACCCAACTTGAAATCCTCGGCAGGCTCTCCAAAGAGATCATCGCCAATCGAGTCGTCAATGAGCATCGCATCCATGCCTTCTGCAGGAGGTGGACTATTGTCCTCGAAGATCGACGCGTAGTGGTTGGCAATCGTCAACAGAAACTTCAGCATCGTGTGAGCACCAGTAGTGGCTACGTCGCCCTGACCACGTACTGCACGACCGCGGAGTACTTGGCGCCAGTGTTGTTTGTCACGCGCAGCTACTACACACATATACGCACCGACATTGAGCACGAGAAGCGTCTCCTCGCTGTTGTTCTTAGCAATTTCCACAAGAAGAACGTCCACAAGTTTTCGCGGATTACGCATAAATACCTCCAGGTAATGCGGAACTCCAGCTCGGGGTCCATATACGAGGTACTCGCGGAACAGCTCGCGGATTCCTTTGTTCACAATACCGGCATCTTTCGTATTTGCTTCTTTGGATTTAGTGTCTGTACCTTTCGGGTCTTGGTCTGTTGTATCTCTATGAACATACAACAAGTCAATACGTGTTTCAACATACTTTGCCAAGGTGCTATCGGGTAAAACGTTGATGATACGATCGCCACAGATTTGCAACACGATCAGGAAGATCAAAGCTGGTGCATCCTTCTTGTCGTCATCCATAGCGTGTGACAAGTCCCCCGCATTAGAGCGGATAATCTCGGAGAGCACGCGCGCGTAGAAGTCGTCACTTGCACTAACCTTACCAAGAAGCCACGACATGATGCTTGCGGTGCATGGGATGAGGAAAACTTGCGAAAGATAATCAATTCCAGTAGCAAGAATTTCGAAGCTGATGGTTCCAGCACGTGCCGCAGCTACCAGCTGCTTGTAGATAAGGGGGATCATCTTGTAGATCTGCTTAATACCCGCCAGTTTGACTAATTCGTCAGAGAGACCATCGTTGTTATCATCGAAGAGTGCGTTGATCCAGTCAGCAAGTAAGCCATTATAGTTGGACACCACAGTCTGGTCTTCATCGCTAGCCATATCGACCTGGCTCGTCAAGTTCTCACCCAACCGGTAGTAAAAGCCATTGACGAAGTCCACGGCAAATGACCCGCGCATTTGCACACGCGATAAATCCACCCCAAACTTATCGGCAATGAGCACGATTCCAAGAACAACCACTCCAAAATACAGATAATGCTCTTGGAAATTCTCGTCGTTGTCGTCGGCAGAAAACGTCTGAGTATCCACATAATCCGCCATCTTGCAAATCACACCGATTGGTGACAGATCTGCCACAACCATATTGACGAGCCGCACATTATTGAGGAGTACCAAGAGCAACCGGTGCAAACGCTCGCTGTCGCGTTGCGCCATTAAGTTCGTTAAGATCCGCTCTACCACCGCAGCGAACTCATGCTGCCGAGCATACGAGTACTCGAGCATCGCAGGGAGCAGGTTCACGAACTCCCCTAACCCAGACTCCTCCAATGATGTGAACTCAAGATTTAAGTGAAGGAGCTTTTCATTGAACTTAGATGAGAGGTGGAGGTCAGTGCCGAACTGCGCTATTTCGCTCTGTATTCCTGGCATTTGCGGGTACATGCGTGCCCAAACCGCAGGGCTCACCACTTTATGGAGTACTAATGATTTCACAAGACCCTGCTCAACATCCAAAACATCCTTACCCATACGAACTGCGCGCACATCGGTACGAATGTCATTTGATAGACTGTTCAACACACCTTCGAGAGTATCTTCGAGCCCGGTTGGTTTTAATGCCGCGAGAAAGTGTGCCACGCGTGCTACAACGAAATTCTTCCAATTGAACAAAACGTATGGTTCTGGGTTATTGCGTGCAGCATATGCCATACCCACTAGCGAAGCGCTAATGAGCTCGTGTGCCACTGCCTCAGTACTATGTTTCTCCTCAACAAACATTGCTGAAAAGTGACCCACAAATGTCGCTTCATCCACATCCCACGTACGCATTCGGCTGTCCATCCACAAGTACCTCTTCATAGTCTCGTAGTACTGTTTTCCACGAATCAGGAGGTTCTTGGGCAAATAGCTCTGGAACGACGTTGTATATGCCACTCCAGGAGTTTCCACAATTTCTGTAGCCACATCGTGTGAAACATCGCGTGCCACACCACCCAAGAGTCGTGTCGCGCTGCTAGAGAGTACGCCATCAATCTTCCCGTACAAGAACTGTGCAAGTCGCGGGAACTCCGCCAACTTGTGGACTAACGCAGCGAAAAACTCCTCATGTTGAGCAGCCACGTGAGGGTACTTGTGCGCAAAATGTGCCGTCAAGAACACAAGTTTGAAGAGTAATGAGACCGAAGGATTTTCCATAGAAATGAGGTCTGAGTTTGTCTTTCCGTTTGAATCTATATTTCCGTTTGTTTTGTCGAGGTCTGAATCTATCTTTCTCTCATCTGTTTTCTTCGCGGCATCGATACACGCCGAAAGGTACTTCTTGAAAGCATCACTAACGAATGCGCCAATCATCTCTATTGTAGTAGTATTGGTAGCGGACGCCACCTTAGCCATATACTCCATCTGTATTTGCGGTGGAAGTGACCCCAAGCATCGCCAGAAACGTTCGAGCAGCTCTGGCGACGTGAAGGCCTGTGCCACCACCAACTGGATCTGATAATCGGGACTCGCAGTGTGGATTGTGAGAATTTGTTCTGTATACTGGTTGTCAGGGATGGCATTGAGCTTCTCGACCTCTTGGATGTGTGAAGTGAACGTTCGCGGCGGTATACGCTGTGCGACGGCACGTTTTATGAGCTTGTGAATGGTTTGGCTCTGGGTCATAACTCAATGGATATTAGTTTAGTTTTATAATGATGGTGATGTATATAGTGAATGGCTTGCCTTATGAGGGTGCCTGTTGATGTTGAATAGATATTTGAGCAATGGTTTTGGATCAGATCTTTTTTATCGTGAGATAAAAAGATTGAAAAAAATAGGATCGCTGATTATCCTATACAAACTTTTCATCTTTACTTTGGTACCTTTTCACGAATCTTCCTTCATGATGTCTACACTACAACTGTAAAATCAACCGTAAAATTACAATCCAACCATGCAATGCACAAAAAACAATCCACCAGACCTAACCTCAAAAGAATATACAAATGGTCTTGGTACCATATGCACGAAAAACACGACATATCCTCCAATTAATACCGTATCTCATGTCCTGAACTCAGGTATCGATACCCATAACTTACCAAAAATCCCCATATTACCTTTTATCCCCTATTATCATTCCTTTATCCTTTTTCCCCTATCCTTTTTCCCCTATCATTATTCTTTATCCCCCTATTATCCTTCATTCTTTCATCTCTTTCGTTTCTCGTTAACTCATAGTTAACCAATACCTCCCAATACCTCCTTTTTTCTGTTTTCCTCTTACCAAACACTCGGACTTCCGAAAACATTCTGGTTCGTGATGCTCAACGAACCCAAACCATGACCGTTCAACGAGGACGCACCCAAACCCATGGAACCGGCACCTAGTGAACTGGCACCCACAGAGCTTGCACCAACAGAACCTGTGCCCATTGAGCTGCTGCTCAGCGAACCCCAGATAGAGTTGGATGCTGGTGTTGCCGGTGCCGTGTTGGTACCTGCCAGGCCCCATGTCTTAGTAGGGGTACCAGCATTGAGTGGTGTCAAGAATGATGGTGACATGTTGCCCAAACTTGGCTTATTAGCCGCGGTCGTGTTCAAGAACAAGTTGGGAGGCGAGTCTTTGAGTGGTGAGTTAACCAACCCAGATTCACCATAATCAAACAACTTCGAGTGGAGCGGTGTTGATTGAACGGAAGTGTGGCCCTGCTGAGTCTTGGTAGCACGGTTGTTCGTGGTTTGTGCCTGGCTCGTGGGCGAAGAGAGTGACAGTGTGCTGTTGTTGAAAACCATGTAGTTCTTCAAGTCGATTGGAAGAGCAGACTGACCAATTGCCTCCTGACCACCACTCAAAAGAATGGGATCGTTTGCTTGGTACTTGGATGCAAATGTAGGAGTCTGCAATCCGTTCAAGCTGGCCTGATTCATATTCTTTTGGCCCGCAAAGCTGCCCAAACCGTTCTGGTACCCGCCGTTCAAAACGCTTTGTCCAGCGAAGCCAGATTGACCCAATCCAAATCCAGACTGACTGGACCGAGCAGAATTCAATCCCTGTCCATTTTCGAAACCTTGGGCAGATTGCCCATTTTGGAAACCTTGTGCCTGACCAGAATTCAATGCCTGGTTGTTCTGGAAGCCTTGTGTCTGACCAGAAATGGACCCCAATCCACTGTAGGTGTCTCTTGAATCTCTACCGAGGTTGTTTTGGAGACTAAAGTTTTCTCTTTGACCTTGGTAGTTTTGAAGACGACCATCAGGTAAGGTCTGGGAGTTTTGCGAGAGACTACCCAGGAAACCCAGTTTACTCTGTGCGAGTGGCTGGCTTTGATACCCCAGGTACCCCTGAGGTACATTGGTGTAGTTAGCATAGTCGCCCTGGGCCGAGAAGCCCTGGCTCGTGTGGAGAAGGTGGTTCTGCTGCTGTTGGACTGCTGCTGCCGCTGCCACTGCGGCAAACGCGTACTTGCTTTTGTTTTGGGGTTGAGTTTGGTTCTGGTTCATAGTCCCTTGACCGTTTTGGAAGCCCTTGGAGTAGGATCCTTGCAGGAACTTTTGATTACCGAGCTGAGCTCTTGCATTTTGCGCGCGCTCGATCGTTTCGAGTTGTGATCCAAACGGTTCCAGCTGTAACACACGTACAGGGTACTTGTGATTTGTCACTGGAAGTTCTGGGGGGGATGTGCTTACCATATCTATGCAAAGTGTGGAGTGATGAAGTCTATGCTGTAAACGTTTATGTTGATGACTCTGTTACACACAAGTCGACGAAAAAAGCCTTGAAAAAGTGGTTCGTCAACGAGAATGAACGTATTGGTCACTGATGAATATGTTTCGCTCGATGCCGTTTACTAACAGGCGGTGGTGCGCGGTGGTGACGTCTTGCGTATGAAAAGAAAATCCACTATTGGGCCAAATTTTTTTCCCAACTGGCTTTTTTTCGTCGATTCGACGCGCACAAAGATCTAAGTAGATGCGAGCACCAAGTAGTTGATATGATAGGATGTAGAGGAAGAGCATGGAGAAATAGTAGTTATGATAACTTTTATGAATAGGTTAACTTATTAAATGAAAAGTATACAAGTGTGGATTAATTTCTATAAATAGATAATGTAACTATTGATTTGAGAAGTTTAACCTTTGATAACTTTAACTTCTATTTAATGACTTCTTTGATAAGTTTGATAACTTGTTTAATAACTTGTTTAATAACTTGTTGAATAACTCTATAGATTTAATAACTACTAATAACTTCTATTTGATTATAACTACTATAGATTTAACAACTTTGACACTTTAACTTCGATTTGTCTTTAGACCCGTGGACTCTATGACGTAAATTACCGCTATTTTTTCCTCCACAAGGTTTTTGGGGGACTCGCTAACTTCGCAAATCTCACGTGCAGATATCACGTTCTACCACCCAACTATACCAGATTCACTGAAGGTTCACTATTACAGATTATTTCTACCGAGTCTCTATCACTTCTCATACTCCCCTACTTTAAATCCTACATCCTTCTACTACTCATTTATCCACTATTTAAGCACTTGTTTGCCACGATGGAATACTCTTACTGTTGTCTTTGTCTTTGTTGTTCAACTGCCATGCTGGAACACCAACCTTCTCAAGAGTCTTCTTCACAGCTTCATCTTCTGGCAAAACACCTTCCTTACTCTCCTTCTTGCTCTCTTCCTTCTTGAGTTTCTCTTCCTCCTTCTTCTGGTGCTCCAATTGCCAGGCTGGAATTCCACCTGCCGTGATGCCGTTAAAAGTAGTTGGCTCGGAAATCTCCATAGATGGATCTGCCACCTTCTCCTGTGTTGGTTCCTTACTCTGAACGGGTTCTTTCTCAACTGTCTTAGTCTCCTTCTTATCACCACCTGCCTTTTCTCTAGCCTTCTTCAAGATCTCCAGTGCGGATGGAATCAGAGATGCCAGAGCGAGCTTACGTGGCTCCTGAGCCGACGCAGAGTTGGCTTGTCTGTTCTTCACCAACTGCTTCAACAGTTGTAATTCCTCGTTAATCTCAGTCAAGTCATCCTTCATATTCTCCTTGGTCTGGGAGAGGTTCTTGTTGATGCTATTACTCAAGTTATCGATCTCCAACTTCATCAATCTCAAGTCATCGTCGAACTTGAGTTTATCCTTATTGTATTTCGATAAGAAATCATTGATGTTCTCAATCACTGTGTCAACCTCCTTGAGCTTGGCACTATTCTGCTCCTTGATCTCATCCTGGTCTTGGGCCAACTGTTCCAATACCTTATCGATCTTGAGGAATTCCTCATCAATCTTCTCCTTATCCTTGTCGATTGATGTTTGCGTTGGTGGGATGATACTCGGAATCAAGTACTTGCTCACAACTTGATACAACCCGTACGTCACACCAGCAGTAGCAGTGGCCATAATGAAGTAATCCTTCCACGACCTCTCAGGTGGAGGTGGTGCAACATTATAATAGTCCACTGGTGGTGATGGTTGGACTGCAGTACTGGGAGTTGGTGTCGTTGATGCGGGGGCGCTAGTACTTGTCGAACCAGTTGTACCATTTGCTCTCTGCAATGCTTCTTCAATCTCTTCTTGTGAAAGACCCTTAGACTCAAGGAACTCTACACGCTTCGCAAGCGGTGACCCCAGAACACTGGGATCTTTCAAAAACGTAACTGCGCTGGCAATGAGCTCTTCGTTCATGTGGTTTGTGATTTTTCCGGACATTTTTGGCCGAGGCTGAAAGGTGGAGAAAAAATGGAGAAAAGAGGAAGATAGAATAATGAGAATAGAGAGAAAGAGAATAGAAAAAGAATAGAAAGAGAATAATGAGAATAGAGAGAAAGAGAATAGAAAAAGAATAGAAAGAGAATAGAGAGAATAGAGAGAAAGAGAATAGATAGTATTGTGAGTAGAAGAGAAGAGGTGAGAAAAAAATGAATGGAAATTGAAGAGTAGTCAAAAGTTTATAAGGGTAGTAGAAGAATAGTGAAAAGATATCATGACTACTTAATCTAAAGTGACCCTCTACAATCTCCTCTATCATCCTTTATATCTATTTACATGCCAAGTTTGCCCCGGAAAAAATTGCTCTTGATCAACTCCTCGTACATGCACCAACTGATACCCGCACTCAAACCCTTTCTGCTCAAACGCAACAGCAAACCACGGAAGAGGTTAGCCACACCGCCACGTTCGCTCAATAAGATTTTGGTGGTTTTGATAATCGACAGTTGGCTAGTCAACTGAAGTCTCGTTTTGATGGCATCGAACGGAGCAGTAATGGTGGTAGCCACTGAAGCCGCAAGCATCGCCGATGTAGAGTTCACAACACTGGAGTGGTATGGCTTCCAATCATTTGGAAGCATTGATGCTGAAACAACAGGCATCACGTCGTTCTTGAAACCCTCGTAGAACAACACGTAGAGCCCGGCATATGGGCAGTCACGAGCTAAAGTGGCAAGTGACCCTTGGAAGAAGTTGCGGAACGACTTGCGTCCTGCTTCAGGGCCACCAGTGCCCAAATATGTGTCCAGGATGCCCTCATACATTGAGTTGTACGAGTATAAGTTCGACTCAAACCGAGTCTTGACGATAGTCACAGGCATGGTAATAAGCCCCACTGCTGCACGTACAACAAACCCTGTAGTAAGGTTCTCCATTGGTGAGAGTTTGGGTAAGATCGATGTTTCGCTAACACCCGCAGAACCCTGCTTGTATCCCGCCACTGCTGTCCGCAAATTCGAAAGAAATGCAAAATACAACCCGGCACCAATCGATGTACGTACCATAGATGGGAGCGTACCACGCCAGAGGTCTTTAATCTGCGATAACTTGCGTAATTCTTTCCATACAGTAGTGCGGAGGTGCTTGTTGGTGCTAGATTGTTGCTGCTGCAATCTTGTCTTGAGCAAATCGAGTGGTTGAAGTGTTACCGCTGCAACCATCCCGGCCATACCACCGGAAAGCAAGTGCATCGACACTCCAGGCGCGGCTTGCGCTTTAGGACTATCTATTTGCCTTGCATTGGGGGTACTCATTCGTGTCGTCGAGTTCCCTTGTAGAAAAAGTTGCAAAAAAAAGATACTAAATGAACTTACTTCAAGGTACTGTACTAACGAATGTTAGAAAAGATATTGAATCAATATTAACAAAAGGCACTGATCTATTCCATGCTACAAAAGATACTGAATCAATAATTAACAAACGCAGTATAAGGGTGATAACTAATGGTAAAAGTATATTAAATGAAGACGATGAGAAAATCAGCACCAATCATGCTATGATCTCAATATTCAAGCTTAGTAATAAGTTCTGTATTATTGTACTATCATATCATTTTAATACTATCATTTAGTACTATCATTTCAATACTATCATTTTAATACTATCATTTTAATACTATCATTTAGTACTATTAATACTATCATTTAGTACTATTAATACTATCATTTAGTACTATTAATACTATCATTTAGTACTATCTTAGAATCTCTATCTGTCCACCACCTGAATGTAGTGAGAAACTCCAACAGTTTCTTGGTGATCACCAATGACTCATCTATTCCTCCCAATTTTGCACCGACCTCGACCCCAACTTCCTGCCAAAGCGAAAGACTAGCCAACGCGAGAAAGCTGTGAAATGGGTCGGGTCGCGACTCTGCATCCTTCTGAAATCCTCCCACTATGGTATTCTGAGTGACCTCAAGGAGATATTTGACCGCTTTTGAGTGATCAAACAAGTTCAAATTGTTTCGGCTCAACAAACTCAAGCTCGCTGTACACCACCACGAGTAACATGTATCACCCAATTTGTTCTCCCGACCATTGAAACCACCAGTGTCCGTAGGATCAAAGTACTCGTATGACTCGCCACTATATAAATATGGCAGATAGCTGACTTGTCTATGTACGAGCCAATCCCTAGTGCGGTCGAACTCTGGTGCACTATCAAAGTCAAAACCGAGCAACTTCAAACATGCAAGTCCACAGAATGTGAGACCAAGGTGACCCTCATCATATCTCGATGCAAAAGCTCCGTTATACTGCATTCTTGCGAGTACAAATCTTTGTAAACCATCGACATCGATGTCATTGACCCTCAAGTCAGGAGCCATCTCATCATACTGAACTAACCTTCGTATGCACATTGCAATATAACACACCCTCAAGTCCAGCTCGCCAAAAGTATGGCCTGCAGTGTCAAGTGTCGGCACAAACGACCCGGCCCGCGGCCCGGTGCGCACTTGGCACTTCGATACAAACCTCATGATTTTGTGCCTGTCCAATACCGTAGAATAGTCAAAACCCATCGTAAGAAGCGAGCTGAGCCCGAACATCGTACCAGATAAGTTGGGCAAATCATAATTGTCGCAATGCCTGAAGTATGACGTCGACCGGAACGCGGTAAACTCATCATTGTTCACCAAATACTCGTCGAGAAGCCGTTGACCCTCTTGTGCTCCATCAATAGTCATATCGTCAAGTAATGAAAGCCCCCCAATGCAGAACGATACCATCGCAAGCTTGTTGGCATCCTCACTCAGAGCCTGCGCAGGCATCGCGTTGAGGCAGAGCCTGAAGTATTTCGCGTGCTTGCTCGTGAGTAGTGACATAGATCAAGGTAAGAACTCCACACGTGGAAAAAGTCACGAGATAACGAGAACAACGTAAAGTTGAAAATGTCACATGAAATGCATCACGTGAGAATGTATGAGTTACTAGAAGAAGAGCACATGATATATACCATATAATTTATAACACATGACTGTTTACACATGACCTTTTACACATGACCGTTTACACATGACTTTTCCCATATGATCTACAATTTGCCGGTTACGGGAGGCTATGTAGACAGGGCACACAGTGGAGGCGAGGTAGCCGCCACAAACTCGGTCTACATAACTTAATGTTGCTATAATACATGCTCTGGACTCGCATTAAACTCCCAAACATGAGTCTATACAGAGTATTGCTGTGAACCTTGCTCTTGATTTTTGCCATGGGCTAATCTATTATTGGCATTGCCAAAATTGTATAGATTTCTATGTAGATCTTAGATCTGTTTGTGGATCAGACTGTTGTATGCTTTGGCTATTGTATGGCGCTATGTTTATTCCTTCCGTGTTGGGCAGTGACGAGGCTAAAATGTCAACAGTGTCCTCGGCTAACCAGCACGGCCCCTTTTTCCACAATAGAGGTTGTGTACCTGACCGAACTAGATCAACAATGTCCGAGCCCGCAATCACACAGCCTCCCGTTTGTAGCGAGAATTACATATGACTCGATATGCAGGCCCCTTGAGTGCATGTAGACGTGTTTACATGCAGGACTGACGACTGCCGATTCAAGTTTGACACACACGCAGTTTCAATCAGGACTATGTACAGGACGATATTTGTAAATGAATTTCAAGAGATTGAGAACTCTGAACCGGTATGTTGTGGACCTCAGCCTAGCATTCCGCGACAAGTCACAAGCACTTGCTGCTCGTGTCGCGTTCATGGTGTCGAGGCTATGTTGATTATGATAGTACACGAGGCGCATGACATATTTTCACTCGATTCGTGCTGGCTTGTATTGAACCCTGTTATCGGTTGATTTTGCGTACGCGGGCCTGGTGATTTTGCATCCATTACCCCTGACATGAAGCGCGTCAAGAGAAGGCTTGCCTCGCTAGTAAGATTTGCCAAGAAGCAGCACTACTTTGATCTACAAGCTGCATATCAATCTATAATACATACTATTCTGTAATCTTTCATGTATCAAGTGTGCGATATCGGTCAAGGTATCGGGTTCTCGCTCTCGAAGCATTCCATAAATAGATTTTTGCTGGTATACACAAAGCATAAACACTCTTTGGAGCAACGTGGAGTATGGCGCTGGTTGGTTACGAGCCTTCTTGATTGTTGCGAAAAAAGAAAAATGTCTTGCTCCCTGTGGACTGTGGTGGAAGAACACTACAATCTCTCAAGTATAAATACATGGCTCCTGCTCATGTCTTCATCTCCATCAAGCAATTGAACACTTCTAAAGACAAGAATCAAAAACACATTCAAACTTAATTCAAAATGAGAACTTCTACTGTCGCATTGATCATGGCTGCAACTTCCGCCGTCCAGGCCGGTTACTTCGTTAACGAAGGTAAGGTTTTGGGTTACAGAGCTGACGCTAGCGACTCTGCTGCCGCTGGTGGTGCTTCTGCTACTGAGGCTGCTGGTTCTGCTGCCTCTGGTGCTGCTTCCGCTGGTGGTTCTGCTGCCTCTGGTGCTGCTTCTGCCGGTGGTGCTGCTGCCTCTGGTGCTGAATCCGCTGGTGGTGCTGCTGCTTCTGGTGCCGCTTCTGCTGGTGGCTCCGCTGCCTCTGGTGCTGCTGGTGCCTCTGGCTCTTCCCCATCTGGCGCTTCTGAGTCCGGTGCTTCTGAGTCTGGCTCTTCTGGTTCTTCTGGTGAGTCCGGTTCCCCATCTGGTAGTGCCGCTGAGTCTGGCTCCTCTGGCAGCGCCTCCGAGTCTGGTTCTTCTGGCAGTGCCTCCGAGTCTGGCTCTGGCTCTTCTGAGTCTGGTTCTTCTGAGTCTGGTTCTTCCGGTGCTTCTGAGTCCGGTTCTGGCTCCGGCTCCCTGGCCTCTGGCTCTTCTGGCTCTGGCTCTGGCTCCCTGGCTTCCGGTTCTTCTGGTTCCGGTTCTGGCTCCCTGGCCTCCGGTTCTTCTGGTTCTGGTTCTTCTGGCTCCAGCTCTGCTTCTGGTGGCTCTAGCTCTAGCTCTTCTGGTGCTGCTGCTGGTAACTACGCTGCTACTGGTTTGGTTGCTGCTGCTGGTGTTCTCGGTGCTATGTTGCTCTAAGTTGACAGACCGGTTCTGCCAAAGTTATGAAAAGTTTAGAGACATCTGTCTTATATGAGTTAATGGGTCTATTATAGTGAAAAAGTGCCATAGGTTTAACTTGATGTAGTTCAAATTGTCAATTCACTAGAATTCGAGTGAATTGTTATGTTTAACGCATATAATCCAACAATAATCTCGATGGAAAACGTTCTAGAACAGTGTTGGCATCTTATGTCGCGTTTCTGTGACGGCATTCTTCGACCCCAGTATTGTGGTTATATGACTCAGTGCACATAACGATATATTAATTTTCCAAATAGGAAATTTGAGATCACAGTGTTACAGGCTGCGAGCAATGAAGAGAATAGGGGTATACCAAAAGCTTCTAAAAGAAACTGTGGTCGACATGCTCCTAATAGCAACTGTGGGAAGGTCTATTTTGTGGTTGTGAAATTTAGTGTAGGACATTACATGATTCTATTTTAGTTCCCTTATTCATGCCACTTCAACAGAACCCAAATCATAGTCACTCCTCTAATAGATCGGATATCGACTTCTCCAACCTGTCCTTTGTACTAACATACTCTAACAGATTCTCTGTTCCCTCAATTCTATCAATTTCATATCGTGCCCAAAATACACTCCATGTTCAAATTCCACAGGTGAACACGGGGATCAGCGGATTGGGTAACAAAGGATGCCAATACCGGAAGGTCTCCTGAAATGCTAGGCCTCAAAACCGTGGAAAAGCAATGGAAATTGACACGGTCTTCGAGTTTCATGAAATATGGGTCTTTGCTATGCTCAAGAGCGCTGGCATCAATCCCAACGTTTTTCCACTCCACAGTTTGTTCGCTCACTATTTTCGCAACTTTCTGAGTATGGTTCCCTTCAGCAAGAGTATCTAACGAAACACAGATCTTCGCTAAGTCAACGTTCAATCCAGACCCAATTAGTTTGGTGAATGCTTCTTTGACCGTCCACAAGTGATTGAATGCTACATACCGTATATTGGAATCGGCGATTTCAAGTAGTTGTTGGCGCTCACTATTAGCGAAAATAGGCCCAAACTGCTCCATGAAATCCGTGGAAGAAATACGTTGTCTAGCATGAGAAAGATCGATACCCACAGGCGTATTTCTCGTTGATATTTCGACGATAATGCTCGAGAGATCATTGGAATTACTCGCATTGAACTGGAGTGGATATTTTTGTTCGTCAACTTCCACCACAAGTAACGGCTTACCTGATTCCCCGTAAGTGAATGGTAGTGCTGCGAAAGGTACGAATTCACTATTGGTAAGCTTGTGTATGAAGTAGTTTAACACAATACGCGTGAATAATCTCACGACTAGAGTCTTTGTTCGCACATCATTGTCGCTGATGGTATTGATACGCATCTGCTCTTTGTGATTGTCGAGTAAACGGAGGCACGATTCATATACAAAGTCATCGGAGAGCTTCTTGTGTAAAGAAGACGTCATATCCATAGTGAAGATATAGATACCATCTGTGATGGTAGGGATTGCCTCGTTGAGCTCATCGATCCCCAACATATAATCAAGATTTGATAGCGATAAAAAAAATCCGTGATCTTGCACAATAATCAACGGTTAACTACATCCAAGACAAATTAGTTCTTTGTGTTGCAATCATTCCAAGCCAGGATTATTTGTACGACATCCCTATATATACTTCTGAAACGTTCCCTAGCTCTATATGAAAGCTAAAACGTTCCCTAGCTCTATATGAAAGCTAAAACGTTCCCTAGCTCTATATGAAAGCTTAAACGTTCCCTAGCTCTATATGAAATATCTTACTACATCATTCTCATTCTGAAACCTCTATGCTCTATCTTACTTCTTCTCCGAGTTCAAGTCGGTGTAAATGCGGTAATCAGCCGAGATCTGATGTGGGTTCTTCTTTGCATCCTCGAACACCTTCAACACGATTTCGTTGATGGCATCGACGCTCTCTTGTGATTGTTGGTAGTGGTAAGTGATTCTCGCAAGACTGGCGGCGATACCCTTCTCCGCAGCCAATTTGTTGAAGAGCGCTGGGTTCATCTTGTTCTTGGCGATATCAATGAAGACAAAGTTTGTGTGAACAGGGTGCTCCAAATGGATGCCGTGTTCAGCACAAAGATCCCCAAGTTTCTTTGCATTTTCGTGGGTCTTAGCCAATTTGCTGAAGTTCTCATCAATTGCAACTGATGCCATAGCTGCAAGAATACCTGACTGACGAATACCACCACCGTTCTGCTTCTTGAAATGGTTGGCCTTTTTGATGAACTTCTTGTCCGATACCAAAACCGATCCAATAGGCGCACCTAAGGTCTTGGAAAGACAGAGAGAGACACTGTCAAAGTACGAGCAGTACTCTTTGATCAGGATACCAGTGGCAGCACTTGCATTCCAAAGACGTGCACCATCCAAGTGCAAACGGACATCATTCTCTTTACAAAAAGCGGAAATCTTCTTGATCTCTTCCAAGGGGAAGATCATACCGTGAAGGGTGTTTTCCAAAGAGATCACTTTGGTAGGTGCAGCGTGGATTTCACCATCATCAGGAATAAAGTTTGGAATGATATCATCTTCCAAAGTTAAGTGGACACCATTCTTTGGGTGAATTGTTTGGACCATGGCTTGGGAGAGCGTAGCCAAACCACCAGCTTCGTGCACAAAGACGTGCGCCCGGAAATCACACATAACAGAATGTGGAGGTTGGAACAAGTTTGCCCTCAATGCCACCTGGTTCGACAAAGTACCGGAAACACAGAATAAACCGGCTTCCTTACCGGCAATTTCGGCGACCTTGCGCTCCAATTGCTTCGTTGTCTCATCCTCATTGTACACCGCATCTCCTGTAGAGATCGAAGCGAGGCTCTGAAACATTGATGGAGTAGGGGTCGTGAAGGTGTCACTGCGGAACTCCTTGCTGGCTGAACTGGTGCTGAATTGAGAAAAGTCGGTCATAGTATGAAGTAGTAAAAAAGATTCGACTACGGAGTTTCAAGGGTATTTTTCATGGTTGATAAAGGATGAATCATCGAGAATTCCAAAACGTTCTAAACACTTCCATATGAATCATAGGGTTTGCAACAAAAGTTTAACATTCTCGATTACCATATCACTATTCCAGAGAATGAACAGTAGTGGACGCTAATGACACCACTAGCGAATCAATATTGAATATGATTAATGTGTCAGTAGTAATCTAGTGATCAGTAGTGAACCGGTAACCAATAGTGAATACCATGAATTTTACCAGTATTAAACTAGTGAACTCCCCTGGTGAGTACCACGATTGAATCATCCTTTTCTATCGAAGAAGTTCATCGCACACTTCAGTAATCCTCATACTAACCTCCGCATTTGTCTAGGTTTCATGAGTTTGTGGAACCGGTTAGATATTCCGAATTAGGAAGTTGGGGCGGAAGTGGTATTGAGATGTACGCGGTAACGGCTCGAAGTGAAGTAGCGATAATGAGCGCTAATCAAATTCCCGATTGGGAAGAACCCCACTCTGATATAAAAGATGAGTGATTTGCCCAAGTGTGTTTTACATTCGCTGATCTTGGATCTTATCGACAAATAAATCCACTATATTATCACTTACCACACAATGTCTCAACCTTTAGAATATGAAGTCACATTGCCAGATGGCGCCAAGTACACTCAACCAGCCGGCTTGTTCATCAACAATGAGTTCGTCAAGTCGCGTTCTGGCAAGACCTTGGACTCAATTAACCCATGTACTGGTGAGGTAAACGGTTATGTTTATGCTGCCGATGCCGACGACGTGGATGCAGCTGTCGCTGCCGCAAGAACAGCTTTTAAGCTGTGGAGAAAGGTTTCAGGTGCTGACAGAGCTAGCCTTTTGTTCAAATTCGCCAATTACTTGGAGACTAATAGAGACTTATTAGGTTCAATTGAAGCCCACGATTCAGGAAAGCCTAAGGCTACAAATGCCATCTTCGATGTTGACGAGGCTGCCAATACCTTCAGATACTACGCAGGATGGGCCGATAAGATCCAGGGACGTGTGATCCAGGCTAACCCTGACAAATTGGCATACACAATTCACGAACCATTCGGAGTGTGTGCACAAATTATCCCATGGAACTATCCAATTCTCATGGCAGCGTGGAAGTTGGCGCCAGCATTGGCTGCGGGTAACGTAGTAGTTATGAAGACTTCAGAGATCACTCCATTGTCTATGTTGGTATTGGCCAAGGCTTTCAAAGATGTTGGATTCCCACCTGGTGTGGTCAACATCTTATCTGGTTACGGAGCCTCTGCTGGTAAGGCATTGGCTGAGCACATGGACGTGGACAAAATCGCATTCACTGGATCTACTGCTACAGGAAAGTTCATCCAACAAGCAGCAGCTACAAACATGAAGGCTTGTACTTTGGAGCTTGGAGGAAAATCACCATTGATTGTACGTGCTGATGCAGATCTCGATGAGGCTGTAAAGCACGCAGCCATTGGTATCATGAGCAACCAAGGCCAAATCTGTACATCTACCTCAAGAATTTATGTTCATGATGACGTCTACGAGAAGTTCCTCGAACTGTTTGCTGCTCACGTCAAAAAGGAGTATCCACAGGGCGATGTCTTCGATGATGTGGCAGTTGTTGGACCGCAAGTGTCCAAGGCACAGTACGAGAAGGTGTTGAGTTATATCGATATCGGTAAGAAGGAGGGTGCCAGAGTTGTTATGGGTGGTGAAGCCAACACTGACGGTAAGTTAGCCAAGGGTTACTTTGTCAAGCCAACTATGTTTGCGGATGTTACACCAAAGATGAGAATTGTCAACGAAGAGATTTTCGGCCCTGTGGTGGTTGCAGGTCGCTTCAAGACTGATGAGGAGGCACTCGAATTGGCCAATAACACACTGTATGGCTTGGGTGCAGCGGTCTTTACAAAGGACATAAAGGCTGCACACCGTTTTGCTGCTGACATTGAAGCTGGTATGGTCTGGATCAACTCGTCTAACGACTCAGAAGTGACCATTCCATTCGGTGGTGTCAAAATGAGTGGAAACGGCAGAGAGTTGGGTGAGTACGGTTTGACTACATACACCCAGGCTAAGGCTGTACACGTGAACTTGTCAAAGATTTGATGACAATCATAGAGGACGTGAATATTTAGAGTACATGACGACTAGAATGAATTGTTAAAGTATATTCAGGAACATTTAGATGAACTGTTAAAGTATATTTAGTGAAGAAGTGAAATTCACGAGTAAAAGATGTAAATGTAGAAGTGATTGATGGACTTGGAGATGCCAAGAGGAAGCATGAATGAAGAATAAGCGATTCATGTGATATAGATTCAGTTGATAAGCTTATCATTTCTTCAGTTGATAAGCTTATCGTTTCTAATTCCTTGAAATTGCTGATCCTTATGATTCTGGTTATGACTTCTACTAAGCCGAGGAAACGAAAGGGAAGGTGCTACCTTGCCAAGCATTACGAGTCCAAGCAAACCTTGAATACTGTACAGAAGGTATGATAATATATCATGTATGATAATAAACCCTCATATCTTTTGCACTCCACACAATTATTCTTTGGATTATGTCTAACGTTCCCCGTTTTCAATCTGATCTGCATTATCTGAAATTTCTCCGCTTATCTTTTTCTTACGTTTGCGCTACCACAAATGCTATCGAGCGTGGGTGAACTTTCCTACCGACTTCTGGAATCCGAATTGTCATCATGGGGTTCTGATGATTCCACTAGTGTTTCCACCCATGTGGCCGACAGTGAAGACATTATTCGAGAGTCAGGACTCCGAAAACTTCTCGAAGAACCTCAAGTCACATCAGCAATTGATCACCAAACAAGACTGATCATTAACAAACTTCCCATTAGCATCATCCAGAGAATCTTCTCACTACTTAACCAATTCGACTTGGTCAACGTTCTGCGCACATGTTCTGCATTCTATACTTTTGCCACAGAGAAACTCTATAGTGAGATCAACGTGCTCTTTGATTGCGACGTTGCTCTTCAATTCCTGTGCAATTGGCCTCGATATATACGCGAACACGGCGATGTATATTTAGACACCACATTCATCACCACAATAGCGAAGTTGGTGGGCTTTATGAAGTCTCTCCACACAAACCCACTACTCATTCAGAAACTCCACTCTTTTTCGTTCGATAAGTGCTACGAGGGAAAGATTAGTAATATCTACAGAGTACAGAAACTGCTCAGCCGATTCCTTTCAAGTAACTGTCGTGAGCTCAAATTGTTGCATATCACCTTTAGGCAATCGCCTCAAGACCTCCACGACTTATCCAAAACTGCCCTGCATCACAATGTACGCAACAAGATCACAAAACTCTTTCTAATGGACTCCCAGGACTTATACTCTCCAGCAGTTCCGCAAAACTTGTCAAATTTATACCTTTTGTTGGATGAGGACGAGCTTGTGGGTGAAAATCCATTGTTTGATCTCAGCACTGAGCGTAATGCGTTCCTCAATAACTTGAGCGTATTCATATGTAACACCATGAACAAATTAGGTTTTGTGTTACTAGATAATGTGAAACCTATGGAGAAGATGCGACTCAATGGGTTTCGTATCGACCATAGCCATGTCGAAGATACCACAAATTTCGCTGTGAAATCAAAGGTGGCTCGTGAGCTTGTTGAAAAGGTCGATAAACGACTTCGTTTCCAGCTGCTCTCCAGTAAATTAAACCTAACAACACTCACCTTCCTAATCTTACGCGTGGATTGCATAGAAGATAGCCTACATATGTGCAACTGTTTCGAGAAGTTCTTCGAGGATTTCACCGTTTATTCGACCAAGCACGGACTCCCTAACTTGAAGAGTTTCAAGTTTGAGCTGAACCCAAGTCCTGATTGGATGCGCCCAAATCAGATCCTCAAGCGGTTGTTAACCCCATTAGGTGCATTCATTGGCTCATTAACACAACTTGAGAGGCTCTCAGTGGAATTCTCTACTACAGGCTTCAAAATGTTTGATAGCAGTATGGGAATGTCGCTGATGTTGCTCAATCTTTTGAATTCGCGTGTTTTGAGTTCATTCTTCAACCTCTTCGCTCCATTTATCTCAGAGCTCACTTCACTACAGCTCCCAGATTTCTTCACGAGTTTCGTCTACTATAGACCTGACTTTTACGAATCACTCTTACATACTTGTCGGTGTACCGGATGTGATACTGTCTTACGGAAGCTTAAGACGATATTCCTGCCCATTGCCGATGTCGAATTCTACGATGAAAACGACCCGCGTATCGACGGTGACTCTGCATACTATTTAGTGGGTCATATTCTCGCCAAGTTGCAAAATGATCGGGAAGTTTCCATACCAGTCAAGGATTGCAAGCTCCCTTACTCAGCTTATCCAATCTACATGGGACAGCCACATATGTTACATCATTGGTTCCATGTAGAAGAAGGCCGCACAGACTGTTTGTGCGATGTGGATGGCGATCCCGATGGTACAAACCCTCATAATATCGATAAATTGGTGACTACCTATGTAGTGCACCAACTGACACCTGTTGTGTCATATATTTCTCGCAAGTTCCCTCTGTTGAAAAGAATGGTCATACATGGAATCTACTATGAACGTGTGGGACATACTTTTGAGCCAGTCTTCGACGCTAGCGAATATCCCGAAGATTTTACAATAAATCCGCCGGATTGGGACGTGGAATTTGGCTTTTTCTGGGCAGAAGATTAGGTGAGGAAATTAGTGTGCAGGGAAGTTCTTCAGATAGACTCTCGTGTATGTCAGGTACTCTCAATACACTCTCCAGGAACCCGGAGATATGAAAAAAAGGTTTTTTGGAGCTCCACATCGATATCGATGTAACGAGTTTGAGGATTTTTTGCAGACGAATCGAAGACAAAAATTGACGGCTGCTTGAATTTGTATGAACTCTATCGTAGCAATCCTCTCAGGCATTATCGCTCGCTTATCTATCTTTGAGCACTGTGATGACTAAATAGGTAAATTTTTCAAAAAGAACCTCGGATTACTAAATGTACGGCCTTTTAGGGGTATGGACATTGTTAAGCCTCTTACGAAGCACCTCAGTTCATCTCCAACGTAAAAGTAAAAAAAGAGATGAATTTCGAGAGTATTTCAGAGTATTTCAAGTGAGAATATTTCAAGTTTTTAAGAGTATTTCGGCATATATGTCTAGTTACAACATTCTGCATCATGTAACTCAAGTCAAGGATCATTCGAATCTGCTAAACTCCTAATTTCCTTTGCTCCTTTTCTTCGATGCCCCGCCGCTGGAGTCATGTGTTGGGGTCAGGCGGGGTCGCTTTTTCTTTCTTTAAGATGGACGTCACTGAAAAAGTTCTTGGGTCAATTCAATTCTAAACATTTCTTGGCCATTTCTCCCAAAGACTGCCCCTCGTAGTAAACATACCAATAGAGACTCCTCCTCCACTCAAAGTACTCAGGATAAACTTGTTGTGAACCCTGCCATTAAAGGTCTCAAGTCGAATTACGACACCCGTGCTCGTGACCCGCGCTTAAGAGAATTCTAGACGCAAACAAGCGAGAAAGGCGGAGGAGTACATGCAGGATGTGCACCATACGTCAATGCTGGTGAGAGGGAGTGAGCGGCTCGCTGCGAAGTACAGCAGTGCGTAATTTTCGCAAGCTTAAGGTGATAACTGATGGGGTTCACCATTAGATTTAACAATGTGGTGAGATAGAAGAAAGTTTAAGATAGTAAGGGGGTTTGTGTACTGGCGCATGACTCTTGAGAACAGGTGATACTAAGTTCTATCATACTTCTGTGGTAAGACTTTTCTATTGTAAGGCTGGTATGTCAATATTGTGTTCCTTCTTCACACAAAAGTTGGTGTGCTAGAACGACAAAAACAATAAAAAAATTGTAGCTTCGAAACAAGCACGTATTTATCGGGCACAAGCCATGCACGGGTACTGAAACATTGTATTTGTGATATAGAGCATACGGAAGAATCGTCAACTTTTGAATGTTCCCGTCCAACTTGGATTCTTCTGGTCAATCCACCATTCCTAACCAGAACTCAAACCAGGTGGAGAACAGAGGCTACCAAACCCATAATAACCATATGCATCAGTCATTTCAACAATCATCTACAAACCGCATGTACCCACCGTCGTCGGTAGAACCTGAGAAAAACGCTATCTCCTCACTCCCACCCAATGTCGTTAGCGATGCTCTTGCCAAGGATCCCCACCAACTTTTACTCGCACACTTGTACAATTACTTGAAGGAAAATGGCATGCACGAACTGGCAAAGCTGCTTCTCTCAGAAACTGGGAGAGTCCCCAACAATACAGGCATGCAAACACCACTTCTGCCCCACAACCAAGAGGGTATCGACACCAAGATCTTGATATCCAGTAAAGACACCTTTCTTCTAGAGTGGTGGTGTTTAATGTGGACAATCCAACTGAGCATGAATCCTAACTTGAATCAGATGTTTAACCGCCCTAGAATGCCTATGGGTGCCGCTAACATACCCCAACCACCATCTCAGACTCCCAATGACCAGATACCTGTACTGTTACAAATGCAACTGCAAGGCCCAGCTTCTATGAATCCTGATGCCATGCAGCTCCAAAACCAACAGTTACAAATGCAGCTACAAATGCAATTGCAGCAGCAACAGCCTATGCAACAGCAACAGCTCCAACAGTTACAACAACTCCAACAAGTGCCTAATCCAACGCCATTGCAGAAACAGCAACAACAGGTACTCCAGCAGCGCCTTATGCTTCAGCAACAACATCAAATGGCTAATCAACAGTTCATGAACCCAAACACACAACCCATGCAGAGCCCCGCGCTCAAGGAAAACGGTAATTTTGTCGTCCCCGTGTCGAACTCCGTGGCAAACAAGATGCCACCGCCACAGAACGCATCAGTGCCCACCAACGCAAACAATCAAAACGCAAAGAACTCTATGCAGCAATACCAGCACCAGTTGCGACTTCAGCAAATGAAACTCCAGTACCAGCAGCAACAAGCACAAATGTTGCAAAGACAGCAGCAGGGCTCGAGTGCAGATGCAGAGAAGACTCAATTGCAATCGCCTTTACTAGCGACATCGCAACAACGCACTGGATCGCAACAACCGCAACAACAACAACAGCAGCAGCAACAACAACAACCTCAACAACAATCACAACCCCAGCAACCTCAACAACAAACGCCAAAGCCCATGGATACATCGAACGAATTCCAGATGAACATGCCTCGTACCGACAACAATTTCCAAAAGAAACAGTTCATGATGAAACAGGGACCGCAGCAGCAGGGTATGGCAACGCCAGGAAACATTGTGCCTCAAAATATGGGTGGACAACAGTCGCAGCACCAACAAGTAATGATGCAGATGGCTATGAACAACGCAAACCAAAAAAGGCGTCTGTCGGCAAACTCACTCATTTCGCCACATATGCAGGAGAACGACAAGCCATCTGTTCCTAATGGTAATGACAGCGCATTGAGCGGCCTTGAAAATAGTGCTAATGCTCATGATGCTGACGATCTTAAAGTCGACCAGATACCCAATATGGCAATGGGTGACAACAGCAACATGACTGCCCAGCAACAACACCAGCTTAGTTTACAGATGCAACTCCAGCAGAAGAGGTTAAAGTTCATCCAGCAACAGCAGGCCCATATGCATGTATACAATAATAACAACTTAGGGATGCCCGAAAACATGACTGGTGCCACTGGGATGAACGATCTCACTGGGGATATGAACTACCCAGGTCTACTTGGTGATGCTGGAATGAATCTGATGTTCATGAACCCGGCCATGGTTAACAAAATAGACAATCCAAATAGCCAAAGAAGCAGTGACAGCAGCAACGGCAATAATCTGCTTACCCAACTCAAGGACAACTCCCAAGGAAATAGTCTCGGCGGGGTGGGATTCATAGAGAATGACTGGTTGAGCCAGATGGGATCTGGGCCGGGGTTTGCTTAATTCAGAAATCTTACCTATGTACTATAAACGAGCTTCAATTCTTCATATTTGCTTGTATGTTTATAGAATATGAATGTGTAGTATCACCCCTATGTTCGTGTTTTTTCTTTGTTCTCACTTATGTTGTGATTCGCTTGTATTCAGCCTGATGTTGCACTCCATTGTTCCGTTCCTTCTAGCATCAACAGATTACTCAAATAGGAAAGACCTAAAAAACGAGGAAAAACAGATCAGGCATTGCATGTGATACCGATACCGATATTCACTAAAACACTATTGGTAGTCGTACCTATAATCCCGTTCCTTCAACCGAGTTCAGAGTTTACCTTATTTAGGCTTTTTCAATGTTATACTGTAAATTTCCCCAGATCTTTTTGATGCTCTGAGCCGATCGTCTTTTTCCATTATTTATTTTTCTTGTGTTTTGTGAACTACAACTGTGCTTCATGAAAGGCCCTTGAGTGCACTGGAATAATGAACTTCGATATGCTTAACCCGCTTTCGAGTTACTTGTCCAGAAATGGCTATACGGAGAAGCCGGTGGATTTGGCTCCCCCAGAAATGAGTGACTGGGGAATAGAGGATAGTGTACTGACCCCCACGCTCTCCAATTACAGCAACCACAAAGCATCTTTATACTCAGATGGCTACTTCGAAGGGCCATTCGAGCAACCTCAGCCTTATTTTCTTCAAAAGAAACCTCCGTCTCGTCGAGCAAGCTCTGTGAGCCATGACTTTCAACATTATTATCAAAAGTATATTCCGCATCCAATCGCTGCAAATACTGAGAACTTCTCCAAGTATATCCACAAGTACCTTTCTTTAGGACATACAAGCCACGAGTTTTGGGAAAGATTCAAATATAGTTTGATAGTACTGAACTTACTTGATGATGCTATGATCTTACTGAAAAATGAGCAGGCCATGACGATGCTTGAATCGAAGATTTCTCCGCCGGTAGGAGAAACTCTACTGATGCCGCATGTCAGCATGCCTGTATTGATTGACTATTTGAATCATGATGGGACTAAGTTGACAATTTTAGGGAAACGTTATGCCTTGACTTACTCAGCAAAATACCGTAATCGGAAGTACATCTTACTTGTGATAAATATGATTATCAGATTATTGAAAGAGAAGATCAAGAGCACGCTTTCAAGCAGCTCTCAAGCTAAAATATTCAAAATCATTCTCATCATTGCCACAAAACTTATAAAGTTTCAAAGAGCCAACCTTATTATTCATACCAACCAAACCACAGAATTGTTAAATACCTTTTTGCTATGCAATTACAAGGCGAACAAAAAGATTGTAACAAGCTTGATTTCTTTAAAAGAAATGAGCTTGTTCAATTTCATGGGCAATCCCTACCAATCCACATCTGCAGAAGCACTACAATACCGCCAAGATTTGAAGGCAATTGTCCTCCAGGTTTTGCACTCGCTCATTCTCAATCTAAAAGCTTCTATTGTACAACTACTCCCTTATTTGAATGGTGAGCTTCTTGAGCAATATTGTTCTATTAACAACGTGAATATGGACATCTTAAGTATAAGCTATGACAAGTTCAAGCAAAGAAATGAAGAGGAAGATATTATCAATGATAAACCTAATGAATTGGACGAAGTTGTCTTCAATATCAACAAGTTTAATCAGTTGCGGAAGTTTTTCGTTTGTCAATTGCTCACCATTAACGAGTCCCCAGTCAAGCGCAACTTCTTCTTAGTGAAAGTTATGGATCAATTTTGTTTGCCCCACTCTACAAAACATCACTTTCTTGGGAATGATACAAAATTGAAGTTGTTGAAAGATGTTTTGGAGTCTCATAATGAAACTTTGAAGTCTTCATATTCTCTTATTGACAAATTCTACAGTGTATCTCATTTCAAACCTGAATCTAATGGTAACACAACCGAATGGGATTCCAAACTTTCAGGGCTACATGCAAATCAAGTAAGCTCAAACTTGACCACCTTGGTAAGCAAAGTCTCCAACTTATCCACGAACTTGAAATTCTTCGAAAAGTATAACGAGGCCACGAAGTCATTGAACAACATCGATGAATTGAACGAGAAGAAGATGATATTCAAACAGTTTTCTGATGACCTTGCCAATATTGAAAGCTTGTACCATGTGAATCTAGCAGATTTGGAAGATGAGTTGTCCCAAGTGCAGCATCGCAACGATCAAGAATTAAATCAACCATCACCATCAGCATCTCATTCAAACTCAATTGTGGACTCTCCTCGTTCTTCTATCGACAACTCCACCGGTTTGAAGATGTTCCACAATGCAGCAATAAAGAAGAGGTACTCCTTACCTTCGAACGCAGAATCAAGGGCTGCACTACAAAGCCCGATAACTAATACATTTCCCGAGAAATTCAATTCGCCAGAATCCGCTACTTCTTCTGGAAAGAAGTACAAAAGGTTGTCTACGGGTCTACAATTAGGTTTATTGACAGTATTCGAAGACGACACTGCAAGTGGTAAGAAAAATAGTAAGGGAGCTAAAAAACAAGGAAATGTGGCTTTTGATGACAATTACATCAATATAAACCCACCACAAAGTTACGAGACTTATAACCAGTTGACCTTAGACCAATTGTCATCAGCTAACCTGAAAAAAATCAGTTTGGGAAACTTTATGCATGCCAATCGGTTTTCACTAAATTCAGTGAACTCTAATTTGAGTGGCTTGACTGATATGATTAATTCAACACAAAGAACTAGTTTTGATGATAATCCTACTGAAAATGATAGCGATGGAGAAATTACTAATAGAAGGGTAGCTCAATTAGGGAACGAGGAGCTCAAACAGAAACTTGAAGAAAGTTTTAATCGCATTTACAACTTAGAGAGCGAAAATCATCAACTCAAGAACAAGCGCATTTCCGAGAATGCTACTGTGAAAACTGGCAACTCCACACATACAGTTGTTGATCCGCAGAAGATGAGCTCAGAGTCAATGAACGATCACTCCTTTCTTTCTGAACTAGAAAAGAAGCTCAATAAGAGCAATGAGGATCATATACCACTTGTACAAGATGAAGAAGCCAGTACGTGACAGTTGCCCAAAGGATGACTTCTAATCTCTTCGAGCAATGTCACTTTTTTTTAATAGTTTGAATATTTCTTTGCACCTACATATACCCAGTAAATAATAGATTAATGTAAATAATGTTAAAAAGATTCACCTATATGCTTGGAGTACCATTCCTTGTGAAGTGTCCTTCATTCTCGTGGTACATCTCCTCAAGTGTCGCAGTATTGAGAAGCGCTCCTGTGTCACCAAACTTTGCAGTCTTTGCCAACTTCTTCTTCTTCTTCTTTGGCTCCTCAGAAGCTGGTGTCTGCTCCTTTGAAGTCTCCTCTGTGACAGTTGCCCCTTCACTTGGGTCATCACCTCCCAACAATAAGAAAGCAACATCTTTCTTCTTGTTTGCAGCTTCTTCCTTCTTATTGATCATACTCTTACCTTCCATGACGACCTGTTGCACTTGCTCCTTCTGTTTAGCACGGTCACGCATTCTCTCTTCAATTGTTCCCTTTGCCAACAAACGGTATACAGTAACTTGCTTGGTTTGACCCAATCTATGGGCTCTGTCCATAGCCTGGGAATCAATGGTTGGATTCCAGTCAGAATCGTAAAAAATGACTGTATCAGCAGCGGTCAAGTTAATACCCAAACCACCAGCTCTTGTAGATAACAAAAACACAAAGATTTCTGGCTTTGTTTGCCAGTCATGCACCAAATCACGACGGTCATCCAATTTCGACGACCCATCCAATCTGATGTATTTGTGTTGTCTGAAAGTCAAGTATTCTTCCATCAAGTCCATCATTTTGGTCATTTGGAAATAAACCAACACACGGTGATCATTCTTCTTTAAGTCAACCAAAAGTTCATCTAACTTGGCCAACTTACCAGCATCAGTAATGAATCTATTCATGGATGGCATTCTAATATTCGAATAGTCGATGAATTTGTTCACTGGTGTAGGAAGCATGTTGGACTTAGGGTACTCGTGAATTGGTACCTGTTCCTTCAATAAGATGTATTCATTGTTCAAAGAAAGAGGCATCAAGCTCAGTCTAATTTCTTGATCAAAAAGAACATCCTCCATCTTATATCCGTAGTTGATTGTGGAGCATGTAGGAACAATTGGTGGAGCAGCAGCAGGAGGAACTGTCGCTGGTTGTAAGGTGTTCATGCACATATCAGTGTATACAATATCCTTAACGGAATGTAACTCATTCAAGTATTCTGAGTTGCTAACATCTGAGAAGCGATTGTTGTAGTTCGCAATCAAAAGTTTCTGGTTAGTGGGAACAAAGTCATCATACATATACCTGAATCTGCTTTGCTTGGAGTAGTTGATGTCTGTGTATGTCTGACGGTCAATTGCACGTTGGAGAACAGACTTGTGTGCAAGCTTGGCCAACTCTGCATTCGATGTGTCAACAAAACGTAACCAGCCAAAGCCATCGTTGTCTTTGGTGTTTTCAGGGTCATATATGCTGAACTTGTTGTAGAGTTTTTCAGTTTCACCAAGGGAGTTTTTGTAAGATGGGGTGAGAAGCTCGTCATAAATTAAACGAGGTAAGCCGTAAGAAATCAAATTCTCAGCGCTGTACATCAAGTCCAAATCGTTTCCTTCTCTTAAAAACGATCCAGTTTCTGCAAACTTGCTCACCATAAAACTCGAACGAACATCAGCCCTCTCAAATAAATCAGGATGGTTACAAACCTTACGGAACTGCATCACTAAGTTAATCAATGAAGTTGCGTCATCGCTACCTGAGTTCGCAGTATCCAACAAATCCATGATAGAAATTTGGGACTTGAGCATCTGATAGTACTTCTTCTGTCTGTTGGTCAAGTCACAGAAAATATCAATTTCCACCTTGTCACCCAATTCACTTTGCACGTTCTTCTTGATACGACGCAACATGAATGGCTTCAAGATAACATGCAATCTCCGCAATTGTTGCTCATCTAATGTGGTGTTCAGCTGAGCATGGCTCTCGATATCCTTAGAAAACCAGTCTGAAAACTCATCATGCGAATCGAACAACGAAGGCATAATAAAATGCAACAACGCCCATAACTCCTGCATCGAGTTCTGAATCGGCGTACCAGTAAGTAAAAGTCTATTTCTGCAAGAGAAAGACAAGAGGGATTTCCAACGTGAGGATTGTGACGACTTAATGGCTTGTGCTTCGTCCAAGATCATGTACTGCCACTTCATTTTCTGGAAGTATGCTGCATCTGCAACCACTAATTGATATGACGTAACCAAGACATGGAATGGAGCATCCTTACCGTAACGCACATTTTTTCTATCCCAAAACTTACGGAGAATCTTTCTGTCCTTTGCACTTCCCCAGTAAGGCAACACCTTGAAGTCTGGTACAAATTTCAGGATTTCTTGTTGCCAATTGTGCAATGTCAGCGCAGGAGTGACCACAAGGTATGGACCCCAAATGTTATGCGTTTCAGCGAGATAAGACAAGACAGAAATACTCTGTACAGTCTTACCAAGACCCATCTCGTCGGCCAAGATACCATTGATACCCTGTTCGTACAAGTTTGCTAACCAGTTCAATCCCTTGATTTGATATTCCTTTAAGGTACACTTCAAGAGCTTCGGCTGGGTGATACTCAAGTCTCCCATGAGTGTTGGGTTCTGGAAGTTCATTTCTTCACCATTGGTGTCTGGATTCTTCAAAGGATCTTCCTCTCCGAACGTCTTTGCCTTGTCTTGAGCAGCCTGTAAAGCATTCTGGGCATTTGCGGCAGCAGCACGATGCAAGGCTTCGTCATCAGCATTCTCAAAATCGAGAGCCTCGATCTGGTGCTTCTCAGAAGTCATATCGACATCAGCATACTTGTCCAAGGATTTGTTTTTCTCGGCCTTGAGACGAGGGTCAGAGTTAGCACCCTCAATTTCGTCGGTTTTGATCTTCTTGCCAATGAAATGCGAGTACAACTCTGTTTGAGTGATCAAGAAGTTCAACTTTCTCAGTTGTCTCTTTGCTTCACGGTCTTCTTCTTCCTTCTTCGCCTTGTCAATGAGCTCACGTTCGTACTTCTTCTTCAATTCGCGCTCGACACGCTCATTACGCTTCCAAAAGTTAAACATCTCACGCATAGCTCTTCTTGCCTTGGTTGTCAAATCCTTCAGGTTCTTTGTCGACTTGAGCTGCCACCTCTTTGCTTCTCTGGCAGCCAAAATCGATGTTTTCCTGAAGTTAATCAACTTGGCTTGCAGGTGCTGTTGAAGCATTCTACTCACCTTTGGACCATCTTTTCTCGACAAGTCTCTGTAGATGGAAATGTAAGTGTTGTCGTACTGTTTCATCATGATACGATGCTCCTTGGAGTTTTCATCCTTCTTCGGTGCAGCTCGCAGGTCCGGCGCCCCGGGCGTCTGGCCCTCGCTATCTGATGTGAGAATTTCCGAGTCTTCACGCTTGAACACAGGCTTCCTTCTCAGTCTGCGTGTGTCTGAATCATCCATATTACCATCATCATATGGAAGCAGCGAAATAACGCGCTTTGGTCTAGACCGAGCGTTAGTGTCATCCAGCACACCTTTAGCTGACTTTATTGGTGAAGTTTCCTCTGTTGCAGGTCTTTTACGTTTACCCTTAGTTTCCACCTTGTGTACTTCACGAGTGGTGCCCCACTTAAACTCACGGCCACGCGTGGTGTTGTGGTGTAAAGGCTTTGAGAGGTCAATATGGTGCAAGTCCTTGTTCTTATTCGTGTCAGAGATCTTATTGTTTCTCGACGAGATGTCCTCTGCAACCACACGTTCAACGTAATTGGAAGTTATCGGATTCGTACGGATCATTGTGTTGTTCATTTTGATCTCGTCAAACTTGAGGAGTCTGAGATCGTGGGCAAAATGGACCCGTTGATCCATCTGGGTAAGAGTGTTAACGTTGTTTTCAAATCCACGTCTATACATTTCATGTATTTCATGACTGTTAGGATGCGGATGCAAGACGTCGGCAACAATTGAAGACTCGTGGGCGTTTCCATTAGTGGTCGACCCAACACCACTGGGGTTTGCGGCATTCGCGGCAGCGGCAGCTGCGTTACCCCCATCAGTCGACAACATCGATGAAATGTTCATGTTGCTGATATACAATCCCGATTAGCTCAAGAAGAAGGGATGACAAGGGATAATTAAGCGCTCTGGGCTGAGGCAAAAAGTTTTTTTGGCAACGGCAGCCTTCAACGTCTGGACGAAAATGTCCACACAAATGCCTTGTGTCCTATCACAGCGAACGCAGCAACGCACGTAAATACAGGAAACCACGCGTAGATTTGTCAATCCATCTCTTCAGGGTAAGATAGCCAAATACACTTGAATCTACACTTGATGGCGACCAGCGCCATCAATATTTCAAAATGGAAATGAGATTGATTTGGTTAGGTCTCATACACATCTTGAAAAACCCAACTTTAAGCAATATCTACATTGGTTTATAAGATGGCTGTGAAGTATGTATAACGTGTTTTGGGGGTGTATTCGAAGACCAGTGTGATGCACACTAAGCTTTATTCTCCCCTAAATTGCGTGCTGTATTTCTTCACGTTTTCTAACTTCGCTTGAAATTTTCTCAACTTTACAGCAAAAAACGATACAAAAGCTCGACCGAAAAAAGAAAGTGCTCTGAACATCATTGGACTTTACCGTATTTGGGGGTACTTCACGTGTTTTTTGCTCTACATTTAAATCACAACTGAATACATTATGGATCACCCAGCTTTTACATTATCAGGACTCTGTGCTGTTGGAGGTATTATCGGCTACTATCGTAAGAAGTCTGTTCCATCGTTGGTCGCTGGCCTCGCAATCTCCGTATTGTATGGAGGTGCTGGATACCTCTTAAAACAGAACGCCGACTACGGCTTGGAGTTGGCCTTGGGAACTTCAACTACACTCTTGGTTGCAGGTATCGGTAGAGCTATCCCAACTCAGTTCAAGAAGCCATTGCCATTGGTCTTGCTCGGTTTGGGCGGTTTGTCAACTGCTTACTACGCTAAGAAGTACAACGAATTTTACCCTGTGTTCTGAGTATGGGGTGTGTGTATAGCTAAAGAATTGATATTTGTAATCATTGGTAATGTAAGAGATTGGGTATTAGAGGGAGATTGAGTATTAGAGGGAGAGAGATTATAAGTATTAGAGAGCTGATTATTAAAGCTGATTATTAGAGAGCTGATCATAGATGATATTTTCTCTATCACGCTTATGTTATCTACAATGTAGTGGCTTTGACCCCAGGTCATATTTCTCGGGCGTTCGGATATTCTCTAAGTCTCTCTATAGTTGTGGCAATCCATCTCACTTCGTACATCTGAGCTAATTGTGGGGTTAGATCAGCTAACTTTGCCACTGCAATTTGGCCGATGAATTGAAAATCGTGCCAGGTCGTCACTCGTTAATCAAGAATTTTTTAGGTGAGCTGATCTTCCGCCCACACGGATTTACGGAATTCTGTCGCGAGGTATTACCACATTACAAACGATCGTACCTCGGCGTGCATCAGACGATCGTTAACTCCTTTATAGTTTTGTGATGAGAAAGTCCTCACCATATACTTCTCTTGTGGGAGTGTAGACCTTTTAATCGTCGTCAATCCAGCATGTTTTCACCTTCCTCTAAACAAATATCTTCCTCGTAATGATCCTCACTAAACGTTACATTCATATGGTGAGTGTAGTATCTCTCAATCACTTCTATACTAAACTCTGACTTACCTTCTTTAGTCTTCCTAAGAAAACTTCACTCGATCGAATAACCTCGGATGTACGGATCTGATGTACTTCTACCTACACTTAATAACGTTATAATTTATTCATCATCCTATCATATCGTAACTAGTGGCATATACTCATCAAAATTTCACCTTCCAGAGGCTTACTTTGCTACCAACTCCAAAGATGGGAGCTTAGCGTCAAGCTCCTGTGCTACCAAGTTTGGTGAGGAGGTTGGGGAAACATTTGGAATAACAAATGGCTGGGAAACTTCGTTGGCTAACTTCAAGAACTTCATTGTGTATGTGTATATGTATAAATGTGTTGTATGAAAATGTAATAAAACTTGCTTCGATTCATCTCCTTTTATACTAGAATTTTTGCCCCCCCCCTCCGCTTATCATTTCGGAGCATTAATCCCGTATAATCACTCTTTTTTTTTTCCGTGAATCATCCTGGGGATAAGCCAACTCCGAAGTGCCGAGGAGCTCTATGACGCATTTTTGCGCTTTTGTGTTCTTTTAAATCTTGGTCATGTGGAGTCGGCATATTATCTCTCACCACAATAGTTGCTTCCATATGAACATACAATTGAGCATATGAATATAATACCATAGTATCATTTCTACTATTGTCAGTTGAAACGATACTATGGGTTACGCTAATAGGAGTCATACTTACACAATTTCAATTTTTAAAAGCGGGCAAAAACAAACTGAGGAAAAAAAATAACGGCGATGCTTATGTACATCCACAATATCCGGGGCACTTCCGTTACTGTGTGCAAAACAATCGCTGTACTTGCACACAGCCCGCTTTGTAATAAACGCCACAACCCTATCCCTCCTAATACCATATTTGGGTCACATGTTACGGATCACGTGGATTTGTCGATAACAGCTCCACGACTATCAAACGTACTGTATGCGTGCTGAATTTGAACCTTAGATGCAGGTCGATGAAAGAACATTTATTTGTATGCTTGTTTTTTCAGTACTTGCACCTCATTCTATTAAATGTAGACCCACGGCGTGCATAAATTCATCTGTTCAAGTGGTAAGCCCTTCTACAGGAATTTTCTTTGCACTCTCCGAATACTTGTTACTGTCAAGTGAACTTCTTTGGAACTACTACTCACTAACTTGCTTCAAGCTATTGCGGTACGGGTGTTTTAGATGTCCCTTCACTTGTAATTTTTCGCGTTTCAGCAATATTGGAAAAAATTCATCGAACTAAATGATTTATTTTCGTACACGCGCACACATTCTGGCTGCAAAATTTCGGCAAAACTAGATCCCTGGAACACAAATTAAGTACTTTTGTAATCGACCTCTTAACAATTGATTGTATATCGTCCTCTGTTCATATATATCTTTAAGATAGATGTTATCGGATGATCTACATGCTCTATTGTATGATAATTCTATTGGTATCCTAATGTGTCGATAACAATTGCATGCCGAAAATCTACCACCTACATCTGTCTTGTGACCTAATTTCACATTTTTCCCTTATATAATGAATACCTAGTTATTTGACTGCTCATTCCTGTTTTCATCAACGATTTCATTGATGTCCAAGGTTTCAATACGATATTTCTTGAAATCTCTCGCTCTAACTCCTCTGATGAACATAATTCCCATTTCTTCATATGTCCTCCCAGTTGGTTCTGGTAATCTGAAATAAGCCCAAACAAGTGCAACAGCAATAAGTCCAAATTGGAAAAATCCAATCTTTCCCTTCCAGTTACCTTCAGTCTGGTTCAACATGTACGGGTAAATAACAGCGTTAACAATGGACCAAATATGGAACAGACTTCTCGCAATACCGATAGTTTTCGCCCGCAACCTCGTTGAAGACATCTCACTAGCAATAGAGAAGGCAATTGGTCCAACTGTCATATCGTAGAAAAACACTGCAACAAACAATAACGACGCAGTTCCCCATTTCACGCTTTGATTACTAGATGGCGCTAAGGATATGAAACCCATTACTAGGAATGAAATACCACATAAAACTAGCCCTAGTAAATAGAGGGTTCGTCTTCCAAGATTCCTAGATAAAAGCACCCATGAGATCAACGTGCCAACTAATCCGATAGCGTATTGGGCAATTCCCAAAGTGAATGCGTTACTTGAATCAATGCCTGCCTGTTCAAAGAAATACACCGCATACCCCATAACATTTCCTAAGGTGACACTCTGTATCATTAATCCAATAGCGCTTATTTCCGTTCTCCGGAGATCAACTCCTTTAAAGCAATCAAGGTAGGTAGCTCCTGCTTGGACTTCTTGCTCCATCTTCGTTGTATGAACCATAAACTCGACAGCGTTGTTGATTTCGATTTCAGATTTGTTAGAAACCAATCTGCTGTAAGTCTTTCTTGCACGATTTATGTCTCCTTTTCGAACAAGCCACCATGGAGAATCTGGAGCAATCGTGATGGGTATACACAATGCTAAGGGCCAAAACCATTGGACTGCAAATGGAATTCTGTACGACCAATCGAAAGTTTTATCTGAAACACCCTTCAACACACCTTGCGCGATCAACTGGCCAAAGATGAAAGCAATATTAACATAGGTTGTCAAATAGCCTCTCAATACCACAGGACAAACTTCCGACGCATACATCGGACCAATGACTCCGAATATACCGTTAGGGAGGCCCATGAGCAATTGACCCACCAAAAGCACTTCTTTGCTCGGGGCAAAAACAAGAATAAAGGTAAACGCGACTGCAAGTACTAAACATATCTGCATGATTCTTTTATGGCCAAGTTTGTCTATAGACCATCCACCAACAAAAATTCCAATAACATTGCCCACTAAATTCATCATTGTCAAAACAGTTTGCCAGGATGCAGTGAGATCGTATGAACCATCCGGTAATCGACGACCGTACTTTTCTTTGAAGCTGTCAAATGCAAATAACGAGTTCATCAAAGTGATATTGTATCCATCCATAACAATAGTTAATGACACAATTAACGACCAAATTACCGCTCTTCTGTACTCTATTAAAGCTTGCCATAACGACAACGAGTGTTCTTTCTCGGTATGTTCATACACGTCTGCAACTGTTCTGTTGAGTGCCTCCTTGGAAATATCTTCAATAGCTTGGTTGCCTTGTCCTATGGACAAAACATCTGACCTTCCATTACTTTCCATGTCGCCGAACTCGTCGTGCTCGACGCTCAATTTATCAGAAACATTCCCCATTTTCCTTCCTGATAAAACTGTGTACTTCTCTAGTAGATTTATAACAATTCATGGTCACTACATTTCAGCCTGATTTCTGGATACTACCAACCATAGTCCCCAACCGATTTTAGATCTCAATTTTTTTCGCAATTATTACCCCAGTTTAACGGAAAATTACGAACAAAATTGGCCTGATTTCTAGATGTAACCAACCATAGTCCCCTCCGCTTCAAGCTCATTTTTTTTCGCAATTATTACCCCATTTTTACCCCAGTTTACGGAAAAATTGCACTTTTCACTTCTGCCTGGTTTCTAGGTACCACAACCAACCATAGTCCCAACCGATTTTAGATCTCAATTTTTTTCGCAATTATTACCCCAGTTTACGGAAAATTACGTAAAAAATATGTATGGAGAGAAGGTTGCAAATGCACGAACCCCGCAAACTACCCTTCTCAATAATTTTCGCAACATTTACCACTATCCTATTGGACCAGACATATGGCGTCTTACGATAATAGTTGCGAGACCCCTCCAGTATTCCCCTATTGCCAAGGCTCCAAATTGAGCTGTGAATACTTAACAGTGTAGAAGTAGCGTTAGAATTTGTATATTCGACAATGCAAAGCAACATTTTATCTAACGTCTGTAAGAAAAAGGCGGCCAGAACGGGCAGAGTCTCCAGTTGGGATCATTCCGGATTGAACGAAGATGCTTTCGTTATTTTACCTGGGGAAGAGATTGTCTTGGCAGATATTGAAGGACCTGCCGCTATAACCCATTTATGGTTTGTTCAGACTTGCTCTAAAGTATTGGGCCCCAATTGGGAAACTCGCGATGAGGACTTTTACCGCAAAGTGTTGATCAAAATGTACTGGGATGACCAAGAACATCCTAGTGTGTTGGCACCGCTTGGAGACTTTTTCTGTGTTGGAAACTCTATGGTTTCAAACTTCCAATCCCTTCCCTTTACGGTATCGGTGAAGCCAAGCCAACAATTGAAGTACGGTGGAGATGCTGCTATGAATTGCTATTTAACAATGCCTTTCAATAAGAGAGCAAAGATAGTCATTGAGAATCAAAGTGAGAACGAGTACATTCAGTACTTTTACATTGACTACGAGCTTTACAAAGAGCCATTGGAGGATATTCTCTACTTTCACTCCCATTGGCGTAGAACTGAAGTCACTGATGGCTGGGGCCCTAATATTGAAGTTAATACTGATGAAGTTAACATCAAGAACCTTGATGGAAAGGACAATTATGTTGTACTTGAGACCGAGGGTCAAGGCCAATACATCGGAATGAATCATTCGGTGATTCACTTTCAGGATGTATGGTGGGGAGAAGGTGATGACATGATTTGGATCGATGATGATCCCGCCTGGCCACCAAGTATTCATGGTACTGGCGGTGAAGATTACCTCGGTCAAGGGTGGATGATGCAAAAAAACTGTTATCCATTCTGTGGTAGTATCATCCATGAAGATGACGTCCCTCAAAACCAAGTCAGTTATAGATGGCACTTGGTAGACCCAGTTAGATTTGAGAAACGGATCAAAGTCACTCTAGAGCATGGACATGCCAACCACTTGAGTGATGATTGGGCTAGTACTGCCTACTGGTACCAGACATTACCGGGCCCAAAGTTGGAAATCCCCAGTGTTGATAAGAGGTTGGTGAGACGCTCTGTGCTTCCTAGTCCACCAATGGTTGCTCCAGATTTGAGTACCCTCCGCCTGGATGCTCGTGAAATGCATCTCAAACAACAAGAAAAGTTGAGGGTGTTCCTTGAAAAGAGGAAGAGTGAAGCCGAAAGACGTGCCAAGGACTCAAAAGAAAGAGTTTTGAAGAATAAAGAAATGGCTGCCGAAGTGAGACAAAGATTTATGACTCAAGGGTAGATCTTCGACAGAATACTATCTAGATTTATCTATGCAGCATTTTTTATACACTTTCAAAGTCTAGAAATTCTTCAGTCCCCTGATATAAAGAATTCTCGCTGTAGTTTGTTCGAAGTGGAGTAGCATTGTAATATATGCTGCAAGCCGCGGGCAGCATGAAGGGTGGCCACCTAAACAGCTCGTTAGAATTCGATGTATGAAGGTAGACATTCTCATCGGGTTTAGAACTTGACTCCACCTTGGAATTATCATTATCCTTGAGTAATTCAATCTTTGAAGGACTTTCAAAGAAAATCTCAGGTAGTTGTGTACCAGTGAGAAATTTAGGCACATGGCACTCACTGTTTAAGATTCTATGCAACTTTTGTTGTAACCTTGGAGGTAGGCGGTTACCGTGGCCCAAGCGTGAAATAATACCCACTAATGAACTTAACGTATCGTAGCCATAGCTAAAATTATCTTCGTTAATAATATCACTTACACCTTCTGCAACTGCCAAGAGCTTCGTTGAAACACATGGGCCATTAGTTTCAAATGAATAAAAGGGCAATCTTTGTGTGCTTGCGAGGAAGTCTCGCGCTATCTTTATAGGAAAGTAGGAGCTGAAGCAGTCACTTTTATGGTGAAAGTTTGGAAACCTGTTTGCATTATAAAGGTTCCAGACGAGCTGTTGCATCCAACTCTTGCTTAAGATAATATTCAATTTTTGGGTATCCGAAGTATCTTCCGCAGCTTCAATAGAGCTTAATTCCTCCTGGATTTTGGTAACTATGTTTTCAGAAAAATTATGACTCAAGTCGTCACTGTTAACCCGACTCAAAAAGAACGATTTGCCAGGTAAAGCAAAAACTTTCACAATCGGGGACAAATCTCCAGCTGAGACACATTTCTTACCCATGGTAGTGTCATAAGGGATGTTTGCATCCAAAAGAACTGTGAAATCAGCTTCAAGGCTCGTAAAACGTTCCGCCACCACAAGTATATAGTAAATATTTCTTAGAAGGTGATTCTCCTCCTGTGGTACATTCTTATACTTGGACTCATCGTTTAGTCCAAGTAGCTCGGCAATAGCGATAGCTTCTCGCAAGTATAAAATCGCCGAACTGTTCAGTTTCACGCTCGAGTAATATACATGGAGAAAGAATGAGACTAATACTGATTCAATCGTCGGGTTGGATCTATAGTCATAGAAATTTCGAGCTCTCACACATTCACCGATAAAATCCACATTTTTAACAGCTTCAGGAATCCTGATATTTTTCTCAGACGAGGATACACACTGAATGTGCTGTTTTATGGCGCCAGCAAGTGCACAGCACAAAGTGTAGGACTGGATATTTCCCGGATTCAAGTCCATCTTACAAATATCATCTGCACTGGACACACTGGCTGTAAGTTTGGCAACAGACAAAACCGGCCATATTTCGTAAAACCAAGTCTGGTATATCTGGAACAACGGCAAAAACTCTGCTAGTATTATGCGTGGTTCAAAATAAGTACTCTTTTCCTTTGACTTTTCCTCGACAGCACCTGAAAATGGTATATTGTACATAAAGTTGATATTATCCATGGTCTTCAGACTCAAATTCTTAGGCCCTCTTTTCCTCATTCCTCGAATGTTTGTACATGGTAGATTATACTTTATGCAATTTCGGCAAGGTACAGTATTCCCGCATTTTACCCTTCTAAGAGAACAGTTATCGCATGGCCGCTCGTATTTGGATCTTTTTTGAGTGTGTGTCTTTTGCATACTTTGTAGAATCGCAACATGCCGCCGGATATGGTTTTATATATAAATCGAGACGTGTAGAATTCTTTTTGTGACATGCAGGACTCCGCAGTAAGGGGTTCACTTAATTCCCGAAGATCGCATAGATCTTTAATGAATGACGGTATGTTAGTATAAGGATAATAGGCGGATGAAGAGATTAATTATAGTTATACGACGTTATATGAAGTTAACTGAAATCAACTGGATAATGTTATGGTACGTTTTACAAGTCTAATGTTATTTCCGTGATTATATGCAGTCAAGTGGGGAAGTCCAACAGCCGACATGCATAAGGGATTGGGTCATTAGAGATTGTCACCAGATTTAACTACAGTGCTACAACTTCAAATTGAAACCATTAAATATTAAGGGCTAAAAAATTTAAGCGGCAACTGGCTCCTCCTTAGCCTTGAAAGAGACAACGTGAGGAGCTGGGACAACCTCGTCCTCGTCCTTGGCCTCAGAGATCTGGACAGCATCTGGCAAAGCTCTTGGACCGAACTTGTTGGAAGCTGGGTCTCTCATGATCTTAACTCTGATACCCAAAACACCCTGTCTCATCAAGACGTGTCTGATAGCAGAGTCAATGAAGTCTCTGGTTGGCTGACCGGAGTGGATCATGAAACCGTCAGAGTACTTCTGGGACTTAGCTCTGGCAGCTCTCAACTTACCGGAGATAACAACCTCAACACCCTTGGCACCAGCACCCATGGTGAATCTCAAGACACCGTAAGCGGCTCTTCTGATTGGCAAACCACTCAACAACTTGGACTTCAAAGCCTCAGCCTGGACAGCAGCAGACAAAGCTCTCTCCTCAACTCTCTCAGCGTAGAGGTGGACAGTGTCCTTGTTCAACTTGAATCTCTTGACGATCAAAGAGGTCAACTCGTGGATTCTTCTACCCTGCTCACCCAAAACACCCTGGGTGTTGGAAGCCTTGATGATGATCTCCAACTTGGCTGGGGTCTTTCTGACCTCAACACCGGCGTAACCTTCCTCAGCCAACTCTCTGGCGAAGAACTCGTTGATCTCGGCGTAGAAAACACCGTCAGCGACTAACTTTCTGGTTTTGGAGACTAAAGCGTTGACCATTGTGAATGATTTGTGAATGAAGAAGAGAAGCTGAAAAAAAAAATTTCACCACCAAAGTATACTGCACCAGAGTGAAAAAAATTTTCACAACTTTTTGAGATTGTACACGACTTTTTCTCGAAGAAATCGTTCCAAATCGCTTGATTATTTAATGTTTATGTAATATTTCTCTTTTCGGTCATTTGCAACTACATTTCTGTATCCAATACCTAACGAGAAACCTCTGTGCGTTATACCAATGTTTTACTATTTTAGTACCCCCCTCTCTACTCTCTTGATCAATGTCCTTTATATTTTATATTTTACATTTCCTAGTTCTTACCAACCCACTCTCTTGCAGATCTGAACAACTCAATCCATGGGCCATGAGCACCCCAAGCTTCACCCTGCTCGACAGGATACCATGAGTTAGACTCCTTTCTGGTAACTCTCTCTGGGTGAGGCATCATAGCAAGCACTCTACCATTAGCCGAGCTGATACCAGCAATACCACCTGGAGAACCGTTAGGGTTGAATGGGTATTGCTGTGTCACCTTTCCGTAGTTGTCCACGTATCTAATGACATCGTTGTTGAAGGCACTCTGGTCAGCCTCGCTCTTGAACTCAGCTCTACCTTCACCGTGAGCAACAGCAATAGGCAACTTAGAGCCCTTCATAGTTTGCAAGAAGATAGAGTTGTTCTTCTCAGACAGATCGACCTCAACCATGACGAATCTGGCCTCGTACTGCTCACTGAAGTTTCTCTCGAAAGTAGGCCAGTGGTCAGTACCTGGAATCAACTCTGCAATTCTACTGAAGAACTGACAACCGTTACAGGCACCAAAAGCGAAGGTGTCATCTCTGTCCTGGAAGAAACGCTTGAACTCAGCACGCGCAGTCTCATTGAACAAGATAGACTTAGCCCAACCAGCACCAGCACCCAAAACGTCACCGTAGGAGAAACCACCACAGGCAGCGACACCCACAAAGTCGTCCAAGGTGACAGCACCAGAAATAATGTCTGACATGTGTACATCATAGACGTCGAAGCCAGCCTGCTGGAAAGACCAGGCCATCTCTTGTTGAGAGTTAACTCCCTGGTCTCTCAAAATGGCGACCTTAGGAGCGCCAGCAGTGACTGGGGTAGAACCCTTCTTAGGCTCGAACGTCAACTGGTAGGACAAACCTGGGTTAGCGTCGTCAGTGATAGCAGAGTACTCCTGTTCAGATGTGTTCGGGTTGTCTCTCATCTTCTGAATGTGGTAGGAGGTGTTGCTCCACAACTGCTGCAACTCACCACGAGACTTGGAGTAAACTTCCTTACCGTTGTGGGCAATAGTGACGTTCTGAGAAGTAAAGTCAGGAGCACCAACAACCTTAATGTATTCATCACTGATACCATTGGTAGAGAAGATCTTCTTGAATGCATCGAGTTCGCTCTCCTTGATTTGGAAAACGGCACCCAACTCCTCATGGAACAACTCACCCAACAAGTCCTCGCCGTCGATGTTCACCTTGGCACCACATCTACCAGCAAACGCCATTTCAGCGATAGTGGTGAACAAGCCTCCCTCGGAAACATCGTGGTAAGCCAATACAGTGAACTGCTTGTGCAAGACAACAAGTGACTGCAAGAACGACTTCAAGATAGCATTGGAGTACACAGTAGGGGCCTTGTTACCAACCTCCTTGTAGACCTGAGCCAAAGCGGAACCACCGAGAGCCTTCTCAGACTGAGTGGCAGCTAAGTCAACGTGGACCAATACAGTACCCTCCTGTTTCTTAACCAACTGTGGTGTCCAGGTGTTAGAAGTGTTGTCTACTGGACCGAATGCAGTCACGGTTAATGCTAATGGAGCGGTAACCTCATTTTCAGCCCACTTCATCTTCATAGACATGGAGTCCTTACCGACTGGAATTGCCACACCTAAGTCTGGGCACAAGTCCATACCAATAGCCTGAACAGCCTCGTACAACTTAGCGCCCTCACCATCATGAGAAGCAGCAGACATCCAGTTTGCAGATAATTTGACGTGTTCCAAGGATGGAATGTCAGCGGCAAAAAGGTTGAGCAAGGACTCTGCGACACACATCTTAGCAGAGGCAGCAGCAGAAATGAGAGCCAAAGTTGGCTTCTCGCCCATAGCCATGGCCTCACCGGTACTCAACACAGTCTCACCAAGCGATGTGGCAGTAACACCAACATCTGCAACAGGCACTTGCCAAGGTCCCACCATCTGGTCACGGTCAACCAAACCAGTGATGAAACGGTCACCGATGGTGATCAAGAAACTCTTGGAACCAACAGATGGTAATTGCAAAACACGTGAGATAGATTCGTCGATCAAGAGATCCTTAGTGGAGAACTCAGGCAATGCCAAGTTAGCAGTCACAGCAGTACGCGACATCTTTGGAGGCTTACCGAAAAGGATAGACATTTCCAAGTCGATTGGAGTAGACTTCAAGAGCGAGTCTGTCAACACAAGTCTCTGCTCAACAGTAGCCTCACCAACAACAGCATATGGAGCACGCTCACGCTCACAAAGCTTCTTGAAAAGGTCCAAGTTCTCAGGTGCAACACCCAAAACGTATCTTTCCTGAGATTCGTTACACCAGATCTCCATAGGAGACATACCTGGCTCCAAAGACAAGATGTCTCTCAACTCGAAACGAGCACCCAAGTCGTTGTCGTGAACCAACTCAGGAAGTGCGTTGGACAAACCACCAGCACCAACATCGTGGATAGACTGAATCGGGTTGCCTTCCTTACCCAAAGACACACAGGCATCAATGACCTGTTGAGCTCTTCTCTGCAACTCTGGGTTACCTCTCTGGACAGAGGCAAAGTCCAAATTAACAGAACCTTCACCAGAAGAAATAGAGGAAGCAGCACCACCACCGAGACCAATCAACATTGATGGTCCACCAAGAACAATCAACTTGGCTCCTGGGGTGATCTTAGTGTCCTTCAAGGCCAAGTCTGGTCTGATGGCACCCATACCACCTGCCAACATGATTGGCTTGTGGAAACCACGAACCTCATTTTCACCCTTGGCGTTCTTAACCTCAGTCGTGAGAGTTCTGAAGTAACCATTAATGGCAGGACGACCAAACTCGTTGTTGAACGCAGCAGAACCAAGAGGAGCCTCGATCATAATGTCCAATGGCAGAGCAATGTGAGCTGGCTTACCGACATCTCTTTCCCATGGCTGCGGTAAAGATGGGATGTTCAAGTCGGAGACAGAGAAACCAGACAAACCGGCCTTAGACTTAGATCCACGGCCAACTGCACCCTCATCTCTGATCTCACCACCAGAACCAGTAGCAGCACCTGGGAAAGGTGACACAGCAGTTGGGTGGTTGTGTGTCTCAACCTTAACCAAAGTATGCACTCTCTCAGGAGTTGATTTCCACTGGTGAGTCTTGATATCAGGAGTAAACAAGTAACCCTTAGGACCCTCGAAAACGGCAGCATTATCAGAGTACGCAGAAACAGTGTACTTAGGGTTCAACTGGTGGGTGTTTCTAATCATCTTGAAAAGTGATTTGTCCTTGATTGCACCATCGATAGTCCAGTCAGCATTGAAAATCTTGTGACGACAGTGCTCAGAGTTAACTTGAGCAAACATGAACAACTCAACATCAGTTGGGTTTCTACCAATAACATCCTTAAAGTTGGACATCAAGTACTCCATCTCGCCCTTGTCGAGAGCAAGACCAAGATCCTTGTTAGCCTTCAACAAGTTGTCAGCACTGGCAAGGATGTCCACGTGAACCAAAGGTTTAGGACTGTGGTGAGCAAACAAGTCATCATAGTTTGGCTTTTTGTCGTCGATGTAGAGCACCTGAGTCATTCTGTCAAAAACACCAGACAAGATGTCTGGGTTGGCGTTAATCTTGGCACTCAAGTCAACTGGCTGAGAAGTACGGATGAGCAAAGAGACACCACGCTCGATTCTCTCAACTTGTTCGTTCAACCCACAAGTGTGTGCGATATCCGTAGCCTTAGATGACCATGGTGAAATGGTACCAGATCTTGGCAAGATGTGGACCAACGTGGTGGAATCATCCACAGCAGTTGCGGACCCAGTAACCAGAGCGACCAACTTAGCAGCAAAAGCATTAGACTCGTCTACTGGCGTGTCATAACGCAACAAGATGTCAACCAAGTCCTTTTGCTTGGCTGAGAGCTCTGTCTTCAAGCTCAAGTAGTGCGTGTAGACCGATGAGATCTCCGCAATGGAGGCGCCAAGGTCGGCCTTGCGCTCAATGTCCTGAATCAACGCCTTGATTCTGAACTGAGAGAGTGCGCTGGGACCAGGCAACACAAGAAACTTACTCATAGTAGTGATAGTGGAGTGAATAGATATTCCTACTGTTTCCAAAAATTTTGCTACCAAATTTAATTACTGCGTAATTCTGACTCGGGAGATGAGGAAAAAAATTAGCTCCACCAAGTAATATGGCACAGGGAAAGCTCGCACTCAAAAGCAAGGCCCCAGCAAGGGTCACTAAGAAGCAGATGAATCCGAAGAGAAACGCTCCAAAGATCATCAAAGCAAAGAAGAACAAGGCAAAGGAGGCTGCAAAATTGTCTAAGTTGCACCTGGGTCAGTTGATGGTCCTGACGGAGAAATTGATTGCTAGCAGAGTTGGTCACTTGGAGTTAATCAAGGGTTCTAGAAGAGAGGTTGAGAAGGAAAATAAGGACAAGAAGAAGTAATCGAGCTATAGGGGGAAGTTTGCATGATGGCTCTGGAGATGCCCATCGCATATCCAAAGGGGGACAAAAAAAAATAGATAAAGGATACGATCGGTAAAACAAAGACAAGGATACAATATACCATTCAGGATACAATATATTGTGGAATATATCCCGGTCACATCTTCTTCTTCGGATCCATGATTCTTGACAACTTCCCGGAGAGACCAACGTCAGAATGTGAGGCTGAACCATCGTCAATGGTGGCAATGATCCTCGCTGAAAACAACACCAAGCTTGTCAATGAAAGTGTACCAATGCAAACAGTCCCAGAATTGACTTCGTTGGACCCTGACCTCCGCGCTCAGAAGGACAAAAAGAGTCGCAAGACTAGGAAAAAGATATAATGTATATTAGGGAATGATGACTGTATGTAGAGCAAGAGTGTAGCTCACATTATTTAGAGCAAGAGTCCAACCATACTGGTAAATTTGACTCAAAGATATCGCCATATGCAACGATCTTCCTAACATGCCGTTTTATGATTTATTGGGAGTTTAACATTTTCTTCTACATGGTTCTCATCAATACTTTTATTATCGTCTAGTGTGGAATGTATCTTGCTGGCGCCTCTTGAGCCTCGATCTCCAAGCGTTTTCTCTTCAAGTTTAACTCCTGTGATCTCACGTAAAACACCAACATGAGTCCAAAGACTATAGTCAACAATGTCAATATGCTATTAACTGGAATTGGGTTCAAGTTGAAGTACTCATGGGTTGCCTTATCCATGAATTGTTGTAAGATATTACAGATACCACTGAATGAAATGATAGTTCCATAAATGGTACCAAAATTGTTGTACCCAAACACCTTGGCGCAGAAGTCACTCACCGCTGTGTAGTAGAATGGTCTGTACATCACCAACAAAATTATACCCAAGTAGGTGCCAGGGATCCATGAAAGGAGACCCATTACACCAATGGTCACCGAAACTCCCAATAATATCCATAAGGTAGTCAATGTGGTGAGGTTATCCAAAATGAGTCCAATGAATGGAATCGAGAGCAAACCTCCAATAGGTAATGCCAAGTCGAAGAACTCATTGATTGCTTTCGCGATTGCTTCATCACCATGGTAGAGGAAAAGCTCTTGTGATCTAACAGTAGCCACAAAATAATTGATTCTCAACATCTGGATTGTAGTGAATAAAGCCATCAAGTAGAACCATGGCGATTGCATCTGATCCATTATTGATGATTCATGCAACACTCCAAAAACACCTCCAGTGGACTCATACATCTTGCTATCAGCATCCTGTTCGTATACAGACTTGGTAGACTGAGTTGACATACGCAGCATAACCGAGCTCCTTCTTCTGTGGCTGGACATTAACAACTGTGTTGTCTCAGTGATAGAAGGCTGTTGATTATTTTGGTCGACCACGGCACTTTCTGCATCACTAGGTAAGAGTAAATCCTTGTTTATTGGTCTTCCAGTTTCATCAATACCGGTCTCAGCAATTTTGGCCAAAGTACCAATAGTCTTATAAGATGACAGTGGCATGATTGTCAATTGACAAACAAAGATGAACAATGGTACCAACATGTAAAACTTGAAGAATATGGAAAGTGGGATCTTCTTTATGTTGGTATAGATCAAACGATACATCAAAAACAATGCCAGAGATGAGTCAAACGCACCCGTCAAAATGGCCAAAATCAAGCCAGAGTTCTTGGGGAAACTGTTGGCCAATTGGAAACATGGAATAAAGACAAATGGACCACTCAAGGCGAGTAATGTGTATCCAAACAAGTAACCATCAATATAAGTCATCAGTGATGCAAACTGTAAGAATATGGAAGCAATAAGTAACAATCCCAGGCCAATTATTCCAGTGATCTTAGGACCATACAGATCGAGTATAGATCCCACTGGAAGCGCTGAGATGTTGGTTACCATACATGCAACAGTGAACAATAAATTTAATGACAAGTCCTGTTCATTGCATGGACGCTTTGAAGAACCTGTCTTACATTGGTCCCCATAGATATCCTCATTAATCAAAATAGGTTTGAGAGCCGCAAAACCAAAGACTGGGCCAGCAGCAAAGAAGCACCATACAACAGCACAACTGACTTGAAGAAGTCGAGTCGACAATGGCGGTAGCGATGACATGTTGCCTCGAAAAAAAGTTGCTATGGTCGATATAAATACTTCCTCCAAAACCGATACGGAAGATTCCGGGGTGTTTTGAGCCCTGGTGAGATAAAGAGATGGCTACGAGAGCTTTTCTTCAGCGCAAGCTTTTTGTACAAGTATTTTGTCCAATACTATGAGAGCATTTGATACAAGAGTGGCCGGTAATATGAAGGCACACTGGTTTTATCTATAAGTGTAACATCTGTTGGACTTAATTCACAGGTTTCCGAATTAGGCAAGTGGCGTATGATAAGATCGATAAGTATTCCGGGGAGGAGCTCCTAATGGCTTAACACTTGATAAGTATTAGGTTCTTCACATGTACAGGTTTTAAATTACCCACTCAAATAAATATTTCAAATTTTCGTATAAATTTGATCAAAATAGAATTGTTCCAGATATGGTAGAAATATTATTAGCGTTGGTTTTCTATTAAATTGATATAAGCTAGCAACGATATATCTCTACAACTGTCTATTTTACTTGAATTGAATTTTCTAATATACATCCTGTGAAATAAATATCACCTAAAACCATGAGGCGTGGCTACCACGCTAAATATTTTTGGCACAACATCATGAACATGAGATTTCTGTGCAGTAGACGAGAAAAGTTGATAGATTTTGAATGTGGTGACTCCACCAGACCAAAGTATGTAATTATCGGGGACGTTCCACAGACTCCACCAGACGAAAGTATGTCAATATTAGGGACATTCCATAGACTCCATCAGACGAAAGTACGTCAATATCGGGGACATTTTACAATTTCCTCGGTGACATTGACTAAAACCTTTTGACTCGACCATTTTGACTCAACCCTTTTGTCTCCTTTTGCCTCCTTTGTCTCCTTTTGCCTCCTTTGTCTCCTTTGTCTCCTTTGTCTCCTTTTCTCCTTTTGCCTCCTTTGTCTCCTTTGTCTCCTTTAACCATCCTTTTGACTCAACTCACTTAAAAAGGGGAAATATGCTGTTCCATATTTCTGTACAACTTGTCTGTGTTGGTGATCATCCGGAAAATGTGGTGGATCACGATGATAAAGGCATTTATAAAGAAAAAGCCAAAGATTACAACAACAACCTTAATAGCAGGGTTAGCAAAGACCTTTTGCACAGGTGTCTTTGGTTTCTTCTTCTTGTCATCATCGTTGTCGTCATTATTGCTGTCGTCATTATTGCTGCTGTCACTATTATCACTGTTATCATCTCTCTTCTCATTCACTGGCTTAACTTCAACAGTGGTGATGAACATATCGTCACTTAACACGTCGCTGCTAACATCAGTGTAGTAAAAAGAGCCGATCTCACCAGAGTCTTGACTTCCATGGTTAACACTAGGCTCCACTGCACGTGCCACGCCATCACTAATACAATCCCCGTGAACTATAGTGACATAGCCGAGCAAGATCAAGGTCAAAGTGATTGCTGCAATGTAAATCTTTTTCAATGCAGATCGAGTGTGATTTGGCTTCACTGTAGGTAACTCTTCATAGTCATTTCCGATAGCGACCGCTCTGATGGTCTTTTCCTCTGTGAATTCGCCCATTCCTGCTGGTCGTCTTTCCTCTACTTTCAATTAAGGGATATTTGAATCAAGAGTAAAAAAAAAATTGCTGGTTCCTATGTTTACGCCAGGAACAGATCCTAAATTTAGCTGGCTTGGGAAAAAAACTCCTTCGCTTCTGGAAAGCCTGGCGAAAAAAAAGCGGTGGGGTACAGCACGAGATATTCTCCTCTGTTTCACGTGACGAGGTGCACGGGACAAGCGCTGGTGCCAAAATTCAAAATGAAAATTTGTCGTGCCCTCATCATATCATCACCATGTCCGGCATCCTCTTTGAAGATATGTTCGTGGTTGAATCCACGGACGACGCTAGATACAACAAGGTCTCACGTATAACAGGAAACTCTTCTACTGTGCAAGGTGTTAGACTTACTTTGGACATAAATAAGGAATTGTTCCCTGTCAAGGCCAACGACTCCTTGACCGTTGTGTTGGCCCTGTCTTTGGGTAACGAGGCATCTATGTTGACCTCCAACGGTTCCTGGAGACCTCCAAAGAACGATGACAGATCGTTGGCTGATGATTACGACTACGTCATGTATGGTACTGTTTACAAGTTTGAGGAGAATGAGGGAAACGCTAAAATGGCTGTTTACATCTCGTTCGGAGGCTTATTGATGCGCTTGGAGGGTGGTTACCGCTCTTTGTCGAACTTGAAGCAGGAAAACGCTTACATCTTAATTCGTCACTTCAAGGAAAACTAAGTCCAGACCATTAGATTAATCGTGTACTGATTACTCAATGGGGATCATGATTTACTAGGAGAAACCAAGCAAGTGGCCAATATAATTCAATGGAAATCATGATTCACTAGGAGAAACCAAGAACGTGGCAAATATGGTGAAAACGGAAGAAAATTTGGAGGCGATCACATCCTATTCAACTGGATAAGCAACGCATAATCAAGGACCGTTATCATTGTTGTACATTATAGAAAATAAACGAAATAGCAGTAAAAAAAAATCACACACATCAAGAGATGGACGATACTGATAAACGTATGTTATCCTGATCACTCTACATTTCGCGAATATTACTAACATACTAGCCGATGCAACCCTTGCAAAATTCCCATTGATTCAAAATCCATCCTACCAACCTCCAAAAGCAGTCACTCTTGCACACAATTACGAGCGCTTGTTGCCATCGATGAAGAAGACTCTGGTTCCCCCAAAGTTCAATCTTTCAAAAGAAGAACTCGATGCATGGCATTCAGAGTTAGTTCATTTAAAAGAGCAAGTGGAAAGTGCACAGAAGTCGGAAGACGTCGAATATACCGCAGAATGGATTCGCTCTCAACAAAGAAAGTATGCTCCTGGGTTTGATTCTCTTGATTCCATTATGCATCCCAATAAGAAAGAGAATTGAGATTGTATTGATCTAAGGCTTCATGTCATCTAGTACGCCACATATGCCACATAATGGTTATTCTCTCATTCCCTCCAATCAAAATGTCGTCTGGGATTTATGTCGCACTGGAATCTGTTTGTTTTATCTTGATTTTCGTGTTCCAACATCCCATGCAGAATGCGTCGCTTGGGAATGAGCTTACTGTTCAGACGAAGGAGATTGGTTGAATTAATAGTAGCAATTGCGATTTTGTCGTTAATCGCAGTGACTATTAACTCAGCATCTACACCTACTACTCGCCGCACCCTGCTTGGTGGTCAAAAGGCTTACGAGCAATTACGGAAAACAGCTGATTTGCGCGCGAAATGCAGACGGTACATCCATTTGACAGAGATGGATGAGCCAGTATCATTAAACAGAGTCCTTGACTTTGAATTCGACAACTTGGTGTTTAAAGAAGACAGGTACAAGAGGGTGAAGATAAAAGAATACAAAACTGATAAGAAGTTTACGTCACAGGAGGAGCGAGAAGCTCAAGCAGACCTTGATTTCAAGAAAGATCTAGAGGATGTCTACTTCTTTTCACAAGAATTGGAGTTCCATACTCACAACCTGAAGGTATGGGGAAAATGTATAATCGAGCATAATTACGGATCGCTGAAGTGCTCGTTATTTCAAAAGAAAGAATACCCATGGATGAGTGGAGATTGGCCAATTGTGGAAAGTTACAACGGAACTGTACTGCAAGAAGCACGTCCGGAGTGTTTACTCAATAACTTAAAGGCAAGCGGTGTTGGTATTGTAATCCCAATCGTGCCGTCCATATCTAAAGACCGTGAAGTTGATAGTGTTCAAAGGTTGATACTGTTATTACGTAAACAAGGAAATCAACTTCCAATTCAAGTGGTACACTACGGTTTGTTGACTGTCTATGACAAAAAACAGCTTACAAAAGTTGCGCGAGGAGATGGACTGCAGGAGGAGCCACTACAAGATGTGTCATTTATAGATGTGCGCGCAACAGTGAAGAATCTGTTACAGAATGCCGTGTTTTCGAGCAGCACCTTCGTTCACTCTTTGAGTGCTCTTTTCAATACGTTTGAGGATGCGATCATCATGACGTCAAAAATGATCCCGTTTATTGATAATTTTGACATTCTTTTGCAAAGTCCACAATACAAGCTGTCAGGGATCTTAAACTTCAGGATACCCAGCAAGCTTTCTTACAAACCCGCCAAGTTTACCCCGGGCTTTCATGAGATTGAAAAAATTATCCAAGCACGGTTAATGCCTGGTGAATTCGAACACGAGTACTTTGGAATCGAAGAGAAAGTTGGAGTTGATTTCAAGCGGTTTTTTGATGACGATTTCGAGCGCATTATCGATCCGACGTTAATGATCGTCAATAAACGAGCTGCGAGTGGTGTGTTGATCGCACTTAATTTGCAGTTATACAAGAAATTCCTTGAGCCTAGATTAGGTACCACTGTTGACGATGACTTGGGAATTATTGGAGAGTATATGTGGATTGGACAGGCTATAAGTGGCCGTAATAATGTGCATTGGCAAGATGCTGTTATTGCAGGAATTAGAACACCGCAAAACAATGTGGAACATAAGAGGGTGACCACAGCTATGGAAGTATGTTCACTGTCCTGGGGACAGATGCTCGATGGGGATTTGCTTTATATAACAGCCCATCAATTGGAGGCAGCACGCGATGATGGAACCTCGTTTTTTGATGTTCTTGAAGCGAAATTTGCTTTGCGCGAGAAGAAGCTTGTTACTAGTGGAGATCCATCCAAGGATACAGATCCTAGTAATAACAAGTTTGAGGATGTAATTGATAACACAATAGTTGATGAATTGCGTTCCAATCCCATGAAGATAGAAGTTGTGATTGAACCACCGAATTTACTAAAGGAAGCTTACTCCCCAGGAGCACGAGAACCAAAGGTAGGATGGCTGATGCAGGAATTTGATAACCTCAATGACCACCAGTACTGGTGTGGATACAATTTTGCAGGTGATCCGAGTGCTGGTGAAAGAGGTCGGACATGGCCGATATCAAAGGAATCACAGGAGAAGTATGCGAAATGGGTTAGTTCATGGTATTCCTACACTAGATATTAACGATAAGACATATACGGTTTTACCGAAGGATTTTAACTAGGAGAATATGAATATAAATAACGAGACTGGAATTATGTGATATCGATACTGACATGCGGACCAAATTGTACTGTACTTTAAATTGGTGGGGCAATAACCCATACCATACGATTTAAAATTACATTAGCCCATTGATAGCCTATTGTTAGTCTATTACTAGGTCATTGCTAGCCCATTGTAGAAGTATTTCCTTTTAAGTGATATTGATTTCCCTTATAGTAGAGTGGCTGTCAGATTATATTGTGGGCTTACTTTCGTACAAGCAGCGAATATTCAGGGAGGTACGCGATTGTGTATCACAAAGGATTATGAACCATGGGAGAATTTTCTAGTTGGAAAAATCCCTTGAGCTACCGAAGTCGAAAAAAATATAACACGGTTGTGCTTGTTTATTGTTCTAACCCTCGTGGTGAACAAAAGTTAACATGTAGAAACTGAGAATATAGTTGAATAAGTGAATTTGAAGTGATATTCGAATGAAACTAAGTAAATAACTTGGGAGAGAAAGTAGTGAGGGATTTGCGGGTAATCCAACAGAACTTTGCGGGGTACAGGTGATCCAAGACAAGGAAAATGTTGAAAAAAAACTATAGAGTACTACTCCTACTATAATTCACTCCTTTTGGATTTCAAGAAGCTTATTAACTCAGAAGTGGAGAAGTGGAACTTGTCATTCGGAGTGACGAGGAAAATCGGAACATTTTTTTGTAATAGAACAGGGCTGCAAAACAAAATGAATCTTGAAATATCCTTAGTTTCTTGTTGCTGACCCCATATTATTGACAGGATCATTCACCGTACCCCGTGTATAGGTTTTTAATATTCATTCACAGTGAATGGATTTAATTTTCACGCCAAAAGATGGCTTTAATCAATAATTGATGAGGAAAATGCACTTGAGTAACATTTCTTCAAAGCGATGTACTCGAAGCAATTCGAAGAATATCGACTGGATTAATGGGAGACATTCCGTTCATATCCAAGTGTAGTTAGAGGCGGAGAATCTAGCCCCTCAGATCATGTTTGTGTACGGTCGGCTACGTTTGAATCTACAATTGTAGATGAAAACGTGCCCTAGATATTTAGTAAACCGGTACTGCAAAAATCCACGCCTTGCAACAGTTAGAATTGCAGTTTCGCTTTCATAATCCGGAGTCTCGCGTAGAAAAACTTCTTTGACTTGCCATTTCACGAGTTTGCTTGTTGGGTCCTTTTGTGGACTCGTAGAATATTTTGTAACACAAGTCAGATAAATATATAAGGACAAGTTGCCCGCCTGTAACACGATTTTTTTCTGTATTAGACACACAATGGCCACACCAAGTCAGCTCAAGCCAATTGGAAGTACCCAAAAGAAGCACAACAAGACTCAGTCGACATACGTATGTACACAGCATAATGATCTTGAAATTTTGACACGCGAACCGCCAATTCGTTGACTCCGAAGCCAGCAATAGAATCATAATACCGACGATATAGATCCCCTCAAAAGCGTGCTTTTGAACTCGATAAAGAGATACACGATCCTATCAACACTACAGTTGTCGTGACCGCGTTGTGCACACGCTAATAGCACATACCTGAGCGCAACACTGCTGGCAATTTCAGTCAGATCGCGTCATTTTTTTATGATATACTAACGATCACAGGCGTTTGACAACACTGCCACTACCGTGGCTGCATCTCAGATGCGTAATGCGTTGAACTACTTGGCTGATGGTGTTGAAGACCCAGAAAAGCAGCAGCGTTTCGAGAATGAAATGGACTCATTCTTCGCTTTGTTCAGAAGATACTTGGCCGACAAGGCCCTGGGCAACACTGTTAACTGGGACAAGATTAAGTCGCCAACTGAGAGTGAGGTTGTTCAATACAATACTTTGAAGGAATCTGGTTCTACTAACAACTTATCGTCTTTGTCCGTTTTAAAGTTGAACGGTGGCTTGGGTACTTCTATGGGTTGTGTTGGTCCTAAGTCTGTCATTGAAGTCAGAGATGGAAACACTTTCTTGGACTTGAGTGTGAGACAAATTGAGCACTTGAACAGAAAGTACGATGCTGATGTGCCATTGTTGTTGATGAACTCTTTCAACACTGACGCCGACACTGCTAAGATCATTAAGAAGTACCAAGGTCACAGAATTAGAGTCAAGACTTTCAACCAGTCTAGATTCCCACGTATCTACAAGGACTCCTTGTTGCCAGTGCCTCTGTCTTACGAAGACGATTTGGAGACCTGGTACCCACCAGGTCATGGTGATCTTTTCGAGTCTTTGGTGCAGTCCGGTGAGTTGGACAACTTGTTAGCTCAGGGTAGAGAGATTCTTTTCGTCTCCAACGGTGACAACTTGGGTGCTACTGTCGACACCAAGATCTTGGACCACATGATCGAAACCGGAGCTGAGTATATCATGGAGTTGACTGACAAGACCAGAGCCGATGTTAAGGGTGGTACCTTGATCAACTACGAAGGAGAGGTTAGATTGTTGGAAATTGCACAGGTTCCAAAGGAGCACGTCGAGGAGTTTAAGAGTATCAAGAAGTTCAAGTACTTCAACACCAATAACTTGTGGATCAACTTGAAGGCTATCAAGAGATTGGTAGAACAGAACGCCATTGAGGCTGAGATCATCCCTAATGCGAAGACCATTTCGAAGGGATCTTCTGAAATTAACGTTATTCAGTTGGAGACTGCTGTTGGTGCAGCTATCAGACACTTCAAGGGCGCTCACGGTGTCAATGTCCCAAGATCTAGATTCTTGCCTGTGAAGACTTGTTCTGACTTGCTATTGGTCAAGTCCGACTTGTTCTACTTAGAACACGGTGCCTTGAAGTTGGACCCTATAAGAGATGGTTACTCTAACCCATTGATCAAATTGGGTTCTCACTTCAAGAAGGTGAGTGGTTTCCAATCGCACATTCCACACATGCCAAAGATTTTGGAGTTGGACCACTTGACTATCACTGGTAATGTGAATTTGGGCAGAGATGTTAGCTTGAAGGGCACAGTAATTATTGTGTGTAACGATGGCCAAAGAATTGACATCCCTAACGGCGCTATTTTGGAGAATGTGGTCGTTACCGGTAGTTTGACCATCTTGGAGCACTAAGTTTAAGAATAGTTACTTTTCTGTTATATTATCGTAGTAAAAAAAGTATAATTCCTTTCGTTACGTAGCTATCTATATTTGATATTTCCCCTAAATAAGTGATTTAGCTTCAGTTAAGTCTTCATCACCTGAATAAGTGTCCAAGAACTGCGACAAACCTTCCTTATGTTCTTGGATTTTCTTCGCCACCAGTGGAATCATTCTTTTCGACTCATCCAAAACTTCCACCTGCTTTTTGATCTCATATGGATCGCTGTTGTTCGCTTTCAACTGGGAAACATGCTTCTCCTGCTCTTCAACCTCCTCCTTGTACAATTTCTCTTCCTTGATTAATCTTTTCAAAGCGTTGACTTTGATTTGTAATGGGCTAGGTGGCATCTTAACTTAAAAACATATATTCGTATAAAAATCAAAAACAAATAACGCGTACTGCATACTAACTACATTTTAGTTCTGTACTCGTAGCAGAGTCTTTCACAATTCCAAGACCCTTCTCCCTTACCTTCTTTGTAGCCTTTCAAAATATGGCCTGACTTGATAACAAAAACGGGTTTCTGGTTGTTAAACTCTGCAATCGAGTTGTGCCAAGGTGTCGGAATGTGCAACAAATCAGAGAGCAGTGGACATTTGTGATCCTCGATAGAATTGATGACAAAACAATCCTCTGAAGCCAACAATTGGATCCCAAATTTAGGTCCATCGTTTTTGTGAGCATGAATAGATAACCTGAGATGGAATGGGAACATTAATTCAACCAAGTTGGAGTAAGCATCATTTCTTTTGATCATCTCAAACGCAACTTTACCAATAATCTTCTTGTACTTCTTGCGGGAAACTTTCTGTACAATAGGGTGGCCTTGCAAATCCTCTGTCATGAAGCGTGAAAATCCACGGAATAAATGTAAACGAGGATGGTGTGGTGTGTTTATGTCCTTCTCCAATTTTCCACAGTCGGTATCGCAGCTAGCCACTAAAATCTTCCGGCAATCTTCCGCTTCCTCATCGACTTTGGTGTCTAAATAATGTTCCAATTCAACATTATTGATGAGGGACCGATCGAATGCAGCCAGTTTCAACGAAAAGATGTCAACTAAAGAATTAAATTGAATTGGGTCTTCATCAGTGTATTCTGTTTTCAAAGTCGCATAAAGCCCCTTAAGTGCTTTCGAATACTGGTTAACCGTTTCGTCGTCAACTGCAACTGAAATTGTTAGTATCACTCAAAAAAATGGTTCCAGGTTTCCAAATCGAGAACTGGCTGCAAAAAAAAATTAATACATACTGCAATCACTGAAAACGTGCCCATCACTAACAATCCAAATTTTGAGTCCTGGAGGATACACTTGCTTAATAGAGTTAGCAAAAGATATAAGTCTCTTTAATGCCAAAATTTCGCCCATGTCAGGTAAGGCAGATGCAACCTTGGACAAATTTGATGACTTACATGGGAAAGCCGGTAAAACAGCTTCAATTGGCATCCAGCGAGATGTAAAGAAGCTGACAACTTCTTTAAAATAAGTTTCGCCACCAAGGTGCCACTTGTCGGACTCTGTAGTATTCTTCAACTCTTCAACAAACTTGTCTGCAATCAAGTCTGAGTATATAGTGAAGTCGTCTTGGGAGATTGGTGGATAATCAACGTAGTTTGTTTTCACAACTAGTTCAATGAACCATTTCTCAAACTCCAGAGAATAGTCATGGTTTTCCGCGATGACACCAGCGAAAGTACCATCCTTTCTTTGTGTTTCGAAACTTGTCAAGGAAGAGTCAATTTGCCTTCTGATTACAATATCACCTCCCACAACAGGGGATGTGACAAGCTTGGAAAAGCTATCAATACCACTGAAGTTGAATCCACGTTGGTTGATTATTTTTTCATTATCGCGACAATATATCAAACGGATCTTTTCATATACCGTAGCGTTGTCAGTGTTCAGTGCATTCTCAGTCGACGTTACAGTCATGACTATTCTAGTTGGATGTGAATATCCACTAAGTCGTAGATTTGTCGTACTTATAAATTTGAGAGCTTTCATATACTTAGAGCTGCTTACCATCTGACTATTTTGTCGACCGGCAATTTTAGCTGCCGTTAAGATCTCTCCTTCTCTTCCAGGTTTGGCCAACAGCTGCACTTCTTGCCTAGTAATCCAATTATTGCCTTTTTCTGTCACTCGAGGAAGTCCGTAGATTTAACAGACAAGAAACGGACAAATCACATGTTTTGAGATACTTACGGGTATAATATCTGCGGAAGCAAAGCAGTTCAGGTACTCTTACTATTTGAAGAAATTAACTGCTCTTTACAACTTTGTGTAGAGGATTTTTTGCGCAGTTTACTGATAGCAGAATTTACTGCGAATGCAAAATGCTAATTACGAAGATATATATTGAGCCTCTTGTTACATATGTTAGTATTATAAGACATTAAAGATGATCGATAGTGTTGATATTTGGATTGCCATTTATTTTTTTCTCGCTATAGGCTGTGGATGGATTCTTTGCACCATATTCTATATTGTTGTACCTCCATTCAATTTTCCTAGGAGCATTCCGACCGTACCCTTTTACGTGTCATTCATGGGGGCATATACAAAGATGGACCAAGAGCAAGTTTATGACACCTTTTTGAGGGAGAAATTGGAAAAATTTGGGGCCGTGAAGATATACTTTGCATCAAGATGGAACATATTAGTGACAAAGCCAGAGTATTTGCTTCAAATATTCAAAAACGAGAACATTTACACGAAAAGCGGAAATCAACACAAAATACCAAATTCGGTTCTTTCTACTTACACTGGGGACAACATCATTAGTGCACATGGTGATATTTGGAAATTGTACCGGAAGGTAATTTCGCCCAGTGTTCAGTTTCCTAACACTGAACCTATCACTAAGAATAGTAACCTTGTTATCGAATTACTCAAGGATGAGATTAAAACCAAGGGTAAAACATTGAATGTGACCGAAATATTACAGAAGTACACATTGCAAAATGTGGGCGAGTCAATTTTAGGTGTTGATTTTGACGTCTTACGCACAGGTCATGAGCCCCAACAAAACTTATTGCATAACAGCATAAACTACATCAAACAGCAGATATTTCGACCCTTCTACATGAACTTTCCTTTCTTCGACAATTTCCCAATCCCAAGCCGCATGAAATCGCGTGATGAAGTTCGAAAGTTCCGTTCCTACTTTAGTGATTTAATTACGCAACTATGTATTGAGGATGACGAGCATAAGAATTACGGTGCAAACCGATTACTTGAAGCCTTGAACAGCGGTGTACTTGATAAAACTCAATTCACAGATAATGCCATCATATTAATGGTAGCCGGTCATGAAAACCCATTACTATTAATCTTGTCTTTGTTATTCACAATCTCTAAAAATCAGATGGTACAGAGCCGTTTGAGAGAGGAATTGAACTCCGGAAAAATGGAATTGCCGTACTTCAATTCCGTAATCTACGAAACGCTCCGTTTATATCCACCAATTGGACAAATCATTAACAGACTAACATCTCGGCCTACAATGCTTGGCACTATACTTATTCCTAAAGGGACATATGTCGGCTATAATAATTTTGCAACTGGTAGAGATAGAGGCGTCTGGGGAGAAGATGCCAACGAGTTTAAACCTGAGAGATGGGGGAATTCCATGCAGGAGATCCAAGAGAAATATGCTCAAGCCAAGAGAAATGCTGAATTACCTGCCTTCCATGGCCGGAAGCGTGCATGTTTAGGAGAGAAATTTGCTCTTTTAGAGGTTAAAGCCGTGGTTAGCAAAATCGTGCAGAACTTCACGACATCTTTGGACCCAAATTGGGAAGCAAAACTTACTCCTGCCGGTCCAATAAGTCCGTTAAATCTCAGTGTATGTTTTGAAATGATTACGGGAGAATCCATTTCACAAAGCAGGTGCTTCGACTTTCCTGAAAAGTAAAGTTCCGATAATTGCGCACTTTTTTTTGCAGCTTTTGGAAGCTTTTTTGTGGACGACTTTTTTTTGCAGCAATGGCCGCGTATAACATACTTGTTAGAATTTGGACCATTATTTCAAGATTACTTGTTTCTAATATTCATGAACTATATTGTAAATGAAATATCTTCCTTAGTAACATACAATGTCTAAAACAGATTTATCAACAACAGAAGGCGAAAAGCATGGAACTCAGCAACCACCGTCGTATTCAGCTATTTCCTCACGGCGAAGGGCGTTCATATTGACAATTATTACGTTGGCAGGATTAATGGGACCGCTAACTGGAAACATATACATCCCGCTTTTACCAGACTTTCAAAAGGTTTTCAATGTACTGACGACTACAATTAACGGAACAGTTTCAGTTTTTATGATAGTATTTGGATTTGCACCATTGATATGGGCGCCATTTTCAGATTACGGAGGAAGAAAAACGCTTTATATCATATCTTTATTATTGTTCATTGCAGCAAATGTTATCCTAGCAGCTATCCCAGCTCATATCGCAACACTTTATATTTTCAGAATTCTACAAGCAATTGGAGCTTCAAGTGTTATATCAGTAGGAACTGGAACTGTTGTTGATCTTTACGAGCCCAAAAGACGAGGAAGAGCCATTTCAACTTTTATGTTGGGACCACAACTTGGTCCTGTATTAGGACCAGTATTGTCATTGATTGCTTTGAACAACCAATGGCGATGGATATTTGGCTTTTCAGCATTGCTAGGTGCTGTCGTTTACTGTTTAATCTTATTTTTCCTACCAGAAACCTTGAGATACTTGGTAGGAAATGGAGAATACTTAAATCAACTGTGGTTGGTGAGACCACGGTTAGTTCAAAAAAAGATAGTACCTGATAGCAAACTCTATCCAAGACCTCCAAAACCAAGTCTTAAGGTTTGGTTACGTATATTGGGATTCAAACCTGCTTTGCTTTGTTCCCTTAACAGTGGATTTATTTTTGCAAGCTTTTATGCTATGAGTGTTACATTTTCTCAAATACTAAAGCAACAGTACAACTTCAAAACATATCAGACTTCATTGTCGTACATGTGTTCTGGGGGTTCTTTGATAGTTGGATCTATAGTCGCAGGTCACTTATCTGACCATTTGAGGAGCTTAATGAACGAAAAGAAGTACCGACCAGAATTCAGACTTTCGATCCAAATTTTCGGGTTGATTGTGTCAATCATCGGGATTCTTGGTTATGGGTGGTGTGTGGATAAAAAGGTTCACGTGTCTACACTTTACGTTTTTATATTCCTTGGAGGAGCAGGAATGTCTTGGATGTTTGTGTTGAATACAGCATATTTAACTGAATGTGCAACTGGTCAACCGGCAACAATAGTTGCAATCGGAAATATGATGAGAAATTTCGCTGCTGCAATTTCTTCTTGGATCGTTGATAAACTCATAATTAAAATGGGGTTTGGTTGGTGCTTCACTGGACTTGCGTTTTTGAACTTAGTGAGTATAGCGTTTATATTTTTGACGATGAAGTATGGTCCGACATGGAGGTATAACTACAAGAAGAAAATGGAATTAAAGGCATGATTTGCAGTCACAAAGTTTTAAAAAATAATCTTGAGCAAATTCTCATGTAGACATATGTGCTCAGTTTCTACGAAAGTTAATTTTATCATAAAGTTCAGTTCGCAACTGCATAATTTCATGAGCATTTTAATAAAAAGTTGTAGGGTGGAGGTATAAATTGGTAGAAGAAGAAGCCTTTCTTAGCATCAAGTATGGACTCCTCAACCAAAAAGCCAGAACACAATACCATCGTGGAAGAGACTGAAAACCCGTCCGAAGAAGGACGTGAATCCGAAGTCGAGACCTTATGGAATAGCAAAAGCATTTACAGGGCTTGGTTAGCGTTGTGCTTTTGTACTGGACCTGTTTCTTCCATGACAAAGTCATACGCACCAGCCGTAATTCAATCTATTGCTAGGTCGGTAGGACACACGGCTACTGGAGGTAAATGTGGATTTAAGGGAAATGACTGTTATGTTCGGTTGGGTGCCGGAGACGTTCATTTTACTTCATATGTTTTATATGTCAGGGCTATATCCACTGCCTTGGAGGGAGTCGTTGCAATTTTCTTGATGGGGATTGCAGACTATGGAAACTACCGCAAATGGATTTTAATCTTCTCCATTGTCATATATGGTATTTTTGCGCTTCCATTTGCTGCGTTAACGCTGTCTAATTATCCCACATTGAAGGCTGTGACTGCGTTGTACACACTTCTTGTTATAGACGACGCTGTCTACCAGATTTTGGAAGGTTCTTATATTCCTTTATTCATGAGGGCTACCTCAGTACCATCTGCAGATACATCTGAAGACGCTCGTCGAAAGATAGTATTGGCTAGAGGGTCAAAGGTCAGTGTGATGGGACTTTTTCTTGGAAATGTTGGTGCTATTACCGCATTATTGATCGGTGTTATCATCTCATACTCCCGAGGAACCGCAAGAGAAGACGGTTATCACAACTTTTTGTTGGCAATCACAATTGCAGGTGCAGTTACTGTGGTTTTCGCAGCCATTTCGTCATTTTTCGTTCCAACTGTGAAAAATACTCGCAAAAAGCCTAAAGGAGAATGGCTTGTAGTACTCACAATTAAGAGATTCGTGCGTCTACTCAAGGATATTCAGAATTATCCCCATGCTTTCCTTTACTGTGTTTCGTGGGTAATTTGGAACGTAAGTTATAGTAATTTTCTCAGCGTTTTCGGGTTGCTTTTCAGATCAACGTTGGGATTAGGTGCCTCCGATGCCCAATTCACCGTGTTTTCGTTCATTTCTGTCATTGTGGCATGTATAGGTTCCCTTTCTTGGATGTTTTTGTACCCAAGACTTGGAATCCGTATCAAGTATTGGGGGTTCCTCTTTTTGGGTGTGCAAGCCTTCGCGAACTTTTGGGGATGCTTGGGTATAAGCAAACATGTGCTGGCGGTTGGATTCAAGAACAACTGGGAGTTTTGGGTGTTTGAGATTTTATTTGGTGCCTCAGGTTCATCTCTTAGGTCATTGAATAGAACTGTTTACAGTACCTTGCTTCCTGAAGGAGACGAGGCTCAATATTTTGGTTTGGAAATTATGTTAGGCGTCGCTACTGGATGGATTGGAAACTTGGTCAATGCAGTCATTCAAGACCGAACCGGTAATGATCGTTACCCTTTCTTGCCAAACTTGTTTCTTTGTCTCGTGTCAGCCGTTCTTTATTGGCGCGTAGATTTTGATCAGGGAATGCGGGATGCCGAGAAGTTGATCAAGACAGTTTCAAGTTATCAAAGTAGAAGTATTTAGTTTAGTTATAATTGATGTTATTGAGCGTTAAAGCGTAAAAACGTTATAAGAGGGTAACGTCTAAAAACATAGACTCTCAGTATATTTAAATTTATATGAAGACAGCTAAGCTTCGTTCCTCATGGCCCAATGGTCAAGGCGTCTGGCTACGATTAGTAACCACTTCTGGAACCAGAAGATTCCAGGTTCGAGTCCTGGTGGGGAAGCTTGTTTTTTTCATATTTTTTTTGCGTCATCATTCAACGGTGATAAGCTGATGCAAGATAGATTTGTCATACGACTAAAATATTTACAACTATGCTCACTGCACCAATTAACATCCCCAAGTGGATAGAAGAGAACAAACACTTGTTACAGCCACCTGTTAACAACTTCTGCTTACATCGTGGAGGGTTCACGATTATGATCGTTGGTGGCCCCAACGAGAGAACGGATTACCACATCAACCAGACTCCAGAATACTTTAACATGCTCAAAGGTGATATGCTTTTGAAAGTGGTTGATGAAGGTGAATTTAAGGACATTGTTATCAAGGAGGGTGATTCGTTCCTTTTACCTGCCAATGTCCCGCACAACCCGGTGAGATTTGCAGACACCATTGGTTTGGTGGTGGAACAGGATCGCCCAGAAGGTGTGAATGACAAAGTTAGATGGTATTGTCGTGCATGTAAGGAAGTTGTAAATGAGGTTGAGTTTTACTGTTACGACTTGGGCAGTCAGATAAAGGACGCTATCATCGCGTATGACAAAGACTTGGAAAGAAGAACTTGCAAGAATTGCAACACGTTAAACTACTCGCGACCACAATAAAAAGCACAAAGTAGGAGCAAATGCCTGCATTAATATGCTTGCATTGATATGCATGACATACATGCGTTATCATAGTTAAATGTGGCTATTTGCACTTTTTTGTCTAAAGATGTATATAAATAATGGACAGTTTTCGTCCTTGTTCTAACTTGTCTACTTTTGACCTTTGTACAACTCCTCACCCTTGTCAAAGATCCAGTCAATGGCAATTTCGACAGGTTCATCAAAGACATAGGGTAATAATGGAACAATTCCCAAACCAACACCGACAGGACCATAAGTCTTCAAAGGCTTAATCTTGGTGTTCTTAAAAAAGTAAGATGAATATCTCACGGCAGAGTGGATAGTAAACGCAGGCAAACCCATAGAAGCAATCGACTGGAAGATACCTCTCTTAAATCCAGCAAGTCTCCAGTCTGTCAGAACAAGCTTGTTCTCATTTTCGTTAAGGTAAGCTTGCGCGGCGTTAAGGTCGGCCTCTGGTTGAGCATCCCAAGGCTTCAACCCAGGAGTATAACGACCCTCACTCTTCATCTTAACGATCCAAGATGCGTACGAGACATCTCCGAGAATGTACGCCCAAGAAACACCGTACCCTAACTTGACCAAGTTTGGGTGCGCCACTGGACGGAAAGACTCTCCAACATCAGAAGTGTAGGCAATGTACCTATGGGAAGCACGTAAAATGGTTCTGAGACGGTTGGCATACGCAGCGTAACGAAGACCAGACTCGTCCTCAGTAATTTGCTTGTCTGTAGAGGTTTCAGCACTTACAATCTTTTTGGTTTCAGTAGACATTGGTATTTGTGGGTTTGTGTAGAGCGTGGAGGCAATAAAGAGCGGGGGGCAAACGTTACGGTGCGAGGGCGAAATTTCTAGCACGCTAAAAATTCCAGTACACATACTTTTTACTTAGCCATGAGAATAACGTTAGTGATACGGTTTACAAACTCATGGAGTTCGAACCAACAGGTTCGGGACTTAGAGATCCCTATAACGATCAACCTCGAGAAGGATGACGTCAATAAGCTTGTGAATACCAAATGGATCAAGAGTGTCATCAGATCGAAGGAACCCGCCAGCTGTGGTAAGAACAGATTACGTTTGCTTCACAATGGACGAATATTGAATGAGTTGGTAGATTTCAGGAAAGAAGTCCTCGAGCCTTGGGTACGGAGCCAGAGATTAGCGGGAGACAACAATTCGCGTTTGTATATCCAATGTTTCATTGGTGAGGAGCTTTCAGCAGAACAACTCAAACACGAAAACGAATTGGATAACGTGACTCAGAGCCCGGCAAAAGTACCTGAGGTTATTGGGTTCCAGAGGTTATTAGAACAAGGGTTTACACAGGATGATGTGAACGATATCCACAGACAATTCATGCTGGTATATGGGGGTACGGATCTGAGGGAAACGCGTGAGGTGAGGGATCTAGAGGAAGAGGAACAGCGCAATGAGAGAATTAGACGAGGAGAAGAAGAATGGATCAACACAAATTTTGCAGGTGAAAGGACTGACTATCATCCACAAGATGATGATGATGGTGAACCTAGACAACACATCAGTCTTAACGACCGCCATAGCGAGCTGGACTTGCTTCTCGGTTTGATATTGGGATGTTTTTTGGGTGTGACGAGTGTGGTTTTTGTACTAGCAGACGATACCGTGTTCAGCTACCCTCAACGCAAGGCCATTGTTGTTGGAGTTTCGCTCAACTTGATGATTCTGTGTGTCCAGAGTATGTCCTGGGAGTAAAGAAAACATTGGAGGTAAGGAAAAGAGTAAAAGTAGCATGTCATACAAATGGGAAGTATAGAAATGAACGTAGAGAAGGGGATAGTGATAATGTAGAGAGGGAGTAGTGAAAATAGGAGAAAGGAATAGAGAAAGAAGCATGGGACAGAGGAGTCGTAAGGATACGTGATAAGGAACCGTGAAAAATATGAACGATACGAGAATCAAGTACGATCGGAGAATCAAGTACGAGATATATAACCTAGTATGAATGATAATCACTCTAATTGTTAGAATGTTGAGTTAACCTCATCGCAGAGTGCATACGGAATTTTTATGTCAAACCGTTTTGTAGTTCATCCTCGCTTGAGAAGTCCTTATTGGAACTACGAGTGGTAGTTTCTGCTGTGGTCGCTATCGATTTCTCTCTCATAACTGCGATCTGTTTGCTCATCAAACTACTATTGATTTTCTACAAATGCATATGTGTGATCTACCAGCCCTCATCGACCTGTGAAAAGCAGGGAAACAAAAGGCATTAAGATGATCGGTCTCCGCCACCGGATGTTGTTCTAGCCTGATTAGCTTGACGCTTGCCAACTCGTTGGGATATCTGAAAAAGACAAGCAACACGGTAATAGCTAAGGCCGCCGCATAAGGAAAAAAATTAAGGGAAAGAACATGCGACGCTTTTATACTCTTTCTCAAACGATATTACCCGGACATCCAGATCGGGATGAAAAATTAGGTCTGGATTTGTGATCGCGCGATCATGCTGGGTTGCCTTGCTCCACCACACGGTTACTGGCCCAATAAGGAAACGCAGAATGTCAACCGGAAAAAGTTGACGTCTTCCTTGGCAATGATCCGTCCTTTCTCTACGTACCGAGGTTTTACTTATGTTTTGTCTAAATTGCACTGATATGTGCGGACTTAGACTCGTCCCCACATTTGGTCGCCCAACTGGCCGTTATCGCTGTGACTCACAAAAATTCTTTTTGTCACACGGTTTCATCCGAAAGCTGCAACTTTTGCTTGTACCTTTTGCCCGTAGCTTCTGTACGTCATGTTCCGGGTACATGAGACCAACATACTGCATCGAATAATAAGATTAACATACCAACATTTCTAAAGCGCGAGACTTCCCCTCCCCTCACAAAAAAAATTAAAGCGCGCAAAAATTACAATTTTACCATTCGATAACTACCAGGCCACCAATGTCAGACCTTCCCTTCATCTACCAATTCGCCTCCGGTGCTATCGCCGGAGTGTCCGAGATCCTCGTTATGTACCCATTGGATGTGGTCAAAACTAGACAACAATTGGACAACACCAACCAATACAAGGGTACGATTGACTGCTTCAAGAAGATCGTTAAGGACGAGGGTCCAGCTCGTCTTTACAAAGGTATCGGCGCACCAATTTTGATGGAGGCACCAAAGAGAGCTACCAAGTTCGCTGCTAATGACAAATGGGGAATGTTCTACAAGAAAGCTTTCGGTATGGACAAGATCAACCAACCATTGGCCATTTTGACCGGTGCTACTGCAGGTGCTACTGAGTCGTTTGTGGTTGTTCCATTCGAGTTGGTGAAAATCAAGTTGCAAGACAAGACTTCCAAGTTTAACGGTATGACTGATGTTGTCAAGGACATTATCGCCAAAAACGGTCCTTTGGGTCTCTACAAGGGCTTGGAGTCTACTTTATGGAGACATGTTGCCTGGAACGCTGGTTACTTTGGTGTTATTCACTCTGTTAGAAACTTGATGCCTAAGCCAAAGTCCTCGACCGAAAAGACCTTGGTCGATTTGACTTGTGGTACCATTGGTGGTACTTTTGGAACTGTGTTGAACACTCCATTTGACGTTGTTAAATCTAGAATTCAGGCTGGTAGTACTAAATACCGCTGGACTGTCCCATCAGTGGCTATGGTTGCAAAGGAGGAAGGTGTTGCAGCATTATACAAGGGTTTCCTTCCAAAGGTGTTGAGATTGGGCCCAGGTGGTGGTATTCTCTTGGTGGTATTTACTGCTTGTATGGACTTCTTCAAGACTGTCCACGAAGGCAAATAAAGATTCCGATACACTTAGCATATGTACGTATCTAGCTGGCTAAAGTAGTTTGAGACATGGTTGTATAAAGATCAATGAAGGCTATCTGCAATATCAGTATTGATAAAGGGTTTACAAAAGAGATCTTGATACCAGAGATCTTGATACCTAAAAGGTCTTTATACCAAGGTCTTGACATACCAATATGATATTGACTATCTTTAACTTTTTACTCTTGTGCATCAAAATGCTATATTCCCTATATTTAACTTTGTATCCTCTACATCTATGGTCTTGATGTTCCACTAGAACCGAACAGCAAACAAATCTGTGAAAACCTTCAACATCGTCTCATCTTTGAGCTTTCCGACCTTGAATGTGTCGTCATGTTTGTATTCGTGTGCGGAGTGGTCCAGCAGTCCTGTCTCGATATACTCCTTGATCATTGCCTCCAAAACAGGATTGTCGAAATCTAATTCAAGCATGTCAATCTTCGACAGCAAATTTCTGTCTGTCGGCGCTTTTTTACTAGCCTCCCTGGATTCCTCAGTCATATGCAAGCGTGCCTCGAAAAACTGCAAACAGTTCTCCAACTCATTCAAATTTTTGGTTTCGCTGAGGAGCTTTTTAACGAGCTCATAGTTGAGCAAAAGTGCGTACACCAAGTCATACAACATATTGGTGTTTTCACGAGATAACGACTTGAACTGTAAAAGCATATTCACTGTGACAAATATCTCTTCAATTAGTGCATATACCTGTGCTTGTCTGTCTTGGAAGTACCTAAAATGGGCCAAGTCCTGATTGTGGATGAAACGAACCAATTGGATCAAAGTATTTGAGAGCTCGTTCCAGGGGTAGACGACCATCTGGGACTGAAGGTCTGAATTCTTTTTCTCATGAATTAACTTTTCGAGTACTTGGTGTACTACTGCCACGCCTAGCCGATAGTTTTCTATGTCAAGCTTTTTAGTAAGATTGAATCTTAACAAATTTTGAACAATGTCCAAGATGTACAATAACGACGACTTGTAGCCGTAGTTCCCACTGCTGTTGGGGACTATAGGAGCCTTTTGATGAGACAATTTCCATTTAAACTCATTGATCTGGAAGTGGGCGGCGTTGTCGATAGCACTCAAACCTTCGTTTGAAGAAGGTGAAGTAATACGCAAAAGTATCACCAAAGACAACTTCACAGTTCCTTCGATATACTTCAGCTTATATTGGTACTGTACCAAATAGGATAACAAACATAACCATACTTCGAACAATTCAATCTTTTTGTCCTGTGCGATATCCACGTCCTCTATCTTCAAGCGCACTTCATTGACCTGTCTTGTGAACCGCGGCAAGAAAGTCTCATTTGTGGAATATGAGTAAATACTCAACGTTAACGGGAGGAGCTCTGCCAAGTTTAAGTTGACTTCCGCATCGGGTGACATATTACTTTCTATGTTAAACTGCCGTACTCTACGCTCATACACGTCATGAACGTCCTTCAAGAAGATATCCTTAGGATTCTGTGTAAGGCTTAGATTGTTGTAGTTTGCCAAGAGGTCTGTGACCTCTTCAAATGTATGGTATTGCACATACAAATTGTCACTAAATCTATTACCGGCGAGCCAGGTGAAGAATGAACTGTTCTGAATCTGCTGTACCAATAAGTCTTCGCGGTAGCGGTAGAAGTAATTGAAGTCACTGGCGAATACAGGCAAAAATGCCAGCTCAAACTCCTGGCGATAGGTCATGTTGTCCACAAGTTCATCGCGGATAGCGAGTTCGAATGTGTTGACCAGTTCCTTCTCTAAATTAGTGATATCCAGAGATAAGCTATTTGGAAGTAGCCTCAGAGGACAATTTGCCAAAGTACCAATGATACTATACACACGAACGAGCAGCTCGAGTGAGAGGATCACCTTTGGAGCCACATACGCTTCGTTAACCGGGTCAAATTGTGGGTTGGAAAGCTTTATCAAACGCTTTAACGAGCTGAATACATCCACTCGAAAGAAGGCGTACAAAAGTGACTTAGAGATGGCAAGCTCATTCAGACTCTCGCCATGGTGGTGATATATAGAGCCAAACACGGTCTTGAGTATATCCGACAAAAGGAAGATCGTCTCCTTAAGAACCGCCAAACCCTTGAATTCTTTATCAGAATCAGCACTTGAAATTTCATCTATGATGCCGTCGAAGGTATTTTTCAATGTGGTGAGAAGATCAACAATTGTCAAATCATTGACAAGGCCCTCTTGACCTGGATTTTGGAATACCAATGACACGATATCATACTTGCGGAATGCGGTTCCCGTCTTACGGAAACGGGTGATCGACCTTGAATTCGTTCCGTGAAGGCTCTGAAAGAAAATCAGAAGAATCAAATAAATGTTGACGAGAAGTTCATTTCTGAGGTCATCATCAATATTAGCAAATGGTGACAGTGGTTCAACAGTACTACCTCGACGAGAAGCAGCAACAGAACCCAAATCCAGAGCCTCTTCTTTCCAATCTTCTGGACCATTTCCAAAAATCTTAGAGTTGAGTTCGCTATGGTCTTGGCTATCTGAGTCTTTGGTACCATTTTCAGATACGGAATCCAATCTCATCTTGCTCAATGATGTTATTGGAGTGTCCTGGGTCATCGAGGCGATATCATCTTTGTCGTCAATGCTAAATGCTCGAGAATGCCTTGGGGCAGTGCCATTGTGGTCAGGTCTACCTAAACTGGTAATATCCTCTTCCTCGTCTTCAAGAGGTCTGGATTGTGATTGAGAGCTTGCCAATTGCAATAAATTGATACCAGCAAGTAATATCTCACGCAATGGGTCGAGGTTTGGATGGGAATCGTACTTGGACCCATTGGCTATTGCATCTGAGTTCGCAGCTAAAGCAGAGTGAAGGGCCTCTTGATGTACCGGAGTAGTGTAGAGTGCTTGGCATAGTTCGGGGGAAGCCCCCTGTGAAAAGAGCTGGCGATATATATGAGCCATCTGCAGATATCACAAACGTGTGCGTAATGTTGTCTTTCCGATCGGGCTGTACTTTTCAAATGTAAGTCCGCTAAAGTGTAATTTTTTAGAGCGGGGGCCAACCTGTAAAACGCGCAACAACATGGCCTTTGCGATCTAATTTGGTCAATAAACCGCAGTTGAGGACCACAAGACAATTGGATATAAAAAATTCACCACATATTACATCCATAGATGGCCAACAGTACAAGGTAGCGTTCTTAATAGAGATAAAAAAAGAGCAACAAACAATCCGTTTGTTAGCATATCCAATTTCACGATAGCTTTTAAGCTACACGACAACCAAACAGGCTGTTCTACAATAGGTTTCAGTTACACTTAACTACATTTTTATCTGACCTACGGCTAGTATCTTTCCAAAATGACGGAAGAATACGAAATGGTACCACAACCATCGCGACTCTCTGACGAATTTCGCGTGGAGGAAGAAGAGACTGACACCGCTTCGCGAGTTTCCGAAGTCTTTGATGACATCTATGAGCACCAGAAGGGTACGAATGACGATTTCTACAACAGCCCTATTTTCCATAGCACACTACAGCGATACAAGAATGGAGGTGCACTTATAAAACGGATGTGCACAATAATCAGCATTGTCAGTGTGGGCTTGTGGATCTTGGGGCTCATAGTATACTCCCATGGACTGGCAGTAAAGGCAGTCACGAATTGGACCTCTCTGGGAGGTGCTGTTGTTCAAGTATCAGGTACAAACATACTGCTTGAGTCGTACTCTCCTGAATTTGGAAATATCACTATGGAGAGCGTCCGGAAGGGTGTATTTACTCCATTCAAAGAAGAGGTAACGTGGTTGAACCAGAACCAGTACCCACGTAAGAAGGCAGAGGGCGGTGGTGGATATTATCTTGGACGGAACAAGATGGGTGGATATGAAGTCAAACATTTGGATGACACGACTTACTCGCACACATTATTTGAAACACCACAATTTCTGTATAAGAACAACTTTTTCTACATCACAGGAGTACAATTGAACCCGAACATTAGTGTCGATGATCCTGGTGCCCATCATATAGTGATCACTGATAAGGTTGATCAGTTCCGTCAACTGAGTTTTGCATTGTACTGGCTCTATAATGAGGGAGGACAGGAGTATATCCCAATTGAGCCTAAAAAGCAAGAACAATCGTCGATGATGGAAGCAGAAACTATCGAGAAGCTTCATTTTGCTGAATTTTCACCAGATGGGAAGTATATTCTGTTTGGGTTCAAACATGATTTATATCTCCAGGAGATCAATGGCCCGGTTCACAGAATAACTGATAATGGCTCACCCGACATATTCAACGGAAAGTCTGATTGGGTATATGAGGAGGAGATCACAGAAGATGACAAGCTCTTTTGGTGGTCTCCCGATTCCAAGCACTTGGTATTTGCGAAACTCAATGACACAAAAGTTCAGGATTACGAGTTGGAATTTTACGTGAAGGATAGCGCGGAAATCGGGATCCAATACACAGAGCTGGAGAAAGAGAAAGTGGACGAGTTATACCAATATCCTATCAAAACCAAGATTAAATACCCGAAGACAGGAACTCCGAATCCTGTGATAACCTTACATGAATTCCATCTTGCAGACAAGAAAGTACAGCAGATAGATTCTGGAATAGACAGTGATCTGCTTCTCTACTCTGCGACTTGGGTGGGTGACAGCTTCATTTTCAAGTACACTGATAGGTATTCACGTGTGCTCACGAAGTCAGTGTACCATGATGGGAAGGTTACCAAGATCGATACGATAGATTCATCCAAGTATAACGGTTGGATTGAGAAGATCGAGCCATTGACAGTCATATCAGATGAGGAATATGTTGATCGGGTGGTTCACAATGATCAAGTTCATTTGGCCTTGTTCAAGGTGGATTCTAAGGACTACCGTCTCTTAACAGACTCCAAGGATTGGGGAATTGTTGCAAAGACACCTGTTGCTTTTAACAAGCACGAGCGTATGGTTTATGCACTTACCCTGATGCGGTCATCCATGGACTGCCATTTAGTGGCAGTAGAGTTGGAACAAGGAACTGGATCGCGTGATGAGAATATCCACATCAAACAAATTACTGGGATCGACCAGGACGGACGTTACCTGCCACTGTTCAGCGCTGATGGGCAGTATATGGATTTGCTCTTCACTGGGCCTGGGCAGCCGTGGCAGCGGTTGGTGAACCTCGGAAATATCCACGACGAATTGAAGAGCGAAGCGCTGAGTGCAGATATGATGCACATTATTGAGAAAAGCCCTATCATCAACCATTATGACGTCACAGAAATGAACGTCAAGAAGACCAACTTCCCTACGAAGGTCTATCGACAGATTACTGTGGGGAAGTATGAGAATGGGGATCCAATCATGGTCAACATGGTGGAGATCCTTCCACCCAACTTCAACCCTTCAGACGGTCGCAAACACGGCCTCTTGGTACACGCATATGGTGGTCCAGGACTGCAGACGGTAGAGAAGGCATATGAAGTTGGATTCCAAGAGGCAGTGAGTGCGACATTGGATGCTGTTGTGTTGGTTATCGACCCAAGAGGAACTGGAGGACAAGGATGGCGGTTTAAGAGCTTTGCGAAGGACCAGATCGGCCGATGGGAGCCGCGGGACGTTCAAGACATTACGTCCAAGTACATTTCAGCCAATGAGAAGTTCATCGACAGCGACAAAGTTGCAATATGGGGTTGGTCATATGGAGGATTCACAACTCTCAAGACCTTGGAATATGACCAGGGAAATACATTTAAGTTCGGCATGGCAGTAGCCCCTGTCACTAACTGGCTCTTCTATGATTCGGTTTACACAGAGAGGTATATGGGTAAGGAAAGAGAAAGAATATGGAAACGAAAGAACTCTAAAAATGATGGAGAAGACTTGAGAAAGGGATCCATAAAGGATGGTGAACAATCTAGCAAGGTGGTGCTTGAGGACACAAGTAACGAGAACTATCAGAAGTATGCACAAGTAAAAGATTTCAAGGCCCTTGGTAAGCCGAAACGGTTTCTCCTCATGCATGGAACATCTGACGACAACGTCCACCTCCAAAACTCTTTGTGGTTATTGGACAAGCTCAACGTGAACAACGTCAAGAACTACGATGTGCAATTCTTTCCAGATAGTGACCATAGTATCCGGTACCACCACGCTAATTCGATTGTATATGACAAGTTGTTGCGGTGGTTGAAGGATGCGTTTTCGGGAAAGTTTGAGGATTTTTAAAGAGAAATAGGAAGAAATGTATAGAGAAATATATTATGGCGATAGAACACGATGTCGAATGAAAAAGATGGTACGTATGTAGACTTGGTGATTTAAGTCATCAAAGATATTTAAATTGTATAAAGTCATATTAGAAGTGGTACTATTAATATCAGTATTTCTCATATGGTTTTCATGATGGCCACGAGTATACCTTCTAGTATAGCTTAGTTCTCAATAGTGTATTCTCTACATCTCTTCATCTATCATCTCTGTTCTTATCTCATCTCTGTTCGCTTACCTAATCCACCATTCATCTCATCGCACATTTTTTCAAAACTTCTGCACACCAACCATGGCGAAAACCTCCAAGCAGACCAAGAAGTTCCAAGGCAAGCACTTGAAGGACACTATCAAGCACAGGAAGGAGGTGCAGAGGCACAACAAGTTGCGGGGTAACCGTAAGAAGGCGGAAACATCTGAAGAGCCTGCTCCTAGTGCAGCCCAGAAGGAGGTGTTTACCGACATGCCTGTGGATGAGTTCTTTGAAAGCGGATTCGAGGTACCTAAAGACAAGAAGAAAGCCAAAGCTCAAGAAGAGTCTGAAGAGTCTGAGGAGTCTGAAGAATCATCTGATGAGGAAGACGTCGAGGCCATGGAGGCCAGCATGAAGAAGCTCGAGGAGAAGGACCCCGAGTTCTACAACTACTTGAAGAACAACGACGAGAAGTTATTGGAGTTCGAGGGTGTAAACCCAATGGAGGCGGCTGATGACGATGAGGAAGCTGAGGGTGAAGAAGAAGGCGAAGCCGTCAATGACGACGTCGATGCTGCTGATATGGAGGATGACGGTGCGGAAGCCGAGGAGGAAGCGACCACTCAAGTGGTGAATATTGACACTGCTACTGTGAAGAAATGGGAGAAGAGCCTCAAGAAGGCCACACCTAGCAAGATTAAGAACATTGTTGTTGCGTTCCGCGCAGCAGTCAACATAAATAACGCCAGCTCCAAGCACACTGTGGACAACGGATTCAAGATCACAGACCCAGCAGCTTTCTCTGCGTTCATGATGCTCGCTTTGAAGAAATTGCCAGAGGCCGTGCAAAAGATGGCTCCATACAAGACCAACTCACGTGGAATCCGCTCCGTTGACAAGGAGAATGAGCTTGTGAACAGGATTTCTGCTACCATCAAGTACCATGCTCCAGCATATATAACGTTGCTCCAGGATATAAACGATACTGAGACCGCAGCCATTGTGTTGAGTTCTCTCCAGGAGCTCGTGCCGTGGTACTTACCACACAAGCGTATCATGAAACAGCTTGTGGGTGCAGTGGTTGCTTGTTGGGCCTCGTCAACTGCGGTTGATACGCAGATCGCAACATTTGCGTTCTTGAACAACGTCGCCCGCGAGTTCACTAACAGAGATTCGTGTTTGGAGACTATCTTGAAGGCTTCTTACTCTCTGCTTCTCGCCAACTCACGTAAGACCAATGTGCACACTATGGCTTCCATCAACTTCTGCAAGAACTCTGCTGCCGATTTGTTCGGTATCGACCCGGTGTTAGGGTACCAAGTGGGCTTTGAGTACGTGAGACAATTGGCAGTTCACCTTCGTAACAGTATCAATGCAACCTCTAACGCCAAAGAGGGTTACAAGACTATCTACAACTGGCAGTACTGCCATGCATTGGACTTCTGGTCCCGTGTGTTGGCTCGTCATTGTACTCCGGAATCGGAGTTGGTGTTCAAGAACAAGGAACTGCCATTGAGACAGTTGATCTACCCATTGGTGCAAGTGACTTTGGGTGCTATGCGTTTGATTCCTACAGCACAGTTCTTCCCATTGCGCTTCTACTTGGTGCGTTCGTTGATCCGTTTGTCGCAGAGTACCGGTGTTTTCATCCCTATTTTCCCACTCCTCTCTGAGGTCTTGACCCTGACCACTGTTACCAAGGCAGGTCGTAATGCCCAGTTGCAACCATTTGTGATTGAGGACAGCATCAAGGTGAGCCAACAGTACTTGGGTACACGTATGTACCAGGAAGCTGTGTGCGAGCAGTTCGTCGAGTTGGTCGGTGAATTCTTCGCTCTTTACTCTAAGAGTGTCGCGTTCCCTGAGTTAGCTACGCCAGCTATCTTGACAATTCGCCGTTTTTCCAAGAAGTCTAAGAACCCTAAGTTCAACAAGCAGTTGAAACAATTGGTGGAGAAGTTGAACGCAAATTCTACCTTCATCCAACAGAAGAGATCTAGCATCGAGTACGGACCCTCCAACAAGACAGAGGTGGCTACTTTCTTAAAGGACACCGCTTGGGAGAAGACTCCGCTCGGCCAGTACGTGACCGTGCAGAGACTGCTCAAGGAGGAGAAATTGCGCATTTTGAGAGAGAGCATTGAGGAGGGTGATGAGGAAGAAGAGAAGGAGGATGAAGACCTTGAGGAGGAAGACCTTGAGGAGGATGAAATGGAGGAGGATGAGATGGAAGAGTGATTGCACATGAGTAGTAATATATTAAGGATAAAGGATGTAGAAGGAGCAGAAATAAGGAGAGTAGATTGAGTAGAAAAGAGGGGGGGTATGTTGAGTAAAGAAAGCCTATACACTTGCGACCACATACTATTCTGATGGTGCATTTAATGGACCAATATATGACATCTAAACCACCCGTGCTTTTCTGTGTGTCTTCTCAATGCTACAACAAACCCGCAATATAAATAATTTACCTATACATCTTCCCATCCTTCTTTTTCATCATTGTTTTCTCCTTCCTCTTTTTCATCGTCGTTTTCTCCTTCCTCTTTTTCATTGTTTCTCCTTCCTCTTTCTCTTTTCTCTATCTTCCTTGTTCCTTCTGCTCTTTTTTATGGATCAATCGGGATGAAGTTCCCTACTATGCAACTTGGGATGTTGTAACGGTCTCTTCGTATGGTGAAGCTGAAGCAACAACTCTTCCTTTTGATACCGTCCTTTGTCCGCAAGTTACAGCTTGTGAGCACCGCCTTCTGACCCTTGTCGAATGCAATCGCACCATACTTCTCCCAGAAATTCACCGCACTCTCCTCGCTCATCAACTCGTAGATTGCCAACTTTCCATCCTTCAAATCATCGGTCGTTACCCCAACTAACAGCGCAAATTCCTTGTTACCTCTATAGATCTCGCCCGTACGCCGCCAGAGACATGCCGGAATGGCCATCGATGTGAAAACTCTGTCATAGTCGAGCAACATCCGCTCGAAGTTTTCCTCCACCAACACCAAGTCCACATCCTTAAGTGTCCGTGCAATTGCACGGAATGCCGGCCGGAAAATCAGCAATGGCTTTAAGATTCTCTGCCTGCTCGATACATTCATGTAGTTGTCCATGTAGTTCTGTAGACGTGCATATCCCTTCGCATAGTGATATGGCTGAAGGAGCCCTGCTTCGAGCTTCGCCTTGATCACCTGTTTGAGTCGCTCCTCTGGGGATATCTCCGTTGTGGGGTCTGCTGCCGTGAGGAAGAACTTATCACGGGCCGAGTCGGAAATCACTGGCTTATGTTGCGATGAGTGCCCCGATACAGTATCTTTTTCTGTGTATGGGTTTGCGGGTTTTACAAACCTGTCCTCGAACTCTGCATTCTGAGGCTGGGTTGGTGAAAAGCCTAAGATGCTGTTAATGTTACCCTGTTGCACCGACTGTTGTGTCTGTTGTTGTGGTGGTAATTGCTGTTGGTTGACTTGAGGTTGTATTTGAGGTTGCAGGTCAAAGTCACCAGTTAGCCCATTTCCCCACGTCATATCTCCATTGAGTGCACCATTCACCAACTCTGGGTCGTCGATCATCGAAAGGAAATCATTCAACAGTGAAAATTCACTACCTGCGTGCTCGGAATAGAAGAGAGGCTCTTGATTGTAGCGGAAAGTCTGCGAAAGTACTGAGTTCGGCTTTGGTTTGATATTTTGTACGCCTGGTGACGCTAATATCGATGCTCCTGGACTCTCTTTGATTGAGGGTGGAGGAAGTGGGAGCTGTTGTGAGAGTTGTGGAGATGATGGACCTGCAGTCGTTTTATCATCGCGAAGAGCAGCAGCTTTGCGTCTTTGACGAGAGTTAGCAGGTTCGTCGTAACACAAATGGCCGATTCCACGCTTTATACACCGCTGGCACGGTCGCGATTCGTCGCAGATCATGTGCGAGCGCCGACAGTAGACACACGCGATTTCAACCTTCTTCTTGCGTTTCCTATGGTTGTTCAGCGAAATGGAATTCGATGTAGCAAGTTCTTCTGCCACAGGTGTCTGTGTATTGTTGGTGGCATCAGACACTTGCTCGTGAGACCCCGTTTCTCGTGTGGCCACTGTTTGGTCCATGTTGTGGTTCTTTAGAGAGTAAGCGTTTTTTTTATCTGTAGAGGCACGTGAGAAACCCGGAGGTGCCAAGGTGGGGAAGATATTCGGAGACGGAGCAAAAAGGATTAGTCGATAGATGAGGAAAGATGTAGACGATAAGAGAGGGGTGTATTATAGACAAAGATGGAAGATGAATGGACTAGATGAAGGATACAGATCAAAGTTTAAATCAAAGCTTAGATCAAAGAGTGAGAAGAATGGATTTGAGCACATAGATTTTTTTTGATAGTTAACGGACTTAAGTGTAAGTGAGTGGGGATCTAAAAGACATACTAGGAACTTCTGATCAGGTAACACTATCAAGAATGAAAGATCTGTAGCTGCAAGATAGATATACCCGGACATTATTGAGCCCGGGGACAGGAAAAAACCGGTTACACTATATGTAGTGTCAGCCTCGCATTTAGTTATTCTCCAACAAATATTACGTTGTATGACATCAATATAAAGTAAAATTTCATATACACATAAATCTCCCTTGATAATCCATTGCTATCATGACTCCATAAAAAATCCAAATCATCATTACTTCTCCTTATCTTTGAATGAGTTTTCCTCTCTTTAACTCTTCTTCTGTTTAACTTTTCCTCTCATTACTCTTCCTCTTATTAAATCCATTCTTCTCAACTCCCTACATTCATGTTGCCTTTTCATTGGCAATCCCATATCTCTATTAGGTAGACTCTTCAATATCCCTGTATCCCCTTGTGTGTTCCTATCTGTTCCAATCTGTTCCTATCTGTTCCTATCTGTTCCAATCTGTTCCAATCTGTTCCAATCTGTTCCATCTGTTCCAATCTGTTCCTTCTCCCTTTTATTCTCTTCCTCCATTTCCATCAAGTGTGGACAGCGACGTACTCCTCTTCACGTCAAAGTTCAGGTCGATACTCGTACTCAACCCTTCCGTACCCTGGTCGAGTGTCATCTGTGACAGATACTGACTGAGAATGTGAAGAGGTCTGTCAAAGAAACGCGGTTTCCGTGTGTCTTTCGGGCTTTCGAAGTTACTCAGCGCCAGAAAGAACAGACTCGAACCTCCAGACAGCACTGATGCTTGTGATTCAGGAACGTCCCTCGGTTCTGACTCAGAATATTCATGTGAACCCAGCGCCAACGGGAAATCACTGGCTGTACCGCTTCTCTCTAATTCACTTTTGCCAACGGATCTACTTTTGTCTGTTTCCATCCACTCTTGAGACTCTTGTGGCAGCCCTGCTTCTCTTGAATCATTAGGCTTCGACTGCGTCTCTTTCGACTCTTGGGTCTCTTGTTCTAATTGCGTGTTCCCAGAATCTTCGGAATGTCCTGAATGATTTTCTTTCTCAAACTGATCCTCATTCTCATTCACTGATTCATCATTCTCTTGCGATGATTCCACTCCCACTGTATTCTTTTGGTTCTGTTTTGTATCTGGATTACTTTCTCTGCTCTCAACAGCTCCATACTGCGTGCTCAGGCTTCCGTGCACCAACAACAGGTGTTCTGACTGGCTCGGAATAATGTCTCTACTCGTTCCCTCGACAATGTCTAACCTGCCTTCGTACTCATCCTCCCGCGGTTCATCATATGGGCCATCCCGCAGCTCACTGCTATATGTATTCTGGCGCTCAAAGTCGCCATATGAATTACTCCCCAGTTCCTCAACGGTACGTGGCCCCACAGTAGTGTTGCACAATGGGCAGCTGCGACGGAAGTTGATCAACCAATTGCTCAAGCAGCGCTCGTGATAAAAGTGTTTGCACTCAAGGATGAGCACACGTGACAGGAGCGGTGTGTACTTATCCAAGCAGATCAGACACTTGTATGCTGGGAAGAAATCACCCGGTGCTGTTAATACGTCCTTAGGTGCCATACGTGCGAGTTGACGAACGTCTGTGCCATTGACAATGATATTATTGCTTTCACGTAACGACAGCCTTGACGAATTCGCGGACTCGGCCGGCGAGTCTGCGGGGATACTCTGGTGGGTACGGTCGAGATACCACGCGAAACTCTGAACGCTTATTAAGTGGTCGACATTGAAGATATAGACTCGAAGTTGTTTAACCAAGCGCGAGCTGCGCAAGTTCTCCTGGTGTTTACGATGTTTCTGGGCGAGAACAATAGCAACATAGAAGAGAAGAATGAGAAGTGGTGGCGATAATACCATCAGAAGCACAATCGAGAGCCACAGCCCAAGCAGCGCAGTCGAAATGTGTAGGGTCACGTGCAACTCCGCTAAATCGCTCAAGGCATTATAGTCTTCGAAGGTGAGGAACATTACTGGCACCAGTAAGCGACCATCCTGGTTGAATGTAGAAGAGTACATTGTGATCAAGCCACGATGTGGTTCGTCGTTGGCGATGATTATACCGCGGGCTCCTACGTCGGAGCGCACGATATTAGCGACTTTGGCAACAAAAGTGCACTCGCCGCGCAAAACAACGAGTATGGTGTTGTTAAGTGCAGGGTCCTTTTTTATAGGCGAACAAGCATCTGATTGTAAGATAGTATACTTACTAGAAAGAGGCTTGTCGATTATAGGCAGGAAGCTTGCGTAGCGTGCTGCCATGGCATGTTGGGTTATGTTCCCCTTGGAGTTAGTTGTGTTAAAGTTGATATCTGCATCAATAGGGAAGAACGAATTGACTGCGTTATTAAGTGGGTAGTCTATGTCGCTAGTGACGAGGGGGCGTTGACCCACTACATAGCACGCAAGCGCTATGATGAACGAGACCGCCACCGCGATCCGCAAAAGTATGGGGATCATGGAGAAAGTAAGTAATGGGAAAAAAGAGTGAAGAGAATACAAGAGGAAGATTAGAGGAATAGAAACAGGATGATTAGAGGAATAGAAACAGGATGATTAGAGGAATATAATAGGAAGGTTAGAGGAAGGTAATTATTAGCTGAAGTTGAGCATTACTAGTGTGAAGAGTCGGTTATGGTTAGTATGAAGATCAGCGTGACTACCATCAACATGACTATGATACGCATGACTATAATTTACTATGGGTTAGCATTATTACACTAAAAACATGAAAAGTGATGATACTGTCGTCCATTACTTTGGCTTTATTATGACGTCTTTGATGACGAAACATCTCATCTTTAATCTGTTTCATCATTCTCTCATCTTCTCTCATCTTCTCTCATCTTCTCTCATGCTCACTCATCTTCTCTCATCTACTCTCATGCTCACTCATTCACAACTCTACTTCATCTCTTCTATTATCTTGTCATTCTTTGTATCTTCTATTTATCTATTCTCTTTTAAAACACATCACCCAACCGTAAGCGCGGTGCAATGTTCATCAGCAACAACTCCTGGAACAACAACTTGGCTGCATACGGAATAGTCATCTTGATGATTCCCTCAGAGCTCTTGCACGTTGTACACCAGCTATCATGTCCCATTAAGCCACAAACATTACAGATGTCCACTTCAAACGCATCCGACGAAATCATCAATCTCTCCAAAAGCAATTGCGAAGCACCATAAGCAATAACACAGTCTCTCTCCATCTCTCCCAAACGTAAACCACCATCACGAGAACGTCCCTCAGTAGGTTGTCTCGTCAAAACAGCACGTGGACCACGAGCACGAGCATGCATCTTATCCAACACCATATGCTTCAACTTCTGGTAGTAAATTGGTCCGAAGAAAATATATGCCTGGAGACACTCACCAGTAATACCGGAATAGAGCATATCCTTACCCGAGTAACTGAAACCCTTGTCGATGAGAATTTGAGACATATCTTCGAGCTTTGAACCACCAAAACATGTACCGTACTCTAACAGTCCGTTCAACACTCCGGCCTTGCCCGAAATCAATTCGATCATCTTACCAACAGTCATTCTTGAGGGAAAACCATGTGGGTTCATAATGATATCTGGTGTCACACCCTGATCACTGAACGGTAAGTCCTCCTGTGGAACAATGATACCACAAACACCCTTCTGGCCGTGTCTCAGTGAGAACTTGTCACCCAACTCCGGACGTCTTGTTTGACGAAGAAGAACCTTTATGAGTGCTTGGTCATTATCACTCACGGACATCATCACCTGGTCAACATACAGTGGCTCAGGTCCACGGTAATATGCAGGGGTCTCACGGTGCAGCTCTGCACTCTCCACTGTGTTGCCCAACACCAGTTCACCAGCATTGGTAGGAACACACTTGTTCACATACACCATACCGTTCTCCACACGCGCACCAATCTCACCAAGACCATCAGGTCCAAGAGCACGGTGAGGGAAGATAGGACGCAGCTCTTCATCCACACGCATACCTGCCACAATATCCTTGGTGTGGTTCGGGTAACGCTTCAAATGAACTGTGTTCTTACGTACGACCTGACACCGGCCGAAACCACGATCGATACTGGCCTTGTTGAGCACGAGCGCGTCTTCGATATCGTAACCAGAGTACGACATCACCGCGACCGTAGCATTCTGACCAGCGGGCAATTTATCATACTGGATCAACTCAATCGTCTTGGTTTTCACCATAGGCTGTTGTGGGTACACCATGAAGTAGAGCAATGTGTCGATACGACGGAACTGGTTGTAGGCAATCGCACCGATTGCCTGCTTACCCATCGCACACTGATATGTGTTACGCGGCGATTGGTTGTGGTGTGGATATGGAATGAGACCCGCAACAGCACCGAGTACAGTAAACGGCTCGATTTCGAGGTGAGTGTGCTGCACATGAGATGTGAGGTCGCGCTCATACAATGCAATGAGCGAGTCGTTTTCCTCATTGACATCGAGGTACTCGACCAAACCGTGTGCGAGGAAGTCGTCGAATGACCACTCACCAGCAGCGAGCTTGGCGAGGTGTGCTGCCGTCACGCGCGGCACATTGTTCTCAACAATTATAAGTGGACGACAGATACGTCCACCATCGGTAGCAATATGGACCGCCATTTGGTGAACATTGGTGTAGATCGAGATGAACTCGGAAATCTGGCCTCGGCGACGAAGTGCGCGGAACTCTGAGACAAACCGCACAGGGTACCGAATTGTTCCTACGAGCGTACCGTTGACATAAACACCGAAGTTACCTGGAGCATGAAGCACCGCCAGATCTACGCTCAAGATATCCTCACACCCGAGCACGAAACAAAGGTTGCGTACAGGTGCCTCCTCGTCATCGGTGGTAATATGCGTCATGAGCGCCAAGTTCTTAACCAAGCCACACGCTTCTCCCTCTGGTGTATCGGAAGTACATAACATACCAAATTGGGATGGTTGCAACGCACGCGGACCCGACACCTTACGTGACTTCTCGAACTGTGATGAGATTCGCGTCATCATACCGAGCGCACTGATGTACGATAAACGTGAAAGAACGTGAGTGACACCAGCACGCTCCATCTTGAAACGTTTGAGCGACCAGTTACCCGTAGAGATGGCTCTGTTAAGTCCCATTGTGATGTTATTGGAGTGGATGTTGATGGAGAGGAGCGCATCGAATTCACTAGTACGACTTGGCTTTTTCAACACCTTGTCGATATTGGCCTTGAAGTCCAGGTTAAACTTTTTGAACAAATCTTCAAAGAGAAGCGACATCAACTGACCTGCAAGTTCCAAACGCTTGTTACCCACGTAGTCTCTGTCATCCACCATCTTGCTATCATGCATAGCCATTACTACACGCCGTGCCATCGTTGCAATGTAAAGTGCCTTCTCGCGGAACTGGAGATCCAGCACGGTCAAGTGTGCGATGATCGTGGTAGCAATCGCCTCAATTCCCTCCTGAAGCTGTGTAAGCTTAGGTGCTCCCGCACGTCTAATTGTCTTGACACGCTTACCAACGTAAAGCAACGCCTGTTGCTGTGTGAATACCTCGAGGCGCGCTGCCTCTTCAAAGTTTGCCGCAAATAAGTCCTGGAATTCTGGATCCAGTCCACACACAAGCTGGAGGATCTCAAGATCGGATTGAATACCAGCTGCCTTGAGTACAATCACAATTGGCACATCCTCAGCGATCGAGTTATGCTTAAGGTAGATCTTATCATTCTTAGTAATCACATAAGTCTTCGATTTACGCTCATGTGTCGACGATGTCACACTCGCCTGTACAATTCCCTTTTTCTCGTCCAGTTCCACAATGATACGGTTCTTGGACAACTGCTCTTGCACTAAGATGACCTTTTCAGTACCATTCACCACAAAATATCCACCTGGGTCCACGGGGCACTCCTCATAGCGAGCCATGGCTGCATCTCCCAAGCCATCGAGTAAACACTTGTTGGAGCGAAGCATCACTGGCATACGACCGATCTCGAGGTCACGATGCATGATGATCTTACGCCCACGCGTATACTCAACGTCCACATAAATTGGAGCACTATATGTCAAATCACGAAGACGACATTCATGAGGTGGAAGAATGAGTTCTTTGGTACCTGGTGCAGATCCCAGACGGTGACCCACACGGATGTCGAGGTATTTGAGGTAAAACTCCGGGTCAACATCCAGGAGCACCATCTCATTGGCCTTGATGATTTTCTTCAAATCAACATCCACAAAGTAGTTGAACGAATCAAGGTGCTGCTTCACGAGACCTTTGACTTTGAGAAATGCCGGAAGGAGTTTCCATTTATCCTCCGCGGTCGAGATCTCATCCGTGAGCGACTTACCATGGTACGTCGGCTCAAGGAGCTGGTCGAAGGCGCTGTCCGCGGTGGTCATTAGGATGAGAAAAAAAGAGATGAGAAAAAAGAAGAGCTGGTAAAGATATACAAACGATAAGACTCCGAACAAGATGTTAGAGAATACATTTGAAAGTGACATACAAGATACTTTATAATATCATTATGTTATCTCTTTATACAAGACATTCATTATTGTCTACATAATTGTTATATTGGATACATCTTGTGATACATTCAGATCAAACATAATCAACACAAATCATACCAACTATCCCCATCACCTCAGCTTCCGCATTCATAGCTGTTCCTCACCATCACTCATTTTCACCTTCACTGATTCAACACCTTATATGCGAAGATCAAATAGACTTTGATCTAAGTGATCTACTAGATCGACCTGAAAGAGATCATATCTCTATTAACTGTAGTTTCCTATCTCTTATTCCTATTTCCTTCCCAAGTCTACTAACATCTCGTTCCCAATTCACTGTTCTATTTCATCTCCTTCCCTCCCTACTATTCTATTCCAGACCCTTTCTATAATTGATCCCTCTTCTCCCTTCTCTCTTTTCTACTCCATCATCTTCTGTTATTTCCTTTTTCTTTTTCATGAACTCCAACCTCTTCAAATCGACCGTCAACGAGTATCTCGAAGGCCTCCCCAAGGCCATCCAACAGAAGCTCTATGAGCTGCCGGCCACGTGTCTCTCTATCTACCGTCTTCTCCCACCTATGGCCAAGTTCTACATAATGCTGATGGTGTTCAACGAAAGACCTGTGCTGTTACGAGACCTCGACAAATGGAACAAACCTCAATCGCGTGTGGTACTGTTCGAGTCGCTTAAACGTCTCAAGAGTTTACATTTGATCGAAGAAGACGCTACAAATAGCCATATTCGTCTCAATCAGACTTTCCGCAAAAACTTTCGTGATTGTCTAACGGGCACTCAGACAACAAATGCTTTCGGTAATTTGTGTACTACAGAGGACTCATTCCCAGTAGACCTCAAGTTTCTCGACGCATTCGCGCTGCAGAAGTGGGAGTCTATTCTCCACTTCATGGTTGGTACAGAGTCTGCACGCACACCTTCGAAGCTGGTGCTCTCACTTTTGCGCTCTGGTGGCTTAATGGAAGGTTCAACACATAATTTGGCCATCACAAATACAGGATTTCAGTTCTTACTTCAGGATGTTAATGCCCAGATATGGATCCTCCTTTTACAGTACCTCAATCTCACGCAGGATCTCCACATGGACCCAGTCGACGTGCTTAACTTCATCTTCATCCTAGGCTCGCTCGAACTTGGCAAGTCGTATACAGTCTCGAGTTTGTCGGCCACACAAGTCAGTATGTTGGCTGATTTGAAAGACTATGGTTTGGTCTATCAGCGTAGTGATAGCCTGGAACGCTTCTACCCGACGCGTTTGGCTACCACCTTGACCTCCGACTCCGCTGCACTCAAGACGCCTTCGATGGCCGTCGACCAGGTTTTGGGTGATGATAACGCCAACCATGCATCTCAGGCCCAGCAACAACACGGTTCCATCATCATCGAGACAAACTTCAAGCTCTATGCATATACTTCACTGCCGTTGGAGATTGCCGTTCTCAACTTGTTTGTCCAGATGAAAACACGCTTTGCCAATATGGTCTGCGGCCAGATCACTCGTGAACTGATCCGTAACGCTCTCTACAATGGTATCACCGCCGTCCAGATCATAAAGTTCTTGGAGACAAACGCCCATCCCCAAATGCGTGCATTGGCACGTGAGAGACTCGATAAGAAGATCGAATTCGATACAAATCACAACATCAACACCGCAGGCGGAGCTCCTCAGTCCAAGGCTGCCAACGGAGTCGTCGAGCAGCACAGGTTGGAAATCCTTCCGCCAACAGTAGTCGACCAAATCAAGTTGTGGCAGTTAGAGTTGGACAGAATACAAACCTACGATGGTTACTTGTTTAAGGACTTCCTGAGTCAGCAAGAGTTCGACATCTTGGCCGGTTATGCCGTTGAGGTCGGTGTGTTGATCTGGCTGGACAAGGTCAAGAGGAAGTTCTTCGTTACCCAACTGGGCTTTTCGCAGGTTGTCGATTTTGCCAACCGCAAGTTGAAGAAGTAGTAGCATATCAGCATAATAGACATACGGCATGAGGAGTACATGAAATGTAAGTAAATCTCGTCAGGGTTTCATAGCTCCTAGAGTAGATCTCAATACCAATACCTAAGCAGAATCATAGCGATCCTCAAAGCATGGCTTATCATAGCAAATCTCATACTATCCTACTCACTTCTAGATCACTTACCTACATCAATCCAATTAAACATCCATTATAATACAAACTAACCCGAGCAAGAAGTACACTCCGCTGCACCATTCTTGATGTAGCACACAAGTGGCGTGGAGTCGTAGATATTGTAGTTTTCCTCGTCACCCAGCGAGTTAGCGCCCGTCTTCTCCAGTATCACCACATCATCAGCCAAACGCTTGCTGATCTCGTCCTCCTCGGACTTGTGAATCTCTGCTGCCTTGGGCACAGCAATCACATGCTCTACGTCCTCGACATTGACGTCATTGCCTTTAATCAGCGACACAACCTGGTATGGCTTGCGCACCAACTTGGACATATCGGCCAGGCCATTCACCGAGTTGGCTTCCAGTGCATCAACGGTGAACTGAATGGCTCTAGACGCAGCCTGTGTTCTCAAGTAGTACATACCGGTCTTTAATCCTCTCTCCCAGGCGTAGAAGTGGCATGCAGTCAACTTACCGAATGTTGGGTTCTGCAAGTGAACGTTCATACTCTGCGACTGACAGATGAACTTACCTCTGTCCGCAGACATGTCGATGATAACCTTCTGAGAGATCTCCCACACAGTCTTGTACAAGTCCTTGATCTCCTGTGGAATGTTTGGAATATGCTGGATAGAACCGTTGTCCTGGATAATCTTGTTCTTCATGCTCGAGTTCCACAAGCCCAAGTCAATCAAATCCTTCAACAAGTACTTGTTAACAATCTGGTACTCACCAGCAAGCACACGTCTGTTGTAGATGTTTGAAGTGTATGGCTCGAAGCACTCATTGAAACCCAAAATCTGTGAAGTAGAGGCAGTAGGCATTGGAGCAACCAAAAGCGAGTTACGCAATCCGGTCGTCTTGACCTTCTCCTTCAATACGTCCCAGTCGTCAAACAATGGCGATGGCTTGTGGTTCCAGAGGTCGAACTGCAACAAACCCTTGGATGCTGGCGAACCTTCAAACGAGGAGTATTTGCCTTCTTTAGCAGCCAACTCTATGGAAGTCTCGATGGCAGCGTGGTAGATGGTCTCGAAAATCTGGATGTTCAAGTGGCGGGCCTCCTGCGAGTCGAATGGCATGCGCAACTCACAGAAGACATCGGCAAGACCCTGGACACCAAGAGCAATAGGTCTGTGCTTCATGTTGGACACATGAGTAGACTCGACAGGATACCTGGTCACGTCAATGATCTTGTTCAAGTTCCTAGTCAACACCTTGGTAACGGAGTGCAACTTAACAAAGTCGTATTGCAACGACTCAGTGCCAGTCTTGGTGTCTCTCACGGTCTTGATGAAAGTTGGGAGAGCGAGAGAAGCCAAGTTACAGACGGCAGTCTCTTCAGGAGTAGAGTATTCCACAATCTCGGTACACAAGTTCGATGACTTGATAGTACCCAAGTTCTTCTGGTTGGACTTCTCGTTACAAGCATCCTTGTACAACATGTATGGACCACCAGTCTCGGTCTGGGCCTCCAAAATGGCGTGCCACAACTTCTGAGCCTTGATGGTGTTGAAGGCGCGGCCCTCCTTCTCATACTGTTCGTAAAGCTTGACAAACTCCTCACCGACAGCATCGGCCAAACCTGGGGCCTCGTCTGGGGAGAACAACGACCACTCACCGTTGTCCTTGACTCTCTGCATGAACAAGTCTGGAACCCAGAGACCAAAGAACAAGTCTCTAGTACGCATCTCCTCCTTACCGTGGTTCTTTCTCAAGTCCAAGACATCGAGGATATCAGCGTGCCATGGCTCGATGTAAATGGCAAATGCACCAGGACGCTTGTTACCACCTTGGTCGACGTATCTGGCCGTGTTGTTGAAGACACGAAGCATAGGAACGAGACCAGTGGAGGTACCGTTAGTGGAGGAGATGTATGCACCAGCACTTCTGATATTGTGCACATGCAAACCAACACCACCAGCAGCCTTCGAAATAAGAGCGGTCTTGTGGAGGGTTCTGTAAATGCCGTCGATGGAGTCATCCTCCATCGCAACAAGGAAACATGACGAAAGGTAGTTGTATTCAGTACCAGAGTTGAACAAAGTTGGCGAAGCGTGGACAAAGTACTTTTGCGACATGAGGTTGTAAGTCTCAGCAACAGCTTCGATGTCATCACCATGGATACCGATGGCAACTCTAAGGAACAAGAACTGAGGAGTCTCTGCGGTCTGACCGTTGATCTTGAACAAGTAGGATCTCTGCAAGGTCTTGATACCAAAGTAAGTCAAGTTGTAATCACGCTCGTGCACGATCAACTTGTTAAAGAAGTCCTTGTGAGCCATGACAGTCTCGTAGAACTTGTTAGAGATCAAAGCCAGCGCACGTGGGTTCTTACCAGGACGGTAGTTCTTCAATCTCTCGATATTTGCGGAGAAGGAGATCTTGTTAAGTTTCTGCAACTTGACTGCTTCGACACGACCAGCTAAGATGGCGTAGTCTGGGTGCTGGATAACTCTGGAAGCGAGACCCTCACAGAGCAAATCGTACAACTCCAACTTATGGAACTTTGCAGGCAATCCAAGCAGAACCTTTTCCACGAGGTTCTCGATCTTGAGATATCTCTCGTCGAGACCTGTGGTAAGGCCCTTAAGGAATGCAACGAGGATAGAGCCATCAAACTCTTCTTCGGTGATCTTTCCGTTAACCTGGCGGACAAAGATAGGTTTCATGTTGTGAATAGGTTTCGAAAATGATGTAACCGTAGAAAAGTGGTAAAGATTTTTTTGGAAAGATGGGGGGCTCTCGGGCATTTATAGAATTTTTTACCTGACGCGTCGCGTAGAGCTTAGTAATTATTTGACGCAATACAAATATCATAATTGCACCCAAGATACCGATCATCTACATCATTAATGGAGTAAGTGGGTCCTATATTATACCCTATGCTACTGTAGAGCTCTCAAGTTTGGAAAACCGCTTTCTATTGCAACGGTCATCATCGTCGTGTACTTTGAACGCGCCAAAAAAAATCGCAAAAGCGCGTTGGTTTGTGATCTCCGAAGGAGCCAGCAAAGGCTACGACACGACGAGCATCTTAACAAATAGAACACATGGATGCAGAGATACTGCAAAGATGAGACTTCAAAATGATTCAAGGGAGACGTTGAGGCTCTACAAATAATGCAAGACGTATGCAAATCTCGTATTGGATGCGCGTCAGATTAAATCATCAAAACAAAGAATCAAGATAAATATTGCACTAGAATGCACTGGTTTTGGACGGGATAAGAGAAGGTTTGATATCGGAGATCATCCACATGTACATCTCATTCTATATATGACCAATATACACCCATTAGAACTGTCTTCTGTCATCTCACCGTGGGATGCAATCTCCCAGATGAAATTCGAATACGGAGACCAACACTAAATAGGCCAAAGCACAAACACAATACAAACCATGCTGAAAAAGGTAACCGGCGTGTATAGAAGATGGGGACATGAAGTCCGCTTATCGGACTGTTTATTGCTGTGGCCATCCCAATGAATTTATTCTGAGATGGTACTGGTTTATACGCGTCCACACATCTATTCTCTCAGAGTACGCGTAGTAAGACGCGTTTTTAACAGCCATAGTTTTTCATAACGCGTTGATACGCGTGATTCTCGATAAGCATTGCAAATGCTACGATAAGATTCAGTGATCGCAAGTCAGTAGAGAAAGATACACTCAGTAGATATAGAGGGTGTGATCAGATACCATCATCATCGAAAGTGATAGACGTCTTATCAAAGGACGACAGACGTCGAATCAAAGGATGACAGGCGTCGAATCAAAGAATATAAGACATCAAATCAAAGATATAAGACGTCGCATCAGAGGATATGAGATGTGGCCCATGAGATAACATTGGGCATTGTTGAGAAGAGGAAGAGGTTGAGTTGTGAGGATTTTTGTAAACCATGCATATCCTGACACAAGCCATTCTGTCCTTTCACCAATTTCACAGACTGTCAAGACTGGTGAATTGCAGATTTCACACTTGCATCAATTTTGTGGAGCTGATGTGAACTGCTGCCCGAACCGGAAAATGAGTTTCTTGATTGAAGATACACACGGTTTCGAGAAATTCATGTTGCATCAAAAGAAACGTCACAACCGAGAAGTGAATCGGTGTCACAAATCAGTGGCTGTCAGTGACTCTTGAAATATCGTCACCGCGTCCAAGAGTAGACTGATGAGACTGGAAAAACTGAACACAGAGACAGTAACGTGATGACTACCTTTATAGACGCGGTATTTGCTAAACCGTCTTGTTCAGTATTTTACTTTATAATCAGGAAGTGTTCAGGTACCAGGTACAAGAATTTTGCTCGATAATCCGGGAAATCTTGTACTTGTTATTCATACATCAGTGATAGAATCCTGCATTTTTGCATGTTTTTTTTATAGGAGGAAATCTTCCTACGATTACTGTTCGCTAAAATGTAAAAATGAAAGGCCTTTTATATGTTTCTTCGCCCATTAAAAAGTTCATACTTGCTTTCTCCTCCCATCCTGAGTTGCATGCCTATCACATCTCCCCCTAATAGAAAATCTCTTGCTAAGGAAAAACCTTCTCAATATTCCCCGGCTATAATCTTCCTACCTGTTTTAAACGCAAGAAGCGCAAGTGGTTTAGTGGTAAAATCCAACGTTGCCATCGTTGGGCCCCCGGTTCGATTCCGGGCTTGCGCATTTTTTTCGTTTATTGATCGCATGTTTATGACGCACATAAGACCAACATCTGATCGGTCTAAAAGCTCTACAGGAAAACTCAGGCCATTTGCTAGATAACATGCTTAATGCACCTAGAACTAGTAAAGCATAATGTGCTTCGTTTCAATTGTAGACGCAGTATCTCAGGCGGGCTCACGGGCACATGTTGGACAATAGCGACTTTTTCGGAAAGTGGGGATCACACAAAACCGCCGGAATGTGCACGAAAGCGCTGACTAAAAGATGGAATCTTTTTGTGGTTGCGAACTCCGGAAGTAGTCTGATTCAAACCTTGGTGGGCCAAGAGAACATACCCAGATGAGAGTACTTACTTAAAGAGGAAGTGAACTGTTTGTACTGGTGTTGTGTCAATACGCAAAAGCTTGTTAGCAGCGTAAGATCATGAAACAATCGAATACCAGGTATGAAACTGGTTGGAAGGAGAGCCCGTAACGAGTCGCGCCTTGGCCTCTATAGTGGGGTTTGCACCTGCGCATGGGCGTCTTCACCTATCACCCCCTGTTGCCATTTTAGGAGATCTTGGGACTTCCGGATCCTCTAAATCCGCGCGACGCGCGAAAAAAGGTGAAGGAAAAGGATGAAGATAAAGGAAGAGAAGATCACATACGGTGTTCGTTACGGTTCTCCATTCCTATTCTCCATTACCATTGTCAATTACTGTTTTCCATTACCGTTCTCCATAACTTTGCAATTCTACAAAAATTGTAATTAGTCTATAATATTCGCCGTTATTCATTAAAGTACCTTCCAGGTACCAGGGGAATGCATACGCACTCCAGTCTATAATAGTCCAATGTAATCCCAAATCATCCTAATCAAGTTCTAATCCGTCTAGGCCTTTCTAACTGTACAAAATCTTTCTAGAACTCTCTAGACCTCTAGACCTCTAGACCTCTCTCTTTCTGATCACCCCAGTGATGACATCCATGAGCCAGTCGTAGTTGTAGCTCAAGGGCTTCAGGAAGGTGTGATCAATGCCGATAGATTCGTACTGGAGTAAATCATCCACTTCCACACGGGTGGTCACGGCCACCACGCCCCAGCTATTGTATCTCTCACTTGCACGCATCTTCTTTGTGATTTCGACACCATCAACGACTGGCATTTCTATGTCAAGAAACACAACGTCGAAAGTACGTGAAGCTACCACATCCATTACCTTGGTGCTATCGCTCATACACTCGATCTCGGCCAGCGGGAAAATCTTGTGGAGCACACGTTCCAAGATCTTGAGGTTAACGGCATTATCGTCAACGAGCAAAAAGGAGTACAGGGTGCGGTTAGGCTGGTTGTCGTTTATGATAAGCCCCAAGTCCTCTAATGGTGTAAGCAGTCCGTTGTCAGTGATCATGCTATTGCGGTGGCTCATGGGCCGCAGGCCAGAGCCGCCTTGGAAATACACCAGCGACGACAGGATCAACCCACAGCTAGAGAGTCTAGATAATGCTCCAGGACGTACCTCCAATGTCGAGGAAGAGGGAGCAACTTCCAAGTTGGCGGTAGACGGAGTCAATGGCACAAAGGGCTTATTGCGCTGTGTTTCAGTCCTCGCGTCTGTTTTGTGCATCATATCGGGCTCATACTCAGGCGGACTTTGTAAATGAGTTTCGTTTTGCATGTGAGCATACTCGCTCACGGAAGCAACATCGACGGAGAGTTTGGGCCGTGACAGAAAGTAGTCGTTTGGTGTGGTTGCCATTGAAATATCGTGCAATGACGATAAGCTGCTCAGGCGGGTTGGAAGCTTTGGAAAGGGCTCTTCAACGCGTGTGGTATGGTTTTCCAAGGTTTCCAGGTCGGAGGAGTTTGTCCTAACGTAGTCGCGTGGCCTCAACGCCTCAGGTAAAAGTGTTGTCTGGAGCGCCTTTGAAGATAAAGACTTAGGGTGGGTCTCAGCAGTAAGTGCCGGTAAGGTTTTTGGGTAGGACAGTGCAGGAGACACCAGTGGTGCTGCGATAGTCAGTGCAGATAAGTCACGCTTGTGAACGTATTGTATTTGTGAGTCCAAGTCTGTAAATACGTCCATGATTGTTTGCGAGGTTCGCCACCATTTCGGGCTGCTGCCAGATATATAAAGGCGAGGAAGGAGTGAATCCAATCTTCTTTCCAGGGAAAATATTTTGCATGCAGAATCTCATATTTTCCAATACAGCAACTGGAGCAAAAAATATTCGGAGCCCGCCCTGCAGATAGTCTTCTCTGGACGCCTGAGAACTGTACCACATGCAGGGTCACTAAGGAGGTAACGGCTCGGTATGTCTCGTGCTAAGTGTCAGTTGAAACGGATCTCGACACGGTCACAGCGCATGATTACTAGCAAGTACACGAGGCGGCCGTCAGGCCGGTCGCACATTTGACCGCCATGTTTACACAAAACGGTCATAATGACAGCGACTAAGGCGAGGCTAGTGGGGAAGTTATGAGACCAGACAGGCGGACATCTCCCCGCGCTTGTCAAAAGCGCACTGGCCTACTGCTTGGCATGATCCATGATTGCTGCGTCAGCAGAAATATCGATGACATCAAATGCAGATCAGAGGCAGATAGAAGCAGGTCATGTGGAGGCGGATCAGTCCCAATTAGTCTGATGAGGATAGTACGAGATGTCAACCGTTGGTGGGGCTTGGTCAAGACAAAGGAATGATGCAGGTTGACAGTAGGTTGAAAAGGCACTCGTGCAGATGATTCACGAATTTATGATTACAGATACGGTAATGGTGGTCCTCTACAGATACGATAGAGATGTATGGGATTGATAAATGGAGGACAAATTATGTAAAAGTCTGATAGAATATGACTAGTGATGGAGGACTTTTTCGGTACTTCACAGGCTATTACATAGAGTTGATCTCTCATTTGCCAATTTGGTACTGTCATGGAATTGCGGCAAGGATTTTGTGTAGGCTCCGATCCCGAAGCGATAGAACATGTTCCGATTCCGAAGCGATTAAGTTGATGAGCTAAATGTCTGAACATGTGGCTAAAAGAAAGCTTGTTTTTGCGGACTTCGTATATGTGACGTATGCTTGGCTGGACTTGATTTCATGAGGAAGCTTGACACCGATGATTACAATCTAGTTTTCTTACTCTAGGTTTTCTTACTCTAAATTTGTTGCTTGACTTTGATTACGACTAATAATGACTTTTCCACTAGCTAATGATATACAGGTTACCGGTGTTCTCTCTGGTTACTACTTTTGCTACTTTTGCTACTACTGAAGAGGTGTGACCATTAGTATCTCCGTGGCCGTTAGTAGCCGCTCGCACCGCTAAAATGGGCGGTGATCTCGGGAATAGATTTCTTTTTTTTCCAGAGTTTGCTCTCGATGGGTTTGCTGTGTACTTCACCTCGGTCTAGGCAACGAGGACGCGCAATAATACGAGGCAAATGGCCGCAATGAAGACGCATGACGTGTTGACCTGTAGTAACGGTGTTATCTATAATCTGCCACGCGTGGCGAGTTCCAGTCCGCGGTAAAACATCTGCCACATTCGAGCTTCCGAGGTAAATATGCACAAAAATTTTGAAGGGTCTAGATGAGGCGCACCTTAGTAAATAGGGCGATGAGAGATCGTCTAAGTCAGTACAGATCTCAATGTAAGGCTAGTGTAGAGAATTCCAAAGGGTTAGTGTAAGGTTGGTGTACTGTTAGTGAAAAGCTTATGAAAGGTCGGTTAGTGAAAGATTAGTGCAAAGGAATCTTCTAGTGGAAAGACGCGCGGTAGCAAACGATTGCGATGACCATGATAAGAAGGCATACAGCGAAATAGCAAGTACGTCTACCTGCGGTCTTTTTAGGTAACGAAGTCTTTTTCTATGCCCGAAAAAAATACCCTATTTTGGGGCATTGGTGAGGCCATGTGTGGATGATGTAAAAGGCGGGAAGCAAGGTTGCCATGTTCAACAAAGTTGCCCAGGAATCCACATGCATCGAAGCGCACATGAACCTTGACCGACGCATGAGAATTAGGGTCAGGAACAGACCATGGAGAACAGGGAAAACATGGTGGATGTTAGCCCACAATTGCTGTGAGAGGCATAAGGTCATAGAGAGATGGTATTGGGAGATGAGGTGGAGACTGGAGAGTTAAGTCAGAAAATACTAAAGTAGAAGGTGATGGAAATTTGGTACTAGAATACTTGAAATTTCAAGTCTGCAATACTGGAACCCTGGGAATTGCACTTCAACTTTCGCGTTATTCTCTGTAAGCTCTTGTCTCTGAAATTCGCTGAAATTCCTCCTCAACGGCAGCATAGTCGTGTATGCGGTGCATACGCAGGACGATCAGATCCGCGTGAACCGACTGCAGAAGGATGAGATGCCATCGCAAAATTGGTCACGTGTTTGAAAAGCTGGAGGTGTTTAATGCACTTGAGTAGAGTGGAGGGTAATTGTTTAGTTCTTGATCCTTGATACTTGATACTTGATATTCGAGTACTTTGGGATATTGACAGTACTAAGACTACCCTATTTAGATTCTTGAACCTTGTTTGATCCTGTACGCCTGTGCATTTTATTCTATATACACGCACCTATTCAGAGCTCTGTTGATAAGAGAAAGTTGATTCAAGCAAATCTCATCAGACCTCCAGACCTCAAATTCCCTTCAAATTTCCCTAATAGATATAGTTTCTCTTCATGTCTCTCTCGCTCTCTCTATTTTCCTCTCGCAGTCTCTGCCATCAATGCTATACAGCGCTCGATATTCTCGCCGCGTACAGCACATACAGGGACGATTTTCCAGCCGCGCGCCGTGACCCAGCGGCGCAATACAGCGTAGTTATCACCTTCACTCACGTCTGCCTTAGTAGCCACTACCAACACGCGCTTTTTCTCCATACGGCGTGGGCCAACCTCATGCAAAAGAACCTCGAGGTCTGCAACAGGTTGTGGCAGCTCCAAGCTCACAACAAACACCAAACCGCCCGACCGCTCAATATGGCGGAGGAAATCGAGCCCCATTCCCCTGTTATCTGCAGCACCGCGAACGATACCAGGGATGTCTGCAACAGTAAAAGGATCCTCGTCAATCGAGGTGGAGATAGTACCCACAGTAGGCTGTAAGGTGGTGAACTCCCAGTGGCCCACGCGCGGTCTCGCACGCGAGATGGCACGCAAGAGTGAGGACTTACCGGCGTTCGGCAATCCTACCAAACCCAAGTCCGCGAGCAACTTGAGCTCGAGCAAGAAGTGTGCCGTGATACCCTCACGAGCCTGTTTCAGGAAACGAGGACTGCGAATATCCTTAGTGAGGAAGTGCATGTTACCCATACCTCCCTTACCACCCTTAAGCAAGAGGAGTGGCCGTATAGTGGGTTTATTGAGATCAAGTCCAGCGAGAGGGAACTTATCAAAGTGTAATTCCTCAGCTTCGACTTCATGGTCGAACTGTGTGACGCGATCATTAAGGTCACGGAAAAACTCGCGCTCGCGGTAGTACTGCTCGTCGTGCTCACGGAAGATCCAGCCCTCACCTGCGGCATGCCGCGGACGGAATAACTGAACGTTATTGTGCTCATCACACTGCACATCGAGTGTGATATCATCAAGTGACCGACCCTCGCGACCTCCCACGTACTTCTTGAGTACCGTGGGATCTGGGATCCAACGCACCGTGGTACCTACAGGAACCTCGATGATTACATCTTCACCCTGTTTACCATCAAGCTGTGAACCCTTTCCTGGTGTACCTGTACGCGCCACATACGCCTTCTTCAAGCGGTGTAACGATGCCATATTCTTGTCCACCACCGAGAGGTAGACATCTCCGCCATCACCACCATCACCACCATCGGGTGGACCTGTGGGTCTATTAGCATCACGGAAGAACGACACACATCCATTTCCTCCGCGCCCACTACTGGCCTTGATGATCTTCAAGTCGACAAACGTACGGTTCTCTACCTTACGCGCACGCCGTGCGAGTTCCGATACCGTACTGTAGAAGACGTGATGTGTATGGTGTGCATTGCCACCGAAGTAATCGGTGAGGGTCATACGCCGTGTTTCGAGCGAGTCTTGAGTTCCTACCGTGCGGTATGCAATAGTGCCAGCAGGGCCGGTAATCGTTGAGTTGGGAGTGAAGAACTGAGTGGCAAGTTCGAAGTTAGTACGATATTCGACACGATTCAGACGGTCTGAATCAAAAAGGTTAGAAGAGTCTTCAAACCCATCAGGATTCTCATAACCAGAGTCCTCTTGTCCCCATGTACTCGCCTCCAGTGCTCCTTCTCTCAGATCACCTAATGGGTTTCTTATTCCCTCTGAATCTAATCTCTCTGATCTTAATTCCTCTTGATCACCCAATCCTGATCTTATTCTCTCTGAATCACCTAAATCTTGGTCACTTGAAGCCGGTTGGGATGCGAATGGGTCATAATGTGCGAAACGATTCTTCGAAGCGGCTCTGCGCAGCAACCAGAATGGTTGTTTTTGAGCGATGCGCACGAGCTTGAATAACATAATTTTTCGATATTTTCCTTCACCATGTCGTTTGAAGACCTCGGAGTGCTGCAGTGGCTCTGCGAAGCACTTACTTCGATGAAGATCCGGACGCCTACTCTGATTCAAGAGGCGTGTATCCCCGATATCCTAGCAGGTCATGACTGTATTGGTGGCGCTCGTACTGGTAGTGGTAAAACCATCGCGTTTGCGCTGCCTATGCTCACCAAGTGGAGTGAAGACCCTTTTGGTATTTGTGGTTTGGTATTGACACCTACAAGAGAGTTGGCACTTCAGATCGCCGAGCAATATCGTGCGCTCGGTGCACTGATGAACATCCGCTGTGCGGTCGTGGTGGGAGGTGAAGACTTTGTTCAGCAGGCCATCGAGCTCCAGAAAAAACCACACTTCGTCGTGGCCACCCCCGGACGTTTGGCCGATCATATATTGAATAGTGGTGAAGAAGCCATAGCAGGCTTGCGCCGAGTGCGCTACTTGGTACTCGATGAAGCCGATCGTCTCTTGAGTAACAGTTTCGGAGGTGATCTTGAGCGTTGTTTCTCAGTACTTCCAGAATCATCGCAACGTCAAACATGTTTATTCACTGCTACAGTGACAGATGCCGTACGTGCATTGAGTACAGCTCCCCGTAAGCCTGGTCAGTTGGCAGTTAAAGTACATGAGATGGCTACGGTCGATAGTGTGGCCATCCCATCGACTTTGGCACTCAAGTACGTTTTTGTGCCGTCCTACGTCAAAGAAGCATACTTACACCATATCTTGACCTTACCACAATATGCCAAGGCCACTGCCGTGGTGTTTGTTAATCGTACTACCACTGCGGAGGTTCTCCGCCGTATGTTGCGTAAGTTAGACGTACGTGTTGTGTCGCTCCACTCGCAGATGCCACAGACAGAGCGTACGAATTCGCTCCACCGTTTCAAAGCTAGTGCTGCGCGTGTGTTGATTGCCACTGATGTGGCATCTAGAGGTTTGGATATCCCCACGGTCGAGTTGGTTGTCAATCATGATATGCCAGCTGACCCCGATGACTTCATCCACAGAGTTGGTAGAACCGCGCGTGCAGGACGCAGGGGTGATGCCGTGTCTATTGTAGGTGAGCAGGACATTGAGCGTGTACATTCCATCGAGGAGCGTGTGAACAAGAAGATGGACTTGCTCGAGATCGAAGACGACTCGGTCATCCAGAATTCGCTCTCAGCAGTGAGTGTGGCTAAGCGTGAGTCATTGATGGACATGGACAAGGAGAACTTCGGTAGTAAGCGTGAGATTAACAATGCAAAGAGAGAGAAGAAGAAGAGTTCAGAAAAGAGACAAAAGAGATCAAAGGGAGGAGAGAAGAGGCAGAAACGTTAATGGATGGAATAGAGATAATAGAATGAATAGAAGAATAATGGAAGAATAGAAGGGAAGGAGAAGGGGACAAGACAAGAAAATTGAAAAGAAGAATATAATGGAGAATAGTCATATGAATAAGCTTAATCTAAAATCTGAATATCTTTAAAAATCTAAATAACCTTGATCTGAATGAATAGGCTTTCAATGGTGCCTATCTAACTTTCCTGTGATTCTTGTATGGTACCCCAGTCTATGTAGAGCCACGACTGATAGTTATAGAGTTAAAAGTTGGCCAGTTGTTCAGTTGGTGATATTAATCATATGCATTTCGTTCACTCATCTGTATTGCTTGTTCTAAATGTCCGTTGTATCGTTCTCAATAGTACCTTCTCATAATTGTCGTCTCTCTTCCTGTCCTTGTCATCTCTCTACTCTTTCTCCATTGTGTACCCCTGTACCACTAATGCAATGCATATCCCCACTAACACCGTCATCACAGTTGACATGCACACCACAGTGATCTTATTATTAAAGTTGTACGTCTCGATCTTATGCGATGCATAGCGCCGCACCGTAATCATATAATTCACCGCACACACGAGCAAGATTGCAAGCGAAAGCGCCAAGAGAGCAAACGATGTTACCGTCGAATATACCAGCTCGCCGGCTTGTGGCTTATCTCCCCTATCGCCCGACTCGAATCGGAAGTCGAGCATGATAGCGAGTGCCCCAAAGAAAAGCGTGCACGAGAACTTGATGAAGCTGAGAGCAGTACGCTCCAGTTGAAGTACATCACGCGGCTCCGAAGCTGTGATTTGCATAAGGAGCGTGAACGGCGATGCGAGCGCCGACCGCGGAATCTGGGCCTCGCCTGACATCCTATAGTTGGAAAACTAATGGATTAGATATGATGATTAGTTATGTGCGACAGTAGTACACAGTTCTTGAGTTTGAAAGTGTTTGTCGTAGTAATTGTGGTAGTAATTCTTGACTAGGGGTTACTGTTTATGGGGTAATAATGATTACGTGATATTCCCTTAAGCCTTGTAGTATGATTATATAATATTCATTTGATCAGATGATTCCAATCACGTGGATTAGTAGATGGATTCTTCGTAGTGTAAGTTATTCGAGGTGTTTAGTTCAGATTATGAGTAGTTCAATTGGGGTACTTGAGAACTTCTGTTATAAGTACTAATTTGAGTGTAAGTGTTTTTCTGTAGTAATAACTAGAGTATATTTCTTCATATAATCTCTTCTCTTCTCTACTGTTTCTTCTCTTCTCTATAATTTGCACATTTTAGACCAAAATAAACAAAATCTACCAATATACCCGAACCAACTCTATATCATATCCTTATCGTCTTCATTTCCCTTTCCCTTATATCTTCTTCTTTTCCCTACTTCTTTCATCTTTTCCTCTCTTTTTCTATTCTTCCTCTTTTATCTCTTTTATCTCTTTTCCTCATTTCTTGTTTTCTGTTTTCCTTTTCCTACGCTTTCATGAGACGAAACAACGCGTGTAAGAACTGTGGCAGCACCACGTTCATTGTGGACCGCAACTCAGCGGCGGGAGACCTCTCATGCTCCAAGTGTGGATCGGTGCAAGAAGAAAATCCCATTGTTAGCGAAGTCCAGTTCGGCGAGACGAGCACAGGAGCTGCGACAGTACAAGGTTCGATGGTGGGAGCAGACCAGGCTCGTGCCAGCTTTGGTGGACGCCAAAATGCTCTCGAGTCGCGTGAACAGACACTTCTCAACGGTAAGCGGCGAATCGAACGCATCGCTGCAGCGATGAAAATTCCAAGCTATATCGCTACAAGTGCTGGTGAGTGGTTCCGTTTGGCCTTAGCTCAGAACTTTGTTCAAGGACGTCGCTCACAAAACGTATTAGCCACGTGCCTCTACGTGGCGTGTCGTAAGGAGAAGACTCACCATATGTTGATCGACTTCAGTAGTCGAATCCAGATCCTGGTCTACCTGTTGGGTGCAACTTACTTGAAGATGGTCAAAGCACTTTGCATCACCAAACTCCCTCTCGCCGACCCTTCCTTGTTCATCCAACACTTTGCCGAGAAGCTCGACTTCAAGGATCAGTGCACTAAGGTTGTTCGTGATGCGGTGAAGTTGGCACAGCGTATGCTGAATGACTGGATTCACGAAGGTAGGCGACCTGCGGGTATTGCCGGTGCATGTGTACTTCTCGCTGCTCGTATGAATAACTTTCAGAGATCACACGCAGAGATCGTTGCTGTGGCACATGTGGGGTCCGAAACTATCCAGCGGCGTTTGAATGAATTCCGTAGTACGGCATCTGGTAAGTTGACAGTGTCGCTGTTCCGTGACTCGAATGCAACAGCCAGCGCAAATCCTCCATCCTTCGACAAGAATCGTCGTTTGGAAAAGGAGTTACAGGCAGAGATCGACGGCAAGCTGCGCATGATGGAGACGTTACGGCGTGCGCAAGCGGGCTTGCCCGCCGAAAAGGTAGCCGAGGTAGCCGGATATGACGTGGAGAGCACACCAGAGGGTACGCCAGATAGTACATCTATAAAACTCAGTAAGCGTGCACTCCGTGCCGAGCAGGAGCGCCAGGTGTCGATGGCACGGTTCCTCGAGAACGGGGTATCGGTTAATGAGATCTCGGAGGAGATAGAGCGCATTATCAACCGCAAGAAGTCGCACTTGGCGGGATCGATGTACGTGACACCACTGGAACAGCAGAAGATCGATAGCATGGCAAGGCGTATTGAAATCAACTGGCCGCGCAATTTGCAGAAAAACCTCCCTAGGTCCAGCGACTTGCTCTCGACGGTATCGCTGCAAGAGGAGTTGAACAGTGAGGATGACGATGATGTGGTGGATGAAATGCAGATGACTGAGCAGGAGGTGGAGGACAAGACACGAATCTGGACGGGGCTCAACCTGGACTTCTTGATGGAGCAGGAGCGTAAACGTCTCAAGGCCGAAGCCGATGAAGCAACGGGCAATACATCAGGACTGACACGGCGTAAGAGGCGGAAGGTGCCGAAGGAGGTCGACCGTTTGGGGGTTAATGCAGAGGTATTAGAGGAGATTGGCGTGGATGCCGATGGCGTGGCTTTAAGTGCGGCCGATTCAGCCAAGATGGTGCTTCAAAAGAAGAGTTTCCTGAAGAAGATCAACTATGATACGTTGAATGATTTATTCAACAAGTAGAGAGATGAAGAAATCAAGAGGAAATCAAGAGAGATACTTAAGGGAGTGAGAATGATAGTTCTAGGGGGACTTCAATAGTATAATGGACTGTTAGACGACAATGGTGAATAAATGGGATAGGAATAAAGTAGCGGAAGAAGAGATTCTTCCAAGACAACTAGTATAAAAAACTAGGAATTAGGTTATAGAATACCTAGGAACCAGATTATAGAATAACTAATACTTATCTTTATTCTATGTCTATTTCTATCAACAAAGACTCTATCTCTTGAAGATCTTCATCTCGATATAACCTTTCCATAATTACTTTTCTTTCTTAATCTTCTATGTTCTCTTAATCTTCTATTATCTCCATCTGATTTTTCTGCGATGAGATAAACTTTTTTACAACATGGGTAAGAAGAGAAGATGCGCGGTGTTGCCCACCAATATCATTCTCCTTCAGAATGTGGTGCGCCGTGATCCCGAGTCATACCACGAGGAGTTCCTCCAGCAATACTCTCACTATGAGTCGCTCCGCGACATCTTCTTGATGAACCCCGCGGGAGCAGACAAGACAACGGAGTTTGGTGAACTCATAGGGTTCATGACTGCGGTATGCAACTTGTACCCTAAAGAGACGGCTACATTCCCAGATGACCTCCGCCAGCTCTTGACTAACAACCACCGTGATTTGACGCCTGAGTTGCGTGAGAAGATCATCCACTGCTTGACTATGCTCCGCAACAAGGAGGTCATTTCCGCTGAAGAGCTCATACAGACTATCTTCCCCTTGCTTACGAGCTACAGTAGTGCCAACTCGACTCCTGGCCAGCACGCCAAACAGTTGAGACGCCAAGTGTACTCTACGCTCATCGCACTCTTGAAGTCGGTTAATACTGGTGCTAAGAACCAGAAGTTGAACAGGTCGACTCAGGCTCTCTTGTTCAACTTGCTCGAACAACGTGATGCTCAGGGTCTCTGGGCTACCAAGTTGACACGTGAGTTGTGGCGTCGTGGTATTTGGGATGACCTGCGTACAGTGGAGATCATGACACAAGCGGCATTGCACCCAGACACCAAGGTGGCCACGGCAGGTGCACGTTTCTTCTTGGGTGCCGACAAAGAGCGTGAAGACAACTTCGATGACGACAGCAGTGACGAAGAGGGTTTCGATTTGTCTGCGCTCAAGCATAAGAACACCCACAATAAGTCGTCCAAAAAGCGTACCAAGAAGTTGGAGCAGGCCGCTAAGAGCATCAAGAAAAAGAATTCCAAACACCATTCGGCTACTTACCTCAACTTCTCGGCCATTCACTTATTGCGTGACCCACAGGGTTTCGCCGAGCAGTTGTTTGCTTCGCACCTCACGCTGAAGCTGGGTAACCGTTTCGACTTGGACCAGAAGATCATGTTTATGAATTTAATCTCTCGTATGATTGGTACACACAAGTTGACCGTCTTGGGAATCTATACTTTCTTCTTGAAGTACCTCACGCCTAAGCAGCGCAATGTCACTCAAATCATGGCGGCAGCTGCGCAGGCTTCGCACGATTTGGTGCCGCCCGAGAATATCATGGTCATGGTGCGCAAAATTGCTGATGAGTTCGTGAGTGATGGTGTTGCGGCTGAGGTTGCCAGTGCGGGTATTAACACTATTCGTGAGATCTTGTCGCGTGCTCCGCTCGCGATCGAAAAGGATCTCCTCCAGGACTTGACCGAGTATAAGGGTTCCAAGGCCAAGGCTGTGATGATGGCAGCACGTTCGTTGATCTCATTGTATAGAGACGTCGCTCCAGAGATGCTTTCTAAGAAAGACCGTGGTAAGGCCGCAAGCATGGAGTTGCAGGCCGGTGAAAAGACGGGTTTGCCAACGTTCGGTGTGGAGAGCAGTACAACGACGATTCCTGGTATCGAGTTGTTGGCTAAGTGGCGTGAAGAGAACGACAAGAACAACGATGAGGTTGACGATGGCGAATGGGAGGTAGATTCTGACGATGCAGACGATGTTGATGGAGAGTGGGTCAATGTTGCAGATGATGACGAGATCAACGTGAGCGACCTGGACAATGAAAACGATGAAGTGCCAAAGTTGGTATCGGGCGACGTTTCCGACCTTGAGTTGTCGGAGGATGAAGATGAGGACGAGAATGAGGAGGATGAAGAGGAAGAGGAGGAAGAGGACCAACCTAGGAAGAAGCAGAAGACCGAATCCAAGAAGCTCAAGAAGGGCGAGGCGATGGCCATGGAGAAGAAGAAGAGTGCGGAAGAGGCACAGAAGGCGATGCAAGAGTTGCTTTCGTCGCGGATTTTGACACCTGCGGACTTTGCTCAATTGGAGCAATTAC